>CAJVGC010000591.1:28678943-29059989 GCA_910822075.1 Senecio squalidus | reverse complement strand
CACGATCAAAGGAATCTCCAAAGACCGAAAAGTCATCCATAAAGATCTCCATGAATTGCTCCACCTTATCGTGAAAGATTGCCATCATACACCGCTGAAAAGTAGCAGGTGCATTGCACAGACCGAATGGCATTCTTCGATAGGCAAACGTGCCAAAGGGACACGTGAAGGTGGTCTTGTCTTGATCTTCCGGCTCAATAGGAATCTGGAAATAACCTGAAAAACCATCTAAGAAACAATAAAAAGCTTTCCCGGCTAACCGTTCAAGCATTTGATCAACAAATGGTAAAGGAAAATGATCTTTGCGGGTGGCGTCATTCAACTTTCGGCAGTCAATGCATACACGCCACCCTGTTACCGTTCTTGTAGGAATCAGCTCATTCTTCTCATTGGCAACGACTGTCATACCGCCCTTTTTTGGAACCACATGCACCGGACTCACCCATGGACTGTCAGAAATTGGGTATATGAGTCCCGAATCCAGCAACTTGATAATTTCCTTCCTCACCACATCCTTCACCTTCGGGTTTAAACGTCGAAGCGGTTGAACGACCGGCTTGAAGTCTGTCTCCATTAGAATTTTGTGCGTACAAAATGATGGATTAATTCCCCGAATATCAGTGATCTTCCATGCAAGAGCTTGCTTATGAGGTTTAAGTACCTGTAACAAACGATCTTTCTCCCCACAAGATAAGTTAGAAGAAATAATAACGGGTAAGTCACTTGTACCTTGCAAATATGCATACTCAAGATGTGATGGAAGTGGTTTCAACTCCAGTTTGGGTGGTTCTTCAATCGATGTTTTAATCTCCATTGAACATGGAACACCGTGAACCGAAATCCCGGAACTGGGCAATCCAGCCGCTGTCTGGGCACTCCCAGCCGCCGGCTGGCTTTAGACAGCCGCCGGCTGGATTTAGCTGGTGGTTTATCTTCGCTTGCTTCCTGAGTGTCGGTGGTCAATGTAGACTTGACTTCCTCCAACAGCATATCAAACTCAGCTAACTCTTTTGCAAAGTCAAAATCTCCACTCCATCCTTCATTAATGAATGAATCAGTTTAGTCATCCTCCAGTAACATCTGCACAAACTCATCATCGGAAATGTCATAGGCATTTAAATAATAACAAGTTTCATCTACTACAGAAGGATATTCCATTGAATCATTAACATTAAAAACAACTTTTTCGTCTCCTACTTGCATGGTGATTCTACGGTTAAAAACATCAATCAAGGAGTGAGAAGTTGCTAAAAATGGACGTCCTAGAATTATCGGTACTCTAGGGTCTTCAACCATATCAAGAATCACAAAATCACAAGGGAACACAAATTTGTCTACTTTAACAAGAACATTTTCAACAACTCCCCTAGGATATTGAACAGAGCGGTCAGCTAATTCAATGCACATGCGAATAGGTCTGGGTTCTCCTAAACCTAATCTAGCATACATGGAATATGGCATCAAAGAAATACTTGCTCCTAGATCCGCTAATGCATTGTTCACAGTTAAATTACCAATTAAACAAGGAATAGAAATAGCGCCTGGATCGCTTAATTTCGGAGGTAACTTGTTTTGAATCAATGCTGAACAACGGGCATTCATGGTGACCTTGGAAGCGTCTTCCAGCTTACTCTTATTTGTCACAAGATCTTTCAAATATTTCGCATACTTTGGCATTTGAGCAATCGCCTCAATAAACGGAATATTGATGTGAAGCTGTTTCATGTTCTCGAGAAATTTGTGGTAGGTGACATTGACTTTATCTTTCTTCAAAGCAGCAGGATATGGAACAGAAGGGGTGAAGTCCTTAACCACCGGTGTGGTTTTCGGCTTCGTGGTGGCGACCGGTGGATTTTTCTTCTAGATCAGTGGTTCAGTCGCCGGCAGGAAAATGTTAGCCGCCGGCTTGCTTTCAGCCGCCGGTTGGTCTTCAGCAGCCGCCGGTTGAAATGCAGCAGTAGCAGAATTTTTCGGTGCATCTGCTTTCTCGTGTCCGTCTTCTTTGTCAACCTGTTCAAAATTAAAAGGAACTTTGTTAGTAACACCTGTAAAAGAAGAATTAAGAGGTCCACCGCTTCGGGTGGTAACCGCGTTGACGTGATCTCGAGGATTTGTTTCCGTGAAGCTCGGCAGTTGTCCCGGAAATCTTTCTTGAACTACTTTCGCTAGTTGTCCCATAGTGCCTTCTAGTTTCTTAATCGAAGCACTTTGATTACGGATGATGGAATCAGTGTCATCCATTCGCTTGATAGTTGTTTGCATAAACTGATTATTTGTGGTCATGAGTTGTTTCATCAGTTCATGTAAATCGTCCTTTGGTGGAAACGGTGCCTTAGGAGCTTCCTTAGCATAGAACCCCGGTGGTCCTTGCCGATATGGTTTCTGCCCATTTGAATTTCCCTGATTGTTGTTGTAGGGCTTGCGATAACCATTGTTGTCTCCTCCGTGGCGATAGTTGTTGTTATTCCTGTCTCCACCTTGGTAATCTCCATACATTACCTCTTCAGTGGCTTCTTCCTCATCCTTCCTAGGGCAACCCTTTGTCAGATGGTATCCGTTGCAAATGTCGCAACCGAATTGAATAGCATGAACTTTTTCATTGACGCGCTTGATATCTCTTCCCATACTATCCAGCTTGTTAGTTATAGCAGCGAGACCGTCGCTGTTATCTGCCATTTTCCTTCTTCCTTTACCACCGTCTTCCCATAGCTTGGAGTGTTTAGCATGTCCTTCGATGGCAGCCCAAGCATCAGCTGGAATTTTCCGTGGGATTTTTCCTTCAGAGTCTAACTCGTTACGAGTTTGACAGTCAACCCCTTTATAAAATGTCTTGATAACCTGTTGATTGTTCAGATCATGATGGGGACATTTATGTAGCATATCTTTGTAACGCTCCCATGCTTGATAAAGTGACTCATCAACGTCCTGTGTGAAGTTCCTGATGTCATCAATCATTTTAGAGGTTTTTGAAGGGGGACAGTAGTTCTTCAAAAACTTGGTCCTCAGATCGGCCCACGTAGTGATTGAATTGGCCGGTTCGTTCCCAATCCACCGTTTTGCATTTCCTTTGAGTGTCATCGGAAACACTCGCAACATAACATTCTCCTTCGTCACACCAGGAATAGTGTAAGCATCAGCAATCTCGATGATCTTCTCCACATGAACATTAGCATCTTCATTTTCTTCTCCATTGAAAGGGGTCTCTCTAAGTTCTTTAAGAAACTGGCCCTTAAGTTGGAATTCGGCTCCTCGAGTGATAGCTGGGTTGGGAATATCTGTTGCAACATTCGGGGTAAGAGCATAGTACTCCTCCAAGGTGATCTCATTAATGTTGACTGCCATTTCGTGTTCTGATTCTTCGGACGAATCGGAATCTGTTACGGGAACTGGTTTTTCTTCTTCTTGGTCAGACAACGGTTTGTATTCTTCTTCAGAAGATGGCATAAACTCAGATTCGAAACCTTCGTTTTGGTGAACTTTGAAACTGGTGATGGGTTGAGCTTTTGGGGAAAACAATCTGCGTCGAACACGAAAAACTTTCTCCGGATCTTCGAATGGCTCTACAAGATTTGGATTTGAACTCCGGGTCATGCAAAACCTATAAGAACAGAAGAAAATATGTCAGTAGCCCGTGATAACTGAAAATTAAACAAACCGAACAGTTAAAATTACAATTAAACGAAAAATAAACAAGCAGCTGCTAATCAGCCGGCGGCTGGATATATTCAGTCGGCGGCTGTATTCCAGCCGACGGTTGTTTTACTTCAGCAGGCGGTTGAAAAGCTCTGTTCGTACTTTTTCTGAAAAATTGTAACCTCAAAAATTCGATTAGTCCAATTAACAATTATCACGTAATAAACAGTAAAATTAACTTCCAGAAAGATGAATCTTTCCAAAAGGATCGAATAATTAAAAATTCAAAATTACGAATAAAAATAGCTACCGTTCCCCGGCAGCGGCGCCAAAAACTTGATGTGTATTTTATAACATAAAATTATTTAAAGTTTAGAAAATGATTTTACCAGAGTAAATTAACACACAATACAGGTAGTGTACCTGATCGTACGATAATATAGATTCAGTAAGTCCGGATCGAACTCAGGGAACGTGTATTTATATCCGTTATCTCATATTATATAATTAAACTAAATAAAGCAAGTAAATATGGGGGACGTTTTAGTTCTGTGAGAACATATTTCAGAAAAACAAATAACTAAATTAAAATAGCAATCGAATTAACTAAGTAGAATTGTGGATGAAAAACTGTTTCGAAAAGACTTTTAGATTTAATCAGATATTAAAAAGCAATGATTACTTGGAATTACGTTTCACCTGGATCATGAATAATAAGAATATGTTTGATTGGTTTAACTGTGATTTCTATAATAATTAGACTTCCTGTTAGAGTTATCTAATCCTACAATTTTAGAGAAAGATCATACGACTAATCGTACATCAAGAGCTATCTTAGATTATCCACTCTAAATTGTGCCTTAATTTCACTATTATTTACAATTTAATCTGTCGACTACGAATTAACAAAAGTCTCAATTATTCAATTTTGATATAATTGTCATGTTCATTCAATTCATTAAATTACTAATACCTTAGCCTCTCTCAATTAAGTCTCAAGCTACAAATATCTAATAAATTATATAATCGTAAATAGCTGTTAAATTTATAAGAACGCTAGTTATGATATAGATTTATCAATCACGCTAAGTAGTAAATCTAATGACTTTGAATAAACATGGATCGCGATTAAACGTAAATAATAACGGAAAAACCAATTAGTTCAAACATAAACTTAATTAAACATAGATCCAGGTTCAATAATCCAAGCAATCACTTAAGGAGTTTAGCTCATGTTGGATTGTAACAAAATAACATAAGAATTCTTAAACAAAGACATTGAATCAAGAAAAATATGAATAAAGTGCAAACCAAAAGTAGCAAACTTCAAAGATGATTAAAAGAGATTAATCAAAGCTTCTAACGTGATCAAAGGCTTCCAGGACTCTTCTTGCAGCTCTCCAGGTCGACTGTAGGGTGAAAATATGGAATAAGATGTCTCCAACTCGAACCCTTGAAGCCCTTTAAATAGAGTCTGATCCGTCTGATTTAGCCGGCGGCTGGCTGTATTCAACCGGCGGCTGGAATGTGCGGGTGGAAAAGTTGCTTCCGCGGCACGTTTAGGAACAATTGTGGAAATTTAATCCAGCCGCCGGCTAAATAATTTCAGCCGCCGGCTGGTTCTTCAACTTTCACTTTTGTTGCTCGTTTGTATCCGTTCTGAGCCGGTTTCAGCTCCTTTTCGCTCCATTATACAAATGTGACTCTAATCTGCAATTATAACTGAAAACATACCAGATCATAACAAAAGTTGCAGAAAACTAGAGTAAAAATGAGAAATATGATTACAAAATATCGATTATTTTAAGCATATCACAAGTCTACTCAGATCTTCTGTAAGAGTATCCACCTTCAAAGGTTCTGGCACAAACACCCTTGCAAGAGTGGCAGCTTCAGTAGATTGATCATCCTTTGGTGCTTCAGTAGCTAAAGGAGTATCAGTAGACGGAGGGACATTAGTAGATGTAGGAGCAGTATCAGCTTTAACAGTTTCAACAGTAGGAATCTCCCCCTATTCATTCTCAAAAACAACCATCTTCCAATTCTCCTCCTTTTCAGTAGTTGAAGGTTCAGAAAAAGTTTCAGTAGTTGGGGCTTCAGTAGATAGAGTTTCTACTGAAATATCATCAGCTTTCTCCTTATCATCAGTAGTAACTTCTCCATCAGTAGCTACTGTAGACCCATCAACTTTTAAAGTTTCCTCCTTGTCAACCTCCATAACATTTTCATCATCTTTCTCCTCCACTACCTTCTCAACAGCAATCTCCATCTCCCTCTTAGTGGTAGCATCCTATGCTTGCTCACCACTATCCACCACATTCTCAACATTCTCAACATTCTCCACCATCACCAAGGTCAGATCCTCCTCTCTCTCTCTTCAACAACCTCAGCCTGGTTCACTGATTTGACTCTTTTGTGAACTCTCCCAATCTTTTCTTCTTTTTAATGAGATGTTAGAGACTTTGATCTGCCTTGCAAGCTTGGCCACCTGATTTTTCAATTTGCTTATGGTTTTGCCTTGCTTCTCCACCTTTTCCTCCAGTTTAGTACATTTAACCGTCAATTCATTAATTTGAGCACTGTTCTCCCCACTATCCCATTGAGTACCAACAGGAGGTAGATCTTGGAACTTAGGAACAGTATCAAGCCTAGCTTGATCAGCTGAACCCCCCACGGTTTCTTGGCACCAGGGACCTTCACATGTTGGATCAAAAGATCCTCCATATATGGAAGTTGTCGTGGTCTGGTTCTTAAAGCCTTTCACACTGGCATGTGTCATACTAGGTGTGGCAGCAGTAGTGTGAGCCATTTCCACATGGTCCCTCATCACCTTTGTGACCACCGTTGTGAGGTTGGGTGAGACCTCAGGTGTACCCATAGTGACAGAAAGAGATTTATAAAGGTTAAGAATTTGGGTGTCATCTTCATCATCATCATCCCCAGTAAATAGAGATGTATATTGAAAAGTCGTAGGGGTTTGGGTTTCAGTAACAAGAGTTGCAGGCCCTCTTGAGACTGTGAATGCAACTCTGCATTAGGCATGGTCACTGGCATGCCTGTTTGGTTAGATATGCCAGCTTCAGAAGCTGGTGTACTTGTACCTGGTACAACAGGTGGTTCAATGAAAGGAGCTTTAGTTTGATCATGAGCTTGATCAACTGGAATGTCATCTGGAATGACAGGAGCTGCTGGCTCCTCAGGAGCAGCAGTTGAAGGAATAGAAGGTGTGGGAGGTGTGGGTTGGGAAGCACCTTGGTTTGATGATCCCTCACCTCTAGAATAAGAAGATACCCCCAACATGTTTTGAAAGAGTGGGGTATCTGAACCTTTAAAAATTTTACATGGCTTCCTCATTAATGTAAAGAGTTTTGAAGAATAAAAGGAAGCCATGTAAATGTTTTCGTGTTGAATAAGGTTTTCCACTTCCTTTGAAAAGATTTCTGCTAAAAATCTTGGGTACATTAAAAACTGTCCCTTAGCAGAAATGTTATTTATCATCCCCTGAAAAATCATGCTTGAAAAATTATAGACTTGGTCTGTAGCCAAACAAGCCATTGCAGTAGCAATAGGCGTATTCAGTTCATTCCAAGTACTATGCTTAGGGGAGATGCAGGTTTGGATTATATGGAAAAAAAGTTTCCATTGTTTTGAAAACAATGATTTTTGAAAAGTTAATCTTGTAAGGGGTCTAGCGTACCCCATACGCCCCATAATCTCAACCAAAGAATCTTTAGGAAGAGAGATTATACCTGACTCATCATCGAGCTGTAGATGTGTGCGGATAACAGCCTCCTTGACGACGATTGGTTTTGTATCGATGACGGCATTGATACAGGGAACGCCGTTTAGTTGACCTGCGGCGGCAGTGTCCCAAAATTCTCTAATGTGTAGACTTCTAATGGTAGGGTTTAGAGTTAAAGCGTGTTTTACTTTTAATCGATTCAAGAAATCGATGATTTGATGGAACCCCGTTGTATCTTTATTCTTCATTAGATAAGCCACTACGTTATGTTGTTCACAGAAATCGAGAGTTTCCGCCATTGATGATTGTTTTAAACTTGATTTTCAGATGCTTAGAAAAGAGGGTTTCTTAGAGAGGGTTTTCTTGAAGATTGTGTCAAGGTGAAAAGAACTTGGCTCGCAGAGGGGGTGCATTTATAGTTTTTCAAAAATGTCGAAAGGGACTAAAATACCCTCCATCAGTATCACTTTGAACTCAAAAGACAAGAAAAACTTGGTCAGTTATCCCTTCATATTCTAAGTGCTGATCAGTAGAAACCCACATCAGTATGTAGATTTCATACTGATCAATAGAGTCAATCATCAGTAGTTCCCAGCCTTTTGCTTCGTTAGTATAAACTCCTCATACTGACCAGTAAGAGAAATCTTTTGTACTGATCAGTAGTTCGCTTCGTCCTTCGTCAGTAGTCACCGTATGAATTGTATGTTTCTGTTGATCAGTAGGAAAGTCTTTGTAATAATACAAAACTTTCTAAGTTGTGTTCACAACTGATCAGTAGAAACGTTGAACTTGTCTTCCATCAGTAGTCACTAAGTTACAACTGATCAGTAGTTCCTTTCATATACTGATCATTAGTAACAAAGTACTTTGTTTTTTTTTTGTTTGCTTTGTTAAAGACAGATATTCCTAGCATATATACTACTATATTTACCAAAAAATTACAGTTTGACCAAGCACACAAATTTTGATTTTCAAAAGAACATATTCAGTTGTCATTTATCATTCCTATTGAGTTCACCAAAAATGTAAATCTTCCCACATCAAATGCTTTTGTGAAAAGGTCTGCAAATTGATTATCAGTGTGAACTTTTTCTACTTGAATAAGTTTCTTTTCATTGCAGTCTCTTATAAAGTGAAAACGAATTTCAATGTGCTTGGTTTTGCTGTGTTTGACTGGATTGTTTATAATGCAAATTGTACTCTTATTATTAATGAAAATAGGAGTTTTAAGAAATGACATACCATAGTCTAGCATTTGATTTTGAATCCAAAGGACTTGAGAACAGCAACTGGAAGCAGCAACATACTCAGCTTCAGTTGATGAAGTGGACACATTGGTTTGCTTCTTGCACTGCCATGACACAAGTCTTGATCCAAAAAATTGACATCCCCCAGAATTTGACTTTCTGTCCAAGTTCTCCCCTCCATAGTCACTATCAGTATAGGCAATGAGCTCAAATGGAGATTCCTTTGGATACCATAATCCCAAGCTTGGTTTTCCTTTCAAGTACATAAATATTCTCTTGACAGCAGTCAAATGAGAAACCTTAGGATGACATTGATATCTTGCACAAACACACACACTGAACATAATGTCAGGTCTTGATGCAGTTAGATACATCAAATAACCTATCATGGATTTATAAAGGTGTTCATCAACTTCTTCACCCATAAGATCAGCTTCCAGATGTTTATGAGTTTCAACAGGTGTGCTTGCAGGCTTGCTATCCTTGAAACCAAAATTTTCTAAGATATCTTTCACATATTTTGATTGGTGAATGAATATCCCAGAAGGACTTTGCTTAACTTGAAGACCAAGAAAAAAATTTAGTTCTCCCATAGAACTCATTTGAAATTTCTGTGCATGATCTTCTCAAAGTCTTTGCATAGACTGTTGTTGGTAGAGCAATCTACATAAATTTGCACCAATAGAAGATCCTTCTTCAAAGTCTTGATGAAAAGTGTCTTATCAATAGCTCCCCTCTTGAAATCATTCTCTAGTAGATACTGATGTGTAAAATCTAGTATTAAATTTAACCTACTAATTCACTCAATTGCACACTTCTAGGCAGTGGACCTATCCGTATATAATATAGTTTAAAAGCAAGTATAGGTTCGTTCGCAGGGACTAATTTGTTTTGAATTTCGAATTAGCAATACTAGTTGTTTGTGGGGGTTTTTTGTCGTAACAAAAGTTTGATTGCAAGTAATTAGTAACAAGTGATTAATTAAAATCGATCGAAAAAAGTAATTGATGTAATCAAATAAAGAGAAAATATACCTGTTTGACACTTCACTTATTTTCCATTCACGTTTACGAAATTGACTGATTTTAAAACTTCTAAGATATAATAAAAGTCCTCTCGAATCTTTTACTAACTTCAATTACCTCTAACTATACCGTTCCTCTCGAATACAGTTATAATTATTAATAATTAAGCACTAAGTACCAAGCCCGTTTTTAGTGATTTAATCTTATAGAGTTTCCTCTCGAATAACTCCTCTAAATATTAAGTCCTTCCGAATCTTAACAATTAGACTTACTCACTTAAATTTAATTACCTAAGTTGTGATTACTAAGTCCTCTCGAATCCTAGTAATTTTAAACCGATTATAGACCGACCGATTATTTCATACAACCTATTTAATCTATCTAGATTCCTCTCGAATACCTAGAATGTTGATTAAGCAAATTATATATAAACAACTTAAAATAATATATTAAAACTTAAGCAATTAAGGATCACCGATTAAACACAAAAACATAAATAGTCAATAAACGAAACGTGAACTTCAAATAAGATCCGTGTTCAAACAAGCATAAAACGAATTTAGCTACTCATGATTAGGTCTGAAACAACAATTAAAGTGTTAGAAAACATTCTGGAAAATAGTTCAAAACAAGAAAAGAACAAACGAAGAATTTCGCCGAACGTGTCGTGATCGCCGTTAGCCGAAAAAGTGATCTTCCTAGCCTTGAATCTTGCTTCTAAACGTAATAACCAGCTCCAGAACCTTAGAATAATAATTGATGTCTTTTCTGGCCGAATTGGTCTTGTATTTATAGGCAAAAACAAAGCGGAAAACGTGTTCGACTCAAAATCAACTTCTTCATGTTTATCCTCGTCAGTGCTTAGCACCCTCTCCTAGGTGCTCAGCACCGCGTGGTTTTCCATTCCGTGTTCAAGACCAATTAAAACTCCTCGGTGCTTAGCACTGATCTTCCTGGTGCGCAGCACCACTTCATCTCTCGTCTTTAGTTCGTCATTTAAGTCCATTTCTTCATCCTTTTCCACTTCCCGATCATGTAAACCTGTAAAATAGATAAAAACACTTTTCCACACAATTAAATGTAAAAACCTATCCTATCCATCATGTTTACTATGAAATGTGACCAAATATAGCATATAAATATCTATATAAATATGCGATATCAAACCCCCCCCCAAACTTGCCTTTTTGCTTGCCCTCAAGCAAAAACTGTTCTCAAAGTAATTATCAAAGCCAAAATTAACATAACCAAACACCTCACGATTTTTATGGGAAGTAAAATCACACAATCTCTCAAACTAATCTAAAAGGGTGTGTAAAATATATCTGTAGAATCGCTCAATTGCTCAGTCATGGTGAATATTCTATCATAGGCTTGATAATGTATCAAATCTCCACCACTAGAGTCTAGGTACAACTAAACGGGGACTTTTATTCGGGTTATAATTTACAGGTAAAGGCATGTGAAAATATAAAATGGAGTGTAAATGGGTTAAATAAAAATATAGAAAAGCTTAGATTAAATCCGAACTAAATAAAATCTCTAACGAACTGGATTGCTCAATTTTTCTTCAACTTATACTTTTTTTCTCCGAATATACAAATTTCGTATATAATACACGACTCAAAATACACTATTTCTCTTAAACTATACAACTAATTTTTTTTTTTTCGCTTTTCTGTTTTTCCGATTTTTTTTTTCTTTTTCACTTTTTTTTTCTTCAGCCTAGTACATGCCTTACAATATAATATTTCTCGTGGTAAGTACACATGCTCAAAAGGCTAATAATTAACTATTTCTCCAAATACAAAATAATACAAGGCAATAATATAACTTTTCTTTTATGCCTCAATAAACTCTAACTTCACTTCATATATAGTAGCAATCAATAAACTAAGTTCGGATCTAATCTAAAAAGAAACGAAAATAAGGCGAGTGTACAAATAATATAAAAGTGTTAAAGAAACGAAACGGTTTAGGCGCAAATGGTTTAACTAGAGTTTCTAACACTGAAAATAAGTGTTACAAAGGTTAGGCGGAAAATATATAAAAAGAAACGAAAAGGCTAACAAATGGGTTAATCCTAAATGCCCCTATCATTGTACCAAATCACACTAAGTTACCCTAATGTAATTGCTCGTATGTGGTCTCGAAATGTATAACAGTGTCAAGTTCTAAAGTCATCCCCATCGGCACAATCAAAGAAATGAAAAAGTAGCATTAAAAAATAAATGCTTTCAAAAGGCTCAAATTCTCACTATTTTTCTGAGTGGGGTAAAAATGCGTCTGGTTATGCTTAAAGTTTAAGGTGTTTACCGACTAGACACGTTATATTTTTTTGGTTTTTTTCCAATTTTTCGATTTTTTTGTATTTTTTTCTATTTTCTGACTCAAAAACTGTACAAATTAACACAATTCAACACGATGGAAACTAAGCTAAGGGTCGAAAAACAAAATTTGAAATTTCCCGATGACCCCCCCAAACTTAAGTAACACATTGTCCCTAATGTGTTAACGACTCAAAACCTAAAAAAAAAAAAAAAGAAAAAAAAAAAAAAAAAAAAAAAAAAAAAAAAAACCTAAAAAGAAAAATAAGATACAAAAGAAAAAGGAAGAAAGTAAAACCCGGGTTGCCTCCCGAGAAGCGCTAAATTTTTCGATCGAGTCGTTAGCTTGACTCGATATGCCTCGACTTATACCTTCATGTAAAGGTCGAGACTTCTCTCGCCTTTCTTTCCCACGTGTTTTCCAAAAAGTACCAATTCATCCTCCGACTCATGTCCAAAATGATCACCACAAAGAAATGCTTCCTTTCCAACATCGAGCACCTTATTTCGCTTCACCCAAGCATCATGCCACTCTCGAGCCTCATAAATCAATAATACAACATCTCCAATTTCCCAAACATCGTCACCTTTGCTTTCATTGAATTTCGTCTTCTTAAATTCTTCCCATGCGGTGTCATCTCTGATATCCTCAAATTCCTGCAAAATATTCTCCTTTTCTCGACAAGTAAACGAAAATAAATCGAAAGGGTCGTGAGAAATACCGTGACAATTTTCCCCCAAACTTGAGTTTGAATTCTCGAGCTCTTCCTTAAATGGAATCCTTTCCTCCAACAACGTTGCACCCGGATTATTCATTAAGTATTCAATTTCTAATAAGTCTAAATCCAGGTCGGATTTTTCAAATGTCATGCTCGTAGAATTTTTCTCAAATTACTCCAGCTCCATTTTCAAGATGGGATCAAAATCCTCGAGCTCCTGATCTTCCTCCTCTTCAACAACAACTTGTCCTCCAAGCATTTCCTGCACATCTAAATCAAACATTTCATCAAAAACGTCAATACGAAAACAGGTTTCATCAGTGGAGTATGAATGTTTTGGGGCTTTATCAACAGAAAACGAAATTCGTTCATCCCCAACCCCCAAAGAAATCTCCCTGTCCTTTACACGAATTATTGCGTCTGCAGTGTTTAAAAATGGTCGACCTAAAATAAGTGGCACAGTGACATCTTCATCCATTTCTAGAATCACAAAGTCAACAGGGAAAGTGAATTTTCCTACTTTTACTAGCATGTTTTCAGCAATTCCTAACGGATATTGAAATGATCGGTCGGCTAGTCGGATACTCATTCTGGTAGGTTTTAAATCTCCCGAAGCAAGTTTAGCATATAATGAATGTGGCATTAAATTTATGCTAGCTCCTAAGTCGGCCAATGCATTACAACTATAGGTATCACTAAAATTACAAGAAATCAGAAAACTCCCTGGGTCGTCCAATTTTGGTGGTATCGAGTTTTTCACCAAAGCTGAACATTCTGCGTTCAAGAAGGCGGCTTGCTCCTCCGATGGCTTTCCCTTGTTCGTGACCAGCTCCTTGATGAATTTAGCGTAATTTGGCATCCCTGCAATTAAATCAACAAGAGGAACATTAATATTAACAGATTTAATCATGTCACAAAATTTACCGTACTGCTCCCGCATTCTTGCTTTTCTTAATCGTTGAGGATATGGAACATGTGGCTGGTAAGCTTTGATTGGAACTTCCTCCACTGGTTCAGGTGTTTTAGCCTTTGATCGAACTGGTGGTGCCTCGTCCTCATCGTCCTCGATCTCGAAATCATCTAAAATCGGTTCAGCAGCTCGGTGCTGCGCACCAGTACCTTGGTGCTGCGCACCGTTTTGGTCAGAAGCAGGGTGCTGCGCACCAACGCTATGGTGCTGCGCACCATCTTGCTGTTTTGCTCCATTTTCGTCTTGATTTCCTCCATAAGCTTGTCCCGAGCGTGTAGTGATTGCATTAACTTGTTCATCTCTGTGTTTTTGGCAGGGTGGCATTCCGTCTCGTGGTCCTTCGGTTCTTCCAGGATGTTGATATTTTGGTATTTGATTGGTGGAACTATTTCCCTGATTCTGTTGTCGTGGATTTGGTTGCGTATTACTCGGTATTGAGCCTGATGGTCGATTTGAGTTCCGCTCGTTCATCCTATCGAACCGTCTCTCTAAGTCTTGCAGTGCTGCCTGCTGATTTCTTTGTCCTTGGTCGATGTGATCATTTAAAGCTTTCAATTGTTTATGGACATCTTCATTTGTTGATTTTTGGGTGTGAATGAACGATTTCAATAGATCTTTTATGCTGGAATCTTCATCTTCGTTCTTCGGTGGATCGTATCTTTGTCGTGGTGGGGAGCGTGTGTTATTCCTTTGCCATCCGTTGTCTCGATTCTCACCCCGGCTGTAGTTACCTCCGTAGTGTGGCCAATTTGCTCCCCGATTAGGATAGCCATAATTTGCATAATGGGCTTCCTCCACGCGACAATCACTTGCATAATGCGGTCCCCCACAATTTCGCACCCATGCTTGATCACATGTACCTCTTTCTCTAGATAAGTCATTCTCCTGTCAAGCTTGTCTGCTATAGTCTTGATCTCTTTCAGAATATTAGATGCATCACTGCTTCCTTCTACTTGAGCTACCTGTCCTCTTGTACGTCGACCTCTACCATCGTCTCGATGCTCCCTTGATAAGCTTATGACTAGCTTATCTTCCATCAAATTGTATGCTTCATTGGTGGTTTTGTACATAAAGTCTCCCCCGCCGGCTAGATCCAACTCATTTTGTGACTCCTTGGTTAACCCGTAGAAGAAGATCTCTATGATGTTATCCTTGCCCAGACCATGACCATAACAATTCCTCAGCATTTCTTTCAATCTAGGCCACGCCTCAGTAGACGTCTCTTCATCCTCCTGTCGAAATCCTCTAATATCCCGTAGCAATTTCCTACCCAAGGCGGGTGGGAAAAATCGTTTGATGAAGGCTTCGCGCATTTGTGTCCATGTTGTGATTGTGTTTTCTTCGAGTTCTTCAAACCAAACCTTCGCATCCCCGGTGAGAGACGAAGGGAATAACCTCAGCTTGACACTGTCGCTTTTACCTTGACCATATTTGAACATCTCACAAAGCTCGTTGAATTTGGCTATGTGTTTATGCGGATCTGAATTGTATCGTCCATCGAAAGTATTGTCTTGGATCATCTTGAGATGGTGACCTTTGACAACGAAATCATCACCCAAGTCAGGGGTGGTGATTGCCGACCCTCGGGTGGGTGGCACTGCTACAGCTGCGGCCCGTCGGTGCATTGGCATGTCCAAAGGATCCATAGCTGGTTGCGGTTCCGATTTGTTTTCACAAATTATCTCTTCGACCTCCGGTTCTGTAGTGCTTCCTCCTCCTTCTGAAGATGAAATATCTTCAAATTTTACTGGCGAGAACGGTCCAAAACCTGGTGGTGTCTGAATCAATATGTTTCCTTTCTTCTTGCATCGCTTCTTTGATACTCCTGGATTGGATTTTGGACTCGCGAGTGGTAATCCCGAAGCCCTCGTGTTCATCCACTACCTGAATACCTACAAAGACAGAAACAAGAAAACCGTAAAACGCACCGGTGTAATAACAATTAAAAGTAACTTCCAAGTAAATAAATACTCAAAAGGATCGTATCACAAATTCGAAACAAAAACTAAAAATCAGTCCCCGGCAGCGGCGCCAAAAACTTGATGTGTAAAATCTAGTCTTAAATTTAACCTACTAATTCACGCAATTACACACTTCTAGGCAGTGGACCTATCCGTATATAATATAGTTTAAAAGCAAGTATAGGTTCGTTCGCAGGGACTAATTTGTTTTGAATTTCGAATTAGCAATACTAGTTGTTTGTGGGGGTTTTTTATCGTAACAAAAGTTTGATTGCAAGTAATTAGTAACAAGTGATTAATTAAAATCGATCGAAAAAAGTAATTGATGTAATCAAATAAAGAGAAAATATACCTGTTTGACACTTCACTTATTTTCCATTCACGTTTACGAAATTGACTGATTTTAAAACTTCTAAGATATAATAAAAGTCCTCTCGAATCTTTTACTAACTTCAATTACCTCTAACTATACCGTTCCTCTCGAATACAGTTATAATTATTAATAATTAAGCACTAAGTACCAAGCCCGTTTTTAGTGATTTAATCTTATAGAGTTTCCTCTCGAATAACTCCTCTAAATATTAAGTCCTTCCGAATCTTAACAATTAGACTTACTCACTTAAATTTAATTACCTAAGTTGTGATTACTAAGTCCTCTCGAATCCTAGTAATTTTAAACCGATTATAGACCGACCGATTATTTCATACAACCTATTTAATCTATCTAGATTCCTCTCGAATACCTAGAATGTTGATTAAGCAAATTATATATAAACAACTTAAAATAATATATTAAAACTTAAGCAATTAAGGATCACCGATTAAACACAAAAACATAAATAGTCAATAAACGAAACGTGAACTTCAAATAAGATCCGTGTTCAAACAAGCATAAAACGAATTTAGCTACTCATGATTAGGTCTGAAACAGCAATTAAAGTGTTAGAAAACATTCTGGAAAATAGTTCAAAACAAGAAAAGAACAAACGAAGAATTTCGCCGAACGTGTCGTGATCGCCGTTAGCCGAAAAAGTGATCTTCCTAGCCTTGAATCTTGCTTCTAAACGTAATAACCAGCTCCAGAACCTTAGAATAATAATTGATGTCTTTTCTGGCCGAATTGGTCTTGTATTTATAGGCAAAAACAAAGCGGAAAACGTGTTCGACTCAAAATCAACTTCTTCATGTTTATCCTCGTCAGTGCTTAGCACCCTCTCCTAGGTGCTCAGCACCGCGTGGTTTTCCATTCCGTGTTCAAGACCAATTAAAACTCCTCGGTGCTTAGCACTGATCTTCCTGGTGCGCAGCACCACTTCATCTCTCGTCTTTAGTTCGTCATTTAAGTCCATTTCTTCATCCTTTTCCACTTCCCGATCATGTAAACCTGTAAAATAGATAAAAACACTTTTCCACACAATTAAATGTAAAAACCTATCCTATCCATCATGTTTACTATGAAATGTGACCAAATATCGCATATAAATATCTATATAAATATGCGATATCAGATACACAGAGAGAGTATCATACCAGGACCTTGGAGCTTGATGAGACCATATAGTGCTTTGTCAAGCCTATATACCATGTCTGGATTTTCTGGATCTTCAAAGCCTGGAGGTTGACACACATACACCTCCTCTTCAATCTTCCCATACAAGAAAGCACTTTTGACATCCATTTGATAGACAGTTAATCCTTTGAATGATGCAAAAGCTAGAAAGATTCTAATTGCCTCCATTCTTGCAACAGGAGCAAAGACTTCATCATAGTCAATGCCCTCTTCTTGGGTGTAACCCTGAGCAACTAGCATGGCTTTGTTCTCGACAACAATGCCTCTTTCATCAGTCTTGTTCTTGAAGATCCATTTGGTACCTATCACCCTCTTTCCACTAGGTAATACCACCAAGGTCTAAACTTCTTGAATTCTGAATTGAAGCAGTTCCTCTTGCATTGCTTCAACCCAACTTGGTTCCTTCATTGCTTGAGTCACCTTCTTTGGTACAACTTAAGAAATGTAGCATACAAACAGGAATTCATGTAAGCTTCTGTGTAGTCTGCCCCTTGTTTGAATGGATGAGTCAACACCACTTAAAAGTTGTTCAAGAGGATGATTTTTGTTGATTCTTTGTGATGGATGAGTGTCTTCAATTATGGTTGAGTCTAGATTTTTGTCATTTGTTTATGGAATAACCACCTCATCATCAGATGGCAATGAATCATCATACACAACCTCTTCTTCACCATTTTCATCATCTGGATTTTCTTCCTGTTGAGTTGAGATTTCTTCAACTCCTTCTTGATCAGCAGCAATTGTTGGATTTTGAAGGACACTTGGAGGATCAGTAGTGTATATTGGAAAGTATACAAATTCCTCTCTTTCTTTGTCTTTGTGTTGATCAGTAGATGACTTGTGAAGGTGCTGGTCAGTAGGAACTTTGGTCTGAAACTGATCAGTAGATGCACCTGGTTGGTATTGATCAGTAGGAACTTTTGAACTTGTAGTTTCAATTGAATTTGTTCCTGTTCCTGCATCATTTTTGGCTACAAAATGATATCCTAAAGATTTTGTTAGTTCATCAATATCAAAAAGCCAATCAGGACCACTTCCACTAGCATTTAAGGTTTTCTCATTTTAAGTAACATTGGCACTTTCTTCTACAATTTTAGATTTGATGTTGTAGACTCTAAAGGCCTTACTTTGAGTAGAATAACGTACAAAGAAACCTTCCAGGACTTTGCTATCAAACTTGCCTAAATAATCCTTAGTGTTTAAGATGGTACAAGGACACCCAAATGGTTTTAAGAAGCTTATGAGTGGCTTTCTCTTGTGAAAGAGCTCATATGGGGTCTTTGTAAAAACTTTAACAATTAACACTCTATTTTGAACATAGCAAGCAGTGTTGACAGCCTCAGCCCAGAAAGTAATGGGAAATTTAGCATCAGCTAACATTGAACGTGCAGCTTCTATAAGAGTCCTATTTTTCCTTTCAGCAACACCATTTTGTTGAGGAGTCCTAGGGGCACTAAATTGTCTTTCTATGCCTTTACTCTCACAGAACACATTCATTTCTTGATTTTTAAATTCAGTCCCATTATCACATCTTATGGTTTTTACCTTTTGATTTGTTGAGTTTTCTATCCTAATTAAGAATGATCTTAGAATTTCTCATGTTTCATCCTTAGTATTAAGAAAGTAAACCCAATTAAAACATGAATAATCATCAGTAATAACCAAGAAATATGATTTCTTTCCCAAACTTTGGATATTAGTTGGGCCAAACATATCCATATGCAACAATTGTAAAACAGAATTGTTTGAATTGATTACTTTAGATTTATGTGACACTTTGTGTTGCTTGCCTTTCAAACAAGAGACACAATGATCAAAACATGAAAATTCCTTTTGAGGTAGACCTCTTACAAGATCATTTTTGACAAGTTTGTTCATGTTTTTAAAGTTCATGTGACACATTCTTCTATGCTACAAAGAAGATTCATCTAAAGATGCTTTTGAAAGAAAACAATTTTCTTTTTCCAATGTTGCATTGGTTATATCCAAACAATATACATTATCTTTCCTTGGAGTTCTTAAAATGATCATGATTTCATCAATTTTGAACTTAGGATCGAGAATGATACATTCTTTTCTGGTAAAAAGCACAAGGTTCTTACTGTCACATACCTGAGATGCACTCTTTTAGGATCGAGAATGATACATTCTTTTGTGGTAAAAAGAACATATTCAAATGTCATCTTTCCACATGAGACTGTGCCTTTTCCAGTGATTCTCCCTCCTCTTGGATTTCCCCCAAATGCAACATATCCTCCATCATGATCAACATAGTTTTGAAGGATGTACTTGTTTCCTGTCATGTGCCTTGAGCAGCCACTATCAACATGCCAATTCCTTCCTTTCTCTATGGTTGGCTTGCTCTGCACATGAAAATGGGTTAATTCCTTTTAGGAACCCAAGCCATGGTTGTCTTGGGTTGACCTTTAGCATCATTATAATCAAATCTTTTTAAGTACAATGATGATGCATTTTGTGATGTGAGTTTGACAGTGTCAGAGTTATAGGTGGAATTAGTAGTAGTTTTAAGGTTACTACTAATGGCACTTTTGTTTGTACTGACCACTCTGTACACTTTCTTGCTACTGACGGCAATTTTTCTTTTGTTACTACTAATGTCAGTACTCACACCCTTTTCAGTTTTTCCTTTAACAATGTTTCTACTGACATCAGTAGGAACCTTTGCTTTAGCATTTTTCCTACTGTTGTCAGTAGTAAGTTTTGCCTTGGCAACGTTTCTACTGTTATCAGTATGAACTTTGTTCGAAATTCCCATCCCGTTTCTTTTGAACACTTGGTTAAAATAACAATTTTAAGCGATGTGTCCAATTTTCCCACAGATGTAGCAACACCTGTTTTCCGATTTGATAAAGTTGGGATTTCTTTGGGCCATTAAGTTGTTTCAGTTTCTTTGGTTTCCATGTTTTGGAGTTTTATCACAATTACAGGAACAACTTTGGTTTTGTTTCGACACAATTGATTTTTTTGAAGACAAAGACTTTTGTGCAACTTTGTTATGCACAGATTTTGACAATTTTAAAGTCTTGGATGTTGAAGCTTCATTTTTATCAATGTTCTTGACACTTGGTTTCTTAGGAGTTTGAGAAACTTGTTTTAGTGTCCCCTTGACATGATTTTCACAGATTCAAAAGATTTTTCCTTATCAGATTCATCATTTTCAAATAATTTAGGGAATAAATCTCTAACATCTGTTTCAATGGTTGACTCAACTTTTTGAATAGACATTTCATGCTCAGTTTTGATTGGGTCAGCATTCATGGATTTCACATTTATATCCTCCTTTTGAATGTTGTATTCAGGAGTTGGAGGGATATAATTTTGGTTAAAAGGTGGTGACACACTATTATAACCTATTCAAGATTTGGAGTTTCCATGAATTTGACCCTTCAAATTTTCATCAACAGTTTTTGAAGCTTTTTTATACTTGGTTATGGACAATTTGATTTGGTCATTTTCAAGTTTGGTCTCAGCCATTTTTATTTCAATGGCATCAACCTTTTTCAAGGCTGTGTTTCTTTCCCATTTCAAGTATTCCAAGTCTTCTTCATATTTTAGTTCATTCTTTTGGTAAGCTTTCACTTGATTTTCAAAGTTAATGATTATATGTCTATACTCATTTCTACTTTGGTTGGCAATTTTTAGCTCATCACAAACAGTTTGGTTGTGATCTCTGTACTCTTTAAGTTGTTTAATGCATGATTGTGTACAAAGTTTTGAAAGTACCTCAGAAGGAATGGAGTCACCAACACCTGCCATCAATGCTTGGTTTGCTGTGTCTTCACCAGCTTGGAAGCTCCAGTCAAAACATGCTTCATATTCATTTGTTATGGCAAGAGCTGTAGAGATAGATGTTTCTTGACTGCTTTGGCTTCGTTGAAAGCTTCCTTGTCTTCCTACATTGTTGGTGTTGTGAGCACGTTTTTGGTTGTCCTTGTTTGGACACTCTCTTGCAAAGTGACCAGGTTGTTGACATTCAAAGCATTTGACTTTGCTCTTGTCAAAACCAGTGTTATCATGTCTCTTCACAGAAAAGTTTCTTCTTCCGGTTCTGTGAATGAATCTTCTCGTTCTGACACTTAACATGGCCATTTGCCATTTAATGTCCATCTCTTCAAGATCATCAGCGTTCAACTGCTCTAAATCATCTATTATTAACCCAGAGTTCACATGACTAGCATAGAATGCTTCTCTAGCTATGTCATCAAGATTTTCATAATTAGACCCTTTAGAGGAACCACCTCCACTTGCAACAAATCCTTGACCATCAGGAGATGTTTGAACTTCTTTTGCTTTTGTTGAGACAAAAGCAATGTTCTGTGGAGTGCTGGTGCTTGATTGTGGCTTCTTGGCTTCAACTTCACCTTCAAACACCCTCAGTTCATTGTAGAGATCATCCAACTCCATGTATTCTATAGCATCACCTTGCCTGTAGTTTATGGTGTACATGGTCCAATCTTCAGGAAGTGATCTTAGGAACTTCCTGTTCAAGGTGTCTTTGGACATAACTATTCCAACCATCTCCATCTCACTTGACAGCCTGTTGAATCTATCAAAGGTTTGGGTTAGAGACTCCCCTCTACCAGTTTTAAAAGTTTCAAACTGTTGTTTGAGAACCTCTTTGTAGTTTCTTCTCGTGCTTGCATTTCCTCCAAACCTTTTCTCCAAGGCTTCCCATAAGGCTTTAGCATCAGTAAATTTGCTGAACTTGTGTTGGTAGTCATTTGGAATGGCCAACAACAAACTACTTAAAGCTTGACTTTCAATATGCTTCTACTTCTTTTCATGATCCGTGGGTGGAGCAACTTCTGCACTACCAGCTGCTGGAGCTACTATGGTCTTGTTACCATTTTGAACTACATCCCACATGAGATAGTTTGTTTGGAGCATGTATTGATAAATCTTGTTTTTGCACATTTTAAAATTTGATGATGATAAAATTGGAACTCTGTTGGCTTGAAAACCTTCATTTAGATCTGCCATTTTTGAAGATTTAAAAGAACTTTTTGAAGATTTAAAAGAACTTTTTGCTTAACCCTTGTTTTATCTTAGATCTAGAGCACATGAATGCTCTGATACCACTTGTCATGATCGATTCACTTAAACGCTTAAATGAATTGAAGATTTAGATCTAACAAATTCAATTTGTATTGCAGCGGATAAACACAAATTGTATGAACAAGGTTATGATTAATAAGTTATATGAAACAATAAACTTGATGAACAAATAATAAATTAATCAACAAAGCCTCAATTGAATTGTATTAATTTCAGAGAAATTACATTGGTGTTTTTCACATACAATCAACGTTACTAACACAATTAACAAAGGAACTATTTTATAGTCCTTGAGGCTACTACGCTAAGATCTAGTAAAGATTACAATCGATTAAACCTATACAAAAATCTATAGCCCATGCTCTGCAAACAGTTTGATCTCAAATCAAACTATGCTACCAACTAGTTACCAACTCTCTGATTAATCATGTGAAAGTACTTTAGTTGTTGGTGATCTTCAGTAGTTGTGGATCTTCATCAGCAGTCGTCGTCCAATGATTATCCACCTCTACCGATCAGTTGGAGAAGATTAGTTTCTACTGATCAGTAGTAAGCTTCTTAGCTACTGATCAGTTTCTTCAGGCAGACTAGCTACTGATCAGTTCTACTCCATCTAGATACTGATCAGTGTTTTGGGACAAAAGAGTTTGTTTCACTACTGATGAGTAGACACAAGTCTTTACTACTGATCAGTAGCAAAACATACTTAGTGTATATTTTGACCCAACAGTATGGATTATGTGTTTGTGGGAATTCTAGCAACGATAATGGTGTAGCTTTTCATATAAATGATAGTGAATCCGGTGGGTAGACATTGATTCCAACTTGGCTAATTCTATATCAAACTTGAATCTTGGCTAATTCTATATCAAACTTGAATCTGGGAATAAGGTTGATGGATGATAACTCCACAAGAGAGGAGAATAATACATCTGATGCTAAAAGATGATTAATAATTTCTGTTTTCGGCCAATCATGGAGATATTGGAAATGACCAAAACTAAGAATCCAAAGAGGAAATGGGGAGAGATCAACATGATTTTTGGTAAATCTGGGGTTTCCGCAACACGTAAGTTTGAATTCTACGGAATTATATTCGGGTAATTGTGGAATCATGTTTTCAAACAACTTTAACACAGTTTTTCATATTGGAACTCGGAATGAAAAAAAGATCCGGCTTGTATGGAAATTGAACATGTTGAAGAGTAACGGAGTAGGAAGATGTGGTTTTTTTAAGAAGCAAGAAAATAACATAGATTATGTTCGTGATGGTAACAAGAGTTTTATTTTGCAAGTAATTTAGCCATTTAGGCAATGCTTTCAGTGACAACTTTTTTCTTATGAGACAAAGACATCAAATATCCACGACCCAAAAACTCAGTACCACGAATAACTTGTTTGTGTTTGGAACTGTCGAGATAGATTAGGAGCCATCAGTTGAAGAAAATAGAAAGATTGGTATATTCATGTAACGACACTGAAACATCTGCAAGTTCAAATGGAAGTGTCCCAAATGGAGAATTGAAGTCCTTTGGAAATATCGGAAATCAGAATCAACCAATGGATTAAAATGACAGGAGTTCAGAAGCATTTTCAAGATCATTTAAAGCCCGAAGGTAAACTGAAAAATATGATTCCATCTTCGTACTCATCCTCCACAATAGGTCTTGGTTTTGTTCCAACGGAGCTGGAATAACCAATACTTGCTTTCCAAGTGAAATTGGTGTCTTTTCATTGTACGCTCCTCACATAATCATACCTGTCGGATTAAAAATCTTTTGATAAATATATAGCTTTTAAAACTACAAAAGAAAAGGTTGATTGGAATGAATATTTGGGCTCAGGGGCAACAGTTTAATCAACTAATTATATTAGTCTTTGTTTTCCAAAATTTTACGGTTTGGCTGTTTTGTAGCTTCGTTAGTATCATGACATTACCTTTCAAATTGATTTATTCGAAAATTTCTTCCTACATTATAATTTCAATAGTAAAAAAGTAGTTTTTATTGACTATTGTGATGTACTAATAGTTTTCAAATCACACCTTATACATTATTAAGTCAATGGGTTTAACAAGTTAATATGTGTATAAAAATATTGCCTTTCTTAAATAAAAGAACAATTATATGAAAACCGACACTCCTAGGGTTGTTGTTAAAAAAACGAAAACATGTATTAAGTATTTGTACCATTTCAACAACAACCTGATTTATTTAGGGAATCACTTTCGACTTTAGAGAAAAATAGATAATGTACAAATTTTTCAAACATATCTGAATTAATAAACTACATCCCTTAGTGCAATAATTATCAAAGCTCGATATTGTATTATATACATAATAGATTTATGTTAATCATGCAATGTAATAAGGGATTTGATTTTATGTGATTCCTAGAATCATGAGTGTTTGTTAGAATAATTGATTTTGCATAGCTTTGTTTACAAGTTTAATCCCCGATAAATAGTCCTATTTAATTAAGTATTTAATTAAGTATAGTAGGTAGGTAGTAATTAGGAATGTATATTTTTTATGTAATAAACTGATTTTGTGCACATTTTATTCGTCGCATCAATTATAATATAATATAGTATAATAATATAGAGAAATGATCAATTAAGACGATAAAAAAAAATTAAAGACCAAAAGACATTTTTAGGCCATTGGATCAACAAGATCAATGGTCAAAATTCAACAATGCAAATTAACTATAACTTAAACAAAATTAGACACAGATGGGTACTATGGTAATTTTACATTTCTATTTTATTGTCTTGTTTATCCCCTCATTCTCAATCACATTTTTTATTCTCACACTTTCGTTTATCTCAAACCCTCTTATTTTTACCCTAATTTCTAGCCCTAATTCTCGATCTAACATCAATAATCTTTGATTCCTAACAACGCATTGAAGAAAACAAGAGATGTTGGTCATTCGTTTGCACAAATCGTTGGTCAAAATTCGGCGGTTGAAGCTTCACTAGTTAAATTCTCCGAATATCCACTTTGTTATTGTAAGTGTTTTTATAATTTCCAAGTGTATTTTGTTTCGATTTCACTATGATTCCAGTAGTGTAATCTTATTTTTCAATTTTGTTTCGATTTCATTTGCTTTTAACCTAATTTTGTGAGTTTAGGTAAATCTATATTTGTAAGTTGTATTGTATGTTTTGTGATGTAATATTTTATTTGTGGAGTTTTATCACATATGATTCTACTTTTTTGAACATAATATTGCTATTTATAGGTCCATTTTTATTTTGTATTTATGTGTTAGTGATTGTTTATCTTTTAGTTTTGAAAAGTTTAAGTTATAAACTACTTTTTAAAAATCAAGTTCAAAGATGGTTGGTATAACGGCTCATGATTAAGATGGTGAATTGGTTGTGTGTTTACATGTACAAACATTTTATAAGGTTTACAAATATGTCATGGAGACAGCCTTCCAATATGGTGAGATATAGGTATAATTTACTATTTTATTTGCATATGCAGGGAAAGAAGAAATGCTATTCTTCGTGTTATATGTTTGTTACGATCTAATTTTGTGAAACGTCTAAGAAGGCAAAAGTAGTTTTCAAACTTTAGTCAATAAGTTATAACTCTAGTTTTAAGGTGAAGTAAAATAAAACATTGTTATATTCTAGAATAGTTCAATTATTTTTGCATAACGTTATTTTTGTTTGCTTTGTAGCAAAAAAAAAAAAAGGTAACAAATACCGAAAAAAAGGAAGGGAATAGTTTGTTGCAGATCCTATTAGGAACAAAAGTCAACATTTGGTTACATAGAAACTTTTCTTTTGTAAAATTTTTGTATTGTGAAATTGTTATAAATACTTTCGTTTGTAGATTTTATATATTGTATCTTGGTTGAATGTAATTTGAAATGTGTCACAAAAAATTACAAAAGTGTTTGTGATCCAATGGTAAGCAATATTCAATTGTTTTCTTCTCAATTTTTGAGATTTTACATTTCTTTATTTTTCGTGTTTTAATAAAAAAAATTTCCAGAAATTAGTCTAATTGATATCTCAATCATCCAAAAGCCGCAAAATTTGTGAAGTTAAAGCCAAGTATTATAACACTAATTTAAAGATGTGACAAGTTGGAAATGTGGTTTAAGTATTGTATAACTAGTTGAATAAAAGTAATTATTCTATGTAGTTTTTTTTTTTATGATTGTTTTCTTTTAAATTACCGGTTTAAAGTTCTTTTACTTTATGTATTTAAACTTAATAGGTATATATAGGCATATCAGATATGTCTATCATATGATATACCTATCAAATATGATATACCTATCATATGTGATATGTCTATCATGTGATATATCTATCATATATCATATAATATGTCTATCATATGTGATATAGCTATCACATGTAATAGGTATATCATATATGATATGTCTATCATATGTGATATACATAATACATGTAATATTTATATCATATGTGATATACTTATTACATATGTGTGACAACCGTCAAATTTCAGGTGTTCTTTGCCCTCTATGTCCCTCGTTTTGCCTCTTATACCTTTAAACTGAACTTTTATCGGAAACGTGCACGTGTCGGAATCACAACCGGAATCAATTTTATAAGTCCTAATACCAAGAAAACATATAATGAACTTTCCTAAGTTCACAACAAATTATACTTAAGAACCTTCAATTAACAAAAAGGTCCAACGAAGCAAAAATGTAAAAACGAAAAATCAGAAAATACTGATTTTTGGGCTAGGTGCGCAGCACCTAGTGCCAGATTTTCAAAAAAATTACACTTTCAGTCCTTGCCTCGTTTTTACACAAACCTACCCAATCAAACTCGAGATTTTACCATCATAACTGCATTGTTGCAGTGTCCCAAGCCTCCCATTATTACACTACTCTTTTCTTTTTCATTTTCATTTTAGAAAATCAAAAACACAGACACATACATCATTCCTCTCAAACTCTCTCAAGAACACAACAAAAACATCTTCATTTCCAGAATATTTGACCATCAAAATCCAGTTCTATCCATAAAAATCGTTCATATCATCCAAAGAAGCTAAAGGAACCAAAAGATTTCGAAAAAGGACTAGTTTTGTAAAGGTTTTTGGAGCGTAAATCCGACCAAAACTCATCATCCGAGCCTTTCCTTCGGTAGATTTCTTCCCTTTTTCTGTTTTTATACAAATAATCAACTGCATGTAAGATCTAACGGTTGAAAATGTGTTTTTGAACAAATCTATGACTTTTTATGGTCAAAAACGTTTTTAACCGAAATAACCTTTGGATCCGCGGTTTTGTAACCAAAAGTGCTTTATAAACCGTTAAAAAGATGTTTTAATAAGTTTAAACTCATATACTTGAAGAATATCGGTTTGCATGTTAGATCTAAACAATAAAAATGAGTTTTTGTAAAGATTTATAACACTTTTATACAAAAACGATTTTTATCAAAATAATACTTAGATCTATGTTTCTGTGGGTAAAAAGTGTTTAGAAACTGTAAAAACACCATATTATAGAGTATCTTCTGGTGGCATGTCGAAATCTATGGGTGACAAAACGTTTTTAGCAAAGAAATCACAAAACGAGGAAGAACAGCAAGGAGGTGCGCAGCACCCCCTGACAGGTGTTGCGCACCGGGCTACTGTCTCCCCGAAAAAATCGTCGTTTTGGTTGTTAAAAACTTGTGCACACATTCTGGACTTTTGTTAATAATATTATTGGACTGAGATGGGTAAAACTAATAATAATGGTGACTTGTATTGGACTCTTTGGACTTATTTGACTTGTTATTAAGTTATTATGTGTATATGCATGTTTTGTGAGCGGAAATGGTTGTAGGTTTTGGACATGAAATTTGGGCGCGGAAGCGCTGCCCAAATTTCGTTAGAAAGCCTAAACCATTTCAGTAACCTAAACATGTCTATCATTATAATAACTTTAACTTTGAACCTTCGAACTAAAAATAAACGTTAACCGCTTCGGACCAACTTTAGGACAATTTTGACTTTAACATTTAATTATAAACAAAAGTTACCTAATCTCTTATATAAAGTAACCTAATAAGAAATTAACTTTTGGACAATCTTGGTATTCTTAGGCATTCCGTGATTCTCGGCTCCTTTTCCGACCGATTCCGAGTACACTTTCTCCGCAAACCGTGAGTTACACCCCTCCTTACTTTTACCTTTTAAGTACTCTTTTTGGGGGAAACATGAGATCAAATTGTTTTTGAACTATAGCTTTTATGTGCAACTGCTTATTGAACTATTTTGACTTTTGGAACTTATTGAACTATTTTGACTTTGGAACTTATTGAACTATTTTGACTTGGAGCTTTTGAACTATTTTGGAAAAACTCTTTGAAACTCCTATGCGCAAAAACACTTTATTGCCTTATTGGCTACTTACTATTTGAACTATTTTTCTATTTAGAGAAACCTTGAACTATTTGAACTACCTTTCTATTTTTGGAAACTTTTGAACTAAATGAGCTACTCTTGAACTTGGAACTCTTTGAACTCTTGGAACTTTGAGAACTTTGAAACTACTTTGGAACTATTTTGTACGAACTATTTGAACTAATATGCGTAAACAACATCAATTGTTCGGATTGGCTTACTTTAGACTCCCTAAGTTTGCCTCTTTGGATACTTGATTAGACATTGATAGCTTGGTTGTATTTTGGAACAAAACCCTAGGTGAGAATATAGCGACGTAAGTACAGACAAAAAGGATTTTGAAAATGGAACGAACTAAATGCCCCGCAACTTTTCTTGGACTAAACTCTACACACTATTAGCACAAGCCGTTAGCATAGATTATGGGTATCGATACTTAGGAGCGGTCACTCCTTACCAATGGGTAGCGACCAAGGTACATATTGCTAGGTTCTCGCGAACTCGGACTCTAGACTGGACTAGTGGGCAGGTACTTGACCAGAATCGGATTAGTGTGTAAAACTAAATCTTACGTATATTAAGCTTAGTGGTTGGTACAACTCGAGGATCATAGGTCTTTATTTACGCATATACTTACTTACTGTCTTACATATGTGGATTAATCCACCGCTAAGGTAATGACTACGAACTCTTTCGCTCGCTACGCTACTTGACTTTTGAACTTAACTTGGAACTTATTTGAACTTATTTTGAATTTATTTGGATTTGAACTTATCTTGAATTTAAATTATTCTTGAATTTTAAGTACTTGAACTTATCGTGAAATTCTTGACTTCGAACAACTCTTGAACTTTCACGAACCTTGAACTTGTCTCGAACTCTTATGAACTTTCAAATTGAAACTTTTCTTCACTCTATAAACTGTAACTCACTCACTACGTTTTCGTAGTTGACACTTTATCTCATGTTTCAGGAACTAAGCGTAAGTTATGAAGTGCATTGCTCAGGCGGGTCAAGTCTTTTATGTGAAGTGTACCTTGGGAATAAGACCTTATTTTGGGAATTTTATTTAAAACACTTTTGTTATGTATTATGGTCTTACTTTGAATCTGGGTTGTAACTTTGACTTTATACTTTCAACTTAAATCTTAATGACTTGAACCGTTATTTTTAGTGTAACCCGTGAAATGATTATGCGCTCTTCACATTCCGTGTTTCCGCTTTAGCGGGGTGTGACAATATGATGTGCCTATCATATGATAGGTATATCACATATGATATTACATATGATGTGCCTATCATATGATTGGTATCATATGATTGGTATCATATGTGATATACCTATCATATGTGATATACCTATCAAATATGATATACGTATCATATGTCCTATTATATGATATGCCTATCATATATCATATGTGAAATGTCTATCATATGTGATATACCTATTACATGTGATATACCTATTACATGTGATAAACCAATCATATTTGATATAACTATCATATGTGATTTAGGTGAATGTATCTGTATTTTTGTTATCTGATATTTTCTTTTATGTAAATATTGGCTTTATAAAATTTTATCATATGTGATTTTAGTTGTGTTGATCATTATTTGTTTGTTTATATGTCTATTTTTGTGCTTGAATATGTCAAATATAAATATCACATGTGATTGGATGAGGGATGCAAATAAACGAGGAGCTCTTTCATTTTTATAGTTGTTGTTTTTTACGTTTTATCATGTCAAATATAAATATCACATGTGATTCTAGTTGGGTTTTTTTTACTTTCTAACTTTTTACAATTGTTTTTACGTTTAATCATGTCAAATATACCTATCACATGTAATAGGTATACCTATCATATATGATATATCTATCAAATATGATATGCCTATCATATGTAATAATCACATATGATATGTTTATCATATGTTTATCATATGTGATAGCCTATCATAAGCAATACAATCACATATGATAGGCATATAACATATGATATACCTATCATATGTGATATACTTATCATATGTGATATGTCTATCATATGTGATATGCAACGTTACATGTGATATACATATAACATATGATAGGTATATCACATATGATAGGTATATCACATATGATAGGCATATCACATGTGATATATCTATCATATGTGATACATTTATCATACGTAATAGGTATATCACATATGATACACATATCACATGTGATAAGTATATCACATATGATGTTTATCAAATGTATATGCATATGTAATACAATCACATATGATATGCTTATCATATGTAGTATAATCACATGTAATAAGCATATCATATATAATACAATCACATATGATATTCTTATCATATGTGATATACCTATCATATCATATGATATACATATCATATGTGACTTACCTATCATATGTGATATACCTATCATATGATATGCATATCAAATGATATGTCTATCACATATGATATACCTATTACATGTAATACGTATATCATATGTGATATACCTATTATATGTGATATACCTATCATATGTGATATACCTATTACATGTGATATACATATCATATATGATATACCTATCATATTTGGTGTACCTATAATATTTGGTATAACTATCACATGTGATATACCTATTACATAGGTATCTCACATATGATATGCCTATCAAATGTGATATACGTGTTATATGTGATATGTCTATCATATGATATGCATATCATATATGATATACTTATTACATGTGATATGTCTATCATATATGATATACCTATTACATGTGATATGTCTATCATATATGTTATACCTATCAAATGATATATCTATCATATATGATATATCTATCAAATGATATGTCTATCATATGATAGGTATATCACATACGATAGACATATCATATGTGAGATACCTATGTAATCGGTTTAACTAAGTTTTTTTTTTTACATTTTAGACAAATGTCAAGAAACACTTATATCACATGTGATACACTTATCTAACCAGTTTAACCAAGTTTTTTTTTGTTTTTTTTAGACAAATGAGATGTAACTTTTATATCACATGTGATAGGTATATCTCCTATCACATATGATATACCTATCTAACCAGTTTAACCAAAATTTGTTTGCATTTTAGAAAAATGACATGAAACACTTATATCACATGTGATATACCTATCATACGTGATATACCTATCACATGTGATATACTGTAAAACACAATGTTAGAAGCTTAAGCACTCATTATTAGCTACACAAAAAGAATCAAAACAAAACAAACTTCAAGATTACTGAACAAAAACATGTCGTTCAACCAACAGATTCGAATGTTTATTGTAATTGTTGATTAAAAATTTGTAAGCTCAAAGAATGATCTATCAGCATCATGGTTTTGCACGGACACGTCATTTAAGGAACTCGATATGGTAGAGTCACCCTGCCATATAATATACAACTTCCAAAAACACATGCTAACACATGCAAAGTCCTTATTGAACACATACTAATAACTGAAAAAGTACATGTATACATAAGTAACAATTCAGATAAGCTGATCTAACAAGTAATACAGATAGCAATTAAATGATTAGTTTCAGCTATACGTTTTAACAAACACCTGTATGCATCCACATATAGCAAAAACATAACCATTTCAAGATGGCACAACCAAAGCAATCATATCTCAGCTAGGCATTTATACGAACACCTTGGCTACAGAAGTATAAAAATCAACCATATTCAAAAAACACAACACACACATGGTTTCGATCAAATTCAAAATACCAAATTTCTGAACATTTCCAAACTCCAAAAAAATAACAGCTTTACATCACATAACTGTAGCCTCGTTTTTGTATAAATCAGATGTTTTTGATGACGAATTGGAGCTTTGAGATAATGAATCACTATTATCTTTTGTGGAATTCGGTATCCATTGATTATGGATCCATGATTAATTGTTTGTGAACGATTGAGTGGGTTTACGAGCTCTGTAGCGCCATCAATGGGGTTTGATTAGGAATGAGTCAGTTGAATTTGAATGATCAGTCGACATGAATGAGAGGCAGTGTTGTATTTTTAGGTGTTTGTTAAATGACCAAAATGTCCCTCTAATACAAATCCATCTTTTAATCTTAGCCATTATATCTTTTATTTTGGATGGCTGAGATTGTGTCCTTGTGTCTTTAATTTTAGGTGGTCTTTCTTGAACCCAACCCTAATAATATAATATTATAATACATATTCGACCTCTATGTTTTAACATTTTTTATTAGCAAAAGAAAAACAAAGACTAAAGTTGAGGGAGCGTTTGGTTTTTACCCTACTATGAGTATGAGTTTTATAATATTTAGGAATGGAAATGAAAGATCAAACCCACCAATTTAGATGAGTTTGAAAAATAATCACTTTTTTGGGTTTGATATCCTTATATTAAATCCATTACTATAAAATAAACACCATTTATCATTCTCATTCTCATTCTCATTCTCTATTCTCAAACCCTTAAACCAAACATACTCTAAATTCCTAATAAAGACGAATTGTAACTTTTTAGCATAAGTTAAAAACATGTTAAGCTGATTAGAAAGATATTATTTGGACAGGATTGAAATAGGTCATTATAATTATAATTTAAATATAAGGATAATGATTAAAGCCTAAGGTATACGAATCCATTTTTAGACAATAATCATTCACCAATTTTACTTTTTTTTTTAATTAAAATTTTTAGCAAAAGTCAATATTTTCTCTAGCTAAAATGTTATCAAAAAAAAGTGGGAAATCTTATCCAAAATAATAACAATAATAGTCGGATCAATTAGGATCCTATTCAGCAATATGAGAGAAAATAAGTTATATAAATAGATATTCAAATAGTAATAAAAAAAATGCTGAATTCGTAATCGATGGAGACAATTTTGGAAAATGATGGTGGTAGAGGAAAAGAAGAAGTGTGCAATTCGTCTAGTAGTAGTTCTTCTATCGGAGTCGATAGCGATCTTGATCGAGATGATGAAGTGGAAAGTACTTACAATGGATCGTTTGATGATGCAATTCAAGCTTTGGAACAAGCTCTTCCTATAAGGTCGTTCAATTTATCTTTTCTTTTTTTAAGAGTGAAGTAATTATGATAATTTTCGCGGTATCTTTATTTTGCTTTGCTTTGTTCTAACTAAATCGCTTAAATCATACAATAAAAATTACTAAAAATGATATGTGTGCAATTTGTTGTTACAGGCGAGGAATATCAAACTATTACAACGGCAGATCTAAATCCTTTACCAGCTTACATGATTCGACAACATCTTCTACCATACAAAACATTGCAAAACCAGAAAATTCCTACATTCGAAAACGACGAATTCTTGCTGCTTTTAAACTATACAAAACAAAAACCAAAAAAATATCAAAGAAAACCAAAACCGCAACTAAGCACCACTTTACTCCCAAACATACTACTACCAGGCAATTTTAAATCAACATACCGTTGCCGCAAAGATCATTCTACATGGGTAATGTGCAGTGATGCAAATCTGCCAGGATTGGAAAATTTTAGTCGAAACATTTGTTGGAAATTCTTCAGTTAACACGATAGTTGGTTGCTAAGCTTCATATTGTTTCATAAGACTTTCTTGCATTCTTTTTAAGAAGATATACCAATAACATTTACCGCTATTTTTAATCTTATAGTTTGAAGTTTTTGGTCTGATATTGTCCAATTACATGCAAAACATCATCTAAGGGATACAGTCGTTCCGCGTTTCAATTAATATAGTACATGTTCTATGTGTTGATAATAAACAAATGTCTACGAAGATTGTGTTGGTGACTATCTAAAATCATATGAAAATGTATTATTGGACGGCAACCAGTAACCAATGAACTCATATTAAGATAATGATATATGCATATGATTTAAAAAGAAAAAAAACATAGTGAGGAAGATTGAAGGAAGATAACTAATATATTAATTAAATCATGATGAAGGACTGTTCGAGCATTTCGATTAAAAATAAGAAGTTCCAATTTTCAATGAACCCGGCCTATACCTATTCCCTTATTAAAACACGAGTTGTTATACAATTTTTCGGGTATTCGAACGGGACCTGTGTTTATATTTATAGAACCAAATTCAAACCAAATAACCATCGAAAGTTCCGGATGTAACCAAAACCTGAACTAAACCCAAATAAGCCAAATTCAGCTCATCCGAAACAAATAACCATAGAAAGTTTCGGATGTGGTCATGTGGCTAGAACCCGAGATGGATACTCCAGAGAAATCAATTAGTGAACACCCGTAATCATAGATATGTTGTATTTTATGACAAGATTGAGTAAATTAATCAAACTTTAAAATTATATATCATATCGTCCGTTAAGCTCTTATAATTCATTAATGTTCTTAATACATAAAATCTCAGTTGACCTTTGTCACAGGGACTTTGAGAGAAACGGGTCACGAGTTCGGAGTAATCGATCTCACTCGTTGGCCCAAGGCGTTGAGACAGGGGCCGTTTTCGCACCATATTGTCTGGGCTGATATGTGGTAGAGATGTCAGTTGGTAGCAAAGGTATACGAGGTTAGAGAGTCATCGTCGAAATTCTCAAAAAAAGTAATATATTGAAAATAACAAATTTTGAAATAAACTAATAGCATTCATGTGTCTACATGTAAAATCATTTAGACTTACCTTAATCTCTTAAACATAGTCTGATCATGTTTATCAAAGGTTATATGATTATCAATTAATCGTCAATGATTATTATAGGGAACAGGAAAATTTAGTAAGATTTAAAATATCTATATCTATATTTACTTATAATGGAGGATCGTCGGATGGCTAATATTCGAGAATTTCCAAATAGTGGAATCGTATGCATTTGAAACTCCTGACTCTTTGTTTACCCTATGTTTTAATTACCATAATGTGATTAATGGCATACTTATGCATTTGAAACTTCTGACTCTTTGGTTGCCCTATTTTTTAATTACCATAATACATTTGAAACTCCTGACTCTTTGGTTGCCCTATGTTTTAATTACCATAATATGATTAATGGCATACTTATGCATTTGAAACTCCTGACTCTTTGGTTGCCCTATGTTTTAATTACCATAATGTGATTAATGGCATACTTATGCATTTGAAAACTCCTGACTCTTTGGTTGTCCTATGTTTTAATTACCATAATGTGATTAATGGCATACTAATTATTGAGGTATTCCAAAGGTTGGTGGTTTTTTATTTTTCTATATAAGTTAGTTCGAAAAGTTACATTTGCATCAACAAGCCCCGTAACTACGTACAATCATGTCTCTTTCGAAAAACATGTCTCACTCCAAGATTGGCGCCCTTGACCCAACTAGAGAAGATTGGGTTGTTCATGTACGACTTTGTAGAATGTGGGAGGCAATAAATACGAAACTTGTTGATGTCTTACTTGGGTTGGAGATGGTTATGGCTGATGATGAGGTAATTTCTAATTTGTTTGATACAATAATTTCTACCATGTTAAATTAGTTTCTTACATGTTTTTTTTTTTTTTTTTTTTTTACCAAAAAGGGCGGTTCGATACAAGGTTTCATCACTAGAAATCATATACGAAAGTTTAAGCCTCTTCGCGAAGAGGGCCAGGTATATCAAATCTCGAGGTTCAGAGTGATTGAAGGTCAAATGGGATATAAAGTTGTCCCGAATCAATACCGCATCCGTTTCAACATTGCAACATCGGTTCGTAAACTTGAAGGTGGTCATGAGAAGTTTCCATTGAATGTGTTTAGTTTCACACCAACCGAAGTTCACCTACAAAGAATCAACAACAATTCCCTCCTCACTGGTGTCGGTTTTTTTTTCTCTAAGTGTTTATGTTTTCTTTCCTATATCCAGTTTTTTGTGGGTTGTTGTCGTTCAAATGACGTCTGGCTATGTGTTTACAGATGTAATAGGGTGTTTGGTAGGTGCAGGCGAGATTATGCGAAAAATGACGTCATCTTGACCCAACTAGAGAAGATTGGGTTGTTCATGTAAGTATTTGTAGAATGTGGGAGGCAGTAAATACGAAATTCGGTGATGTCTTACTTGGGTTGGAGATGGTTATAACTGATGATGAGGTAATTTCTGATTTGTTTGAAAATTTGAAAAGCCGGAAAAATGGTACGCCACGAAAACAGTTATATACAATAATTTCTACCATGTTTTTTATGTACAACGATGAAAACCTTTTATGTATTATTATAAATGTGTAACTGACCATGTTTTCACTATTTTGGCAACAGTTGGTCGTCATGTTTTCACTGTTTTGGCAACAGTTGATCGTCTATATACTCAATCCGGTTGGTGCTACAAGAGTTGTAGAGAGTGCAACAAAGAGTTAGTTGTAAACGATGGTTTGTTTTTTTGTGATCTTTTCAATGACTTTTGCAAGTACCCTATGATAAGGTTGGTTTTTTGAGTTGTTTTATGTAGGGACTATGGTATTAACCTACCAAATTATTGCCTTTTGTAATGTCTGTTTTCGTTTTTGCAGGTATAGGGTCCATGTGCATGTTGTTGATTAGACAAGTGATACAACATGTTATATTCTTTCTATACCTTACTTGAAAATATGCAGCAGTTTGCTGAATTATATATGTATCTAATCTAATATCTAATACTGTACGTAGGAATGTCTTTTTATTTTTACATATGTATTTGAAAAGTTTGACTTTTGTAGTCAATCCCTTAGCTATTTGAGTGGTCACATCAATATTGTTCTAATTCAGTTTCAAATTCATATTGTTCGAACTCCCGATTCTGTGACAAATCTCTTTAGAAATTGTCACCGCACAACGCGCGGGAATACGCCTAGTTGTACTATAATAGTAGAACAGATTATCTTAATCATGCAATGAGGGATTTCATATGATTCCTATAATCATGAGTGTTTAGCTAAAATAATTGTTTTATTATAGTTTTGTTTCCAAATTTAATTCCCTTATTATTAAATCCAATTTATATAAAGGGTTTGCTAACCTCCTAAATTATAACTTAATAAACTAGTCCTTATACCCATACATACAGAGACGGAGCCAGAAATCAGTGTTAGGGGGGCCGAAAAAATTTCGATAGTAACATACAACTTCGATATAAGTTATAAAACAAAAAACTCTAAGAAGCATTTCATCAAACAGTTTATATGCAATAAACTGTTGGACGATTAAGGGGGAAACCACCATAAGGATATTGCCCAAAGCTTACAGCTGCATGAAGAGCAGAAGACACCCATATGATTACAGTGCAATTATCAATCACATTTTGAACAGAGCTCATTGCGGGCCACCATGGCTCGTTTTTTAAATCGCCATGTCCCTTTTCTCGTAGTTCCTTCCACCATGATTGGAGTTCAACATCACTTTGATATATTGAAAGTTGGGGGGGGGGGGGGGGGGGGGGGGGGGGGGGGGCGAGCACCCTCCAGCCCCCCCACTGGCTCCGTCACTGCATACATACACACGACAGTTTAGATTAATTTTATTTGTAGCTATAATAAAATTGGTTGTTTTATTCGTATGTTAATATTATATTATAGGTATTATTGGATTTTTTAAAATTACACTTAACGTTGAATTTTGTTTCAAAGTTAGTTTTAAAAAATACGTAAAATATAAGGTGTAAAGTCGACCTATCTGTTGTAGTATTCTTTTAATATAATATATATATATATATATATATATATATATATATATATATATATATATATATATATATACTTTACTTTTTAATTAATAAAATATCAATTTTCAATTATGAATATAATTTGTTATTTCTTTTTTTTGTTTTTGTTTTTTAGAAATATGGTTTTTGATTAAGATAGAAAATATTTTTTTTTACTTAATTGGGAGAAATATAAAGATTATTGTGAAAAGATGAGAAATGTAAAGGAAGAAAGATAAAAATGATGAAAAAAAAAATTATTTTTGTTTAAAAAGAGCTAAATTGATTTTTTGAAAATTAAGGGGGTAATATTAATTTTAAAAAATTATTATGTTAGGAGGGATATATAAGTTAATTAATTTGGTTAAAGCAAATGATTAAATGATTAAATTAATCAAAATAGGGGATTAAATTGAGTTTTTAAGAAGTATTGGTCAATAATTTTTAAAAAATATTTTTCTATATATATATTAAGATATTTTAATGGAAAAGAATACAAACATATTAATTTAGTAAAGTAGGTAGAAAATTAGGAATGTAGATTTTTTTTAAATATAATGATTTTGTATAAGGTCTATTCGTCGCACCAACGATGATATAAAACTTATGCCTTTTAAGACATAAGCTAAGTTCATTTATTAAACGAGAGTTTCTTTCTAAAATGAAAATCACAATTAATATAGATAAAATAAAAGAAAATATCCAGTTTATTAAATTTGTTTTTTCATTATAAATAAAAAGGTTAAGATTAATTAATATATCATATCCTACCTCTGAGGACATAAATTAGAAAGACCCAATATAATATTATATAGGGTTGAGATCAAGGAAGACTATTAAAAAAATTGAGACCAAATGGACCAATCACAACTCTTCATTTCAAAAACCCATCATAACTTTTTTTTTGTTTAAAAATTAATTATCTCATAAACGGTAAATGTATTAAACGAATAAATTGTACCATTAAAACGAGCATTTTCTCCTCTTTCTATAGAGCACCCACTCGATATACTTTTGACGAAATTTATTTTCGGGTTTTTTTTACGAGTTTTGAAATTTTATATTACAAATCATTGTTTTATCATATGTGATATCAGTAGTTTGACATATTATTTTTTTGTTTTTCTTTTTGATTTAAGTTGAATGTATGTAATATAACAAATCTATGTTTCGAAACTCGTATTTAGTGTTCAAATCATATGTGATATTGTCTTACGAATTTCAACATTTGGCCATAAACGAAAAAATAAAAGTCGTCAAAATTCGAACTTTTTTCTGGGTCTATATAGGTTATACATTGTATAACATTGTTGTGTATTAAAATTCATATTTAGAGTTAAAATCATGTGTGTTATTGTCTTTTAAGTTTTAAAATTTTTACATACATAATATCATATATGATTTATATTTATATCGTATATGATTTACAGTAATATCATATATGATATTGTATTATCATATATGATTTTAGTATATATCACATATGATTTATATTCATATCATATATGATTTACAGTAATATCACATATGATATAATATTATCATATGCGATTTTAATATATATCACATATGATTTATATTCATATCATATATGATTTACAGTAATATCACATATGATATAGTAGTATCATATGTGATTTTAGTATATCACATTTTATGTCAAAAAACGAGAAAAAATAAAACTAGTTAAAATTCGATTTTTTTTCTAAATTTAGGTAGTTTATACATTTTAAAGTAATTCTCTTTTATACAATTTTACGTAATGATGTAAATATCATATATGATATTATCGTTATAATTTCAATACCCATAAAAAAAATAAAAGGTCGTCGAAAGTATATAACAACACTGCTCTAATTAAAGATAAAAACGAGACGATCGCAACGGTGTATTTTATTTCGTCTAACGATCAACGGTTTGTGAGATAAATTAATTTAAAAAAATAAAAGAAAAATGGGTTTTGGTTTTAATCTTAACCATTAGATTAAAATGGGATCAAGGGCCAAAATAATGTCTTTTTGTCTCAATAAAATTATTGGTCTTAATTTATCTTTTCTCATATTATATAATATAATAACAGAAATTTAGCATATTCAAACATTTTTATGTTGTTTACCCTTTATTATATTGATTAGCTAAAAGAAAATAAATAAATAAAGGAAAAAGACTAAAGTTGATTTCCTAATAAGGACGAATGGTAACTTTTTAGTATGGGTTAAAACATGTTAAGCTAGTTTCTTAAATGATATTAATTAATAATATATAGTTAAAATATGATAACTTTTTATTTTACCTTTAAAACTTTTTTTTACTCAAAATCTAAAAATAACCGACGACTTGAATATACGGATATAATGGACGATAATATTAAAAAAATACTTGATTAATTACATATATCTTATTCGACTGTTTTTTGTTTCCATACACCTTTTTGTGGACGGAGAGAGTAATAATTTTGTATATAACTCTTTTATAAATAGTCGAAAGTATTAAAAACCTTAAGACCATATATAATAAAACTATAACATAAAAGTTTAAATATTATCTTAAACACCAAATATTATTAAAATATGTCTTAAACATCATTTTTAGTGACTTAGACCGCTCTCAACCATAACACCAGTTTTGGTGTTATGGAGTGCCACGTCAGCATAACACCAACATAACATAACATTACAAAACCCCCTCAACCATAACACCAAAATCTGGGATCCACAAATTTTATTATTTTTCATTTTCTTTCCTTTTCTCATATTATTTTTAATACATTCAATAATAAAAAAAAAACTAATTTTATTAAAACAAAAATATATTAATAAAGTTAACAAGATTACATTGGAATTTTAAAAACCGAAATTAAAACATACATAATTATATGGATAAATAGAAATCAATCTCTGAAACGATAGTCATCAGGAAGCGTAGCTATGTGTTCAACGAGATCGCTTCGAAGACAATTGTGTATATCACGATCTCGTATCTCTTTCATTACTCGGATTTGTTTTTGCACCTTTCGTGTGAAGTTCGTTGTTCTCGTGGCATTGGAGTATAGTATTCCTCGCAGTCACTGATATTAAATTCATTGTCTTCGATAATCATATTATGCAATATGATACAAGTATAGATGACTCGCTTTAACTTGTTTACCTCGTAGTATCTTGCGGCAGTTTTTAACACCCAAAATCGCCCTTGTAGCACGCCAAATGCTCTTTCAACATCCTTTCTTGCAGCTTCTTGAAATTTTTTGAACTTCTTTCGCTTTTCGTTTGGTGGATGAGAAAATGATTTCACAAATGTCGCCCACTCTGGATAGATTCCATCCGCGAGGTAATAGCCTTTTTCATAGGCATTGTTGTTTACCACGAAATTAGAAGGCGGCGCGTTGTCATGGAGGAGTTCCCTAAATAGAGGCGAGGCATTAAAAACATTGATGTCGTTGTTAGAGCCCGCGACACCAAAATAAGAATGTCAAATCCACAAATCATACGAGGCAACCGCTTCAAGCATTACGGTTGAGTATCCATGATCACCTCGTGTGTATTGGCCCTTCCATGCGGTTGGACAGTTCTCCCATGCCCAATGCATACAATCAATACTCCCAACCATCCCAGGGAACCCATGTTTTTCTTCATGTTTTGCATAAATACGTTGAATATCCTCTTGTGTTGGCTTTCTTAAGTAAACGTTTTTATATAAATCCATAAAACATTTACAAAAATTATCTAAAGCCTCGTTTGATGTAGTTTCCGCCATGTGTATATATTCATCAAATGCATCGGAAGTGATTCCGTATGCTAAAATATGCATGGTGGATGAACATTTTTGTATAGCGGTAAAACTTGGTTTGCCCGTAGCATCAAGTCGGGATGTAAAATAGTTAAAATGACTAGGAAGAGGAACTTGAGAATAGTTAAGAATACCGTCGACTATTCGAAGAAATAGCGGCTTGCTCATCCGGTATCTTCGTCTGAATTGCTCCGGTGTGAAAATGCAACCTTCGTTGAAATAGTCTGCCATAAGGCGTTCGTTTGCCCCAACTCGATCTCTTCTTATAACTCTTCTTTTAGCCCGAGTGTTTGAGGTTTCGATAGCTTCGACAGCTTCCTCGTGATCGTAATAAGCTTTTCCGGCCATCGCCGCCATCATGAAAATTGTTTCATCGTCAGAAGAGTCGGAATCGGACAAATTCATTTTGAAAGCCATTTTAAGAAAAAATAGGATAATAGATTGTGGTTTTTTTAGAGAAAGAAGATGATTTGGTGTAGATAATTTGTGTTTTGGTTGGGTATTTATAGGAAAAATAAATAAATAAAAAAAGTGTCGTTTTAAAAATAGCCGTTAGGCTAAAATTGTTTTTTTTTTTTAAATCTCCTCAAACGGTCAACAAGAAAACAAAACAAAAAAAACAAGAAAAAACAAACGCAGCACCGGCAGCAACAACCCCGGAATAACGCGGCCCCCAACCATAAAACGCATGGATGAGAGCGGTCTTATAATGTTACTCTCTTAAACACCAAAATTTTAAGAAATTTGATAACCACGTCAATATAGGTTGTGACTAAAACTATCACTATTTTAATTTCGTTTTTCTACATTACTAGGCATTAATTTGGAGCTAACGCCACATAGTATGAGTTCGGTGCATCTATTAATGTGTGTAAGTATCAAAACCTATAATAGTATACGGAAATGTTTGTCTGCCTAAAATATTTCATAACTAATCTAATTAATAAATAAAAATAAAAATAAAAAAAGGAGTTGAAAATAATTTGTATAAAAACAGATTCAAATAGTATAAAATAATGGTGAAGTCGTAATGAATGGAGACAAAAAACGGTGACGGTGTTGTTGATTGCCGGAGACCAGAAGAAAAAGAAGAAGAATGTAATTCGTCTAGTAGTATAGTAGTTCTTCGATCGGAGAAGATGACATGGAAAGTAGGTATAATGGATCGTTTGATAAATGTTGATGTTTTTACAGGAAAGGAATATCCAACTATTACAGCGGCAGCTTATTATCTGAACCAAGAACATCTTCTACCATTCGTTAAACCAAAAAATCCCTACATTACAAAACAAACAAATCTTGTTATCCAAAACTAAAACCAAAAAAATATCACTTGTGATTTTGAACGTGATATATAATCCAAGAATGTGATATTTTACTTTGGTGTATCATGAACAATCGAAATAAACGTACACAATAAATACAAGCTTTACAAAGAATAAACAGCATTTCATTCCCATGAAATAATATTGAATAGCATCTGTCACTTTACATGAACTTTGCCTTTCCGTCCTACATTATCCTAAACTTAATCACAAACAGAGACGATATATTTCACTACTTTCTACACCTACTCAGCTAACATAGTACACACCACACAGACATTTTACTTGGGATTCTGAAGTAAAAACTGTGCAGATTGATATTCAGATAAGAAAGCAGGAGCCTCAATATCTGTAGGGTCAATAGCCGGAATCGCCAGGCATATGTCTTCTGTAGAGAACGGAATGCTGCAATACAATCAAGAAACATATAAATTAACTAGTACAAAGTTGTATCCAAATAATTGCAATTGTAATTGCATGCAAGGTTAGTTTGACAGAAACAAGACATAAAACACTTTCAAGAGAATATACCAGGGATTTTGTTTTTACATTATCAGCACATACACAAAAATATTCATGGATGGTAAAATGGGAGGTACAGAAACATGTTGGGGTTGGGTCGACCCGTAAAGCTTCTTGTCCAAGGTATTAATTTTTTTCTCAAATAAACAAAGAGTCAAATATGCTAACAAATTATGAAATCATTCAATAAATTTAAATCTAAAAGAAAATCTAATTTGGGAGGGCCGGTGATATCTAATGGGAGGGACCCATTAACAAGTAAATAGGTCGCTTATGAATATATGATCAATATAAGCAACTTATTACCTCAGATCATCATCCAACAAGAATGAATTGGATGTAAGATTTTGAGAGTCCTTGTTCAACATTTCCCTCATCTCAGCAACAACCTAAATCAAACAAAAAAGAAGCAAACATTCACAAACCATGTCGTATATATCATGTCAACAATAAGAACATTAAAAGGAAATACTAGCCTCGTTTGATACACTCTGGGTACCATATTTGTCGTCCCAGTACATCGTACTTATACGGTATATTTGTCTAACAGTCAATGCCTGGCCAAAAACATGTCAATACTTATTAAATACCTCATAAAAATTAAAATACATTAATCGTATTTAAGATAGAATTAAGATATACCGGACATAAATCCTGTCTGATCTCCTCCAGAGACTTTTTCCGCTTCTGGTGTATTACCTAATAAGAGAACCAGAAGAACTGTAAGTGAACTGCAAAGTGCAAATATAGACTATTTTACAACACCGGGGATCATTGTAGCAGGGAGTGATGTACCAGAAACCCAACCGCTTGTCTGATATAATTTAGCTCATGCCAAGAACTACCTACAAACTAATAAATTGAGTCTTGAGTCAGCCTCAACAGAAAGAAAGTTCTTCATATGGGAAGAAAACACATTCAATATAGGAGAAAAAGTTGGTGGATGGGTCATGGGGAGGATTGGGTAGAAGATCAAACACATATTTCGTAATTCGTACCAGTCAAAACAAGTCAGTCTGGGTAGAACCAGACCACTTGTCAAAAAATTTAGTCTTTTTATAGTATGTTAGATATGATAAACAAATATTATGTTTCTTTAAAAAGTAAACGACTTTTTAATGAAATGATTTATCAGGTTTCCCAAATCGACCCATTCAGAAGTAAATGGGTCGAAATTGCCACCTCCACTTTCGATAAAGAAAAACAATCACCTCTTCCTTTGCATTGGCAATCCATTTTTCCAGTTCTGCAAGACCAGATTTAACGTATTCCCCATTGGAAAATGTGCAGCATTCTCGTCGTAACAAAAGACTTGCAAAAAAAATGGCCGGTTCAGCATGGAATCAACTCATATAACCTAGAGTTTCCAAATAGAAGGATCAAATACCTGTTGAAAAGTGATATGTTGAGGAATGAAAAGACCTGAGTGGTAAGCTTGCGAATGAAAAATGAAGGTACCTACATGAATATTTATTAAGTTACACGACCAGGAAAATCATAATGAGATAGTCTTGCACATTCTAAAGACATAAACCTGAATTTAGCATTCAGATGAGGTTTCACACACTGGAACCATATTTACATTTCGATTTTTTGTTGAGATAATATATTTTCATGCGACCAAATCATAAGCGTTCTTTAATTACCTAAATTTAAATATGAAACATACAGTAGAAAAAGGTAAGATCTTAGCATACATGATTTCGACGTAGGCGATCCATAAGAGAATCCAGGAACTCTATGATCTTCTCCCACTGACTACCAGAAGCTTGCTGAGGAATACCACTTGGCGACCTTGATGATTTCCCATTACCGTGTACTCGCTGATGTTTGGGAGCCTTCACAAAGAATCGCAAAATATTGAACCAAGCAATTAGCAAACTTTGTCCAGGCTAATATTTTAACTACACTAAATTAGCACCAATTTCCTAAATCTTTCATCCTACCTTTTTTTACCACAAATTCTCATTTTTCTAAGTTCTATAACATAAGCTAAGATTTATGATATAGAAAGAGGTCCGCTAAGAGAGCACTAACCTGGATGCATGAATTTAGTAGTGGTGATATCTCCTTCTTTAGGTTATCTCTTATTAAACCAAATATCTTCTCCACACAAGCTGTTAACTGTTGTTTAAACAATATAGCTGGATACCTTGCTTCCATAGGTGAGATTCCATCATCAAATCCAATGTATTTGTGTGGAGTGTAGCCCTGAAAAACATATACAACATACAATCGAAACCACGGTCAGCACCTCAATAATTTAGTATTACATAAAATGCATGATCATAAGACACCGAATCATGAAACTGGCACATTCAGTAAAAAAAAAAAAAAAAAAAACACAATTTACAAGCTGAAAAACTGCTATAGACGATAAAACATTAGACTTAAAAACATAGGACTTACAAGGTTAAAACAGACCAAGGTTTACTATTATGCCAAGGTTAACTTAAGATATTCTTCACAAGAGATAAAATAAAAATAAAGGTCCAACGGAAATCTATATGTATGGGAAGTAGGAGACTCATATTCAGTTTTAGATGGAAGCTACCCAGTTACCAAGGAGACTCTTTACTAAAGAAGTAGAAGTGAAGAGCACTAGTACTAGCCACTAGGAAAAGAAGAAGCATAAATTCCCAGAGTGACCTAATTCGGAATATGAGACTTACAAGTGAAACCCTCCCATTGGGCAAAGTGGTGGCACCGGAGCGCTGAGATATAGGTGTCAAGAAACCATTCGACCGAAAATTCCTTTGCAACAGGCATAAAAGAGCTGAAGCATTAGATAACCAGTATGGCAAGGTAACAACCTCATCCCCCACCTGGAAAACCATGCTCAAAGTTATGAGATTACCCACATATAGCATAAAAAGGAAACAACCAGAAAAACATGCTGAAAGACACATAACTAGCTTAAAGTGAAAAAATTACCTTAAGAACATTGTTGATGTTCTCAATAATGAAATCAAATATAGTAGTCCTCTCAGACTCGAAGGCATGCCAATGAAGAAGAGATTTATATATAACACTAGCAGCGACAGGTTTTCCATCCTTGAATCCCAAATTCTCTTTAATGCACCGCGACAAGATCTCAGAGTTCTCCTACACCAAACGTTTCAAAATGAACATATATAAGATTTGAGAATAGACACGAATATTGCAAGATTTCACGAGGCGTTAGGTTGGCAGCAGGAATCACTGCGGATTTGGGTCTGAAAGCAGTGTAGAATGGAAAACAGGTATGGTTACTTAAAGTCTTAAACTAATATTTAGTTTATGCAATAGAGAGGGGCGGAGAATATTTTTACAAAGAATGATGGGAATGAGTGTTCCATACCTGTCCCCTTTGACAAAATTGGAGGAAACCCAATATCAAGGGCTTCATTCCTATTTTTAAAGCCTTATACCCTCAAACCACACACCTTATATGATTCTTATTTTCATTCCCCAACCCTCAAAGAAACCCTAAGTGCATATATATAGCAATCTTCTTATAAAAACCACAAGACTTCCTTATTCAGCTTGTGGGTATTTACTATCTACATTAACCATGCTATCATTAGTCACTGGCCACTCCAGGTAGAGAGAAACCAAACCTGCTGCCTTTCAGTAGTCATCTTTGACCGCCGTGACTCCGTCAAACCTTGGGAAACGGGATTTCCGCTTTTGGTAGGCGTTGGTGTTTCCTACATAAGAATTAAAACGTGACATGAGAAAAAAGAAAACTTATATTCAATAGAGAAACTAAGTAAACTGCTCTTACATATGCAAATTTTCGCTCCGTGAAGGGAAGACCAACTGCACCAGATAATTTCTGAGCAGAAAACCATATGAAAGTCAGAATTTGTTACGATCTTCCCCGAAACCAAAGGTGGTAATTGGGACGTGATTTATATTCGAGATCAAAGTCCAGCTAAAATAAGAAGGACCCTTAACTTATGTGTGTTAGTTCATACATAGTAATTGTTGAAACGGAATTAGAGATCTAAGTATGATGTTTATACAATTATCACTGTTTTTAAAGGAAAGTGGTTAACTGAGATAACAGCTATATGAAAGATCTGTACAATTAGACAATTCAAATCTTCAAGAAAATCAACTTGCACAATAATACTATCCATCCATCTCAATATAAAATGAGACCCTTGCATACAATGTGATCACTAAGATGGATTTTGTCATTTTGATTAATCGATCACGAGTTGGAGACTTTACGTCATTATTGAAAAAGATTGATCTATTACATATGTAATTACTAAAATAGTAAAATGTTCTAAATCCTACTCATTTGATTAAAAAATTATCACTATGACCTGAAACTTACCCAGAATTAATCTGGAGTGAGTTAAGTTTCTATGAAACATTTAAAAGAAAGCTACAAAAACTGAAGCACATATACATCATACCTCCATGAACGGAGTGGCGTTACTTGGCCAATTCCCTTTAATAGGTGTACTTAACGTCCTTTGTCTTAAAACATGGTTTTCTTTCTCCAAACTTGAAATCTTCTCCTCAAAACTACATAGAAAATACAGAGATTGAAAAAGATATATTACATTTCTCTACTAGCAACTAAGAAAAACCGTACAAAGAAGGGGGCTGTAACAGGAAACGTGAAAAGACTTTTCAGATTTGTCAGGTTATACGAATAATAAAAGGATATATAAGAAAATAAAGTGCAGCAACATAGATAAAAACACTTTTCTATATGATCAGGTATATAAGATCCAAGAAATAAATTTCATACAAAAATATAGACAATACCTTTTTAACTTCTGCTGGAGTTGTGAGCATGTTTTCTCAACATCTCTTAATTTTTTAAGGTTACTGGATGCATATTCTTTAGACTCAGAAAGCTGGCTTTGAAGAGCTGAGTTCTTCTCTTCCATTGTACTCAAAGAACTCTGCAGATAAGATAAATATATACCCGATGTGATTTTACATTAAAGTTACAAATTCTAAGAGCATCTAAGTGAACTTCCAAGTGGTCCATTTTAACAATACCTTTCAGACCTTTAGGTATGCCCCATGCACATAGGATAATGCCATATCTAGCAAATACTTAACAAAGCATCCAGCAATACTTACCTTCAAATATGAATTCTCATTTCTCAGGTCAGCCATTCCAACAGTTTCTCTTTCCAATGAAGATTTTTCTTTCACCGACATTTCCAATTGGTTTTGCAGCACTGCATTCTTGTTGCATTCATTCACCGTCGCCAACTTTGCTGCATCCAATTCAAGAACCAATGATTGCACTGTTTTCTGGAGTCTTGCAATTTCCACAGTTTTGGACTCGTCGTTTGAACCCTGCCATTGTATTGTGGTTCAGTTAGATATTCATCTAAATTCTAACAAATAGCTACTCTAAGTGTTTAGTGGAAAGCATAAACTAAAACTGAAACCAATACCCTTAATTTTTTCTCTAGTTGCAAGCGCCATGTCAGATCCTCCAGCTGTTTTTCTAGCTTAGATTTTGCTAAGCGCAAGGCACCAGTCTCGTTAGCCTCCTGTCAAATATAGAAGGAAATGATACACCATACATAACTTGAAAACAAAGGATGATTACTAGACAAAGAGGACAATAACCGTTGCTTAATAAGTAATAAAAAATACTAGTAATATCCTAACTGAACTTCCATGTTGGTCTCGTGATTTAGAATCGTCTTTGCAAAAGCTACAACAATATTACCTTTATTGACAGAACAGAAGGTCAGGCAATGTACCTCCTGATATATTTCGGAGTAAAAAATGCATACTAGACCTGGAGTATACAAACATAAATACAAGTAGCTTTCTTACCTTCTTAAGCTTCCTGAGCTCTCTCTTTGCCAACTTTCTTCTCCAATGACACTGTATTTTTGTAATATCATGCTGACGATGACGAAAAGCAGAACGAACCTTAAACATTCTCCATCGAGCCTGTGAAATTAGAAAAAAAAAATAGCAGATTTAACAATTTTTAACAGTTTTACACTTTAACACAAACTTTTGGAAGAGGAAAAGCTATACCTGTATTACAGTGGCAGCTCTATGTTCCCTTATGTGTAGGAATCTTTGGCGAGTAATGAAACCACGGATGCTAGCTTGCAAGAGTAAAGTAGAGATGTATTGATGTGTATAAGCATTCCTCAACAGCCATCCACGAATATACTTCTGTATTAAAATAGCAGCTGCAGATTTTCGTTTTACAGAAAATACAACTCTTGCAAGATGGCCTGCATAAAAATCAATAAAACCTCATAGCTATTAGTGAGATCTTACGTGGAATTAATCCATTATAAAGCAGAGGTACAGAAAGCTAAACAACCCCAAAAGATTTACAGATGATCACATTAAGTAAAACCGGGTGTATGATAAATGTTAACTAAATTTATAGGGAAGAACCTCTGCAGTATGCTTGAAAAGAAATTGCAGCTGCTCGCTTCAATGTAAAATCCTTGTGTGCAATAAATGTTCGAAGTTGAAGCTGGATGCGCTTTGCAGCAGAATCCAAGACCCCGGCACGTTGAGAGTCTAATACACCAATCTGTCCAGCCCTCAGGAAAACTTTGGTCTTCCCCAACTGTATAAAAATAGAAGATTGGATATCATAAGCAACAGCAGATCATCTGTTAAATTAGTACTGCAACCCTAACTACAAATGTAACGCATAAACGAGTTTTATGTTCGAGCTTCGAGTGAGCAGACCTGGTAATTCTCAAGTTTTAGTTTTTGTAGGATTTTTTCGGTCATGGCTCGTCCATCATAACTGCAAGTATAGTAGATCAAGAGTAAATAAGAAATATTATTGCATGTTACAACAGTGGAAGCGCTTCAACTATATAAAGATGTTTTAATGAAGGCAAGCAAGGTCTTTGCAAAGGAATACCCATGAGACCATTACTATGCAAAGATAATAAATTAGGAATTTAATGTATCAAAAGCAGCTTCAACAGAATTAACAAATTGAAACAGATGAACCGAAAAAACTTATATGGTCTAACTCAGCAAGCCTATTTTAAGCTCACCTTCCATTCATAGCTTCCATGACAATGAGTCCAAACCGATCTACAAACTCGTGATAGGTTTTCCGAGTAGGATAACCTGCCAGACTTATTCTGACAGCCTCCAAAACACCCTATAAAAGATCACATGTGCGACTTTATAAGGCTGATTAAAAAAAATAGATCGATGTTTACACGTATGATATTTTGTTTTCCGTATTGTAGCCACTTAGAATAAATGAACAGATTACAAAACAAAGCAGTAAAAAAACTAGTGTTCCACGGTAATTTGATATAATGTATGTTCCCTTACATCCTTCTCACATAAAATTGATTTAAGGGGTAAATCAAGAAAATGCAATGGTTAGACTCTTTTAACAGTAAACCAGAAATTGTAACAGTTTTTTATGAAAAAACAAAATTGCAGCATATGTTGAAAAATTACACAACAGAAAGTGAAAAGGAATATAACTGACCCCACAACGTAACTGATGTAACACACTTTGATTCTCAAACATCTGAGGCCGATTCACTGAGTTTGGCTTCACACAGCGGACATAATGAGGCTCTGTTGAGCTGAGAGTATCCATAAGAGCTTGTAGTTGTTGCTATAAGCATACACAAAAATACACATAAAACCACAACTATTAGCAACTTCAACAATATTCTGATAGCACCTACTAACCACTGGCAGACAAGACTTGGCATAGATGATACAACAATACCTTAAATCTAGACGCCACAGAAGAAAACTTATATGATGATCTTGAAGATTCTTCTGGAAGTGCAGGGAAAAGACCAGCAATAAAAAAACACTTTGAAGATGACATCAGATTACAGTGATCATTTACAACATAGTCACGATTTTTATCCAGGAATGAATCTGTTTGATAATTGACCTGCATTTGAAATAATAAGATAGAATATTACAATGTGTATTATGTTACTACCAGTTGGATTTTCCTCCCTAACAGGTTATAATATATGACTTGCCTTGCCAGCATAGTGAGAAATGGTAAAATCTGTCTCAGAGAATTTTGCCTTCCCTAACCTTGGGTGGGCCCGCAAATTCTGGAAAAGCTTGTTTGCAAATGTTTCACGTGTTGATTTGGGAAACATGCTGCAAGAACATGAGAATCAAGATAAGGATACTATTAAAAGCATATAAACCTTAAAAATGTGCACCAATAAAAGGCATGCATCATTTTGTACCAAGCTTCATCGAGTAGAGCAATAACTCCTATAGGCTTCTGCAATATCAAAGAGTATAATGATAAGGAAGAACTGATAATCGAGATTTATCTACATTTCATAAAAAAAAAAAAAAACGGAAGTATAATACATAATGCAATGTTTTAGAAGTGAATTGGAATAAATTCTTTTACATCTCCTAGCAAATGAATAACGTAATTAGACTAAACTGGAGCTCGATTAAGGGTAATGAACATCTAAACAAATTTCCATTCACCATTATAGATAAGTTGCATAATTTATTCTTCTTGAAACCATAATCGTTTAAATTTGGCGAGAGGAAGGCTAAGTAACCATAACCATTTAAGATTCATTCACCAATCACCATCATGTTTTAATAAACTGACCGACTAGCACAATTCCTTTAAAACTGGTGAGAGAAAGGCTAAGTAACCATAATCATTTAAGAGGTTTTTATCTTGGAACCATAGGCATCTAAGAGATAAACAAGAAAGCGATGTTACCAGTACAAAAAAAATACCTTTTCAATGAGATCTAGAACATCTTGATTATCTATAAACTCAATGTAGCTCCAAGTGATTGCTTCTTTCTTGTACTCCTCCTGCTCCATCTTAAAGACATGCTGTAACAATCCCAACAAAGTATGGTGTCAAGATCAATATATGGGAAGTGAAAAACCAGAGTAGATGACAAGAATTGTAAACTATGTTGCATGGAAACGGGAAACGGCAAAACTCAAAATTTCAAGATACGGATACGGCAAAGATACGGCAAATATATATATATATATATATATATATATATATATATATATATATATATATATATATATATATATATATATATATATATATATATATATATATATATATTCCAAAAATTCCAAAATTTGAAAATTTTAGACTTATATGAATAATTATGTATATAAACTAAGAATTCTAAAGTACATATTTATTATTAAATAGTATATAAATATAATATAAATTATAATATAATAAAACATATAAGATAAATTTGATATTTTATTAATAGGCTTTATGTTAGTAAAATAGCCCAAAAAGCCCAAAAGCCTAAAATGTTACTCTTGTCTTAAAAAAAAAACACCAGTTAACCTAAACCTATCAATCTAACATCCGGCAAGTGTTGATGAAGAAACGTCCCAGAAACTTGATGGAAACTCGGAGGAAACTTCACTGAAACGTCTACGGAAACGTTTCCAAGCATGAAGAAACATTTCAGGCCGTTTGCTAGCCATTTCCGTTTCCAAACCGTTTCAGAAACGGGTACGCCATGCTGATTCACGTTTCCATGCATCATAGATTGTAAATTAAAGGATACAGATAATTAAATATAACCATCTGAAGTAGAACATTAACATTCCTGTTCACTTAAATATCTAATTGATATGTAAGAATGATTTAAAACTACCCCATCCAGGGGGCACCTGGGTAGCTTATCTTATTTCATAAATATTAACAAGCATACACAAAAATGAATGTTATACATCAGTGCTCACCTCATTGAAATGTTGCTGAAGCTTTTCATTTGCAAAATTAATGCAAAATTGCTCAAAGCTATAAGACGAAAAAACATAGTAAAGAACTATTTGCTTAATAGCACAAGGAACTTCATAATAAAAAATAAAATAAGTCGACCTGTTATGCTTAAAGCATTCAAATCCATATATGTCAAGAACTCCAATTTGCATGCGCGAATTATGGTCTTGCCCAACAGACCTATTGATCTTTTCAACAAGCCTGAAACGTAAGAAAGTTAAATAAAATAAGGAAGCAATAAGGAGAGTGTCGAGACAGGTAATTCGTAAAATGCAAATATATGCATACCAATCAAACAGCCGAGCATAAACAGTTTTTGCTAAAGCATCACGACTTGCAACAGCAGCATCACAATCAAGAGCTTTAACTATGATCCCTTCACGAGTTTGAATGGAACGTGTACATAAAGTTGCCAGCAAATGTTTTGCATCACACCTGAAAAGAAAGACAAAAAACATACAAGTTCCCTTTTTATGAAATCTTATTTAGATGTCCATCTTAGATGGGAAAAAAAATGATTGAACAGTGACAGAATAATAGGGTATCACTTACATAAATAGCATGGCAGCAGTTTGCAGATGAAAATCAGATTTCTCATCCTTCACGACAGAGGAATCATGTTCTTTCCCTGGTAAAAATTCTATGTTCCCTAAATGAAGAATGGCGGCCAATGTACGAAATATTGCTTCCTAAGAAGATAATAAACCAATTTGAAGATCGCGGAACAGATATAATAGATATATAGAGGTGACAACTTCAACTCTTAATGGGTAAACTGGTTGGAAGTGGCGCAAGTATTCAAAATGCATAAAACCACCTAAATCGTTTTGTTCTAAAAACTAGATTATCATTGTTATAACCGAGTTTTTCAATCATATTTGAAACATAAATTATTTATGAAACTCGAGAAAAGAGAAGACAAAGAAAAAGGAATGTGGATCGGCCCACCTTGACCAGAATCGTTCTAACAAATTATCTGATTTGAAAGATATCCTCACGTTACCCAACCTGTCCAACCCACTTGGCCACCTCTACATACCATTTCTTTAAAAGGCGATGCAACAGTGAATAACATTGCTTGTAGAAATGTAGAATACCTGCTCGGCATTACTCATTCCAACAATATCCATAGCCCTTCTGGTCTTGACATATTCATCTGAATTGCTCACACCCTCTAACTCGTATATTTTGCTTTGGTTTAAGTAATGGAAGTTGCTTGGATGACCTAGCTTGTAAGTCTCCGCATCCTAGCAACACAAAACTAACCAGCTAAACAAAGTGCATTCAAACTTTAAACGGAAAAATAAATGCTTTACTCATGTTATCAGTGAATGGGCCGATTCGGATTTATGTTTTATCTCTACCAAGTCAAACGGGCACAACAAAAAAATAAATGGGTGAAATGGCTTGACAACATCAAAATAAGAAAGTTGCTCAAAGTGTATTTTTAGTTAATAAAAAATCATAAATCATTTTACTGAAATAATTAGTTCTGTTATCATATTTGACTAATAAATTATTAAAAATACTTCTCTTTTGGAGAAAAAATAATTTCGCTAAAACCAGTCACGGCCCATTTTGTCCCATCCGTTATGAAACATATACCAGCTCTACTGAAGATGCAAAAGGTTCACATATAGTATTTTACCAAAACTTATTGTAAAAATGATGCAACATAACAATTTAACATAAAGAGCAAGTCCTGCTCTCCTATTACGTCACTAGGATGACATAGATCATCAAAAAGGTATCACATGTTATTTTAAATAACTACCTAAGTGCCTGCTCAGGAATCATGGTTTCACACCATCTATCTTTTTAATTCTACATGCTCCTCATAGGTGTTTGTAGGAGGTTATATACAACAAAGTAACATTACGGAAATCTTCACTTTCTATTGTAGATATGTGTGTGCATTACATATACAAGTATGTCAAGCACTCAGAGAGAGAGAGAGAGAGAGAGAGAATACTCTTCCAGATGCACACAACTGATAGAAGCAATGATAGTTTCTTTCAGGATCTGTAATCTGGACTACACGAGATCGCTCAAGTAGGTAAGTTCTAATTGCAGCACCAGATATTCTACCATTTGCATCAAACTGAATCTCCACAAACTTGCCAAAACGACTGCAAATCAAAGCAACATTAAAAAAACTTACCATTTGAGAATTGCTAATCGCCAAAAATAGTTTTCCCCATTGATATGATTACAAATATTATGAGTTGTATATTAGCACGACAAACTGTATAGTTGATGTTATAAGCTTTTCTATAAGAACTTAAGTCAAAGTATAATTATCATAATCATTTATGTCCTATTAAAAAAAAAATCCAAGTTTGTTGTATCTTGCAACAATTAAGACACTGAAAACAGAGAGCAGTGGCATAGAGGATGTACGGAAGATGGAAGATGGAAGATGGAAGATGGAGACGTAGGATCAGCGTTAGGTGTGCATGCTTGTAGTAATTAATTTAATTTCAATAGCTGAACTGGTGGAGGATAGTTTGCTTTTCTTGTAATTAACTAATTGCAAGTGTCTTTCAAAACAAAAGGATAAAGGTTGGTGCTTAAAGAAAATTGATTGTTTGACAAGCTTTCCAGCTGAACAGGAAAGGGAAAACGGCAGTCGTTAGCTTGCTATAGAAATATTATCAAACAAAATCTGCATGTGTATTTTACCATAAAACTAAGAATGTATTCAAAATATGTACTTCACTTCTAAGATCAACTTTGCGATATCGCAATTCATAGGAAAATATTAATCCGATTGTTCATTTTGAAAACAAAGACAGTTGTCATGCTTCAAATATTTCACAAAAGATGGTTATTCAAATAAAATAGGCTGAAACTATGTAATCTGAAATGTCATTAGACTTCTGATAGCATATAACACCTGATAGGCATAGATTACAAAAATAGATCTTCAAAAAAACAGCAAGACTAAATAGCACGATGGTGACCAACGAAACAAACATGTAACAAGAAAGAAGTATGGAATCTAAAGCAAACCTTGAATTGTCATTTCTAACAGTCCGTGCATTCCCAAATGCCTCCAAAAGAGGGTTTGACTGTACAATGGAAAAAATATTAAGTCACATTGAAGTGATTGCCGAAAACTAAACAATGAAACAATATAATGTGTTATGTGTTTCATGCACGGGATGGAAAGAGACACACACACACACACACAGACACACACACACACATATATATATATACATACATACATATATATATATATATATATATATATATATATATATATATATATATATATATATATATATATATATATATATATATATCTTACATTTATTGGAAATTAAAAAAGGAAATTTGTATATAAAGGTATACAAACAGTTAAAGCTTTACACATACCCAGTTTACTAAACGACCAACCCTATCTTACAGACAGCACATAGGCCATCAAAATTTAACAATTAATGACAACAGCCTCAACAGGATCAACTGAACTTACTTCTAGGACCTGTTGTTCAACTGTTCTGTCATCACTGGCAGCTCGGCCACCAACATAAGTAAGATATTGCATAATCAATTTTGTTGTCTCGGTTTTTCCGGCCCCACTTTCTCCACTAACCAATATTGACTGGCTTTTTGCCTCACCCATCATTGCTCTGCATATACACAATCAAAAAAAGGCTAGCACATCATATCACCATCAAGCATTGATGATTTGACATAAAAAAAAAAGTACACAAGGCTTAGGAAACCTGTAAGATGCATCTGCCACAGCAAATACATGGGGGCTTAGCTCACCAAATGGAGCTTCCTTATATTGCTCCATCATGTGCACATTATAAAGATGAGGAAGCCTTGTGAAGGGGTTAACAGCAATTAGGATGCTTCCTGTGTATGTCTAACATAAACACCAAAAACAGGATTTAAAATAAATTGATGCAAAAATAAGGATAATATGTGAATGGTTGTATGTTGTGAGAGATGGGAGATCCAACCAATGCAGACTAACTTTTGTGATATAACCATAATCAAACACTACCCAGAAAGACAGGCAGATAAGGAGACTTCTATGTTGGAAAACTGAAACTGATCAACAACTCTAACATGAAGGTGAGTAGAGGGTAGTTTCAAATATAACATATTTGTTCCTACAACCTTATCTAAAAGATATAGCAAAGGTACGGTATTACTTTTATTGTTGGCTATTTAAAAAAACAACTGGGAAGGTGATACTCTAAAATACATAAGAAGCCAAAAAGGCACAAACAAAAACTCGCTGCCTAGGGTTTCATTAAATTCGTTAACTCTACCTAAGGTTTCTATTACGCATAAGCAATTAAAACTATAATTCTATAAACATACATAATACATTCATGCATAACTTGAAATTCATTAGTCAGTTCTACCATTAAAAACTTTCTTATGAAGGTTTCATTATTAGACAATCACAAAAGGAAAATGGAATAGTCACTTACATATATTTCATTAAGTGCATAGCGCTTTCTTAGATTGTCAAGCACTCCAGGTTCATTCAAGTAAGCCAATTTGGTCATATCATCCACCCCACCATAGTCCGCATCCGCATCTCTTAGTAACAGCTTCTCCGCAAAGGTTAAAACCTTCACAATACGTGATAGTTTAGAATATAGTCAAAGCCAACTTACAGCTTGTCCCACAACATTGCCTAAATGATTCACTGTTGTGTTCTTTCATAAAATCAAAATTTATGAGTTAATCAATCAATTTCAGTTCGCTTTGTTTCTATGTTTCTTTTCTAATATCTTTATATTGGCGTCACCTCCCATGAGCTTTAGTACTTTACACAATCAATTCCTCCAGTGAATTATATATAACAGTGAAACGAGTTTGGTTTCTCCTCACCCATCATTAGCCAAACATTAAAAACATTTAATTTCCCTATTTTTTCGTATAACCCAGTTTCTCCGGCTAAACTTATTACTCTATAGACTCTCAAAAAGGTATTCTACAGTAGTACGGTGTGTTTGGCAATGTTTTGTTCATCCAAGTTCCGACCACTCAATTATTTGATACAAATTATAACATTCCCAGTAAGTCTAGAGATGCTCGGAGTGTCAATTTACCTCCTTGGCAATCAACTGAATCACTACTGAATACCAATGTGGTTGATATATATTTTCTGCCAAATAACCTCGCACATGGAGCTAAAAAGACTACTTTTCAAACGGTTCATGTATTTAATAAGTACTATAATACTATACCTGCCATAGTCCAATAGCTCAAATTATTATTCAGCATGTAAGCAGCGTGAGGATAATAAATTCTTCAATCACAGTTGCATTAGCATGACAAAAATGTAACCAGAATAACATATCACTAAAAAGTTGCACGACATATTACTACGACTTCCCAAATAAAGCATTATGCACTCCTTTTCTCTATATTCAAATTAGAATTTCCAAATGTGAAACGATAATAATTTTGATTCCTTCAACTGTAGACTGTAATAAATTCTAATGTAACTATCAATCTTCAAACTTAAGCTAAAAAATCAGGCAATTCAACAAGGTTATATCGCGAAACTTTCGCCTTCTAAGATATTCAAAACCGAACTAGTCCGAAGTGATTTTACGCACTGATCCATAAGTAATTAAACAACTTAAAGCACCTGATCTAACCTATATTTAATACTAAAATACTTCCATCTACATCGCAGTCATTATCGAAATAAGTAACTTAAACAACAAGTCAAATCCACCTAAGTTGAAAATTTCTATATTCTATATATAATAACAATAAATTAAACAAAAACTAATTAAAACTGATTACCTGTTTACCGGAATCAGTGATAACTTGAACTTGTTTACCGGCGAAACCGGTAACATCTCCGGCAGCCCAGGCGGTGTCTCTATCTTCAATCCACACCTTAGAACCCTTACGAAGACTCATACTGGTGTTACTATTACTCATAATCGTCATCATAGTGAAGAAATCATTGATTGAAGTTGTGGAAATTGTAAACCCTAGGAAAAGCCCCAAATCGAGAGGTTTGAAATTGAAAAATTAACCCTAGAAAAACAGGAGTTCCCGCCCTAAAAATGAAAGTAAAAGGTCCTACACACATAAAAAAAGAGGTCTCTGTGTGTATATATATAAATATATAATCGATTATAATAATGGAAAGATTTGGAGTTCTGGATTAAATCCTGACTGACAGTTACGTAAAATGGAAATTTAACTTAAAAACTCTTTTAAACCCACCGTTTTTTTACAAGTTTGTTTTCTGTCATTTTTCTTTTATTTTCGAATTAAAGCTACCTAATTTATCTTCTTTCTTTTCCTTTTCCGTATACTTTACACCATCGATAAAATTTATCTTTTATAATTTTAGTTTTTTAACAAAAATATCGCACCCCTTTATCTTGATAGGATATAGTATTTCATATGATTTTAGAATAACTCTTAGATGCGAAACTCTATATTATAAATTGAGTATTGAATATATGTTAAGATTCTTTATATGTACGAAAATGTGTAAATATATAATAAGTTACCAATAAAGATAATGATTAGCAAAAGTCTTGATTAAATTACCTAAAATGAAGATGAATAATATTATTGTTCTGTCATTGTTTTTATTGAAGACTGATTGGTTATTTTAGTTAGTCGTGGAGATAAATATATGATTCAAAGCAGGGTTTAATCGAACTCATTCAATTGAAATGGAAAAAAAAATAATTTTTAGTATATATTTATTGTTTGGTATATAAACTCGATGATATTACATACAAACATAATTAAATTGTAACCATAAATCCACTCAACAATTTTTTTGGTTCCGTCCTTAATTCGTAAAGGACTTAAAGTGACCAACCAATTAAGAGTATGCAATAAGTTTATATATTGCATGGTTATATGGTTAGATAAATATTAGATGGTATGTTGAAGTAGCATTGTGACATTTAACTAAAACTCTTTTTGTTTAATACTTACTCTTGGATGTTCAATTTAACTATCTTTAGGTGATACTATAGGTATATATTTAATTAGATTGTTAAACAACATGCAATATAAGTAATTAAAATCAAGCACATAATCAATATTAACTAAGTTAAAAATTGTACATTTGTTGTTGATTTACCTCGTTTAGGATTTATAGTGAAATCTTACTACAAACTTGTACACGACACCTTCTTTAGCAACAGACTTGTATGCTAGTACACATTTATTATCACCACAACTCTTGAACTCGATAAAAACAAAACCGAAACCCTTTGGGTTTTGTAAACCGATCATATGGAGAAAGTAGATGATCGATTAGGCTTAAGATCCCTAATCGATTTAGGAAAATAATGAACTTGGTGTTCCTTATATAGCCAAGCAAAGACTTGGAGTCCAAGTTGTCATATAATTAAGAAACCTCTATAATTACATCATATATCCTCTCATTTATTAAATATTACACTTAACATATTAAGTAATAGATAATAATTAATAAGCGTATAGTCGTGTCTAAATATCAATGTGTCAACCTCGTAGGCTCACATATTTATAGACACACATTTTATTTGACGTGTTCAAATACCAACAACTCCCACTTTGAGCAGGTCTCAATAAATGTGATAACATTGGTTAGCGTCTAGAAACACTTCCAATGCTCCTATAAATACACGAGTGAAGTTTCTAAAAGTCAATGTGAGTCTATGTTTGAGTTTACTATCATTTTGTTACAGATACTCTAGTTAAATATGGATATGGATCTAGGTCAGTCCATCTTTTAACTTTTGTTTCTCATTTTGCGAATTAGTTAAGATTACCAAATTAAATCGAGACACATCTAAATTAATTCGGGTCTGGCCAGACATACATCTTTAAGTATTGATGAGTGGCCCACCAGTATCATACTTCAGTTGCAAGCTGAATGAACAAATTTTATCTTGAACACAAACGTTAGCCATGTATATTTATTACATTACCAAAAATAGTCTTTTTACTATCCTTATTCAGGATAGGTAGAACTATGATCAAATAATGTATTCCATACATGTGTAACTTCTTGCATCTCACGTCTAAGGACAAGCAAACCAATCATATATGAATTATACTTAATGACAAAAATCCATAAATATAATTCATTGATGGGATAATCCAGTATGCATCTTGTGGATACTATGTGAGTTGGTGAGTTCAGCTGACCAAACACTCAGATATTGTCTTAGTTTAATTATATTCATATATCATTAATCGACAACGGATATTTAGAATAATAATATATGCTAAAAATATTATTATAGGACTAAAACATGAAAAATAGGTTACAGTTTAATATAATAAATTAAAAACTCATATATCAAATATTTATTTTATTTAATAATAAAATTATTTATTACATCATTTATCCAAATATTAAACACAGATCTACATGTGATTACTAGCTAAAGGAAGTCTTATACCCTCAGCATGGTGAGTTAGTTTCGCTTTTGACAGAGTCTTCGTAAAGGGATAAGCTAGATTATCATATGTGTGAACTTTGAGTAAATTGAGGTCACCTTGTTCGATTTGCTCACGAAGATAGTGATATCTCTGATGGTAGTGTCTGGCTCCTTTCTGAACACCGGGTTCATTGGCTATGATAATTTCTCCGGTATTGTCCCAATACATATCCATTGGAGATTTATTTTTGGGAACCACGTCCAGCCCAGAAATAAACTTTCGTATCCAAACAGCTTCCATGGAAGCTTCTGAAGATGCAATGTACTCGGATTATGTTGTAGACATGGTTGTATCTCAAATTCGGCGTCGCAATATCTAATATCTTTTAGATCAGCCTCGGGATTTCCACAATAAACGAGAACTATATCTTTAGTATCCCTAAGGTACTTAAGAATGTTCTTGACAGCAATCCAATGGTTTTCACCAGGATTGTGTTGGTATCTACTAACAATGTTATGTGCGAAAGCCACATCAGGCCTTGCACATCTAACTGCATACATGATAGATCCTACTGTCGAAGCATAAGGTATCCTCTGCATGTGCAACACCTCCTGAGGTGTAGAAGCACATTGTGTGATACTTAAGTCAAGTCGTTCTTGCATTGGCACATTTCCACGCTTGGAATTTTCCATATTAAATCATTTTAATATTTTATCAATTTAAGCCCTTTGACTTAGTTCGATTAACCGCTTTTTTCTATATCTATAAATCTTGATTCCTAATATGAATGTCGCTTCTCCTAAATCTTTCATGGCGAAACACTTTCTAAGATAAGATTTAACATCTTGTAACATTGGAATGTGATTTCCATTAATCCATATGTCGTCTACATACAGGATTAGGAAAGTAACATTACTCCCACTGGTCTTTTGATATACACATGGCTCATCGAGATTTTGAGTAAAACCAAATTTCTTGATTTCCTCATCAAATCGCTTATTCCAACTTCGTGATGCTTGCTTAAGTCCATAAATGGATCTCTTAAGTTTGCGCACTTTGTTGGGGTTTAATGGATCAATAAAACCTTCAAGTTGATTCATATAGACGTCTTCGTCTAGATAACCATTCAAGAAAGTTGTCTTGACATTCATTTGCCATATCTCATAGTCACAGAACGCCGCTATAGCTAATAGAATTCTAATAGCTCTTATGTATGCCACTAGGGAGAAGGTTTCTTCATAATTTATACCATAGACTTAAGTTAAACCTTTTGCCACGAGACGAGCTTTATAGATGTGTATATTGTCGTACATTTCGGTCTTTATTTTAAAAAGCCATTTACAATCCACCGTTTTGGTATTTGGATGACGATCAACACACTAGGCTAATGTTGAAAAGAAAGAAAGAATTCTGAACTTAGGTTTTGTTTATTTAGGCGCAAGTAGATACTTTCTATCTTCGAATTTTGAGCCAAGTGTGTTATACCTTATAGTTTGATGGAATTTGCTTTGGAGGTAAGTATAAGGGTAGAAATCCGTTATGATGTGATAAGTTTATCATTTTTTCTATTGGTATAGAATGGATAAATATTCCGAGTATCTATAATTCCGATATATGTCAATGATTCGACGTGAAGATCGGTATAGAATGGTTGTTTTGAAATCATGTCGAAATTGTGTGCACTAAGAAGATAGTAATTATATCTCTGAAATATGGGAAATTCATTAAGCACATAAAGAAATGAGTTCCGAAGATTTAGTATAATTTCGTAAGTAAAATCAAGGAAGTGTTTAGAAACAATGTATAGATTTTATGTTCTATGTTATGAAAAGACACAAGGAAATTGTGAAATAGAAAGTTGATCTAAGTAGAGAAAATTAAGATATTTTCTCGATGAGTTACTTGGATTATCAATTGTATGAGAACTGGAATCTAAGATTAGATTTGTTCTGGAAAGTGATACATACTGTTAAGGTATCAAAATTGTTTGTGGTAGTGAGAGACAGTATGATGAAAATGAGTATAGATTTTAAGAATCGAATATACTCGTTGTTAAGCGTAAGTATCTTTCAAATAAGATCGATGATTTAAAATATCAGTGATAGAGGAAAAGTTTTTTTTCTCTAAGATTGACTTATGTATAAGTATTTTCGGATCTTGTGTGGTAAAGTAAGATATTCCTAAGACAATTCTTGAACTAGAAATGTATGATACAAGTTTTGAATTGTGTTAATAGTTCTAACTGATTTTGTGGAATTATAACGTTTATATTTTGTATGAGGAAATAGTAAGAATTTCCATAATGGTAATGATTTAGTGTTCTTATGCGAAGATAAGAATAAGTTGAAAGAAGTTCATGATATTTGAATTTCTATAGTATTAGTTCTTGTAAGTTATCTTTGATGAGATCAGATATAAACTTAAGAATTGTGTGAATTCAAATATGACTTGAAATAGAAAGTGATATTAAGTCTTGATATTCCCGTCTATTTTGAGGTTGATGCTAGGACTGAATCATTTTAAGGGGGAGGGGAGAATTGTAACGACCCAAAATCGTAAAAAGGACTAGAATTGTAATATGATTTGGTCAAAAGGACTTGTTCTGTTATGAAGTTGGTGTTAAGGACTGAATATGACATTATGGCATAGTTGGAGGTTTAATTTGTAATTTTTTATAAAAATATTATATATAAGATTACTTGAAGATGAAGAAAGGAAAAGAAAATAGAGGTATGTTTGTGTTTGTGTTTGTGTGTGTTACGCAGCGAGAGAAAAGAAAACATAAAGTCGGTTTATACATTTTCGATCGAATAGGTCACAAATATTTGTCGGATAAGCTAGCAAAATATACCAAATTACTCCTAGAGTCATAAGGAACACACCGGTATAAGCAGAAGTTAGTTTCGTGAAGGTTGGTTTCGAGTCCCGGCTTGTAAACGTGAGGTATAACTTACTATTTACGTTAATATGTATGTTTTAAGCTATTTAGGATCATTTGGTATAGTTTTATCAAGTTTGGTCGAGTTTAGTTGTGTTGGTATAACCTGCAACAATGGAGTTTTGAGCTTGAAGATGAGTCAGGTGGTCAACCGCCGGTGGGGATTGTCCAGTCGCCGACTGGTTGGTCTGAGTCGTTAGTTTTTGTGTTTCGTTATATAAGTTAAGCTTTAACGTAAAGTTGTTTTGATAACATTAGCGAGCAGTATATGATCTAATTAGGTTGATCATGATATGTGTCGCAAGGGCGTTTGCTTATGGATTGGAAACTTGAGGTGAGTACAATATCATTTTTAAAACCGAGCATAAAGATAAAAGTAACGTTTAAAGAGTTGTATAAAAATTTTAAAGCTGTTTTGAAATGTGTAAAGATGTTTGAAAGTAACGTTGTTGATAAGCGACGTTATTTATGTAAAAAGATGTTTTGATCAAATAATGATGAACCAGGACAGAATAACGGAATTGTGTGGTATGTGTAACATGTGGTTATCCATACATGTTAATTACGGGTAGTTGTAGCTACCCGTATATTTGGATGACAAGTAGTTGTAATCTACGTGTATCCTTATTGTAAATGTGTTTTATGCCAATTATATGATTATAATTGTTGCGTTATTATAAGACGAAAATAATATTTTGAGAAATGTTTGACAAGTAAAAGATAAGAAAGATGTGACGTTTTAAGAAATGTTACAAAGTAAGAAAGTTGTTGTAAAAGAAGTAAAAAAGTTTTGATCAAAAGTTAAACGAGTAACAGATTAGACGAATCATGTTGTATGGGTGGTACGTTTTTATCCTTACTTGATAAAGTAAAGAATGTTTGTTACATGAGTAGTGTGTAGCTACCCATACATGTTAAAGTAAAGTTGTTATCTTGCATGGTTAGTACGCAACCATGCATGTATGATAAACTTACATGTGTTATGTGACTACGCGTACGTTTGGATGAGAGGGGGTAGGTATCTTCCTGTATCCCTATTTGATATTATTATGAATGTGTTAAAGTTATAATTATATGTTTATATAATTGTTGTTATCTAATTATGCATTATAAGGAGTATGCCTTAGTCTTGCATAAGATGCCTTAGTTTTGGGTGGTAGGTAGCTACTCATAGAAAGAGAAACCTAGTGTGACTAACTATGTAAAAGGAGTGGTAGATATCCGCTCATAAAAAGAATATCGGGTGTGACTAACCTGGTAAAAGTGCTAGCATAAAGTTGGTTGCTTGGATTTCTAGATATCCTGGGCAACACATGGTTCCGGGGGCCAGCCTCAATGCTAGAGTGATAATGACCCGTAACGGTCGCCAGAAGTATCGCGTGGGAGTGGGGAGGTGCTAACTGGTCACTTTTGAACCCTCCTAAAACGACAACGCATTAGTTGGCAACGTCGGAGTAGTGAAAGCCTACATTTCGGGTTATTATAAAGATTGAGAGTTGCACCCCAAGGCTATTATAATAACATGCAGGAATGTGCGAGTAACGAACGGGGTTAAGTTCTCGTGGGTAGAGATTTACCTAGAAAGCAGAAAGTAAGAAATCGATGGACCAGATAAGTTGTATACTTAGGACATCGACAGACTGAATAAAGCGAATACTTAGGACACGATGGACCCTAGTATAATGAAAGCTATATGCATTAATTTGAAATTGATTATGTGATGAAAATTAATTGTGTATGCATATGTTTATTGTTGCTTATATTAGGCATACAATGTTGCCTATTGTTATATAAAGTTAGGGCACATGTTGGTGCCTATTGTAAATAGTATTTAAGGATGTTAAGATTGCCTTTTGATATATACCTTTAGGGTTTTCAGTAGACCCTAGATATGTGAAAAGATGATTAAACCTATACTGAAATTAATTATACAACGATGATTAATTTCTATTATTTTCGTTTAATATAACGAAATTAGATTTTATTACGTGCTTCGAGGTTACATGTATGGTTTGGGTTAGTAAAGACAAATTACTTTTATGAAGCGTTTTCATAGTCTTTAGTAATAAATTATCGTCTCACCAGCTTTAGCTGATACTCTTTTCCCAAAATGTTTCTTGTGCTCGTAGGTGGCTTTAGACGTGCTTAGTGATGCGGGATCATTTAGGGTAGTTTGATGTCCCAAACTGTTTATCATTTCCAAATGATTAATGTTCGACATTTTTATAATATGTTTAACGTAACGAATGATTTGATTAATGAGATGGTTTTATGAACTGCTAATCACGTTTTATTAACGTTTTCCGTTGTGTCACTTCTAAAGATATAAAAAGTTTTTGTTAAACTTGATTTTTGAAAACCAGGTCGTTACAAGTTGGTATCAGAGCCGTGTTGCTAGTTACGCTAGTACCAACGTGAACCAACTCCAACCACATAAAGATGATTTAACGAGTTGATTGTGGATTCGGATTTGGATTTCGTTTCGAGATTAAAAGAAGTGTCAAGATGTGGGTCACGGTGGTTGTTTCAAACGTAGGTGGTGGAGGTGGTTGGTTGTCGGCTGTGCAAGCGAGGGAGTGGGTGGTGGAATGTGTTGCCCGAGTGGTGGTTCAAGCAAAGGGTGATGTTGGTGTAAATTAGGTAAAACTACAAAAGACCCGCAACTTGAATGGGGTAATGTGAGTTTGTTTTATTTAGAAAAAAAGAAAATAAATAAAAATATGAAAACAAATAAAAAGGTAATTTGGTCTTTTCAGATGACGAAAGGACGACGTGTGATAAAAAATCAAACCTGAAGTATTGTTCATGCTAGATTTTATATATAAGAATTATTTATAAAAAATAGACCAACCATAAAGATGACTTGTGATATTTACTCTATTAATTAACTACATACAAAAACTAACTAACACCAACCAAACTTGCCTATTTTGCCCGATTAGTGCATGTAGACAATAAAAAGGATATTTACTACACGAGACGTATAACTTTCATAATATTGTTTTCTTATTTATTTTTTGGAGTATTACTTATATTTATAGGGTGAGTTTCAAGACCTTTGAAGTCTAGATTAAACTTGACAATAAAACATAATTCATTAATTGTTAATATGGCATGTGGTATAACAACGTTGTTACGGCTGCATTTAAAATTAAATAAATTCTCGTTAAAATTGTGAAGATCTAAGTTTTGATTTTCACAAGTTAGTATTCTTAAGTCCAACAAAACGAATCGTAAATAATATGTAACATTTTACTTACAACTACTAACTTTCATGACAACAGAAGAATTTAATATTCATTAGGTTTATGCAAACAAATTTTGGATGGTAGTTCTAGATTGGGTGGAGCCACCATAAGAGCATAGTAGATAGTTGCTTTTATTAAATAATTTTTTTAATGTAAAAGAAATAAAAATTTAAACATTTTTCTTACATAGATAATAAAAATTTATCCACTTAAAATTTCGCTTTAGTCTCTTCCACGAAAAAAATTTCTAATGTAACAATTTTGAATAAGATTCGTTTATTTGTCTTCTAGTGACTCATGTAGGCGTTGAGTAAGGCATGTGCCACGTATCAAACTATGTGAGATATACTTGCTTCGTTGCATACACTACGTACATGTGTAGGCATTCAATTCTTTCAAAAATATATTCATTTTGAAAATTTCGATCATGAATATTGTAAGATTTGTATGACCGCTTAGTTTTGAATCATGTTTCTTGTTTTATATCCTATTCTTAAAACATTATTAGATCTTTATTTGTTCTGATTTCACGAATTCCATATAAGTAAATTTGAAAGTACGGGATCGGTCCGAAATAAAGTATATATGTGTACATGTCTCTAAGGTCGAAATGACCTATTTTTTTTACAAATACGTGTGTATATTTGTCTAATCTTAACAAAAAACATAAACAGATCTATTTATATGACGATTTATTGAAAAAAAAATGTTCTCTCAAGAAAAGTTGTTTATGAATAACCCATTTTTAAATTTCATACAAGGTTTTCATATTTTCGGAACCGACTCTAAAATAGTGTACTTGATTTTTCATAGCGTAATTTGAATCGTAAAGTTTCAAGTTAGTGAATAACTCACCCATAAATTTTAACTTTATTTAGTTACTATCCAGGGCTAAACTCGGCTTGAAAAGACCAAAAGAAACTCGGTCCGAAAATATAAATCCTAAAGTCTAGTCTGACCAAAAGACCTAAAAAGTCCTTAAACTAATACACTTAGTTTACAAATATTGTTTAAATATTGATGGGATAAAACCCTAATCTATACTACAAATAAAGCATTTGATATCTTTTTTTAATGTTGACAATTAAAAAAAAAAATGACTAAAACGCCCTTTTGTTATTATTACACCCAACTTTCCATAACAATTATTAAACTTTAAAAATACATATTACTTCATATTTATTCTCTAAATATTTAAATACAATTTATGCATAAATTTAAATTTAAAGTGATTTCCTATGTATTAATCTCATATCCGAAGCGAAATAGCATACACTAATATAATTTTACCGATCATAAAATTGCGCGGGTTTTCTGCTAGTATTAAAAACGTGCCAAAACATAACTAACGAAATAGTTGGGCTTATTAATTCCAACACCGTCCCTAAAATTCACTATGCTAAATTGAGAGTTTGTTAAACAAAATCTAAAACCTAAAACCAAAGTGCGAAGCGAAGTTTGTTTGTTGATGATGAAAGCCGAATCCAAAAGCAAAACCAAACTATCAATAGCATGACAAACTTTATGGAACAAATCAAACTGTGGAAGTTAATCGAACGAATCAAACATAGGCTCTGATATCATGTTGAAAACAAAGTATAACAAAACAACGAACTAAACAAAATATTATTATTGCAAACGGTATATGAAACTGAATACAAAGAATATTTAAATATTAAACAAAAAAATACCCTTAAAAGCTAATAACGGGGCAAGCTAACAAAGGGCCATAATATAACTAACAGAATAGTCGGGCTTATTAATTCTAATAGTTTACTTGTAAATAAATACTAATTTTCTATATGATATTTTGTGTGACATTATTCATAACGACCATACAATAGTCGCAAAAAAACAGAATAAGCATTAAAAGCTTTCGTAAAGTGAATTTTACTTTGAAGATTTTATGAAACAGCCCTAAATAGCGTTTAGTTTTATTTTTCTTAGGGCCCGAACCATGGTTTCTTAAAGCCAGTCTCGGGCTTTGTTCAGCACTAGTTAGCGCTATCAATATAACTTTTAATTTTTGTGAAATAACGTATTGTTAGTGGTCTTGACATGCCATTGTTTAATAGAAACGGTCCAAATCATCAATGTTTTTAGGGCCCTAAATTGCCCATGGCACAAGGTGTCCAAAAGGAAAAGTTATCCAACACACAAGGTGTTCAAGGGAAAAGTGGCCCAAGCCCAAGTTGTTCAAGACAAAGCTCACTAAGTTACGGAAACAACTTTCTAAATGTAGTCACCTTTTATTTTGCTATGAGGCAGATGATCTTTACACATATCAAATTGTTTCATACACATAGAATTAATTAGATTTGACACTTATACCCTTATGTTATTTAACCCAATAAAATCACCTTCCAAATTTTATTTTTAACCTTCAAATTTTTTTATGTTTGACTTTTAAATCATCACGTACAATCTCGATACACAAAAACCATACCTCCTAACATTTCATTTCGACCTTTTTTGGCTATGCATGGCACATCTGGGGAGTGGAGATTATCTTTAACGGCTTTAATTGTTACTCGTTACTATTTCGGTGGTGCCGATTACCCATTCATCGTCTTGTTTAGCTAAAATCACTGAAGTAACAAAAGAGTCGTGCACAAAAAAACTTTGATAAACACCAAAAGTCCAACTTGTAAGCCCGAAACTCTAAATTGAAGGAGTTTTCGTTTTCTAACTTGATTTGGTCGTGATGATAAGAATTAAATTAGACAATGAAATGTACTTATGTTTTATGTAACTTTCCTATCGAGAATGGAAATAACGTATGTTTATTCGATGTTATCAATTAAGGATATCAAAGCAGCCATCAATTGTTTTCGTAAAATTTGGAAGGTGATAAAGGGTATAAGTGTCAAATGTAATTAATTCTATGTGTATAAAATAATTGAGTTAATTACATAAATCGTCCTTATGGTTTATTCAAAATTATGGATTTCGTCCCTAAGTTTAAAAAGTTGCATAAATCGTCCCAGTTTAGAAATTAATTACGCTTTTCGTCCCTAATTTCTAATTTGCACCCGTAATTGGGGCAAACCATAGGGACCAAATCCGTAATTGAGGACAAAATTTAGGGGCAAAATCCTTATTTGGAGCAAATCTTAGGGACAAAAAAGGTAATTAGTTTCTAAAAATGGATGATTTATGCAACTTTTAAAACTTAGGGACGAAATTCGTAATTTAAGATAAACGTTAGGGACGATTTTTGTAATTAACTCAAAATAATTTGATATGGAGTTAATTACATGGTTCGTCCCTATGGTTTGCACCATTTTCACCCGTCATCCCTATTACTTTTTTATTACACCACTGGTACCTAAGTTTGAAATTTGTTGCCTCCAGAGTCCCTATTTTGGATGTGCCGTTAAGTGAGCCGTTAAGTCAGTGACACGTGGGTGACACGTGAGGGTATTTTCGTCATTTTAATTTTCTCTCTCCGTTTTAATATCCCATCCCCAAAATCCTAAATTAATTTCCTCAAATTTAATCAACAGACAAATTCAATGGAATAAGGCAAATTAATTTCAATCAACAGAGGCAAATTCACCGGAGAAGAAGCCAAATTCGTTGACGTAGATGTGGCAGCGGAAGAAGGCGCCGGTGTAAATGGCCGGCGAAAGAAAGCGCCGGTGTAAATGGCCGACGAAAGAAGGCGCCGGTGCAAAAGAATCAAAACTAACTCGTTTAATTGATTCCGATAGTAACATTAAAATAAAGAACTCATCTGTGTTAGGTAAAGGTTGTTGTTCTTGTTGTTCGCCAAAGTTTGACCTGAATAACAATGTTAGAACAACAATTGAGCTTAAAAATCCAAAACCCATTTCTTAAATTAGCTAAAAAGATTGAAAAATGGTTAAAGTTTGAAACTTTAAAACACCCTTTTGATTTTCATGATTTTTGTTAAAAAAAAAAACAAGAATTTGCACTACCACTACCGCCGCCGTGGGTTTCCGTCGCCGGCCACCGGAAACCGCAAGCGTGAGATTATTCTGGGTTGGGGAGGTTTGGAAGTAAGGAAACAGAGAAAATGGTAAATTAAATGACATTTTTTGTCATGTGGTGAAAGGGCAACAAAGGGTATGAGAAAAGAAGGTTTGGTTTTTAATACTTATTTTTATATTTTGGGAATCAATTAAACTGAGTTGTTTTGATTCTTTTGTTTTTTTTTCTCGTATGGATATTAGGATTCATACATGGCAAATTCTTGTGCGATGATGATTGTAATCTGGTTTTTGTGTTTTTTGATATGTGTTTTTATTGAATTGTTTTGAAATGAGGATTGGAAAAATTAAAGTTTTTTTTTGGATATTAGGGTTCTTGAAAATTTTGGGAGGTAAATGGAGAAGATGATGGTAAAAAGACAGATTTGCCCTCACATGTTTCTCACATGATAAGAGTTTAACGGCTCACTTAACGGCACATCCAAAATAGGGACTCTGGAGGCAACAAATTTCAAATTTAGGTACCAGTGGTGTAATAAAAAAGTAATAGGAATGACGGATGAAAATGGTGCAAACCATAGGGACGAACCATGTAATTAACTCTTTGATATGTGTAAAAATCATCTCCCTTTTATTTGTATCTAGGAGGGCTAACGAAAGAATTTGCGTTTGTAGAACAAAAACTATAATCTCGAAATGATATATATATATATATATATATATATATATATATATATAATATATATATATATATATATATATATATATATATATATATATATATATATATATATATATATATATATATATATATATATATATATATATATACATATATATATATATATAGGGTGAGGTTCGGGTAAGAACAGCCCAAAGTATAGGAACGGTAAGAACCAATGCTGACCGTCCGATTAAGCTGATGATCAGTAGTAACCACTTACTACTGCTCAGTAGTAACCACTTACTACTGATCAGCAACAAATTCTGGCCGTCCGATTAAGAATTTTTATATCAAAACTCGCAGTACTGATCAGTAGTAAGTGTTTACTGATCAGTAGTAAGTGTTTACTACTGATCATCACCTTAATCGGACGGTCATCATTGGTTATTACCGTTCCTATACTTTGGGCCGTTCTTACCCGATCCAATTACTATATATATATATATATATATATATATATATATATATATATATATATATATATATATATATATATATATATATATATATATATATATATATATATCTTTTTTTCTATAACAAAAAACTCGATAACACAACATAAACCATGTCTTTAAACTTAATAGCAAAAGTATTTTTTTATATATGGTTTTAAAGTTTGAGACTCTATAGACAACTCAGTAAATTAAATCTCCACTGTTAGCGTCTTCTAACTATTTATAAATTATTTAAACCTACTTTTTAAAATTAAATTTTAAGAAAATAAATTATTAATATATCCTTATCATTTTTATTAAATTTTATATTTAAATATGCCACAACATGTCATCATATTACAATTTTTTTTTCTTTATATTATAATTAATAAAAATAAAAATAAAAATATATATTTATTTATGTTTATAATTAAATGATCATCAAATTATGCTATAGTCTTCATATATACATAACAGATTTATAATATTAAATACTAGGCTATTAACTCGTGTGATACAAGGATAGTTAAAATAAACTTTTATTGAAAATGAATGAACTTAAAACGATTACTAAATCATACTTTCACATGGCTTCCTCTTCTACCTGTTGTATATAGATATAGAGGTTATTGATAGTTTGTTTTAGTTTCATAAATTTTGTCGTAGAAACTTATGTCATATAATCACATATGTAACCAAATATTGCAAAATTGGAGGTTGTAAAAGCATTTTAATCAACTTTCGCATATATGAGGTCAAAACCATTGCCTAACTATGTTCCTAGGATGATACACGAGGATAAAGCGAATTAATGCATCAACCTTCAATCCGACATACATCAACTTCGAAATGCTTCAAGTATTTGTCAATATAATAGGGTTTGACGAATTCAAAAATCATACAAAAATATAATTTATTCACTTAAGCATATAGATTCTGAAAAGTGGTAAAACTTTACTCCGTATTTGATTAAAATATACAAGAAATACAATACCATATAAAATAAATTGCAAAAAACATAAGTAAAATGGACTTGATATATAATAGCGGGACTCTAAGGTTAAATACTTGTTTCCTCTCAAACTCTCACGTACATTATATTGCTAATGTATAGTTGACGTTTTTTTTAGACATGGACGTACTTGTGCTTCTCTCGTTTTCTTAAAAAGTAAATTATAGTAGGACATAAAAAAAGGTCAAAAGAAAAAATAATGTTTAACTTAAGAATGAAATTATTAATAGAGTTAATTACATGGATGGTCGTTTTCCTCTCACCCAAGTGACATTTTTCGTCCTATTTTCTGAAAAATTACATGGATAGTCCTTTATTTTCAATTTCTGCACATGGACAGTCCTTTAGTCCGTTAGTGTTAAATCAATTCTGTTAATTTTAGCAAAATAACCATTTAACCCTTTTTGTCTTATTTTTAAAGGACCAAATGTGTAACTTTTTTTTTTTATTATTTTACTACTTTTTCTATTAATTTCCTTTTCTATTATTATTAGTATTATTATTATTATTATTATTATTATTATTATTATTATTATTATTACTATATGATCTCACACACACACACACACCTGTCGATTGAAAAACACACGTATAGCAAATGGGTTTTACTTAATTTGATATATTTCAATGTGGTTTTATGTTTTTCAATCGAATCGGGTCTATGTGTGGGTTTTATGTTTTTGAATCCAATCCGTCGTCGCTACCACCACAATCAGTCCACCGCCACCACCACCTGCCTCCTTCCACTGTCGCCACGACGTTTGATTCGAAGGTTTTGAGACGACGGCGGAAGGGGTGGGTGGTGGAGATGACAACCAGGTCTGATTGATTGATTGTTGTTGTTAGGGTTTGGATGAGAAGTCTGACTAATTGATTCGAAGGTCTTGAGACGAGTGGGAAGTCTCGATTGGGTTTGTTGATGTTAGGGTTTGGATTTGATTTTGGTTTGATTAGTGACAATGAAAGGTGTGATTGATTGGAATCCATGGCAACATTATTTTGGTTTGATTGGGTTTTAATTGGGTCCCATTTAGATCTCAGATCTCGATTTGTAAGTAATTTGTGTTTAGATTTGGGATTTTTTTTGTTTTAAATTTTGGTTTTAATTATGGTGGTAGTTTTAGGATGATTTTGAGTTTTAGGGTTTACTCATTGATGAAAAAGCTTGAATCTAGAAAGCTTGAGTTTTTTTTAGAGAGAAAAAGTGAGGTTTTGAGACAGAGAAAAAAACATGTTATTATAAAACAAATAAAAAGAAAGAATTTTTTTTTTTACAAAAACGGTCCTTTGCGAATAAGACAAAAAGAGTTAAATGGTCATTTTGCTAAAACTAAAAGAATTGATTTAACACCAACGGACTAAAGGACTGTCCATGTGCAAAAATTCAAAATAAAGGACTATCCATGTAATTTTTCAGAAAATAGGACGAAAAGTGACACTTGGGTAAGAGGAAAAGGACCATCCGTGTAATCAACTCTTATTAATATGTCCTTATTATTTTATTAAAGTTGAACATTAAGAATGAAATTACTAATGTATTCTTATTATTTCTATGAAATTATGTATTTAAATATACCACGATATTACAATTAATGTTGTTTACATATTAAAATTAATCTAACTACCGATAAACCATTTAAAGCTATTTTCTTAAAGTTTAATTTTAAAAATGAAATTACTAATATGCTCTCATCAATTCTATTAAACTACATATTTAACTATGCAACATATTACAATTAAGGGTTAATGCACTTGAGAGTCACTGTACTATTCCAGATAATCCGATTGGGTCATTGAACTAAAAAAAATATGTCGTTATCACTCTACTTTCAAAAAAAGTTTAAATGATCACTCATGATTAAAAAAAAATCTAAATGGATCCCCCGGGTAACCTGCAACCGGCTGGTAATAGGTCACACTCAATATATATATATATATATATATATATATATATATATATATATATATATATATATATATATATATATATATATATATATATATATATATATATATATATATATATATATAGAATTGGTTTCAAATGAGAACCATACAAATAATTAGGAACCATTAGGAACCAATATTCACCAGTGTATATATATGATATTCACCAGTGTATATACATACACTGGTAAATATCATATTAAATATACACTGGTGAATATTATATATATACACTGGTGAATATCATATATATATATACACTGGTGAATATCATATGTATATACACTGGTGAATATTGGTTCCTAATGGTTCTCAAATATTTAGTGGTTCCTATTTGAACCCACCTCTATATATATATATATATATATATATATATATATATATATATATATATATATATTGAAAAATCCACGTAGATTTCCAAATTGATGGTAATTGATGGTAATTTACAATTTTAAAATTCATGTTTAAGCTTGTTTGTTTATTAGGATGTTTTCTTCTTTATAGGAAAACACATCATTAATATTTAATTTAATATATAATAAGAAAACAAAAAGGAAGATTTCCAAATCGATGGTAATTGATGGTAACAAACAGCAAACAAATCGTCGGAATTCAGATCTTCTAACCGGATCTCGCAGCGGGAGTTGCACGAGACCACGCAGAGCCTGCTTGACCAGATCTTGTCGGATTGGAGCCATTCGCCGCATTTGTAACCGCCGTTGGTGGTTCGCGGAGGGATTTTGAAAACGACGACTTCGCGGACCACGAAAAGTGTGTGCTCGAAGGAATCTTCTTCTTCTTCTAACTCAAACGACATCGTTTTGATTGAGAATGTGAATTGAGTAGGGAATTGTGGACAAATTTTGCTTGAGGTTTAAACGTAACCGATGTTGATGTTTCAATCCGGCAACATCCGACCACCAAAACCCACCACCAGTAACACATTCATCAAAACAAAAGATCCGAATCATATAAATTAGGGATTCAAAGATAACTTACCAATCTGTTAGCAGTTGAATCCCAAAGTTGGACATCGGAACTGTTTAGACCGACTGAAATGTGGCGACCGTCGGAGGTGGGTTACGGCGACAGTGGGTGGTGCGATTGGGGTCGTGGGTTTTATGTCAAAAGGACAAGTCTTACCTGATACTATAAGTTGTTGTGGGTCCCAATGACCCAAACAAACGGTTTTATAAAGTAGATTGAAAATTACGTATATTTTTTTAGTTAAATGACCCAATCGGATTATCTGGAATAGTAAAGTGACCTTCAATTTCATTAACCCTACAATTAATGTTGTTTTCATATTATATTTAATAAAAATACAAATATATTTATTTATGTTTATAATTACGTGATCATTAAATTATACTATAGTCTCCTTATATGGATAATAGATTTGTAATATTAAATATGTAACAGATAATATATGTCATTTATGAGTGATAAGTAATTAAAGGAAAATGATATTTAAATGCACTAAGCTAAAAAATATTGTTAAAAAAACATTCTCATATCTTATGATATCCGTAAATCATGTTTCATGTATTTTGGGGGGAAAATATATATATATATATATATATATATATATATATATATATATATATATATATATATATATATATATATATATATATATATATATATATATATATATATATATATATATATATATATATATATATATATATATATATATATATTCGTAAATCATGTCTTATGTATGTTATGCATATGCTATAACCCGTTTTGTAAATATATACCCAAATATATAGCAAATTACATAGTATTACATATGTTGTCGTCAACCCATCTTTTGACCAATTATCTATATCTATACAAATTATGTATTTGGATCTTAAATTTTAATTATGGATTTTAAGAGTAAATTTATACTTAGTTATCCCTTATTTTATAACTAAAAATATTTGAATTTACGACCCATGAATAGTACATAAATGCAATTTCGTTCTTGGAATATTGTTTCATTTCCTAGCTTAATCCAAATACACTTTTATTTTAAAATAAAATTCATAAAAACTTTATACAAATTTTCACTATATTCCTCTAAAATTTAAGGGAAAAGGATAATAAAACAAAATAAAAGTTTACACAAATATATTTTGTTTCGAGTCAGTTAGTATGACCGACTTAATCGGTAGATGATAACAACATCATGTATTCTTATTATTTCATGTTTAGGGTAAACAATAGTAATTTCTTTTTTTTTTTTTTTTTTTTTTTTTTTTTTTTCTATAGTTTTAGATTTGAGTATCTATAGACAAGTCATTAACTTAAATGTCCATTGTTAGGATAATTTTTATTGATTTTTCAAATTTCCATGTTTACTAATAATAATAAGTTATTCATTGAATTTATTGACTTATACAATCATTTATTTAAATCAACATCACTTCATTAATCGAACATCAATATAAAGAAATTAACCCAAATATCTTACATATAGGAAATTGTAGAGAATTTCTTTATACATCCATTTGATTAAGTTCAACTTTAATATTTTGAAAACTTTGAAATCTCTATTTTTAACTAGTTACTACCCTTTCACTTCCTAGGTATGCACTTTTAAGTATCTACAATACTATTTTGGGGTCTCTAAGTTGTAACTAGAATCCATGAATACCTTTGTGCACCAAAACACATCTCTAATAAAATAAGAGAGAAAAGGAGAGTAACATATATTGTGAACACCATATTACCCTAAAAGAATGAACGACGAATATTTAAGAAAAAAAGGACGAAATCTGAATTATATGTCTTCCTAATAGCGGTTAAGGTTAGTTACTTATGGTTGGAAATTACTTATTTCTTGTCATGTCACCCATTTATTCATTTCACATGGATCGAATAAACACAATTGATACGAAATAGACAACACCATGTTAATCTCTAATAAAATAAGAGAGAAAACGAGAGTAACATATATTGTGAACACCATATTACCCTAAAAGAATGAACGACGAATATTTAAGAAAAAAAGGACGAAATCTGAATTATATGTCTTCCTAATAGCGGTTAAGGTTAGTTACTTATGGTTGGAAATTACTTATTTCTTGTCATGTCACCCATTTATTCATTTCACATGGATCGAATAAACACAACTGACACGAAATAGACAACACCATGTTAATCTCTAATAAAATAAGAGAGAAAAGGAGCGTAACATATATTGTGAACACCATATTACCCTAAAAGAATGAACGACAAATATTTAAGAAAAAAAGGACGAAATCTGAATTATATGTCTTCCTAATAGCGGTTAAGGTTGGTTACTTATGGTTGGAAATTACTTATTTCTTGTCATGTCACCCATTTATTCATTTCACATGGATCGAATAAACACAATTGACACGAAATAGACAACACCATGTTAATCTCTAATAAAATAAGAGAGAAAAGGAGAGTAACATATATTGTGAACACCATATTACCCTAAAAGAATGAACGACGAATATTTAAGAAAAAAAGGACGAAATCTGAATTATATGTCTTCCTAATAGCGGTTAAGGTTAGTTACTTATGGTTGGAAATTACTTATTTCTTGTCATGTCACCCATTTATTCATTTCACATGGATCGAATAAACACAATTGACACGAAATAGACAACACCATGTTAGGAGTAACGTTCCAAAAATGATCTAACATATGGGTTCATTTGTGAAGTTTTGTCATCGCAAAACATGATATGACTCGACCATGCATCTATTTGAGTACAAAGTGATTGATACATATATAAAAAAAACGAAAATAGACACAAAAATCAATCTTTAAGTATCACATTGTCCGTCTTTGAAATCACTTATGCATTAGAACAATTTTTGATATATATAATGATATGATCAATTTATACATCACTTTCTCTTTTTCACATACATACATACAATATATTATGTATGTGACCCAAATGTAGGTCTATGAATCTATGATCTAGACTACCTTATGTTAAATACAAACAAAGGAACTTGGAATCACCTTTTCAAAATTAGCAAACGCTTTCGATAAAAAAAAATGGATAATATTCGAACTCGATTGAAAGAGGTAGGGTCTATATTTTTTCAATAAAAAAGATAAAATTCATAAAAAACATTATACAAATTTTCACTAGATTTTGTTCGAATATATTTTTATGTTTGGCAAAACCCAATAAAACAAAACAAAAGTTTACACAAATACATTTTGTGTTGAGTCAGTTAGCGTAGTCGACTTAATAAGGGAACGGTAACAAGGTCGCGTATTCTTACTGTTTCATGTTTAGGGTAACATTCATAGTATTTTACAATTGGTCATTTGGTACTAGTTATGGTTACCAACACATAAAACTGATTCTTGTCAAATCATGCAAAATCCAAATTAAACTTTAATAACTTATTCAAATTTTTACCTGAATCAATTAATGTCCAAGTAACTAAATTGGAATTGGTACATCTATGTAACATTCAAAATAAAATAAAATAGAGGAAGGATATATAGTTCGTGTTACTTGTATCTAAGGTTTATCTTAAATTATGAATTTCGTCCCTAAGTTTAAAATGTTGCATAAATCATCCACTTTTAGAAACTAATTACCTTTTTCATCCCTAAGATTTGCTCCAATTACGGATTTCGTCCCTAAAATTTGTCCTTAATTACGGATTTGGTCCCTAAGGTTTGCCCCAATTATGGGTGCAAATTAGAAATTAGGGACGAAAAATGTAATTAATTTCTAAACTTGGACGATTTATGCAACTTTTTAAACTTAGGGACGAAATCCATAATTTTGGATAAACCATAGGAACGATTTATGTAATTTACTCAATAATATAAAAACAAACCCATTGAAAATGTTTATATTATATAGAACAAGTCAACAAACATTAGAGATCTTCTTCTCTTGCACTCGTGTCTTGTATAACTTGAAAGATCAAACTTAAAACAAACTGACGATTTATCTTGTTAGTGAGAAAATACTACCTCTTACATGTCGATTTGTACATTAAATATTCTTTTTTCGGTATATTGATTTAAACTTTATGGTATAATAGAAATGTTATCAATTCAAACTAGCTAGATAATTTAAAATTTCACATTACAAATAAAAAACAATCAAAAATCTTTTATATTATATTATGTCTGTGGTCTATAACGTCTCTGTCTTGAAACGAGCCGGCCCAAGAAAGACGCCATAGGAACGACTCCCTCCCGGGAGTCTGGCACAAGTGGTTGTGCCGTGCGTCGATGTGGAGACGGGGGAGGTGGGGGGCCGAGTGTGTATTGCAACGGTAAAGAAATAAGTGTCTTTCTTTTTCCAATTTTAAATGGTTATATTTTTCTTTTCTTTTCTTTTTTCTAAAAGAAGAGATCTATAAAATAGTTATATGACATGTTTTTCTGTTAAAATAATTTTTTTAACCGAACCCAAACAATGTATCCATACAACTTCAACCTCTTTCGCACAATTCTATACTTATTCTCTATAAAACTCATTAGAATACTCTCAAACATTTATGATGTATTTTTAAGTTTTATTTTTAGCGTAAAGAAATGTAAACGAAAGGAAATAAATAAATTGTCGTGTTCTCAAGTTTTTTTTTAGGAAAAAAGCAAAGAAAAGGAAAGGATGAGAAGGTAAAGTTTATACATTTTATTCAATAAAACAATCCGACCATATTTGAGGTGATCGTAAAGTAAAATAAATATTTTTATGTCCTTTACTTTTCTTTACATTACTTTCTTTTCCTTTAATTTTAGATTCGAGAACAGAGCGTTAAACATATACATAACGATCCAGCCAAAGATATCATAATCACGAGATCAAGAAAAACGTTTTATTGAAACTTTGGATTAACACATTTCACAAATACACTACAAACTATTGTTTTTTTCCCTTTATGTTTCACATTTAGTTAGTTTATTTAGTTTGTTTCAACCTAAAAAAAATAACAACCTAGTATTTAAAACCTTGGCCCCTACCCTGCTACAAAAACTTTGTCCATTTCTTAAAAAGGACCATTATCCATCACCATCAAAAACAAACCAACCCCTTTACTGTTATACCTCCCCATGTGTTACTTGTAAGAAAAATCATTGGAAATTGTGACATGTCACCAGGTATATTAACCCATTATGGACCCCCCTCGTCACAGGTCACGGACCCCATTAATGAGTCATGGCTCAGTTCCAAGGGTGCACCCACACCCATGTTCATGGGTCCCTAACTCTACACAGTGTACTGTTTATCATCATATCATAACACATATTTCATAATAAAGCTGCTAGTACATAACAGACCCTGCACATGGTTCCCTTCCTAACACAATTACTAAAACACCCCTTTTCAACAAAGGGTAATATAGACATTTCACTTTTGAATCTAATCACTGTTTTGTGATATCACCTCACCAAATTTGAGAAACAGTTGGGCATCTGAGGTGCTAATGGATGAGCAATTCACCAAATGTGGAGTCTTGAGGTTTGCGTATTCGTCCATGTAGCTCGATACTTTTGAAGACGGGAGTAGGGCCGTGGGACACATTGGGTTGAGTTTTGGTGGTGGGAGTATGCTTCCTAGGACACGGACGATTTCGTGCATTGTTGGTCTTTCGGATGGTTGACGCTTGGTGCATAGGAGCGCGAGTTGGAATATCTTCTTTACTTCCCCGAGGTCTTTGCATGTTGCTGATATTTCTGGATCAACGGTTTCCATCACCGCATTGCTTGCTGTCTTTGATAAAATCTGATATACAAATCACCAGATATGATTGACGATTGATTGTATGCAATATGTGAAAAAAGTAAAGTAAAAACGAGTAATGGGACCGAGACATTATATGCTAACTTTTAACACCAACTTGAATTCGGTATAAAGTAGTTGTAACAAACTTTACGGTCCTACCAACGAGTATGTAATGTTAGTTAAAGGGGTGAAAACAGATGACAAAATTTAATACAGGTTGCCCCTCCCAAACAACGATTTTATCGTTTTTCGAGTATTGCAATTAAAGAGAATGTTTTGTAATAACAAACGAATGAAATCAATTATTTATGTAATGGAATGATACTAAAAAGTCATTTTTGTACTTTTTATCCTTCTTTTTCCAATTATTTTAAAAAAATCTACGAAAGCATAGTAAGAATACTAACCAGATGATGGAGGTTTGATTCGTTGTCAACAGCTTTCCTTCCGGTGAGCAATTCAAGCAGAACAATTCCGTAGCTATAGACATCCGATTTCTCAGTGAGACGAGATGTACGAGCGTATTCAGGATCAATATAACCAATAGTCCCCATTATATAAGTTGACGTGAACGTTTTTGACGTGCATAAACTCTTAGCTATCCCAAAATCAGTAAGATGTGCTTCAAAATCCTTATCGAGTAGAATGTTGGACGATTTCACATCTCTGTGGATTATACGAGGACTACAATCATGGTGAAGATACGCAAGCCCTTGAGCTGCACCGAGGGCTATCTGAATTCGTGTGTCCCAATCGAGCTTTTTCTTCTTCAACGGGCCTAAAAAACACAAAACTCGTATTATATACACGCAAAACCCTCCAAACAGGCCAGAAAATGCTCATTAGTAATTACTCACCATGAAGAAGATCCCAGAGGCTTCCGTTTTCCATGTAGTCATAAAACAAAAGGTTTCCCGAGGGTGATAAGGAGTAACCTTGTAGACTAACAAGATTTCGGTGTTTAATGCTTCCAACTGTCTCGAGCTCAGTTTCAAACTCTTTCAGATACTGAGGATAATGAGTATACAACTTCTTAACAGCCACGGGACGGCAGTTTTTGAGAACACATTTGTAGACCGTACTCGATGCTCCATATCCGATTATATACTTTTCGCTCAAGTTCTCGGTCATTCTCATAATATCATCGTACACATGAAGTGCCATATTCATGTGAAGTATCACAAGCTTTGGTGATGAGTAATGAACTGGTTTGTCATACGATCCCTCTATGAAAGGTTTTGAGTTGTGGGGCCGGCATACTGCCACGAGGATCATCAGAAGAATAACCAACGCACCTAGAGCGATTCCTAGTATAGCCGCTTTTGAGATTGTCACTACACGTAGCTTGATACTATTAGCATTTATATCATAAAAGAATCCCGAACATATCATATTCAGTAAGACCTACCACGCTCAGTGGAACGAGAAGCATGACATGAACTTAGAGAAGTACTGCAAAGACCGGGATTGGCAAGAAAGCTGCATTGGGAATGTGCGTCTTTTGTAAGTTTGACTTTTATAGCTTATAGCATCATATACTTGTTGAAGAGTCGGGTTCATACCTATCGGGTGAAAATTTTGAAAAATTATTGCCTGTAGGAATATCTCCAACCAGATTATTATACGATACGTTTCTGCATAAATAGAATATAATCAGTTGCACAATACGTTAATGAAAAATTGCCTTATACAAGTATATATATTAAATAATACGGAAACTTACAGAATTGAAAGGCTAAGGCAATTCACCAACGATACTAAACCTCCAGTTAAGTTGTTACTTTCCAGCTTTCTACAAAACAATAGTCAAAGAGATAAATGTTAAGTTGCATTTTATCAGCATATTTTAAACCGATGATGAACTTTTGAGAACGTACAGCATGAACAAGTTCTGAAGTTGACCGAGCTCTTGGGGCAATACACCAGAGAGATGATTGAAAGAAAGATCTCTGAAAGAGAAACCATAGTTTATGTTATTGGAAATCCCGAGGAAACTTATAAATAAGAGCATATGTTCGCTTACATTTCCATAACGCTTCTTAAGTTGCCAAACTCAGCTGGTAAATATCCAGTCAATTCATTCCGGCTCAGATTCCTATTGATTTTCAACAAAAGATAAATAAGGAGTGATAATGAAGGCCTATTAAAACATAATTTTGAAAAGTAAACTTACAATTTTAAAAGATGTTCCAAATCCCCAAGTGGAGAAGGGATCGGACCACTAATTTTGTTGTTCGAGAGATCCCTGTACATATAAAAAAGTAATCAAATAATTTTTCCGTAGAATAAACAGATCAAGCTATAAACATAATGGTTTTTTAAACTTACAATGTATCCAGGTTACCAATCCGGGACAGCTCAATCGGAATAGGACCAGTGAGGTCGTTGGATGAGAGATTCCTAATCAAATCAAGGAAATATTATAATCACATGAACAAATACTTCATTCAAATACCACAACTTAAAAGTAGAAACTAACAAATATGTCATGCTTTCGAGCCTTTGAAATTCAGCGGGAATGGTACCCTTGAAATTGTTGCCATGCACGTTTCTGCCAGGTCAAATTATTTACTTTAACATTATAAAACTTAAAACAAAAGTAATAGAAATTATATTGAAAAATACACTTACAGGCTGTTGAGATTAGTGCAAGAGCTAAGATTATCAGGTATGCGACCCTCGAGTTTATTCCCCGCAACGTTACTACAATCAAAAGCATAATTAACTTTAACAAATAATAAAACAAACCAGATTAGATTTAGTTAAATTTCCAAAGCTTACAGGTCAAATAAGCCCGTGAGCTTTCCAAGTTCCGGTGGGATATGACCCGTAAGCTGGTTATCGTTCAGTTCCCTGTTAAAACATAAAAATTAGACATCTTAAGGCACCATTAATAATATCTTTATATAAGAATCTAAAGATAGAAATAAAAATAATCAAAACGTCTCTTACAAGTAATGGAGCTTCGACATATTCCCGAGCTCAGGGGGAATGGATCCCGTCAACTTGTTATTGTGGAGATACCTGCCACGAAAAAGTGGAGCGATTTTTACCAGTTAATACATAGACATTCTATTTATTATAGCATATAGAGAAAACGGAAAACTAAATAGGTTCTTACAATTTCTCCGTATAAGTTAAGTTTCCAAGGATCGGAGGAATTTGACCGCTCAAATTATTGCAACTTAAATCCCTGTGATACCAACACCGTTAAGAAACACCTTGAATGTATAAATTTTAGGTGTTAAATACTGAAAATAAAAATGAACTTACAAAACCGCAAGTGCCTGCATGAGTCCAATCACAGACGGGATTTCACCCGATAGCTGATTTCCTTGGAGTGATCTAAGATTTGCCCAAATAGAAAGATAGTTTCATTATTTATTGCATATAGTTTATGTTTAATTAAATAGTAGTAAAAGTATACTCACAATGTAGCTACTTGAAGGAAACCGATGTTAAATGGAATCTCTCCAGTTAATCGGTTGTATGACAAGTCCCTGTATATTAAACAATTAATCAAACGGAACCATGCTCAATATCTTTAAAATATTAGTGGTTTCGGGTGGGGTACATACAGAACCTGGAAGCCGGTGCAATTGCCAATATCCGAAGGAATTGTGCCACTTAAACTATTGTTCCTTACATCACTGTGTAAATGTATATTATACGTTTGTAAGAGACAATAACAAAAAAACGTCAAAAAAGATAATAGTAATTACATAAGGACTTACAAATACCACAGGCCGGTCAGCTGACAGATATCAGGAGAGAGCTCTCCAACCAAATTGTTGCTCCTCAATCCTCTACATTATAAACTTTGGTCAAAATACATTAACGATATAACCGTTTTGAAAGATGTAGAAACTTACAGATACTGCAAAACTTCGTTCCAGTATATAAGCCTCGGGATTTCCCCGTTCAGCCTATTTTGTGCCAAGTCCCTGAGATAAACATTAATTTTATGAATATAATATTATAAATCCAGAAATGTTGAACCGGGTGATGATCAAAGTAATGATACTTACAAAATCTTTAAATTTGGAATCTGTGATAAGGTTGAAGGGATTGGACCGATTAATTGATTGTTTTTCAAGATTCTGCAATATCAATGTAAAGGGTGTCATCAAATAATCCTAGAACTTACAAACAAAACCAAATTAAAGAGTATGATAAAAAGTTATAAGTAATACTCACAAGAGCTCAAGCTGTTTTAGCTTCGATATCGAAAACGGAATGTCTCCAGTTAACATATTAAAAGATAAATCCCTAGAAAACATAAATAAATCAGAACACATTATAAAACAAGTTTTATAAAGTCACAAAAACTATTTACTTACAAGTTCTTAAGATTATTACAATCACCAATCTCATCTGGGATTTGACCCGATAATCGATTACCCCGAAGATCACTGTTCAAAACATATCCAAAACCAGATTAATCCACATTTTTTTTCAAATAAAAAAAATGTGTTTTTTAAAGAAATAGTACATGGAGAGTAAATCTTTAAGGTCTCCAATACTTGGTGACAATTCCCCATCAAGATTCAAACCTGAAAGATTACTAAAAAGGGTTCCAAAAAGTCATGATTTTGACACCAAAAAGTTCAAAAAAAAAAAAAAAAAAAAAAAAAAAAAAAAAAAACTCACAGAGCAACAACATTGAAGGTGACATTATCACAAGAAACACCTCTCCACATACAGTAGTCTGAAGAAGGTGAATCAGTCCAGTCATACAATACATTATTCACATCTCTGAATGACTTTTTTATTTCCAATAATGCCCCTCCTTCATCATTAAATTAATTAACTTAAATCACATGCTTCAATTAGACTACATTTTTTTAATACAAGTCAAAATGAATACTATTATTATAATCAACATTACCAAAAACATAGATTAATGTTGTACATTGTGCATTATAAGTTGTACAAAAGGGTTAAATTTGAACTCACCATCATCAGAACTAACCAAAAGGAAGAAACTTGAAGAAACCATAAGAAAGAAAAAAAAACCCATCATCATTCTCAAAGCTTCAATCTTTCTTCTCAAAGAATCCATAAAACCAAAAACCCAACATTCAAATTTCAAAGATTCTTCATTTTTTCTTGAAAACAAAACATAGCATTTGAGTGTGTTTTTCTTGAATAAAATCTTTGAAAGATTATTTGAAGAAGATAAAGTCAAGAAACTGCAAATAGTACTACTACTACTATCATAATAATAATAATAATAATAATAGGCCAAGAAACCTATAGCTGAGGTGAGCAGAAAAAAAAAAAAAACTGTGTTATAAAACCCTGCAAACTATTTATTTATTTTACAGCTATTATTTTCCCCCTCTTGTTAACTTTTACTCACCATTTTCTCTCTCTTTACTGACAGCTTTTTCAGGATAAGAGAAAGAGAAAGAGACCCATTTCTGCAAACATTTTTTTTATTTTTTTTTTTATTTTTTATTTTTTGAAAATTTAAACTATTATCATTTCAAGAATAAAGGGTATTTGTAAAATTTTCATCTTGCATGTGGGTCAATCTGTAAAAGAATTTTTTTTATATAAAATTTCAAAAAAATAAAAAATTTCTTGAAATTGTTTGTTAAGGGTTAAAGATATTTCCATTTATATATAGTTAGGGAAAAAGGAGTTGTGGGGTTATATATACAAATACAAAAATGAGTCTTATCATTAGTCACTATCAAATATTTGGGTTTTTCTGAGATGTTTGCAGAAGTTGCAGAATTCATCATCAATCACTTGTTGGTTGTGTTGGGGTAACAGACAGGGGTAAAATGGTCATTTACTTGCGTTTGAAAATGACTAGGCTTTTGAGAGAAGATGGATGTGAGTAAATGAGTGTGATAAAAGAGGGTGGCAGTGAGTAACAGGGGACACTTTATTCGGAGATATATATATATATAACTATGTATCTATATATATATATACATATACATATCATCTTTTTAACCTATAGACATTGTTTTGTTATTTGTGTAGAGGCTTCTTCTACCCATGTGATATATCAATGTTTGATACAACAATTGAATGCACTCTTTTGTAGTTTTCTTCTTTAAACGAATTCTTGTTTCATATGTTGGATGACTAGTACTACTAACTTTCTGGTTTAACTAAGCAAATGTTTAGAAGTTTAGTAACTTGTTTATGATATTTATACCAACATGATATTAGTATAAAAAAATTATCTAGTGCATAAAGTGTATTCTCTTCGTCTTTAAAAAACAACTCAGAGTTTTTGTAGTTTTTTTTCCGACTCTAACTTTAAATATGTTTATTTGTTTATATATTAGTTGACGAAAATTATACTAATGAAAATACATTAAAATCTGATTGATCAATATATTATGTATCAATTATATAACACAAATAAAAATATTTAATTTTATAGTTAAAATATAACAAGTTCAAAAAGTCAAACATTACAATCTTTTCGAGATGGCGAGATAAAATTTTATCTATTGTGTTATCGTATATATTTAATTCTTTTTTTTATATAATAATTGTTATGTTTGATACAAATAGCTGAAATGTAGATACAAGTTGAAACGGGAGGTAGAGCTTTTTTATTTCTGAAAGAATTAGACATTACATATAATTGAGTAATCAAAATGAGCCGAGATTTAGGGTTATGTTATGATTACTTGATGTTTAAACTATGTTAGTATTTATATTGTTAAAATCGCGATCCCGCTCGTAGGATCATATGATCTTACCTTTTTTGTTTTTTTCTGATTTTTTTATATATTTTTTATTATTCTTTAATTAACATATATGATATTTCACTTAAAATGTTACTTTTGTATATTTTTATCTCACATTTATAATAAAATCGAAACCTAACATTATATTATCATTCAAATCTTTATATCAATATCATATCAAAAACAAATTATAATTATAAATAATAATAATAAGTTAAAAGATTTAAAATAGTTAAATTTATTATTTTGAATTCTATATTGTTACTATTAAAAATAATTATGACTTGTTAATTAATAAGTATTAAAGGCTAATGTTGTATTATTTCTTTTCATCATTTTAAATGTTAAACACATAAACTTGTATGTCACAATTGATAATACTTTTTGAATAATATTTCCTATAATTGATATAACATATGAATTTTATATAGATCATAATATTTTGGGTTATTTTTAGTGGGTTCTTACGATTTCGATTCGATCTTTTGATTCCAATCTTGTAGACACGAAAACGATCTTAGATATAATCTCGATCTTAATAACCTTGAAAGATGCAATTTCTATATAATTCCTACAATTCATATTTTATTTTAGTTATATTTTCTGGTTTAACTTAGTATCAAAGCTCAATGCTCTAGAAACTCTCACTATCGGAAAAACCATTCTCAAGGCCGATGGCATCATGCTAGTCCTCTGAAAGTATCATTTTCTGTTTTTTTTCGATACTAAATAAAAAGTTTTTGTTCTTAAAGAATTGTCAAGTAATTTGAAATAGATAAAATTTTAACCAAATATGAAAGATATCAAGTTTATTCTATTAGTCATGGACATTATAAACTGGTAAACCAATGTTATTTAATGATCTGTTACTCAGATTCGTCTCTAGATAAATAGTCACTCAAGTCAATTTTAATCTTTTAAGACTTTGTTAAAATAGGTAATGAACCTTGTATCACAGCTGGTGACTAAAATTGCAAATTGTATGCAATGATTTAAAGGGTGATAGTTCTTAAAATTTTAGTTGAAACATAACCCTTTTAAAATGTAGTTTTGTAAACCCGAAATCTAATTTGTAAAAGTAATACTCGGAGAACTATATTGAGATTTGAAAGTATGTGTGATTTTGACACCCAATATGATGCCATACAACATCATTTTCACCTATTATTACATTCAACATCACTTTCAGTTTTTCACCTATTATTACATAGAATGTAGCATATTTATTTAATACAATTATATTTTATTAAATAAAATGAATGACAATAAATATATAGATACATTTATTTATTTATTTATGTATGGTTGGATTACTTGATAACAAATCACCCTTTCTTATTAAAATTTATTAACTTATTACCTAGTTAATTAATTTTTTTGATTATCTTGATAAAAACAATATATTTTCTTTGGATTTATTTTGATAATTATAACGTGGTTTTTTTTTTGTCACTTTTAGAAGTATCGAATATAATATTTTATCAAAAGATATTCAGAATACAGAATGATAATCATGATTGTAAAAAATTGTAAATCTCACGTTAACAAAGACATCCTATAACCATGATTCTTAAATTTTAATTGTGTAATAATTATAATTGTGGGTCTCACACTTTTTCTTTTTCTTTTTCTTTTTCTTAAAAAGCATTATATTAAATAAAAAGCATAATTAAAAACTAATACATATAACTAAAATAAAAAACTAATACAAATAAGCAAAAACTAATACAAATAAGAAAAAACTAAAACAATACATATCATTAAATCATCTCATATTTCTTCCGAAGGCGCTTTTTTTTGTTCTCGAACCACTCCGCTTCTTTTTCTGACATCCCCGTCGTGTTCGTTTGAAGAAACGGCATATCGTATTTCCTTGCACTTGCGTAAGACGCTTGTTGTTGTTCGAGAGCCGCTTTCGTTTGTTCGAGAGCCGCTTTTTCTAGTTCGAGAGCCGCTTGTTTTTGGGCTATAAGCGTTTCGTTTTTAGTTTTGGCATCCGTTTTTTTTTTTGGTTAGTTTCTTGAATTGTTTAAGAATTGATCCGCACAACGCCAACGATTTTGATTGTGCGTTTTCGGAGACAGAGGATGATTCTTTTCTTTTATTTCCTCGTGTTTTCCCCTATGGTCCTGCGTTTTCATTATCGGAAAAATATCATCGGATATATCAACGTCATCAAGGTTAATCGTGGTCATTGGAGTTTCAATTTTCGCAAAACTACGCCATCTTGATTTAACCTTCCAAACCATTCATGATTTCTCATATTAAACACCCCAACTTCCGCATTTTTGTACATTTTTCCGCTGCCTCCTTCACCGACGCATCATCGCTCCCGCTTTTCCGAACACGTTCCGCCTCCGCGTAGTACCCAATACATGTTGTTACTTGGGTACCCATCGTCGTAAAAAACTCCCCAAAATAGCTTGTTTGTTGTACTCTGCCACAATTCTTTTCCAAATGCGGATTATGTTGATTATTCACGATGTCGTTATCTTCGGAAACGGGTATCCATATATGCGCCAATAATACTTCCTCTCGGCGTTCCATTGCATTTTTTTGCACACTTTTTTTGTTTTTTGGGTTGGACGTTTCGGCTTGTTACGTTTCTTGAACGACTTCTTGCGTTTCTTGAAAAATATCATCTTGTTGTTGTGCTAGAGATTGTTATGTTTAAGATAAGAGCTGTTGTTGCATAAGAAATTAAATCAACGGATCGGTAGTGATGATTTGTTGGTGTTGTTGTTGTGACAGATAGAAGTTATTTAGTATTTGTTGTTGGTGTTGTTGTGAAAAAATTGGTATTTGGGTTGGTAAAATCAAGTTTGATTGATTGGCAAAGTTTGTGAATCCGAAAAGTGGAATATTTTGTGATTGTGGTGTCGAATGTGTGTTTGTTGAGATTGCGTTGTAAGATGACTGAGACATTTTTGGGTTTTGAGATGAAATAGATTTTGTATAAAATGATTGAGGGAGATTGAGAAATGGTATGATTTTTAGATAAACTTTAGAGATAAAAAGTGGGGGAAAAAAGTAACGGTTACTTTTTTTTAAAATATTTTTTTCTTTAATAATTTGACCGTTAGGGAAAGAAAAAATATATAAATAAATAAATAAATACAAAAACGACTCGTTAGGAAAACCACTACCACCACAATGAATCCCCACAACAAGGTTCGGCGGTGTGGTGACAAGCCAAGAAGCTCGTTGTCTAGCCACAACGGGTGGGATAACACCCCCACTACGAGTCTTTTAAGGATGATAATTGATCGAGTAGAGCCATAGTTTAAAAACGTAAAATGACTAAAATTTATATAATTGCGGACTCGGTTGATTATTCACAACTTATATAATTCTAAACTATGACTTAAAATCATAATTTAACTCATTTTATACAAAAACGACTCGTTAGGAAAATCACGAACGCCACAACGAGGACCGACGGTGTGGTGACGAGTCAAGAAGCTTGGTGTCGATCCACAACGAGTGGGATAACATCCCCACTCCGGGTGCTTTAAGGATGACAATTGATCGATTAGAGCCATTGTTTAAAAACGTAAAATGACTTAAAATTACAACACTTGTCAAATCGTATAAGTATCCGATGACGAACGAAGAAATAAGGTTTCAAGATTCCAAGAATCAATAAGAAACGATGTGGAACGAGCATTCGATGTTTTTCAAGGGTGTTTGGAATCATTAGAAACCCCCCAAGAGCATATAGCACCAACAAGATTAAACGAATCATGTATTGTTGTGTCATTTTACACAACATGATAACACATGGCAACGGTCGCAACATGTGTGGATTTGAGGAAGATTATATAGGAAACGAGGAAAATAGGCTGACGCGTACGTGGGAAAACATGCTTGCTAGATATAGGCGTATGGACAGTCGAAAAAGGCATCATACACTACGTGACGCTCATATCCAACACATTGCGATTGTCCCACCAAATTTTCTGTAATAGTTAATTATTTTAGTAATTGTATTTTTTTTTTTAATAAGTGTAATGTTTTTTTACTGTAAGGTTTTTGTAATAAAGGTTCATTTTTTAATAAATATAATGTTTTTATTTTTTGAACTTTTATTAATATATGGGGTCGAAAAAAGTTGATTGACGTGTTACTGTTGCGAGTGACTTAGTAATTTTTAGTCAGTTTGGTTTCTGTTGACGTGACGCTGAGTTGGCAAAAATTGACTGTGTCGGTTTTGTTAACCATTGAGAGTGGTCTCATGGGAACTTTCGAGCGATTTCCTTCGTTGATCCAAACACGCTTACAAGTCACACATTAAGATTCTTCTTATACATAAATGTTGCTATTATGAATCTATCTCATAATAAAGAAGAGGGGTAACATAAGTAGAGTTACCAAATATGTACTAAGAGACTAAAAAATGTGTAACGTCCTCAAAATGTAAAAAGGATTAAAGTCGCAATAGTTTTTGGCTAAAGGACTATTTTTGTAAAGGATTTGGTAAAAGGGGTAAAAAAATGTCATTATGGAAAAGTTGGAGGTTATAGTTGAAAATACGTAATATATATAGATTAATAAAAAGAGGAAGAAACCATTTTGGTTTGTGTTTATGATTTCGACGGAGAAAAAGGAAAGAAAACAAAACAAAGTTGGTATAACATCTCGGTCGATTCAAACGCGTAACAATCACCGGATAAGCTAGCGGAATATACCAAAGGACTCCTGGAGTTGTGACGATCAAGTCAGTATAAACAGAAGGTCATTTCGTGCAGGTCGGTTTCGGGTTGAATCGAAACCCTGATTGAAAACGTGAGGTATAACTTACTATTTACGTTTATAATGATGTTTTAAGCTATTTCTAGTCATTTGAGATGATTAGTATGAGTTTCGTTGAGTTTGGTTAAGGTTTAAAAACCTGCAACTATGGAGGTGGTCGGGTGGGAGAAGATGATGCCAGCCGGCGGCTGAGATAAGCCAACCAGCGGCTGAGATAAGCCAACCAGCGGCTGGTGTGTTTTTCAGAAAACTTTATTGTTTCATATATAGTGTTGTCGAGATTGTAACAATCAAGCTAGTTAAGCTTTAACGCTAAAAGTAACGTCGTTATTAATGGATAATGTATGATCAGGTAGATCGTGAAAAGTATTGCTATGATGCTTGCTTAACGTTGGAAACTTGAGGTGAGTACCATGTGATTTTGTAAAACCGAGCATAAAGATAAAAGTAACGTTTTGAAAGTTGTATAACGTTTTAAAAGATGTTTGAAACTTGTAAAAATGTTAGAAAGAAACGTTGTTGATAAACGACATTGTTTTTATATAAAGATGTTTTGTCAATAAAGATGAACCAGAACAGAATAACAAAATTGTGTAGTATGGGTAGTACGTAGTTACCCATATATAATGATTACAGATAGTTGTAGCTCATGTATGCTTGGATGATAGGTAGTAGTTAACTACATGTATCCTTATTGTATTATAATTTATTTAATGTTTTAAATAAATTATGTGATGATTGTTTGGTAAGGCCTCGGGCGTGAGTGGTTGTAACTACTCATGTTTAGTGGTGTACAATGCGATGAGGTACACGTCTATTTTTGATTATATATGATTATATAATAGTTGTATTGTTATTTATGCATTATATGGAGTATGCCTTAGTTTTGCACAAGAGGCCTTAATTACGGGTAATGTAGATGCTCATAGATTGACAGTGAAACCTAGTGTGACCAACTAGGTGAGAAAGTGCTAGTCACCTTGTAATACTTGACTACGATGGGTTAGGTGATATTTGACTACGATGGGTCAAATCAGTTGTGGGGAATTCTAGACATCCTTTGCAACATGTGGTATGAGGTGTAGACTCATACTGAAGTGATGTTTGACTATGCGATGGTCAACCAGGTACATCACGTGGTAGTGGGGAAATGTATGCGATGACACACTGTGGATCCCTCCTTAACGACAAGACAACGATGTGCTATGTCAGAGTAGTAAAAGCCTACATTTTGGGTTATTATATAGGGTTGGGAGTCGCGCCCCAATGCTTATAATAACATGCAGGAATGTGCGAGTAGCCAACCGGGTAGTAACCCTAGGGCATAAGATGGACCCTACTGATATGAATATTTTTTCTAGTGTTAGACGCAAATAACATGAAAATTTAAGGCATACGATGTTGCATAATGTTAATTAATTGGGAAAACGATGGACCATGTTAAGATGATTACTTAGGGCACCATGGACCCCAGTATAATGAAAGTTAGATACATTGATTTGGAATTGATTATGTGATGTGAATTAATTTCATATGCATTTGTACGTTGTATGTTTGATTGTTTAACATATTTGCTTACGAGGTTTCCGGTATGGTTTGGGTTAGTAAAGACGAATTATATGTATGAAACGTTTTCATAGTTTTTACTATTAAAATATTGTCTACTCTTTTCCAAAATGTGTCTTTTGCTCATAGGTTTCTTAAGATGTGGTTGGTGAGGGGATGTTTTGGGGTACCTTGTTGACCCCATCTATTATGAGATTGCCAAATTGTTTTCAATATGGTATAATGTGAGTTTTAACGTAAACGAATGGTTTGATTAATGAAATAGTTTTATGAACCGCTAATAACGTTTTCCGTTGTGTTACTTCTGAATATATAAAAAGTTTTTGTAAACGTGATTTTTGAAAACAATGTTGTTACAAAATGAGTTACTATAAGTGTCCTAAGAACCGAGTATATGTCCTTCACCTTATTTAAAAGAAGATTGCACGAAAAAATATATTTGAGGTTTTTAATCATTAGTCAAAACCGCAATAATCTAAAGTCTCTTTAAATGATATTTTAAGGATGCTCAACAAATGTTTGAAATGAAACTTGTCGACGTTAAAATGTCATTTGAAAAGGAAGAAATGTTACCCATATAAATAAATTACAAACTTAGAGCATACGATGTGATGGGTCAAAACAATACAGCGTGGGTGACGTGGAGCCGGCGTCACCATTCCTCGTTTACGGCGTGGTTAGTTTAAGGTCGTCGTGAATACCTCCCGACGTGAGCGTCAAATCAACTTTTTTTACTTTTTTTGTTTGTTTTACAAAGGTTATGGTCAGTGTCACCACTACGGCCAAAAGAAGAAGGTGGTCGTGATGTGACACTGAGTTGGCTTCTATAATAAGTTGTGGTCATGGTCATCCATGCTCATGCTGTGACAGCCGTCTTAAAACGAAGTCGAGTTCGTAAACTTTAAACTCGAACACATACTTATGATACTCGACATAATTTATCTTATGTGTTACGTTGTTACCTAAGCATAACTAATCGTTAAAGCTAAACTCTTAGTAACTCATGCAAAACTTTTAACGTAAGTTCTACGTTACATGGACTTTAATTGTGTGTGTCTCGGGATCGGAATCAAATCAATAAATGAATCCTATTACCAAGAAAACATACAATGAACTTGTCTAAGTTCATTACAAAAAAATCGTAAAAGAAACCGGAACAACGCATGTACGTAACGATAACGAAAACGAAAAACGAAAAAGGCTGAAAAACTGCGCGGTGCGCATCACCACATACTTAGGGCGACGCCCTCCCACATTGTTTTGTTTTTTATTCTTTTTATTTTGATTAGTCATGACTTAATGGTTAATCATGCAACAAGTGTCTAGTACGTGGCAAAAGCTTATCATCTCCATAAATTACTCATTAAGAGTCATTTCTATATAAACACAAACCTTAAATCATAAACCTCTTTTACATACACTTATAGCAAACACATACATACATATACATATTGGGTTGAAGTAAAAGAGAGAAATAATCAAAGAAGAAATTTGGTGTTTTTGGGTATCAAAGGTTAAGCAAAGAAAGGGGTTTTGGGCAAGTAAAGCTTTGGTAATCAAGAATTCAAGATCATTTTGGGTATATCTTCATATTAATATCTTTAATCTTTGTTTAACTTTCATATAACTTTGTTAAATAAGTATTATTACTAGAATTATATAATCATTTTTGGATTTAAACTATCATTTGACATGATATTTTGAATATGTATTGATTAGAAGACTTGAATTGAAGTTATACAAAAATTTGTTATTATAAACATATTATGATAAATTATATATATTTAGTTGGTAATTTGGAGGTAAAATGATTATTAAACCTATATATATGAATTATAATTTGGTACTGAAACATGTATATAAAGTTAGATTATGATTAACATTACTTAAGGATATTAGATTAAAACTTGGTTAAAATGGTATTTAAAAACATTTAAATAATATAATTTAAAAAGGACTTGGAATATAAAGTGTTATAAAATATTGGATGAAAACGAATACATATTAATTTTGGACAATTAACGGACAAATTGGACTCGAGACTAGAATATACGCATTTTTGGACAAAATAAGTAAATAACGTTTAATATATCGAGATAAGACTAAAAACGTTAATATTAACTTGAGTAAATTACATAGATCGTCCCTAAGGTTTATATACAATTACGGTTATCGTCCCTAAGTTTGAAAAGTTGCATGGATGGTCCCAAAGTTTAGAGTAATTACGGATTTCGTCCCTATTTTAGACGTCCGTCTAATTTCACCGTTAGGGTTCCCTCACGTGTTAAACACGTGAGGGTATTTTAGTCTTTTCAAACCCCATCCCACCACCACCACTACCATACCCCTCACACAAATGCGTTCTCTCTCACACACAAAAACACACTCATTTCATATCCATTTCTAACTGCAATTTAACCAGAAATTAATCACATATTTCTTGTTGCAGGTATGTATCGATTCACAGTATATTGTATATTTTGTTAATTATCTATCGATTTTGGATTTGACACTCATTTTTCGATTTTTGGATTTGGGATCTCCAACACGGCCAGTGGCACCGCCAATAAGCGCAACAACCGAATGCCCGCATCGAATAAACCACGACAAGACAATGATTCCAATTAAGTTACCGAGATGGAGGCTTTCTGCAGTAGGGTCAAAACCACAGTATACACGCAATGGGTTTGAGCAAATTGACCGGAGTTTTTCTCCGGTGAGGGATTCTAGTAAGCCTCTTTGTTCCAGGATTTGAATTACGTTCGAATGTGTGGGTTTTGAGGGTTGGATTGATTGAGTTGATTGGGAAAAAGTGGTGAATTTTCGAGGGATTGATTTGGGGGATTTGAAAAGATGGGAAATGGGGGTTTTGTAATTGGGTTTTAGTATGAGAAGAAAGCTTGTTCTGACGTACATATTACAACTGAAATGTATGCAAAATAATAAGATGAATGAAAATGATAACAACTGAAACCTTTCTGATTAGGGTTTATTTGATTTTGGGGGAGAAGAGTGCAAAAAGACCAAAATACCCTCACGTGTTTAACACGTGAGGGAACCCTAACGGTGAAATTAGACGGACGTCTAAAATAGGGACGAAATCAGTAATTACTCTAAACTTTGGGACCATCCATGCAACTTTTCAAACTTAAGGACGATAACCGTAATTCCATATAAACCTTAGGGACGATCTATGTAATTTACTCTATTAACTTATATAACAAAATACTTATATGACATTGGTATTATAGGATTTCATTGATTTCGATTCTACATGACGCGAGTACCCATATACCGACACACACCGACATATTACTATAAGTGAGTTACAAACCCCTTTTTCAACTATTTTGATACATGTTTTTGGGTGAAAATACGAGTACACAAATGCTATTATTTACATGCTATTATACTTTGCCATTGTATACTTATTCTACAAACGCTATTTTTGCATGTTTGAAAACGAGATACTCAATACTTGAAACTTATGCTTTATACATGGATTGTATATGCTTGAACATATTGTCGATAAACTTTTGGTCGTCGTATTGTGAATTGTATAACATACCACTAAAATTCCCGACACTTCCAAGTGACATTAGTTGCTATTAATCCATTTGGAAAGGACCGTTAGTAATATGTGGATAGCGCTATTAGGGTAGTGAGACCCTCACAACAACGTCAAATAACGATTGTGCACTATTATTAATTGGGTAGGCTTTGAGGCTTAGCAACGAAACATTATGCAACACTTTAGGATTGTCACATAGCCGTACACTATGTGGTCAATGTCTACATACTTATATATTTATCGTCTTACACATGTGGATGGTTCCACCGCTGAGGTAATGACGTCATATACTTATAGTCTTACACATGTGGATTATTCCACTGCTGAGGTAATGACAAAACATACTTATACTTACTTGAAACATATGCCACGTTACCTAGTTTGGTACAACGCGCATATGCAAAGTTTATATACTTATACTTTATATGTCACGTTACCTAGTTTGGTACAACGCGCATATGCAAAGTTTATATACTTATACTTTATATGCCACGTTACCTAGTTGGTACAACGCGCATATGAAAATTTTATATACTTATACTCTATATGCCACGTTACCTAGTTTGGTACAACGCGCATACACAAAACTTATATACTTATACTTTACGCAAACATTTTATGCGTCAAAACTTTATATGTTTTTACTACACATTGTAGCTCACCAACTACGATTCTCGTAGTTGACATTTTACATGTGTTTTCAGGATATGAGTAAGCTAGTTGGATATGTTCGTAGACTTTTGGGATTGCCTTTTTAGATGACTTCAAGAAAGGGAATGGTTCGGGTGGTTTGGATGTGAACACATTTATTATGTAAACGGATATGTAATCAGTAATTTTAAAGATGTTGTAAACCTTGGATTCATATTATATGTAAACTTTGGTGCTTATCTATAAACTTGTGTATCGAATACTCTCGCTCTTCACATCTCATGTTTCCGCTTTAGCGGGGTGTGACACATGCTCTTATTATTACAAATCAATGTGTCATGATAGAGAGAGAGAATAAAATCGTTAAATTAATTGGTTCTCCATATACATAATTGTAAGAGCACTCGGTATGGAGGTGATTGTGGCTCGTTGTGGCCTCAAGAACGAGCTGCAATGCTCGTTATTACTCCGCACCCACTCGTTGTGCCTACAACGGGTCGTTTTGGATTTTAATTTTTTTTTTTAATTTTTTTTTTTGTCTTTTTTCATTTTAAGATCTTAAAAATCATTTTCAATGGTTTAATTTAAGATATGCAAGATATTTAAACTGATTTAACCTAATTTTTTTTTTTGCAGGTTTTCGTATGAAGAATATGATATGATTTTATGTTTTTAACTTTTTCTTTTTTGTATTTACATATTTTACCCCAAAGTTTTGGTAGTTACATTTTTGTTTTATCTTCACTTTTTTCTAATATTAGTGTTTATTTTAAGATATAATTATTTAGTTTTTATTTTAAGATATATTTATATAGTTTCCAATTTAATATAATGTTTTTAATTTAATATAATGCTTAAAAAAAATTTGTTGATCCCACATCTCCCACAATCACCCACAATCATTATTATCACACCACAAAAAAACTCACAACTATTATTGTGGATGCCACGTCAGCAAAAGAAATTCCACAATCACCCATAATTGTGATTATCATACCTTGTGCTCTAAGAATTTGTTTATAAAGTATAATTCGTTTATCTTAAATTACCTAAATAAGAAGAATAAGAGGAAATAAGGAACAGAACTATTTCAAAGAATATTTTAGTATTTTATATAATCATACTGTAGATAAATTTGAAACGCTTAAATGCCTTAAGGTCTAATAAGACCTGTATTATAGTTACTCGACACGATTTGGTAATGTTTTGAGTCTATTAATTAAAAAACAAGAGAGAAGCAAAAATTAAATCAATAGTTTAGTATTTTATATCCCCAAACGATTAAATAATTTTGAAATGTTTATAGCCTTAAGACCATCTCCAATGTATATTCTAAAACTCATTTTTACTCTATATTTAGAGTATGGAGATAAAATCTTCATCTTCAATCATACTCTAAAACAATCTTTTATATAGTATTGAATATTTCCTTTATATATAGAGTATCACTATTTATGAAACTCTAAAAATTCAACTATACTCTATTATTAAAGTGTAATTAGAAAAGAACTGATTTTAGAGTATAGTTATTATTGAGAGTTATTTTTTCATCCTCTATATTTAAGGCATAAGATTGAAGATGGTCTAAGGGCTAATAAAACCTCCATTTTAGTTACTCTACACAATTTGGTAGTGCTTTGAGACTATCTTTAATATATAATAAAAGATGGAATTTACATGTCACATTGCAAAGTAAGGTCCGTTGGATAAGTTATATATTTTGATTTCAACCTTAGTTAGATTGATGATTTCATCAAATCTTTTTTTTCATTTACACCCTTATACAATACATAATTGCATTTTTTCTTCAATTTCATCATCAGTACAATAAAAAAATCTTTGTCTCTTATTGGACTATGATTTACCTTTATTATTACTATTATAATTATATTAGATTGATGATGTCATCAAATCTTTTTTTTTTCATTTACACTCTCATACAATACATAATTACATTCTTTCTTCAATTTCATCATCAGTACAATAAAAAATATTTGTCTCTTATTGGATTATGATTTACCTTATTATTACTATTATAAAATCTCTTCATACAAAATATTAAGATATGTGTATAAACGTAAATGTATATATGTTATTATAGCTATAAAGAACATGTGTATAAACATGAATATATATTTGTTATTATACGTGCAATATTGTATACTCATAATCTTAATATATAATAAAGAGTTAATTACATAAATGGTCCCTGTGTTTGTCGCAAAACAACGGGTCTCGTCCCTGGGTCGAAATTCCTTCGGACCCAGTCCCTGGACCCTATCTTTGGTTGCACGTTTGGTCCCTCCCACTAACAACCGTTAAAAAATCCCGTTAAATCCATCACGTGACTGGCACATGATGGGTAAAAAAGACATTTTGCCTTGATTTTCCCCCCTTCATGTGTTCTTCCCCAAATCATCTTCCATCCCCAAATCAAAAACCCTAATTTCCCAATCACTCAATTCCCCACCCTAAAATCCACCAAACCCTAGCAATTCTTCATTGCTAAACCCCTAATTCAACAAAACGGAATTTATGTAATTCTTGTATAAAAAATAAACAATCTGTCTTGATAACTCTTTAGAGAGAAACTAGACTGGTTCCATAAAAAACCTAAACTCAGAAGAAAAGAAGAAAAGACGTTAACCAAACGTTCAAATATTTAAACCATATATATATATATATATATATTTATATATATATATATATATATATATATATATATATATATATATATATATATATATATATATATATATATATATATATATATATATATATATATATATATATATATATATATATATATGTATATCATGTATATCCAAGTCGGAGTTTCTGATTCGTCACTGTCAGTTAATAACTCATAGAGGTTTAAATGGCAGTATCCCATGGATTTCGCTGGGCTCGCCTCCCATCTCAAGCTTGTTAGTTGACATCTTTATTTGAAGATACATATCAGCCCACTTATCATTAATTTGGTATGGAGATAAAGAAATGGAAATTGTTTCATTTCTTTTGTTCGGTTCCAGGAGCTCAAAAGAATCGCAGAGGTTTAATAATTGGTGTTTCAGTTGCTGTCCTTCTCGCAATCATCGCCGTTGCTGGTGTTGTTTCTTTGATCAAAAAACTAAAGAACGTGGATTACTAGGGTTTGGTGGATTTTAGGGTGGGGAATTGAGTGATTGGGAAATTAGGGTTTTTGATTTGGGGATGGAAGATGATTTGGGGAAGAACACATGAAGGGGGGAAAATCAAGGCAAAATGTCTTTTTTACCCATCATGTGCCAGTCACGTGATGAATTTAACGGGATTTTTTAACGGTTGTTAGTGGGAGGGACCAAACGTGCAACCAAAGATAGGGTCCAGGGACTGGGTCCGAAGGAATTTCGACCCAGGGACGAGACCCGTTGTTTTGCGACAAACACAGGGACCATTTATGTAATTAACTCTATAATAAAAGAGAGGCCTAAAATGCCACTTGGCAAAATATTAACCATTAGATTGAAATCCAACTTTAATTTGAACCATTAGATCATTTTGATGATATCAGCATTAATAATTTCATTTTAACCCCTTTACTTTAAATAATTTAATCCTTTAACCCCTTTACTTTAAATAATTTAATCTTTATTTTTAATAGTATTAATTAAATAAAACTAATTAACCTTTCTACTTTAAATAATCTAACACTTGTATTTTAAATTAATTCTAAAAAAATAAAAAACATATTTTTTCTTCAAACACATACACATTTTTAGTATAAAAAGAAAATAAAATTTTTTATTATTTACATTTTTAGTATAAAAAGAAACTAAATTTTTTTATTATTTTACGGGTGTTTTCAATCTTAATATATAATAAAAGAGAGGCCTAAAATGCCACTTGGCAAAATATTAACCATTAGATTGAAATCCAACTTTAATTTGAACCATTAGATCATTTTGATGATATCAGCATTAATAATTTCATTTTAACCCCTTTACTTTAAATAATTTAATCCTTTAACCCCTTTACTTTAAATAATTTAATCCTTATTTTTAATAGTATTAATTAAATAAAACTAATTAACCTTTCTACTTTAAATAATCTAACACTTGTATTTTAAATTAATTCTAAAAAAATAAAAAACATATTTTTTCTTCAAACACATACACATTTTTAGTATAAAAAGAAAATAAAATTTTTTATTATTTACATTTTTAGTATAAAAAGAAACTAAATTTTTTTATTATTTTACGGGTGTTTTAAAAAAAAACGGAAAACATAAAATGAAATTATTAACGCTGACATCATCAAAATGATCTAATGGTTCAAATTAAAGTTGGATTTCCATCTAATGGTTAATACTTTGTCAAGTGACATTTTAGGCATCTCTTTTATTATATATTAAGATCTTACGTTTTTTTTTCCGTCCTATTTACGCAATATTTTTAGTTTGTTTTATATATTATAATTATTTTATTGTTAATAAGGTTTTTTCCGAATTACACAGTAAATGTTTCATTTAACTTCACATTTTCTAACATAATCATTTTGTCTACATGACCAATAGTTTTCTATTAATCTTTTTATATAAGTTATATGTTCTATGTTAACATTATATATTTTTTGATATAATTCTCCGTATGTTAGGCGGGTCAATAAGCTAGTAACTTAAAAGAACAAGTTCATAAATTTTTTTTTGTCTATATTTACACGTACTATCGCGAAACAATAATCTAGTATACTAAAAAAACAAGATAGAAGCTTATACTCTTAATTCCCCTTCTTAAACCCTTGTTTTGTAATTAAATTTTAAATAAATCAAGCACAACATTCCATGTCCCGTTGTAAATAATACCCACACGACCACTCCGATTAACCAACCCCAACTTGGTACCCTCTAAAATGATACATGACTTACTAAGCTCCTTTCCACCTATCTCCGACGATAACATCCATCCATCAAACGTTCTAAACTTCATTAAACGTATTATTTTGGTTGTGTCCTGATATCAAACAAGACCATGACATAAAATGTTGATCCATGTGGACTAATAAGCAATAACACACAATGATTACTATGTAAATGGTTGATATGCACCAACTGATTATATAAATAGTATGCCGATGAGCTACATACTAAATACTACTTATATAATCTCCAATATAAAATACATATTTATACATTATCAAATATATATAAAGAGTTTGACCCGACATAAACCTTCTTAGACATGTCATTAAACCTGACATAAACATGCCAACTTAAAAATAATATGTAGATGGTTCGAATTCTTATAGGAACAAGAATACTTATAGTTTAATAGTGTAATAAAATTAATTTCTCGTTGATTACACAATCTGAAATCTTCATTTATATTATTTATTTATATTTATATTTATTTATATTTATATTTATATTTATTTATATACTATACATTTTCATAGAATATTGAAAACAACATTACAAATAGTGAACCAGACAGACAACCTGCTCCAACCTGCTTGTCTGTCTACTTAGATAATAATTTTTCTTTTATTTTTATTTTATTTTATTACCGCACTATTAAATCTATATACATATAGATAATGTTTAGCATGTAGAAAATATGAGTCAATATCTACTATATGTTATGAATAATTATGGTATGAATGTCCATATATCTAATATATTAATTAAGGATATTTGTATCTCATTAGGAGATTTGTTTCTTTGAGAATACTTCATATTATATCTATAAATATACCTCTATATGAGATGAATAATATAATTCTTCATTCTCTTTTCTCTATCATTATTGTTCTCTTATTATTCTTTGCATTGTTTTACAACACTATCAACTTATAAATAAAACTAGATTATTGTCCCGCAATAGCGCGGACAAAGATAAATATTAAATCTTAGACTTTATGTTTATACAGATTTTAAGTTGTTATGAAAAGACAATGTTATACATTTAAAAACACATATATCTTTACGTTTATACACATGTTTTGATATTTTTTATTAGAAGATTTTAAAATAATAATAAGGTAAATCATAGTCCAAATTTAGTGATTTTACAAGTAATTAAAATTTTGTTTTTATTTTAGTTGAGATGGAAATCAAAGAGAGAATATAATTATGTATTGTAAGAGGGTTATGGTATGGATGCCCATATCTCTAGAATATTAATTAAGGATATTTGTATCTCATTAGGAGATTTGTTTCTTGGAGGATACTCCATATTGTAACTATAAATATAGCTCTATATGAGATGAATAATATAATTTTCCATTCTCTTTTCTCTATCATTACTGTTCTCTTATTGTTCTTTGTATTGTTTTTCACAAAATTATCAACTTTTAAATAAAATATAGAGATACTAAGACCCGCAACAACATATACTATACATTTCCAAAAAATGTTTAAAGCAACGTTATGAATAGTAAACCAGACAGTCAACATGCTCCGACCTGCTAGCATGTCTGTTTAAATAATATATATATATAATAGATATGTACATACAGATGATAACCAGCATGTAGAAAAATTAAGTCAAAATCTACTATCAACTTTTGAATAAAATATGCAAAAATTAAAAAATGCATCTAACGCGTAGACACCCTTGCTCGTTAAAAAGGAACGATATATAAAAGTGCTAATTTGAATAATTCCATGTAGATTAAACCAAAAAGAAGGAAATACTGTAGTAGGGGGAAGGAAGTGGGTGCCACCGATCACGTGCGTGGCGTGTATGAAAACCCACCCAACGGCAATTGTTCCCTGTCACGTGCCCATTCAATGTCCCTATTTAAGGTTTCTTGGCCCAAATAAAACAAAACAAGCCTATTCTCACCATCACTAGTTACTAATGCATCTAGCTACTTAATTTTACAAATAGGACTTCTTTTGGTAAAAAGATTTAATATTATGTCTGTATAAAATAAGTGATATAAATGAAGTATTAGTTGGATTGTGTACAATAATTATGTTTATATGGCTTATTGAAGAAAAGCTTGAACACAATTATAATGATTATTTGAGTTCAAATTCAACTTGATCCAAACACTAGTTACGGAGTTGAGCGTGAGTCTTGCTAAAACTGATAGTCAACTCAACTCGGCTCTTTTAACACTCCCAATTTAAACGATGAATTTTAGGTTGCCACGACATAAACCGTCACCAAATACCAAGTACGTGGATATTGTTAAGGCAATCAAATAAGAACCGAAAGGTCTGGAGATCAAATGGAATTATATCAACAACAAAGGTTTTGAGAAACTACAAGTAGTTTAGATTTTGGTTAAGAAAGTTTTGTCTCAATTCTGTCTTAATTTGAGTAGTCGTAAAAGAGAGAAAACGACTTAAAGGTTAATAATTGAACAAAACAATACATAATTAGGTTGGCTTTTAGACATGTATATCAATATTTTTTGTATAGTGTTATGAATGATGATTTTTAGCTTACACTTTTCGATAAGATTTATGAAGTTACATATTTAAGATTTCAAATTAACCAAAATTTTAGAAATATTTTTGATATTAAATGATTGTTGGTAAACAATTCGAAGTTAATGTAATTTGTTGTTTTCAATTTATTTGTGTTTAAAAAAGTTGCATCAATTTTTGAATCTACTTATAAACAAAAATATTGTTCACAAAAAGCTATTTTTCTAAAAGATACAATTTTAAAATTGTTTTAAAATCCGGGTCGACTCATTTGATTGATCTGGTTGGACCGTGACCCGAATAATGGAGCGGTTCGTTAAGAGCACCCGGAGTGATAATGAGTGACAATGAGGGTTGTGGGTGGTTGTGGGGAAAAAAGTGATGACGTGGCAGTGAGAATGCGGGTTGTGAGATTGTGGGGTTGTTATGATAGGGAGGGTTGTGGAGGTTGTGGGAGTTTAATTTTTTTTTTTTTCTTAAAAGATTTAAATAAAATAAATAATACATTTATTAAAATAAAAATACAATACAATAATTAAAAAAACACACAATACAATAATTAAAAAAAAATTACAATACAATAATTTAAAAAAAAACACAATACAATAATTAAAAAAAAACACAATACAATAATTGAAAAAAAAAATTACAATACAATAATTAAAAAAAGCTAACGTTGTCGATAGTTATCCGGAAGTGTCGAAATGTAGGCTACAAGATCCTCCCGGAGTGCGTGGTGTGTGGGCCTGTCTCTAACCTCTCGGTTAATCCGGATACGTTCATTGATTCTCTCGTTATAAGTTCTCGGAATGGGTACCGGAGGAGCATACCATTCATCGGCATCGCATATCGACCGTCCGTTGTCTTCAACGATCATGTTGTGTAATATAATAGCCCCGTACATAACTCTTCTAAGTTTGTTCATCTTGTAAAATCTAGCGGCGTGTCTTATAATACCCCAACGACCTTGAAGAACACCGAATGCCCGTTCGATATCCTTTCTCGCACTCTCTTGAAAACGTTTGAATTTGCGGCGAGGTTCTTCAAATGGGTGCGAGTAAGCTTTAACAAATGTCGACCACTCCGGATATATACCGTCTGTAAGGTAGTATCCTTTCGTGTACTGGTGGCCGTTGACGGTGAATGTGTATTCCGGGGATGAGTCGTTGAGCATATCATGAAACAACGGCGATTGTTTAAGCACGTTGATGTCGTTGTTCGACCCGGCGACACCGAAGTAAGCATGCCATATCCAAAGATCGTACGAGGCAACAGCTTCCAACATAACCGTTGGATAACCATGGTCACCTCGTGTGTATTGCCCCTTGTATGCATTTGGACATTGATCCCATTTCCAATGCATACAGTCTATGCTACCAAGCATACCCGGAAACCCGTGAACCTCATCGTGTTTTTGATATAATCGATAAACATCATCTTGTGTGGGGGCTCTTAGATAAACGTTTGTATATAGATGGATAACACATTTTAAAAAATTATCTAAGGATTCGGTTGAAGTTCTTTCCGACATTTGTAAATATTCGTCGAAGGCGTCCGGAGTAATCCCGTACGCCATCGCACGAATAGCCGACGTGCATTTATGCAAACAACTAAAACCCATTTTACCCGTTGCATCGGGGCGTTGTGTGAAATATTTAAAATAGTCGGGTATAGGTTCTACAGAGTAATTAGAAATACCTTCGACTATTCGGAGGAAAAGAGGTCTTCTCATACGAAACCGTCTACGGAAATATTCGTCCGGGTATACGCTTTCGCCGGAGAAGTAATGTCGTACCACGTTTTCGTTTGCTTCGGCACGATCGCGGGCGATATAACGCCTTTTCTTTTTCACCGTGCGCCGAGAACTTGTAGCCTCATTTTCTTCCATCTCCAACATTTGTACCGACATGGCTAGAACTTGTAACAATTCGGAGTCGGAAGATGACGAATCCGAAACATCGTGCTCGGTTGAAAAATTCGAACTCATATTTTGTAATATGGTTTAAAGGATGAATATTGAGATAGAAAGAGATTGAGAATTGGTATGAATTTTTGGTTAGATTGTGGGGGGATTTATAGGTGAATTTGGAAAAAAAAAAAAAATTAATATATATATTTATATAACGGTTATATAACCGTTAGGAATAAAAAAAAGAAAAAAAAAAATTAAATATTCGAGAATGAGCCGTTGTGGGCACAACGGGTGCCTCACAACGACCCGAGAACGACGGAGGTCGGAGTCACAACGAGCACAACGCTCGTTGTGAGTCCACAACGACGCGAGAATAGGTGCCACTCCGGGTGCTCTTAAGGATTAAACTCAAACCCTTTAATCCTTTGAAAAGAATTTGAAAGTGTTAACTACTATACTACAAGGTGTAGATGTTAAATTTCCAAACTAACAATAAATACATACATGGGAAAAGGAATTTGTTTAATAGTAACTTATAAGCTTAGATGCTAAACACATCATAATTATATATATATATATATATATATATATATATATATATATATATATATATATATATATATATATATATATATATATATATATATATATATATATATATATATATATATATTTGGTTTCAAATGAGAACTATACAAATAATTAGGAACCATTATAAACCAAATTTAATATGATATTCACCAATGTATATATATGATATTCACCAGTGTATATATATGATATTCACCAGTGTATATAAGGTATTTATAATTCAACTCTTATAGTTTTACATACACTGGTGAATATCATATTAAATATACACCGGTGAATATCATATATTTAGTGGTATCATATTATATATACACTGGTGAATATCATATGTATACACTGATGAATAATTTGGTTCCTAATGATTCTCAAATATTTAGTGGTTTCTATTTGAACCCACCTTTATATATATATATATATATATATATATATATATATATATATATATATATATATATATATATATATATATATATATATATATATATAGAAAAGTGAATATGAGGCTGTTACACATGTAAGTTTACATATCATCAAAAAATATGCGTTTTGTTAAAAATTCTTCAAATCTGTATAATTTTAGTCATATTTATTCAACTAACTTTACAAATTTTTTATCTATTCACATCTTTTTCTTCATTAATCGTGTATTTCAAAAATATAAGTTTTTTTTTTGTCATCAGTAGGCATCTATCGAAGTCACTTTTTATAACTTCTTTACAATAAACAATGACCCCCTGCATTTTGGGGATCACTTCTCCCTTGATGAATATAAGACAAATCAAGCGTTGAAAAAAACGACATACTTTTTAATAAGTTTCGCATGTAAGCTTAAATGTGAAACAACTCCATATTCACTTCCCCTATATATATATATATATATATATATATATATATATATATATATATATATATATATATATATATATATATATATATATATATATTATCAGTTATAAACTATATCTAAATATAAATAAGGTAAATGATCAATTAAGACATATAAGGACCAAAAGACACAATTTTAACTATTCATCTTATTTTTATTTTTATCACTTTTAAATCCCAAATTCCCTTTTTATAAAAAAAATTAATTTATCTCACAAACAGTTAATCGTTAGACTAAACAGATTACACCGTTGCGATCGTCTCGTTTTATCTTTAATTAGAGGAGTGGTGTTATATACTTTCGATTTTTTTTTTCTTTTGATGGGCATTGAAATTGTAACGATAATATGACATTAACACTAACACGTAAAATTTTATAAAAGAGAATTATTTACTTAAATTTAGAAAAAATATTGAATTGAGACAACTTTTTTATTTCTTCGTTTTTTTTAACATAAATGTGATATTACTAAATCACATGTCATGTGATAGCATGCATATCACATATGATTGTACTGTATATCATATGTGATTTTATTATGTATATAAAATTTTGAAACTTATAAGACAATAAAACACATGATTTCAACTTTAATTGTAAATTTTAAAACCAATCAATATTTTATGAGGTATAAAATATATAGACCCGGAAAAAAAAATCAAAATTTGACGATTTTTTATTTTTTCGTTTTCGGACAAATGTTGATATTCGTAATGTACAGTCACATATGATTTTAACAATAAATATGAATTCCAAAACTTATATTTGTTATATTATATACATTCAACTAGAATTAAAAAGAAAAACGCAAAATAATATGTCAAATTAATAAAATCACATGTGACAAAATCGTGATTTTATAATATAAAATTTTCAAAACAATAAAAAAAACCAGAAAAAAAGTCGTCAAAAGTTTATCGAATGGGTGCTATATAGATAGGTAATTTAATGTCCGTTACAATGGTGTAATATATTCGTTTAGTACATTTACGATTTTTTAGATATTTACTTTTAAGTGAGTTTTTGAATTAAAGAGTTGTGATTGGTTGGTTTGTTCTAAAGTTTTTGAATGATTTTTCTTAATCTCAACCCATATAGTATATAAAATATATTAAAAGAGATCATTAAAAGTCACATATCAAAGTATTAGTTATTAGATGAGTTTCAAAATTGATTTTAAACTCTATCAAAATGATTATGTCATATGACATCATTAATGACTATTTTCATTTTAACCCTTCCATTTTAAATACAAATTTAACTTTTCGACTTTTGTAAATATCTTATTATATATATAAGAAAAAGAATTTAAGAAATTAGCTTCTATTAACCAATAGAAAGCCTCAATTTCAAATAGTTTATAAAATAAATTTAATCTTTTTTTTTTTTTTAACAATTTATTCAATTTAGTCCTTTATATTTTCTAAATAAAAATTCCACCATTTAACTAAAATATCTCTATGTAATTCAAATAACCCCCTTATTAATCACAAAAGATAATAATAACCTTTTTAAAATAAATATCAAAACTTAATTTGTTTTCAATTCCATAAATTTTCAATATATTCACCATTTAAGTACAATATATTTCAAAAATTAATAATAACCTTTTCAAATTCAAAAAGTAAATGATAACAATCGTCTTTTTCGTTTTTTCCAAAGATAACTAAATACGTTTTAACTTTGTAAATTTTTAAACGCAATTTAATGATTTCCTATTATTTAAAATTTCACAACGCAATTTAATTTGTTATATTTATTCTATAAAACATAACGTAATTACTTGCTATTTTTTGTTATTGCCAATATTTTTTTTTGTCTATTTTTATTTTATTGAGTTTGAATGTAAAAATAGGAGTTTGATATTTTATGTTGGTTATTATTAGATCAACAACTAAATTTAACTTATTAATTTATATTCACTTCTATTATATGGAACCAAAAACCAATAAAAATAAAATATATTATTCGGTTATAATCTAATCTCATTCAAAAAACTAAAAAAACAATCGGATCAAAAATATGTTTTAAACTTATTAATATATATTTAGTTCTACTTTATGAACTCAAAAACAAATTTAAAATCCAAAAATACTATTATCCAATCTAATCCAAATAGATAAACAATGTTGTCAAATCCAAATCATTCAGTTGTGCAATTCAATTTTATTCAAATAGTGAACACGACTAATTTACCATGTAATTTTTTAAATCTAATATAAAATGAAAATAACAAATATGAATATTTAACTTTTAAAGTAATTAATTTAAATTAGTCATATTTTCACTCTGATATAAGATATAGTGTACTAAAAAAGAAATTTAAAAAATTAGGTATTTCTACTTCTTAAACCTTTTATTTTAAGTATTTTAAAAAATTACATAATAATTACTATAACAACTTTTGAATCAAAATTGAAAATAAATACATACAAACGAAACGAAACGAAAAATAGTTGACATCATAACTCATATTATCCTAAATATTATATTTATATTTTCCACGAATACACGAAAAATAAACTAGTATTTACTAAATTTAATGTGATGGGTTATACACATTTCATGATATGTATTTATGATCTTATCCATGTTTTTCCCTATGCGCATGTTTAATATATAAAAGTTCTCGTTTGTTAACAAGATTCAAATATATGACCTTAAAATCTTATATAAGGGGTGTTTAACCATTGAGACAAAGGCTTTTTATGAACATATTTTACATTTTATATGTATATATATTATTTTATATTTTTAAAAACTTAAATGTACAAAAACGGTTCCACCGTTGGTTGAACCGGTGAACCAACCATAAATCTGGTTTGACTATAAAATCGGGTTTTAAAATATTATTTTACTTTTTTTGGTGTGTGTTTGTGTAAACTATAAAGATAAAAAGTTTTGAAAGTGTATTTGTTTTTATTGACTTTTCAATGTCTAAGGAAGGATTAGAAAGCTCAGGAGCCAGGTGTTGTATTGTATGAATTCATTTCTTATACCTCCTGTCAAGTAGTGTGAACGTATCAAACTGTTAACGAGCCTAAGGTGGTCTAACGATTGATTGAGGGAGATGACCAAAAAACGGTGAAGCTGTAGGAAGCTTATGATTATTCCGATCAAGGTGATGAGTATATGGATTATTGTGTGTAAGGTGTGTTGTCAGGTTATGAAGATGGCCAACATATATTGAAAACAAGTTGATATCGCATATTTATATCTATATTTATATACGCTATTCGGTCGGTTTTCGTATTAAAATCAATATGGATAGGATAGGTTTTTGCATTTACTCGTGTAAAAATATCTCATTCAAGTGACATGTTTTATATGACCGGGGAGTGGTTATTTGCCCAAGGAAACGCAAGAAAATGGTCAAAAGTACAAGAATTAGTGGTCTGGTCATGGAATGCGACACAGTGGACGAATTTGGAAACAATTACAATAAGGAAATCTGATGGACTGCGGTCCAAAGTCACTACGACGCAGCGGGACGTTTTTGGGGAATCCGGATTTAAGCCTATAAATAAAACCTTTCAACACCAAATCAATTATCAGTTTTTGGTGGTCGACTTGAAGGATAGGAAATCGATTTTTGGGCAGCAAGAAGAGCAAAAACGGATATTTTGAAAAGAGATCTTCATACTTTCGATATCTAAACTCTTTTACTTGTTAATTTCGATTTCGGTATTATGAATTTCATTACTTTTATGTCGTTTATGTCAACAACTATGAGTAGATAAATTTAACTCTTGTTTAGATTAGGGATCTATTGTTATGATTTATTTTATGTTAATTGGAGGTTATTAGATGTTTTTATGTTTAATCGAACACCCGTTCTTGTTTAAATCTTAATATTGCTTAAGTTTCTTACATTCTTTTGGTTAATTAAAATTATAGGTATTCGAGGGAATCTAGAGTTAGGTTAAATAATTGAATGAAATAATCAATCGGTCTATAATTGATTAGAACTTGATTAATTATATTAAAACGAGATCGCTAGTTAATAATTACAAGAGATTAGATTAGAAAACTAGTTAAGCTATTCTAGAGGAAGCTTTATAAGATTAAATCATAAACATCGGCTTGATTCTTGAAGCTTAGTTATTTAGGACTTTTACTGTTCGAGAGGAACGATAGAGTTTAAAGATAATTAAAGTTAATTAAGTATTCGAGAGGAACTTAGTTATATATTACAAGTTAAGTTAACATTCAACTGATTAAATTAAATCAGATCATTAGTGAACTATCTGAACAAGTGTCTTTTCCTTAATTGATATTCAAAAACAAACAAACTTTTCAAGCAACGTTTACACGTGACAATTACTTTTCAAGTTAGTTAAGCAACATGACAACTCAGTCACAAACACCCAAAAACACTTGTTTCATTAATTCTTTATTAAAACTAAACTCAGTCCCTGCGAACGAATCCGACTTACGTGAACTATATTATACGCGATTAGGTCCACAACCTAATAGTGTGTAGTCGAGTATAAAGTATTTCGAGTTTTTAAAATTAAACTAGATATTACACATCACACGTGACGATCAATGCCCATTAAGTTGGGCACAATGATTGTCATGAAAGGAATAACACTTATATCATTATGATAGCTATAATGAATAAGTAATGTATCGTAACATAATGTAATGTTCCAACGCTTGGAATACTGGAACAAAAAACAAGATGTTGGAACGATGGGTGGATAACTTCGGGAGCTAAGGTCGAATGTGTGCCGCGAGTTAGCGTGCCGGGGGCCGGGGTCGTAGCTTGGAGTCGACGAAGCCGGGCCAATTCCCGAAGCCGAGCCAATTCCCGAAGCCGAAGCCGACTCTAACCCCTGGTTTTGTGGGTATGCGGGCTTGAGACAAGGATGCGGTCTTTTGAGTTTATACATGGTTTGACAGGCTATATATTTATAACCCTATTTTGTACTAACAGTATCATTTAACTACATAGTGTGTTCCTATACCAAAATATATATATCATTTTTTTTTTTTTTTTTTTTTTTTTTTTTTTAAACGGCAACTCCTGCGGGCCAGTAATGGAGTATCATCGTGCCACCATTACCAGCCACCCCCTCAATGCCCGCCAAAGAGGAAACCCTCTGGAGAGGCTCGAACTCGAGACCTCTTCTTCACCAGGAAAACCCCTTACCAACCAGGCAGAACCTGATTGGCATCATTGAGAAAATACATACGTATTTAAGTTATTTATTGGTCCCCTACTAGATATTATTATGGTGTCATTATGCAACACCAATGATGATATATGCATTTATTCATAGTTAGCTTCAACATCTATATAACCAAGTCACAAGAATCATCCTCATAAATATTTCCAATCATTTGCATTTTATACAAAATCTCTTAAAAAAGGATGTCAACTTGATTAATAGAATACACTCCTACTTTGTTGTATCTAACAAGCGATTTTGGTTAATCTTTTCGGTTAACTCAAACCCTAAACTTTACCTTTCAGCATCATATATATATATATATATATATATATATATATATATATATATATATATATATATATATATATATATATATATATATATATATATATAGGGCAGATGGCTTGTGTATGCTTCCAACTTGACACCGAATTCTATTGTGTACACCGGATTCACAGAAGTTCTATTGAGTACCATATGGTGACTAATTTATTCTTTTGAAGACACGTTTAACCTCTTCTTTAAGTAGCCGGTTACCTTCTAGTTTTTTAATATTAATTTGTCTATGTGGCATTCCATTTCATCAAAGGCATTCCATGTCATCAAAGGGTATACTTATATTCATTTTGACTATTTTTTTCTACTCTCTCTCTCTCTCTCCTTTTCTTCTTCTACACCTAACACCAAACACTAAATTTTAAATTCATCAATCAATCTAAATATCAAGAAATGATTAATTAATCAAAAAAAAAAGGTACGATTCTTCCTTGTTTCTTCCTTGTTTCAACTGGTTGTGGTGATGATGATGGTGATGATGATGGCGGCGGATCTGTGTGGTGATGATGGTGGCGGCGGATCTGTGTGGTGATGATGGTGGCGGCGGAGGTGATGATGACACCAAACACCAAACACCAAAAAAAGGACGGATCTGTGTGGTGATGATGATGGCGGCGGAGGTGGTGGTGGTTAGGTCAACTAGTTGTGGTTTATTTCCTGCGAAATGGAACTCGACCGCCATTTTTTCCGGCGACCTGCAACATGATGGGGGTTGTTGAACATCACCTCTTATAATAACCAAAAAGAAAATATTTTCGTTCTAACTTCTCACATATCCACTCACCACACCTCTTTTTTGTTTGAAAAACATCACCAGAAACTTACCTCCATGTGAATTTACAAATCTTGAGTGTATTATTTTGTGTTTTTATTAGATCTCATTCTCTATATCACAAGTTTGTTTGATTTTTAGGTTGATTTTGATATTTTCTTTTTTGATACTGTCAGCGGATTTTGTGGTAAATTAGTTCTTTTTTGGTGTAGTTTTGTGATTGAATAATGCTTGAATTTCTGGAAAAATGGAGTAAAATGTCACACCCCGCTAAAGCGGAAACACAGAATGTGAAGAGCTGGAAAAAAAATCATATCACAGGTCATATAAAACATAACGGTCATCGAGTCATTAATTAAAAATAAAAGTGTTTACAAATCCATTCAAACGACCAAAATACGATAATTTAGAACATTGTTACACGACAAATAAGTTTCATTTAAAATTCCCAAAATAAATGGCCAAGTCTTTTCCCAATAAGGTTCTCACACAACCGCCTCGACCCGTCCATGCCATGCACCTCGTGCTTACACTAATTTCCTGAAACATAAGATAAAGTGTCAACTACGAAAACGCAGTGAGTGTGTTACAGTTTAAATAGTCGACCAAAATGTAAGTAAAGTATATAAAAGTAGAGGTTTCCATAAAGGAGATTAGTGGAGAAAAGTCGCTTAAAATTTATATACTTTAAAGTCTAAGTAACGGGCGTACTGGTGCCCTAAGTTTGTAAAGACCAAATTGAGTCAAATTTAGTCAAATAGTAGAAGCGGGTAACAATCGCTAAAAGTTTATAAGTTTATGCGTAAGTAACTAATTAGATTTTCTTGTATCAACCTCTTGGCATCTATAACTTAAGTGTTCACACTAATCCGATTATCCAACCGTGAGGCCCCAACTCCCCGCCTCTCAAACGGGAAATTAAAAGTTACTTAGTAATATGTACTTAGACTGCCATCTAAGCAAGGAACGGTTCTTTCCTAAGTATCGATACCCATAATTACTATACGGCTAAGTAGTTAATAGTGTGAAAGTCAAAGTCAAAAAGTCGTCGGGCACTAAGTAGTTTTGTTTAAAAGAGAGTAAGTCGTCTATCACTTAAGAACGTGTTATAGTTCCATCAAGGGTTGGTTACGCATACAAGCATCAATAATTAATTTAGTCAAAAGAGAGCGACAATTAAGTCTAAGTAAAGTCAAATAATTTACGCATAAGAGTCAAATAGTCGATCAAATAAGTCAAAGTTTAATAAGTCAAAAGTCAAAGTTTAATAAGTCAAAAGTCAAAGTTTAATAAGCCAAAAGTCAAAGTTTGATATATTGCAATTTGTTTCATATATAAAACGAGGGGTTGTAACTCACGGATTGCGAAGAGAACGAGAACTTGGAAACTTGGTCGAAATATGTGAGCCGGGAATCACGGATCGCCTATTAATTACCAAGATAGTTTAATTAGTCGTTATATTATTATGTTCTTATATAACAATATAGATAAACTTTATTAAACTTTATTGAACTTTAAGTGTCAAAGTCAAGTATAGTTAAACATAGTCCGAAAAGGTAATTGTATCGTTTTTGTCCAAAAGTCCGATTTAGATTATTAGGCCTTAGGTGCTTTTGCTCGCTGAAGTGACTTACAATTTCTAGGGAAATTTGGGCAGCGTTTCCGCGCCCAAATTTCATGCCCAAAAATTGTACTACCACTTCCGCTCACAAATCACCTAAAATACGATATTATATATATTATAGTTCATTAGAGTCCGAATGGTCCAACACAAGTCACCTTTATTATCACTTTTATTTATCTCAGTCCCGACATGCTATTGGTAAAAGTCAAGAATGTAACATAATCTTAAAACGAGTAAAACGACGATTTTTCGGGAGAACAGCAGCTCGGTGCTGCGCACCTGGGCACAGGTGCTGCGCACCTAGCTGCTGTCTCAATCCCGTTTTGTGTTTTTCTTGCTAAAAACGTTTTGTGACTTATGGATTTCGACATGCAACCAGTAGATACCTTATAAAATAACATTTTCACAGTTTCTAAGCAACTTTTAACCACAAAAATATAGATCTAAGTATTATTTTGATAAAAATCGTTTTTGTGTGAAAAGTGACATAAATCTTTATAAAACTTATTTTGTTGTTTAGATTGAACATGCAATTAGCAAATATCTTTTAAGACATCATTTTAACAGTTTATAAAGTGTTTTCATCCACAGATTCGTGGATCTAAAGAGTGTTTCGATTAAAAACGTTTTTGACCGTAAAAAGTCATAGATTTATGAAAAATCATATTTTCAACCGTTAGATCTTACATGCAATTGATTATTTGTGTAAGAATAGTAAAAATAAAGAGATCTACCGAAGGAAAAGCTTGGATGATGAGTTTTTGGTCGGATCTTAGCTCCAAAAATCTTTACAACCGTGGTCCTTTTTCGAAATAACAACACCTCCGAGCTTCTCTTGAGGTTTGGAACGATTTGTATGGTTTAAATATGGATTTTGATGGTGAAATGTTTCTGGAAATGGTGTTTGCTAGAGAGAAAATAGAGAGAAAAGGACTAGGTGTAATGTGTGTGTTCTTGGGTTTGTAAAAGAGTAAATGGAAAATGAATAAGAAAAGTGGGTATAGGTTGAGTTGGGACTGGTAAATGTCAGTAATGGGAGTAAAGGGACGTTTTTGATTGGTCAAATTGGGTGGTGGATGTGTAAAAACGAGGCAGGGACTAAAATTGTAATTATTTTTGAATTCTGGCGTGAGGTGCTGCGCACCTCACCACTAGGTGCGGCGCACCGGGCAAATTTCAGCCTTTTTCAAATTTTTCATTTTTACGTTATTGCTTCGTTGGACCTTTTTGTTAATTACAAGTTCTTAATTATGATAAGTTATGAACTTAGGAAAGTTCAATGGGTGTTTTCTTGGTATTAGGACTTATAATTTGATTCCGAAAGTTATTCCGACACTGGTTCCGACAAAGTATAGACTCAAAAGTTACGAACTAAGATAGAGCGAACGAGATAAAAGAGTAACTAACGTTTCGAACTGATTTAATTAATTGAACAAGTACCTGAATTTTGACGGTTGTCACATTCTCCCCGGGTTGAAAGAAATTTCGTCCCGAAATTTAGTGCGTCTTATCAGGAAGAAGAGTTCTCGAACAGATGGGGGTACTTCTGACGGAATTGGTCTTCACGCTCCCATGTGAATTCGTGACCACGTCGAGAGTTCCACCGAACCTTGATTATCGGGATACGGCTTTGCCTAAGTTGTTTGACCTCGCGGTCGACAACTTCGAGCGGTTCCTCGATGAAGTTTAGCTTGCTGTCGATTTTGACCTCGTCAATAGGGATGACAATGGTCTCATCAGACAGACACTTTTTCAAGTGTGAGACATGGAACACGTTATGAACATTCGCGAGAGCCTGAGGGAGTTGAAGACGATAAGCAACGGGACCGATACGTTCAATGACTTCAAATGGACCGGTGTACCTCGAACTCAGTTTACCGCGCTTCCCGAAGCGGACTACCCCTTTCCAGGGTGATACTTTGAGGAGTACTCGGTCGCCAACCTGGAACTCGAGGGGCTTCCTCCGGTTGTCAGCGTAGCTCTTTTGTCGGGTACGGGACGTCTTCAGTCTTTCACGAATAGTGGTGATCTTGTCGATGGTCGCCTGGACGATATCGAGTCTCGTAAGTTGTCGGTCGCCAGCTTCTAACCAGCATAGCGGTGACCGGCACTTACGCCCATAGAGAGCCTCGAATGGCGCACACTTGATGCTGGCATGGTAGCTGTTATTGTAGGAGAACTCGACCAAGGGGAGGTGAGTGTCCCAACTTCCTCCGAAGTCTACTACACATGCTCTCAGCATGTCTTCAAGTGTTTGGATCGTCCTTTCACTCTGGCCGTCAGTCTGAGGGTGATACGCTGTACTGAGGTCTAGTTGAGTACCTAGGGATTTCTGTAGAACGTTCCAGAAACGGGAGGTGAATCGACTGTCTCTATCAGAGATGATGGAGAGCGGGGTTCCATGACGAGAGACGATCTCATTGATGTAGACTTGAGCGAGCTTCTCCATCGAAAATTTTTCCCGAATTGGCAAGAAATGAGCGGATTTGGTCAGACGGTCCACGATTACCCAAATCGTGTCGTTACCCTTAGCCGTACGGGGCAACTTGGTGATGAAGTCCATAGAGATTTGCTCCCACTTCCACATGGGAATTTCCGGTTGTTGAAGTAGACCTGAGGGCTTTTGATATTCCGCCTTGACCTTGGAGCAAGTAAGGCACTTGGCTACGTACAAGGCGATATCCTTCTTCATGCCCGGCCACCAGTAGTATTCTCGGAGGTCCTTGTACAACTTGTCGGATCCCGGATGGATGGAATATCTAGATCGGTGGCCCTCGTCCAAAATGAGGTTGCGAAGATCCTCGGATCTTGGAATCCATGCTCGGCCTTTGAAATAATAAATTCCGTCCGACTTGCGTTCGAATTCTTTCTCGTGATTATGAAGCGTTTCGGCCTTAATGTTCTCGGGCTTTAACGCCTCTTGCTGCGCGTTTGCAATTTGCGTTCGAAGGCTCGTCTGAACCTGAATACCCAATGCTCGAACTCGAGATGGCTTTACCCTTTCCTTCCTACTCAGGGCATCTGCTACTACGTTTGCTTTACCCGGGTGGTATTTGATCTCGCAATCGTAGTCACTCAGCAGTTCTATCCATCTTCGTTGCCTCATGTTGAGCATTTTCTGATCTAAAATGTGCTGGAGGCTCTTGTGGTCAGTATAGACCGTACACTTAGTACCATACAGGTAGTGTCTCCAAATCTTCAAAGCAAACACGACTGCTCCTAACTCTAAGTCGTGCGTGGTGTAGTTCTGCTCGTGGATCTTCAGCTGCCTGGAAGCGTAAGCGATGACCTTGTCCTTCTGCATTAGGACGCATCCAAGTCCTTGGTGGGAGGCATCGCAAAACACCATAAAGTTATCCGTGCCCTCTGGCAGAGATAGGATCGGTGCGTGACATAATTGGTACTTAAGTTTTTGGAAAGAATCCTCCTGATCTTTTCCCCAGATAAAGTCCTTATCTTTCTGGGTGAGCTCGGTGAGGGGTTTCGCGATTTTTGAGAAATTCTCGATGAATCTTCGGTAATAGCCTGCCAGTCCTAGGAACTGACGGATTTCTGTCGGGGTTGTCGGAGCTTGCCATTTCTCAATCGCTTCAATTTTGGCTGGATCTACATGAATCCCTTCTTGGTTTACCACGTGACCAAGGAAATGTACCTCTCGGAGCCAGAATTCACACTTCGAGAATTTGGCGTACAACTTCTGTTCTCGGAGGAGTTCCAAAATGAGTTTAAGATGCTTCGCGTGATCTTCCTTGTTTTTCGAGTAGATGAGGATGTCGTCTATGAATACGATTACGAACTTGTCTAGGTATGGCCTACACACTCGATTCATCAAGTCCATGAACACTGCCGGTGCGTTGGTCAGACCAAAAGGCATGACAAGGAATTCGTAATGGCCGTATCGGGTGCGAAAAGCGGTTTTCGGGATGTCGGACTCACTAACACGAACCTGGTGATAACCTGAACGGAGGTCGATCTTGGAGAAGTAAGTTGCACCCTGCAACTGGTCGAAGAGGTCATCTATCCTCGGAAGAGGGTACCGGTTCTTGACGGTCAGCTTGTTCAGCTCTCGATAGTCTATGCACATGCGGAAGGATCCGTCTTTCTTTTTGACAAAGAGGATAGGGGCTCCCCAGGGGGACGAACTTGGACGAATAAGACCATGGTCTAGGAGTTCCTGTAACTGTTTCGACAGTTCTAGCATTTCGGGTGGTGCCAGACGATACGGTGTCTTGGCAACCGGTGCTGCGCCAGGAATGAGGTCTATTCGGAATTCCACTTGTCGATTAGGTGGCAGCCCTGGCAAATCCTCGGGAAAGACTTCGGGATGATCCTTGACCACAGGAATATCTTGGAGTCGAATCTCAGAAGGTTTTCGCTCGACGACATGGGCAAGGAATGCGTCATAGTTCCTCTGAAGGTACTTGCGCATTTTGATGGAAGATACGATGCGGAGTTGTCGTCCAGGCTTGTCTCCCTGAACGACGAGAGTCTCTTTTTCCGAAAGAGGGATACGAATAAGCTTATCGAAACAAATGATTTCCGCTCGAAAGCGAGATAGCCAGTCCATCCCAACAATAATGTCAAAACTTGAAAGCTCGATAGGAATTAGATCAATGGGGAAAATTTTGTCAGACAGGCATAGTGAACATCCTAGGATTATGTCCTTAGCTTCAAATTCTTGGCCGTTAGCATATTCAACGGTAAAACTATCCTTAAGAGCTTCAGATTCTAACTCTAGGAGGGGTCTAAATTCTAGGGAAATGAAACTTCTTTCGGCTCCTGAGTCGAATAATACGGAAGCAGAATGATTGTTGAGGGAAAACGTACCAGTAACTGCGTTGGGGTCCTGACGTGCTTCCTCAGCCGTTAGTCCGAAAGCGCGACCCCTACCTTGCCCTCCTTGATTCTGAGGAGTCCGATTGAGCTTGGGGCAGGTGTTGCGGAGATGCTGGTCGCTTCCACACTCAAAGCAGGACCGTTTCGGGGCTGGAGCAATTGTCTTGTCAGGGCAGTACTTGGCAAAGTGTCCCACCTTCTGGCACCTGAGGCATACCGGGCAGTCCCCGAGATGGTGAAAATTGCACTTGTTGCACTTTGGGTGTGGTCCGGTGTAAGACCCAGATTTAGCTGGTGGTGCAGGTGCAGGTGAAGCAGTCATGGCGTAGTTTCGGGTTTTCTTCTTGTTGCGGTCGCTTCTCCTTGGGGTGGACTCAGCCTTTCTCTTCTCACCTGACTCCTTTTTGGAGGATCCAGGAGCGGTGAGGAGGTTGCTGGTAAGACGGTGGGCCAGGATGATTGCACTCTGGAGGGTTTGGGGTTCGGCTGCCATGACCATACCTCGGATTTCCGGAACTAGACCAGAGATGTACAGGTCAATCCGGTTCTCCTCAGGGGTTACCAGCCTTGGAACCAGTCGGGCGAGTTCGTGGAACCGGGTAGTGTATTTCTCAATATCATTCCCGACCATCTTGTGGTCCCACAGCTCGGCCTCGAGCTTCTTAATTTCCCCTCTCGGGCAGTATTCTTCGATAAGTAGGTTCTTGAAGGTGTTCCAGGGAAGGGCATAGGCATTGTCTCGTCCTCGGGTTTGGACTACAGTGTTCCACCATGACAGAGCTCGACCATGGAATACGCAGGACGCGTACTCCACTTTGTTTGCCTCAGCACATCGGCTGATGTGTAAGACCGATTCGATGCTCTCGAACCACTGGACCAAACCTACAGCACCAGTTGTGCCGTGGAACTCTTTCGGCTTGCATGCCATGAAGCTCTTGTAGGTGCATGGAGGAGGGTTCGGGTGTTGGTGCTGGTTCTGATTCTGGTTCTGGTTTTGATTGTTCTGCTGTTGATGGTGATTGTTGACGTTGGCGTTGATTCCGGCTGTGATCTGAGCGATCATGTTGGGCATAGCCGCGTTCAGCTGTTCCGCAACTTGCTCGGCAATGATGCTAGCGTTGGTGCGAGGAGCCATGATTCTACAATCAGAAGAACAGATTTAGCTTAGAACGCACGAATGTAATGTGATAAGGATATAACTTTGAGTGACTATAGATAGTTATAGCACGAGATTAAAATGACTGATCAAGTGGTACACGCAAGATTAGGATCTAAGAGGTAGAATAGTAATGATCAAAATAAGCACAAGATTCACAAGTTACGACAAGCACAAAGATAAGAGACAGGAATTTCATAAATAATAAAGTTGGTACAAATACTGAACTGAGAAATATTGTCACAATACATAATAAAAGGATAATAAAGTCTACGTCGTGTACAAAGAGAAAATTACGACTAGACCGAGTACAATACAATGAAGAAACAACTAATGGCGCCTATCCAGAAACATCTTCGCCGCCATAACCACGATCAACGTGCCCATCACCAGGCACATACCGATAAGGCGCTGTACAGTACGGGCCGTAGCTCGGGTCGATGCGATGAATCGCAACGCCTGCTCCGACAACCGTTCAGCGGAGTCGGTAACCTCACTGATGAGGTGTCCCTGGTTCTGGGTCTCCTGAGCCAATCCCCGCACTTCGCGGTGCAAGTGAAGGAATGCGGCCGGTGGGGGAGGTTGAAGGGTAGGAGGCATCCTCTGCCTCGCGGCCTCAGCGTCTCTGGCGCGCTGCATCTCTTCACGCTCGAACTGTCGCTCCCAAGCATAGTGATCCGCTCTGCGAGTATGTGGCACCTCTGGGGGGTGACCAAAGGGTAGGTGTGACGGGGCAGGCTGGGATGGTCCCTCCTGGCGGGCAGCCATCCTGTCTGGCAGACGGCCCGGGAGGATGACCTGCTTTCGCGCGGTCAACCTGGTACGTGGGCCTCGGTAGTGAAGGGTGGCGGCAACGGGTACCGGAGGAGGTGGCGGTGGCACAACCCTCGGGCTGGACCCGATGCTGCTCGAGACAGCCATGGAGGTGTCCTCCGTAGGATCGGTAGTCTGGTGTCGTTGGCTCTCCGAGGCGGTACGGCCCTCGGAAGGCGACGCGGCTCTAGGTAAGGAGCGAGACTGAGAGTGCGACGGTGAAAGCGATCGGTATGACTGAGACATGACGAATCTGTGAACAATGAGTTTCGTGAGTACTAGAAGACACAAAGAAATGATAAAGGAAATGTGTAATGAAATGCATGTACGGGTCAGTCGCGTGAGAATCGGGAAAAGACAGTACCGGGAATTTTGACTCAAAACCGTTAACATTAGTAATTACGTTCCGTCCTTGCATAATCTCCTTTGAACTAGGCAGGGGTGATCAGGCCATGCGTAGTTGAAAATAAATATGCAATCGCGAAATTAATTCTCTAAAGTTTAGACCCATAAGTGATTTTCCGAAAAGTCTTGGTTATAGTTTGGTTTTGAAAACTTTTTTTTTTGAAAAATTTTTAAAACCGTTTTTCTCTATAACCTGTGCTCTGATACCAAGTCTGTCACACCCCGCTAAAGCGGAAACACGGAATGTGAAGAGCTGGAAAAAAATCATATCACAGGTCATATAAAACATAACGGTCATCGAGTCATTAATTAAAAATAAAAGTGTTTACAAATCCATTCAAACGACCAAAATACGATAATTTAGAACATTGTTACACGACAAATAAGTTTCATTTAAAATTCCCAAAATAAATGGCCAAGTCTTTTCCCAATAAGGTTCTCACACAACCGCCTCGACCCGTCCATGCCATGCACCTCGTGCTTACACTAATTTCCTGAAACATAAGATAAAGTGTCAACTACGAAAACGCAGTGAGTGAGTTACAGTTTAAATAGTCGACCAAAATGTAAGTAAAGTATATAAAAGTAGAGGTTTCCATAAAGGAGATTAGCGGAGAAAAGTCGCTTAAAATTTATATACTTTAAAGTCTAAGTAACGGGCGTACTGGTGCCCTAAGTTTGTAAAGACCAAATTGAGTCAAATTTAGTCAAATAGTAGAAGCGGATAACAATCGCTAAAAGTTTATAAGTTTATGCGTAAGTAACTAATTAGATTTTCTTGTATCAACCTCTTGGCATCTATAACTTAAGTGTTCACACTAATCCGATTATCCAACCGTGAGGCCCCAACTCCCCGCCTCTCAAACGGGAAATTAAAAGTTACTTAGTAATATGTACTTAGACTGCCATCTAAGCAAGGAACGGTTCTTTCCTAAGTATCGATACCCATAATTACTATACGGCTAAGTAGTTAATAGTGTGAAAGTCAAAGTCAAAAAGTCGTCGGGCACTAAGTAGTTTTGTTTAAAAGAGAGTAAGTCGTCTATCACTTAAGAACGTGTTATAGTTCCATCAAGGGTTGGTTACGCATACAAGCATCAATAATTAATTTAGTCAAAAGAGAGCGACAATTAAGTCTAAGTAAAGTCAAATAATTTACGCATAAGAGTCAAATAGTCGATCAAATAAGTCAAAGTTTAATAAGTCAAAAGTCAAAGTTTAATAAGTCAAAAGTCAAAGTTTAATAAGTCAAAAGTCAAAGTTTGATATATTGCAATTTGTTTCATAAGGCTTACAAATGCAATTAATCTTATGTTTCCCCCAAATTCATGTAAAACATATATAAAACGAGGGGTTGTAACTCACGGATTGCGAAGAGAACGAGAACTTGGAAACTCGGTCGAAATATGTGAGCCGGGAATCACGGATCGCCTATTAATTACCAAGATAGTTTAATTAGTTGTTATATTATTATGTTCTTATATAATAACATAGATAACTTTATTAAACTTTAAGTGTCAAAGTCAAGTATAGTTAAACATAGTCCGAAAAGGTAATTGTATCGTTTTTGTCCAAAAGTCCGATTTAGATTATTAGGCCTTAGGTGCTTTTGCTCGCTGAAGTGACTTACAATTTCTAGGGAAATTTGGGCAGCGCTTCCGCGCCCAAATTTCATGCCCAAAAATTGTACTACCACTTCCGCTCACAAATCACCTAAAATACGATATTATATATATTATAGTTCATTAGAGTCCGAATGGTCCAACACAAGTCACATTTATTATCACTTTTATTTATCTCAGTCCCGACATGCTATTGGTAAAAGTCCAGAATGTAACATAATCTTAAAACGAGTAAAACGACGATTTTTCGGGAGAACAGCAGCTCGGTGCTGCGCACCTGGGCACAGGTGCTGCGCACCTAGCTGCTGTCTCAATCCCGTTTTGTGTTTTTCTTGCTAAAAACGTTTTGTGACTTATGGATTTCGACATGCAACCAGTAGATACCTTATAAAATAACATTTTTACAGTTTCTAAGCAACTTTTAACCACAAAAATATAGATCTAAGTATTATTTTGATAAAAATCGTTTTTGTGTGAAAAGTGACATAAATCTTTATAAAACTTATTTTGTTGTTTAGATTGAACATGCAATTAGCAAATATCTTTTAAGACATCATTTTAACAGTTTATAAAGTGTTTTCATCCACAGATTCGTGGATCTAAAGAGTGTTTCGATTAAAAACGTTTTTGACCGTAAAAAGTCATAGATTTATGAAAAATCATATTTTCAACCGTTAGATCTTACATGCAATTGATTATTTGTGTAAGAATAGTAAAAATAAAGAGATCTACCCAAGGAAAAGCTTGGATGATGAGTTTTTGGTCGGATCTTAGCTCCAAAAATCTTTACAACCGTGGTCCTTTTTCGAAATAACAACACCTCCGAGCTTCTCTTGAGGTTTGGAACGATTTGTATGGTTTAAATATGGATTTTGATGGTGAAATGTTTCTGGAAATGGTGTTTGCTAGAGAGAAAATAGAGAGAAAAGGACTAGGTGTAATGTGTGTGTTCTTGGGTTTGTAAAAGAGTAAATGGAAAATGAATAAGAAAAGTGGGTATAGGTTGAGTTGGGACTGGTAAATGTCAGTAATGGGAGTAAAGGGACGTTTTTGATTGGTCAAATTGGGTGGTGGATGTGTAAAAACGAGGCAGGGACTAAAATTGTAATTATTTTTGAATTCTGGCGTGAGGTGCTGCGCACCTCACCACTAGGTGCGGCGCACCGGGCAAATTTCAGCCTTTTTCAAATTTTTCGTTTTTACGTTATTGCTTCGTTGGACCTTTTTGTTAATTACAAGTTCTTAATTATGATAAGTTATGAACTTAGGAAAGTTCAATGGGTGTTTTCTTGTTATTAGGACTTATAATTTGATTCCGAAAGTTATTCCGACACTGGTTCCGACAAAGTATAGACTCAAAAGTTACGAACTAAGATAGAGCGAACGAGATAAAAGAGTAACTAACGTTTCGAACTGATTTAATTAATTGAACAAGTACCTGAATTTTGACGGTTGTCACATAAAATCAGATCTAAACAGATAAAAACGTATTGAATCAAGATGAATACTTAAAATTTTTAAAGTTAATGCATAAAATAAAACAATAAAAATCAGATCATTATGGTTTTCTTTTTACATAATCGGATTAATGACGGTGGAAATGATTCGAAATAAAAAGGGGTTTTATAAAATTGGATATAAAAAACGGGTTGACATTTAGGTTAAATAGGTAAACTACGTGGCAGCTGAGGTGGACAAAACTCTTACGTGGCAGCTGAGGTGGACAAAAACATCATTAACTTGTTACACGTAGACTTTTTGTAGGTAAACGGTTACCACGTGTACTCGAAAGAATAAATTAGTCACCATATGGTACTCAATAGAACTTCTGTGAATCCGGTGTACACAATAGAATTCAGTGTCAAGTTGGAAGCATACAGAAGCCATTTGCCCATATATATATATATATATATATATATATATATATATATATATATATATATATATATATATGGGTTGGGATCATTAAAGACCAATAAGAATTTTGAGACCAAAAGACCCAATAATAACTCTCCATTTTAAAAACCCACTTAAAATTTAATTTTGTTTAAAAATTATATATCTCAAAAACCGTAAGTGTATTAAACGAATAAATTACACCATTGTAACGAGCATTAAATTACCTTTCTATAGAGTACCCACTCGATATACTTTTGACAAAAAAAAATTCCGGGTTTTTTTGATAGGTTTGGAAATTTTATATTATAAAATCACGATTTTATCAAATATGATTTTAGTAGTTTGACATATTTTTTTGTTTTTGTTTTTCTTTTTGATTCTAGTTAAATGTATATAATTTAACAAATATATGTTTTGAAATTCATAGTTAGTGTTCAAATCATATGTGATTGTACTTTACGAATATCAACATTTGTCCGAAAACGGAAAAATAAAAAATCGTTAATTTTTGAATTTTTTTTCGGGTCTATATAGATTATACCTGATATAATATTTTGTGTTTTAAAATTAACAATTAAAGTTGAAATCATGTATTTTATTGCCTTATAAGTTTTAAAATTTTTACATACATAATAAAATCACATATGATATTCAATACAATCACATGTGATATATGTACTATCACATGTGATATACGTACTATTACATTGATATGCATACTATCACATTTATGTCAAAAAAACGAACGAAAACAAAAATTATCACATATGATATATACAATACTATCACATGTGATATGCTTACTATCACATGTGATATGTGTACTATCAAATTTATGTCAAAAAAATGAAGGAAAAAAAAAATCGTCAAAAATCGATATTTTTTTCTAAATTTAGGTAATTTATATATTTTATAGTAATTCTCTTTAATAAAGTTTTATAAATTGGTGCTAATATCACATATGATATTATCGTTACAATTTCAATACCCACAAAAAAAAAAGTCGTCGAAAGTATATAACACCACTGCTCTAATTGAAGATAAAAATGAGACGGTCAGAACGGTGTAATTTGTTTTATCTAACGATTAACGGTTTGTGAGATAAATTAATTTAAAAAAAATAAAAGAAAAGTGGGTTTTTGTTTTAATTTTAGCCATTAAATTAAAATGAGATGGATGACCAAGATTGTGTTTTTTGGTCTTTAAAAAATTATGTGTCCTAAAAAAATTTAAAAAAATTAGGTAAATTTAGTTCCTTAATTTTAATTATTTATTAAATTTAATCATTTTGTTTTAAATAAAATTTATCCATTTAACTAAAAAAACTCCATAAATTTTAATTTTTAATTATTTTTTTTAACAACTTACTTAATAATCTTAATTTTTACATCAATTTTTTTTTTTTATCATCATATGTTTACAACTAGCTTATTGACGCGCGTAATATGCGGAAAAAAATATAATGTTAAACAAAGAATATAACCTATATGAAAGATTAAAACTTATTAGTCATTAAACAAAATGAATTATATTAACAAATGTTACGTTGTTTCGCTTATACATAAGCGAATTTATCTGGAACTTTATGTCATTTGTTTTTAAGAAATAATAATTGTGGAGTAGAAGATGAGATTATTATATTACTTCTAAAATATTATATACATATTGACGATTTTTATAAGACAATCGTGCATGTTGTAAAGATAGGCTCGAAGTTAAAGAAAAACAAATTAAAAACAAATAAACATACATTACGTGTTGCATTTTAACAATGTCACGATAACAAAAAACAGTCAATATACGTTACGTAATTTAAACGAAAAATAAAAGTCAAATACTTAAAAAATATATGTTATCTATTTTTTTAGATATTAATTTAAAGTAACCGTGTTAAGTTATTTAAAGTAAAGAGTTAATTAATTTTAGTTGAATATTATTAAATATAAGGGCTAAATTTTTTAAAGTAAAAGGGTTAAAATGAAATTAGTATGTGATGACATCATGAAATTGATCTAATGGTCTAAATGAAAGTTTAAAATTAATCTTTCGGTTCAAACTTTGACATGTGATATTTCACAGCTCTCTTTTATTATATATTAAGATTAAGATAGTGAAAACAAATTTATGAAAATTAAAAACTATTTCTTATTTCTTATATCTTAAACCATTTATTCTACGTATTTAAAAAAAAAATACATAATAAATGTTTACAATAGTAAATTTTGAATCAAAATTGAAACGTTACATGAAACTTTATAAAGTCTAAATTTATAACAAACAAATATATAATATGTGGAGTAATTTATAAATTTAATTAATTTAAATTATTTGTATGTCCATACGAATATAAATTACATACATGATACCGATGTTTTGCCTTTTTCTCGATTATATAATACTAACCTTCTTTTTCTGTTCATTTTGTTCATACTTTTTGTTCAATACGTGACACATTATTTTATAAATTATCAAAAAATCTTATATCTAATATAGGTTTATAAATAAGTATTTGAAAATGTTCGTGCATAAATATGGGTCTAAGATCTACTATATAAGAAATTTTTTTTTGAAAAAAACCATTCAATTAACCAACAAGAATTCTCCATTTTAAAAAGTTTATAAAATCAATTTTATACCTAACTTTTAATAAACTTAACATTTAGTCCCTTTTTTAACCAATTAAATAAATAATTTATAAAATCATTTGTTAAATCAGTTTAATTATTTATTTGTAACAAATTTAACATTTAGTCCTTTTTCTAAAACAATTAAATTAATGATGTATAAAATTTATTTACCAATTTACTTTTGATAAATTTAACAAGTTAGTCCTTTTTTTTTATGCAATGAAACAAAATAAATTACTTAAATCAATTTAACCATTTATTTATAATAATTTTATACGTTTTTCTTTATTTCTTTTATATATAATTTTAGTTCTTACATTTCTTCGATATCTTTCAACGTTAACCAAAAATTTCATATCGCTAACCTCAGCGGGATTTATAATCATATGTTAACAATATTGATTTGTAAAATAGTACTGAAAGCAAACTATTAGTCATTTAAATACTTTTAAATTGTTCTTTTACACTGTCCGTGTGTCGACACGAGTTTAAGCCTAGTATCATATATACGAAAAGCAAATGACTTTAAAATGCATCTAACTTTATCTGTTTACCAAAAATTGATTCTTTTTTACACTTTTATACTTTCACGTTTCTAAGTTGTTATATGTTATTCTTACCAACTTATACAACAACTCTGTCATTTTCTTTATAAAGTCGATAACTTGAACAATGACAGCATAAAATGCGGGAAAAAAAAACAAATCAATTTCATTGCTTAATTTGGTAGATCGATGAAAACGTGATCCCGCCCTCTATCAATATTACAAATAAATAACGATACATTCTCCTCTTTTTGGCTCCTAATCATGTTACTAACTTAATGCAAAGTTAGAAGTAGATGATATGTGAATAAGTTTTAGTTAAAATAACTCGAAATAATCAACGCAAAGACGTTTATTACAACACTCTAGGAATGCATAACATCAAAGCTTATATACATCCTAAAGAAAATTAAAAAGTATAGTTAAAACAAACAAACAAACAACACATGAGATTGAATACGTTAACAATATAATATTTGGAATGTGTGAGATAAGTTGTTAGAAATTTCTTGAGTGGATCACACTGGCACTAGGCTACTGAATATACGTTTCAAGCTAGGACATGCGGTCCGTAATCTTCCCATGCTCTTTGGGCTTATCTATTAAAGTTCCACATAAGATAAAGTATCCAATATAAATAAGCTTTCTTCATATAGATTAAATAATGTGCTTAAAACAACAATATATGAAGCATTATGATTTATGACACATTACTCATCTTTTAATAATTACAAAAAACTTATCATTTATATGTATTTTATCTTATATATCTTTCTAAAAATATATATAATTTGTTTATTTTTTTGCACTTTTCAATATGTACAAATTATATATATCAATAAGTGTGAACAAATTTTAATGATTCGTATTAAAAAGAAATTGTTCACACTAAAAAGTGTAGAGAATTGTTATTTTTACACACTTTTAAGTGTAAAGATCAAATTTATGCACCTTATTTATTCGCACTTTTCTTAATGAAAAAAAAAAAGGTATAAAGAAATCATATGCGTATAATTGATTTCTGAGTTAATTACATGGTTCGTCCCTATGGTTTGCACCATTTTCACCCGTCATCCCTATTACTTTTTTATTACACCACTGGTACCTAAGTTTGAAATTTGTTGCCTCCGGAGTCCCTAAAATGGACGTGACGTTAAAAAGGCCGTTAAGTCAGTGACACGTGAGGGTATTTTCGTCCATTTACTTTTCTCTCTCCAATTCTCTTCAAAATATCTGACACACACACTCTTCCCCAAAAAGTCAGAAACATCAAAAGGTTGTGAATGTTAGGCATCACACCACCATTCGCGGTCGTAACGTCACCGAGAAGCTTACTCAATTCCTCATCATTCCTAACCGCCAACTGAATATGCCTGGGTACAATTCTCGTCTTCTTATTATCTCTAGCAGCATTTTCAGCCAATTCAAGCACCGATAAACAAATCAACTTCATCATTTTTATTTTCCCCCAAATCACACAAACCCTAAAAATTCAAAAAATTTAAAATTCCAATTTCCAATACAATTGAGCTAAAAATCAATAAAATCACAATCAGATCGATTAATTTCTGTTTCAAAACTTGAATTTAATTAGAATTTAAATATTGTAATTTTTGGGAGAAAAAAAAAATAGGAAACCCTAAAAGTCACACAAGAACCATCTTCTCCTAAAGTCACACAAGAACACCGCCGGAAACAATGGTGAAGAACATGAACATGAAAACCGCTGGAGAAAACCCACGGATACATACATAAATCTGTATCTATATACCTCTATTTTTCTGATCTGATTGATTATCGTTGATTCCGTGATGACGACGTCAACAGGTACTATCAGATCTCAGAATGGATATCTTGATTCCGGTATGTGCAGTGATTGTTTGTGTTCTCGTTGTTTCAATGGTATCTTGTTTCGCAGGTCAAAGTTTCATTAGAAAAATCATCATCTTCTTCTAGGGATGATAAGAATGGATTCAATGATGCTTTGAATGAAGAAGAAGAAGGGATTAATAAAAGTTAACTAATTTAATTTAATAATAAGTATGATTTGGTTGAATTTGGTGTAGACTTTTTGGTTGTTCAGATTGATGCATGTGTTGTTGAATCCTTGTAGGGCTTTTTGGGGAAGAGTGTGTGTGTCAGATATTTTGAAGAGAATTGGAGAGAGAAACGTAAATGGACGAAAATACCCTCACGTGTCACTCACGTGTCACTGACTTAACGGCCTTTTTAACGTCACGTCCATTTTAGGGACTCTGAAGGCAACAAATTTCAAACTTAGGTACCAGTGGTGTAATAAAAAAGTAATAGGGATGACGGGTGAAAATGGTGCAAACCATAGGGACGAACCATGTAATTAACTCTTGATTTCTAAACTTAAAAGTGCGTAAAAACTAAGTGTCTACGCACTTTTTAGAGTAAACATTATTTTTCCACATTTTTTAGTCCGAAACTTTTAAATTTTTTCACATTTATTAATGTATAAAATTTGTATGCATTTATAAGTACGAAGATATTGACAAATTTTACGCATTTTTTTAAAAATGCAAGGAAATAACCGTTTTTTTTCATAGTAACAACATTTAGTGTCCCAAGCATGCATGTTACACTGCATTTAAGCAGATTTAACCGATTCTTCACTAGTATTCTAAGACCCTTGGCGTGTGTTTTCACCGAATGATTGAGTCATTAGTCTATCGTTTAGAGCTGATAAAACTCCCTAATATATTTATGTTATATTAAATTATATGTTTTCTTAGAATCGTTAATTATTGTTTTCATTATAATACGAATCTAAAGTACGTGTCACGAGTCTATACTCTAGTATAATATTATATTAGAGAGATGATAGAGAGACCTATCCCGTAGTCCTAAAAATTAACATAATGTTTTAAAAAATTGTTCATTGTGTATTACATTTGAGAAGAGAAAAAAGAGTGTTATATATTCAATGTATAAGATATAAATATTCAATTTATTAAGTTGATTATCGGACATGTCAATCAGGTGTTATAATTACCATTTCTTAAAGAAATTAAGCATAAAGAAAGGGTAGTTAATCATTTAATGTGACCAATAGATGGCTTATGTAGCGAAATATGTGTTTTTACTTATTGAATTACAACTAATGTTATACAAAAAAAAATCAATTATAACTAATGGACGAAACATGTTAAACTGAGACAAACATAATGACAGTTTATATAATTAACTCCAAGTTAAATAATTATGAATTCTTCACCGTTTACTTTCGTTTATACATTCCATATTAGAACATCAAAACGTTTTCCTTCATGCAAAATACACATTGTGTAATCACATGTAAAACACAATTCATGGCGGTACAACTCCACCATCTCCCGCCATCCATGCAAAATGCCTCTCCTAAATCTCATTTGGCAGTCTAGATCTGGAGAGGGTGCTTTCGGATATGGAGATACCGTTGATGAGGCATCTTACTTTGGCATCAAAGATTGAACTTAATCTTTTGTTTAAGTTGGCTGCACCGGCACTGATGGTTTACTTGATCAACAAGGCCACCGACACCTTTTCGGGCCAACTTGGAAACTTCAAACTCGCAGCGTCTTCCCTTGGTAACCACGGGGTTCAACTCTTTGCTTAATCAACCAAGATGTTATTGGCTAATATCTTAAATAACATAAGACAACTCGAAGATATATGTGTGTGTGAGAGCATTTTTCGTAAAAGATAATCGATTATTGATTCGAAGTTATTTTTGACTATTCAATAAATAGTAAAAAAAATAATTTTTTTTTTCTTTTTCTTTTAATTAGTTTAGGTAATTTTAAATTTTGACATTGGTTTGTTATTATATTTTAATACAGACTTTATATATATTTTTTCATCAAAATAATTTAGTTTTGTTATTGTAATATTTTGTTTTCAATTAACTTATATTAAAAAGCACTATTCACCAAATAATCTTGGTAAATATTAGGGTTAATGATTACAAATGTGTATCGTAAATATTTGTCTTTTGTTATAGTAAATAATAATTCTAAAAATTGTATTGACAAATTGCATATCGTATCGAGTTATATGTCTTTCAGAATGCGGGATGGGTCTTAAGCCCCATGTTCACACAAATGTCGACATGCTAGACATGGTGTTGTTGTGGACTTGATACATAATTATACTAACACATAGCATTTCTTTATACTTCGGGTGAGTCCGATTCTTTTTTGAACTTCGTGTGTTAACTTTAATAATCTCATTTCATTTCTATATCAATTTGTAGGAGTACGAGACTTTACTATCTAACATGTTTTACATTACTCCTCTTGACTCAAATCCGAAGGCTATTGAAAAATAAAACAATAAGGTCAACTAAAGTGAAAAAGAGAGAAATGTAACAAGATTATAGAGAGGAATAGAAAGTCCTTTTTTTATATTAAGAGGAACAGAATGTCAAATTCCTCTTAAAACACTTGGTGTTTCTTGATGGTGAAGAACATCTGAACAAAATCGGTGATTCGATGTAACCCAAACCTAAATACCCTAACTAAACCAGTGATGTTAAATTAGCTCTCTGAAATAAAAACTAAGAGAAGCAATGAAAATGTGAAACAAATCTAACCGAACTAACTTGAAAAATATGTAAGATGGAAAGTGACGACGAAGCAAAAACATCACAGTTAAGAACTCACAAATTCCGGAGTTTCTTGTACATCTACCATTGACGGAAAAAAGAAAGCGTGTGTAGTGCTAACATCAGACTAAGCACAGAGTTTCTATTGTTTGAGATGTAAACAATAGAAAACCAATAAACTGCACATTTTGAAGGAGTAATTAAACAGTGGGACGACAAACCCCGTATACTAGGTTTCTAGCCTACATCAAATCATCCTTTAAGAGTCTAAAAATAAAATCATGGAAACGAATTGACAATAAAACAAAAAAGGTGCATTCATTAAAATCCCATATCAAATTACAAATTACCATTCAGTTTATGAAGGACATACAAATGCAAATAGCCAATGTCTTAAATATAGTTAGTTGCTACCAATTTGGTTCAATCCAAGCATGAGAGCAGAGATAATACTTAGTTCCGAATAATGAATTATAACTTTCTCCAATATTTTTGCCATCAAATGTGTGATACTTGCATGTTTCAAGTGAATAAAACACTATATTCTGGTTCGAAAAATGCAATCGTGGAAAAAAGATCTTGTTCTGCATTTGTGGTGTTTCCGCTTTAATGTAGAGACATGTCGAACCACAAATATAAATCATGTGTTTTCCTAAGGAATCTATTTTCTTCCACTCTTTCGTTATATCATCTAACTTGAATACCTCAAGCATGTGTCCAAGCTCCTCCATAGTGACTAGAAAAAGATGTTGTCCTCCTTTCACAAGGAAATGTGGAATGAAATGTCTTGAATGACGTGGTGGTGTTGGTGATTTAGCCACCACAACCTCTCGAGAGAAACTTTCTGCGCTTATCTCTTTAAAAACGACAAGTTCTCCTTGATTACATAAGGCATAAAGATCTCGACCACTAAAAGTTGGAAAACAAAAGGCATATGGACATCACTTCCATAATCCAGATTAAGTCTATGCCAAAATGGCTCGGAATCAACAAAGTTCAGGATGTAGGCATGCCCTCCACCATCTGATGTAAATCCAACAACCATACAATTGGGGGAAGTTGGCGGTGCCGAGAAACATACATTTTCAATTAAAAAAGGCGTCGTTGGAAGCTTGCGAACATCACGTGTGAAGGGGTTGAAGAACACTAGGTATTCCATATTACTATAAAACAACAACCAACCAAACCTTGAACAACATATTATGTCGTTATTACGAATATATACCGGTAATGTTTTCGTGTAGTACTTGTCACCAAATATCGGATCTGTAAAATTCATAATGCCTTGATTACCTTGTACCACCATTAGCCATGGTGAATCTAATGAATATGTTAGAATTTTCCTTAATTCCACGTTGGTCCTCCATAGTTCCAACGGTGTTGCTAAATAACAACGTTTGCATGTAGCACGAAAGTACATGTATTCGATACCAACACAAAACTCCATCATCATTTCCAAAACATGAAACGGAATATTGAGCAGGTGTGATTCATTCAAAATGTTAGCCTCATCATTAGTAATTGATCTTCTCTCTATCTCATCGTCCTTGACCTCTTCTTGTTTATAATCAATTGTGCATTTGACTTCTCCTTGGTCACCTTCTAACCTACACAACATGATTTTCAAAATTTCCGGGCTTTTCTACAAATGCTATAAAAAACATATGTCAAATAAAAGCAATACCTGCTGCATTCCCATAGCGACACATGGTTCCCTCGCGCTAGACATGACGCATGCAATATAGAGACGGTCTTATCTTTGACATGGTACGAGTATATTTTATTTCCAGATAGACAACGAATGTGTACATAACCCCCTACTTCTGAGGCAACTGATGAGCTGCAAAAGACATAGAAATCAACATTCGGCGAAAAATACAGAGTCTTTAAGGTCTTGAATTTCCTCCCACGTAGACACGGAACTAGTCATGTCTAGTTTAAACAAATGAAGATAATCAAGTGATTTGAATGATACCTCACTGAAATTACCTATAATCAAAAATAATTCGGTACTAGATCCTTTCAGCCAATAAAGAGAAGGAAAATTAATATAGCTCGGCATAGGGAATTCTCGAATTGGTAATAGGGTTATCAACACCTCGCTATCATTAACCACGATATCAAGCTGTAATACCATGCAAGGAGCCACTAAACAGAAGGCATATACTCTACCATTGGAACAAGTCGGGAAATGTAGTATACCATTTTCACCCATTACCGTGTTGAGTTGTTTTGAATACGACATTTCAATCCATTTTGATCTCTTTCGTTTAGGGTCTAACTTACAAAAAATAATATTAGGTTTTTCGTCTGTCATTAACAAAAGAACTGTAGTAGGATCTTCGGGAGGGGACGAAAGACAAGTATATTTGATATCATAAAAATCTCCATTTTTATGAATCAAGGGCGGGAGACGGATAAACTAGTATCTTCGGGAGGGGACGGATAATGCAACGAATTGTTATGTAACGTGTAGAAATTTTGGACTCGGGTGTGGTCTTCGGCTTCGGCTTCCTTCAGGTTCTGAACAACCAACCATGGATAGTTTGCAGATAGATGCGGTAATACTGAATCATGCTCCATCAAATCTAATCTAATAATAATAATAATTCAAATTACGATACGATGAATTACAAGCTACAAAAATACTTTATTTAGAGTGGACGACAAAACATAGATGTCATCAAATATAGGTTAACAATTGTGTTTCTACCAATAAACAATTCAATCCTAATTAAAGCCTCTTATAAATTAGGATGAATTAACAAAAAAAAATGAACTTTCAAAAATCACTAATTATAACTGTGGACAAGGAAGAATATATATATATATATATATATTAAAAAAAAGCAAAACTAGAGTTGAAATTCTCGTTACCTGTGGAAAAATTGATATGCGTTAAAATCAAAACGAAGACGAAGAGCGGCGCCTCCAAAATTAGTGTTTATTATTATTCAGATAATTACCGTATTTATTAGCTTATATATTTTCATTTAAAATATATCATAGTATTTATTAGGTTATATTTTTTCATTTAAAATCTTAAATAAGGTATGTTGTAAACAAATCTTAAATATATTTCAATCAAAATCCTAAATATATCTTTATATAATTCTAATAATTCCTATTGACAATAAGTTATAAATTCAATTTAACTTTTTATGTTTAACTAATTTAATTAAATAAACATTTCTTTACTAACTTAATAACCTTTAAACAATTTCATAGTTGAGAAATAATCAATTAACATCTATAATTTTCTAATGACCAATAGATATCATTTTGACCTTTTATCTCATTTTAATCCAATATAAAACCAAAACTCAAATTTCTTTTATTTTTATAAATTAATTTATCTCACAAACTGTTAATCGTTTGACGAAACAAATTACGTCATTGCGATCGTCTCGTGTTTATCTTTAAATATAGCAGTGGTCTTATATACTTTCGACTTTTTTTTTCTTCTGAGTATTGAAATTGGAATGATAATATCACATGTGATAATTACATACATGAAATTTTATAAAAAAAGAATTACTATAAAACATATAAATTATCTAAATTTAGAAAACAAAATAGAATTTTGACGATTTTTTTCTTTGTTTTTTTAATATAAATGTGATAGTACTAAAAGCACATGTGATAATACTAAAAGCACATGTGATAAAAGCACATGTGATTGTACTGTAATCATTTATGATATTACTATGTATGTAACTTTCAAAAACTCATAAGACAATAGAAAAATAATTTTTGTGACATCCCGTATTTTCGAGGTATTAATTGTTTACCGTTTATCTTTATCTTTATTCGCTTTTATTTTGGCCCATTGATTTTACTTATGATTATTCACGTTTTATGCGATTTGTCGGGTTTTATGTTATTTGTTTGCTTCGCCCTCCGTGCCGGAAGCGTTTTAGTTTGCCTAACTGCCGATTAGTTAGTATTCTCGTATATAAGTTAGAGTGTTTATGCCTTTATTATTGGTTAAAAATTAACGTTAAAAAATATTACAAAGTCAGTCCTTTAACGGTAACTAACGGTAAATCTATTACAAATTCAGTCCTTTAAGGGAAAGTTAACGGAAGGAGTTAACCAGAGGAGGATTGCGTCGCAGTCCCCACTGACTGCGATGAAGTCGGGCTTCCGGAAGATCATGCCAAAAACGTCATTTTCGACTTTTTGGAGATCCACAACTTTTCTAACATGTGAATTGTCACTGGAAATTGCTCTTTTTGAGTAGGTTTGATATAGATTTAGATCTAAAACCCCTCTCAAACTATCTCTCATACCAAATTTAACTTTACGCTCACATTCACCAATTTTCTTTCATTCTAATACTCATATTCTTCCAAAATTCTCTCCATTCTCTCTTGATTTTCCAGAAAACATGAGGGTTTCTAAACACATTTTGGAGTAAGTGTTCAAGCTAGATATTTCATCATTTACTTTCTACCATCATCCCCTTAATTCCACAACTTTTTGGTAAGTTTTCTTCAAGAAATCTCCACTTCTTTTCTCTTTTCTTCCTTTTATGTTAGAGAGTTCTAACACACTTTTTGTTCATGTGGAACACAAGGCTTCTTCAACCGTTTTCATCTCCATATTTGGATTTTCGACTACCATCTCGAAGATACTACATCTTGAGTTTTGGTAAGTAAAATCCTTCATTTTTCTCTATTTTTTTTCTATCTTTAAGCTCTAATCTAATGGTGGCTTGTTTGTGTGTTTGGAGTCGGTTTTCTCTCCACCACCACCATAAGAGCTCACATTCCGGATTCGTTCTCGTGATTTCGTCTCGGTGATTTGTAGATTTTGCGGAGGTCTTCGTTACTTCCTAATTTTCTCCTAATTTCCTCTTTACTTTTCTTAATTAGCCTTAAAATTTGTTAAATAATATGTAAATGGATTAATATGGAGAAAACCTAATTATTTAACATAATATGCCTAATATCTTCATAATATAAAATTATTGGTAAAAATAACATAAAGTGGTGAAAATATGAGAATAAGTTGTAAAACGGTAAATTCTATGTAAAAGAGGTAATAATAGTAAAATTATATTGTCTTTGGACATTTTGGACATATTGGACAATTTCGGGACATAAATATATGTATAACTAAGTCATTTGACACTAATTAGTATTTAACTAATTTTCATGTAAAATACATATTTTAGTAACGATACAAACTTATATATGTATATTTATGAATTATAACTTTCTGGACATATTATATACGATCACTAAAACCCATTATAACAATTATGATACTTAAAACACTTAAAAGAAAAAGTCTAAAAACTGGATTTTTGCCTCACTGCGCCGCAGCGGGTTGCGGAACCAGCGGACGACGTGGTTGTGGTGACTCACTGCGCCGCAGTCAAGCTTCAATACGTTTTCCCAACTTCTGCAATAACTTAACTGCGTCGCAGTTAGTGACTGTTGCGCCTCAGTGAGCACCAAAACCAAACTTTAAACATTTCGAATCCCATCTAAGTATATTACTATATGTGAAATAGTATATATTAACAAATATACGTTTTTGGACTCAAAAACGTAATCACTATTATACACATAATACTTATTATTATGATAATCGTCAACTTTTATAATTTCGACAAATATGTTTTCCTCTAAAATGGGATCGAAATCTCAAATTATAATGAATATTATATCTTTTGTTAAACTCTAATAAAATTGTTTTCAAATTATTTTCACTCAAAATATTTAAACTCTTCAATGTCGAATGTTGACTTTTTTGTTGACTTTCACTCAAAATATCTTGATTTAATAACAAAGTGAGATACATGCATAACCTTAGATAGATAAATACAACTGAGCCTAACGTTTAGTAGCAACATTTACCCCCACCTTAGTGCGTTAAACTAAGGTTTAGTCATCGAATAATAATATGCGGTCATAACATCGAATCATAGGGACAGAGTACAATCGTCATCCCATACAAGAGATGAGGGTTGGTAAAACCCATATAGATCTATATATATGTACCGGTGGCTCAAAAAGAGTTAACAGACGTGTATATGAGGTCCTTATATTACCACTAACGCCATATAAGTAAGGTAACGCTAATCTAAAGGCATTCACAATTAACAATGCATAAAACAAGATATAAAGTTTATTCACGCTTTTCAATGCAAGATATAAAACGGTAAAAACGGCAACGAATAGCTCACAACAAATCAGCAAATACGTCAAGACGAAAAATCAGTAGAAATCACTCCACCGCCTAAGTGCCCTAGAATAAAGACATCGAATCATTCTAAGAACCTCTAAAAGTCTAGTAGGGTTTAGCCTTAATAATTAACGTTATATCATATTATATATACAAAAGAGTTCGAACGAATAGAGTCAAAGTGACGAGTAAAAGATAATGATATTTCATGTCAATAATGACGAATAGAAGATCGAATACTGATACCAAAGTTTAGTCGAAGTTTGCTAAAATCATCGTTATGGGATAGTTGATTTTAGTAAAAGTCGACGATTACGAAGAGGAGTCAAAGTCAACTAAAAATTCAACATTCGACATTGGAAGAATTAATTATCTTGAGTAAAAATAGTTTAAAAACAATTTTATATACGTTTTAACGAAAGATATACTTTATTATTAGAATTTAAGATTACGATCGCATTTTTGAGTAAAAGGTATATTTATCGAAAATATAAGTTTAGCAAATATCATAATAATAAATATTATGTTTGTGATTGCGATTACGTTTTCGAGTCCAAAAACGTCTATTTGTAAATATATACTATTTTTACATATAATAATATATGTATATATGTTTACGTTTGTTCAAAGTCTATAGGATTTAGGTGGCAAAACTTAGAAAACACGTACCGAAGCTTCACTGCGGCGCAGTGAGCTTTGTTCCGCAACCCGCTGCGACGCAGTGTGTCAAAAAATCACTTTTTAGACTTTCTTTTATACGTTTTAAGTATCGTTAACGTTTATATTGAGTCTTAATATTAATAAGTAATATGTGTGTTATATTATGTAAATATGTATATAATATTTATATACTAAATATGTAGGTTTTTACATAATAATAAGTAGTAATACTAATTAGAGTTTAAATAACATTCATATGTATACTTAAGTCCAATTAGTCCAATATGGTCCAAAGAGTCCAAATAATCAACTTTCGGTAAAATTTACGAATATTACATATTTACTTATAATTTCTCATTTTATAAGTCTACTTTCATATTTATACCATTTGTTTTTGTTATTATTAACTAATAACTTATAATATGAAGGTAATATGTATAATATGTTCATAAATTACATTTTCATCCATTTTTATCCATATTCATCTATTTTATATATTACTTGGACGAATTAAGTGATAATTAAGAAAACGTAAAGATAATTAGGGAATATTTAGAGAATACCGAATACCTCTGCAATAATCAACCAAAAATCATCGGAAATTGGTAATGGAAAGAAGATCCGGAAAATGAGCTCCAAAGGTGGTGATGGTGAGGATCCAAGCTCCAAACACAAAAACACACCATTATTAGTACAAGAGCCTTGAATAAGAAATTAGAGTAAGATTCGAGATATGTTATGCTTACCAAACTTCAAGGTGGAGAAGTTTCCATGGTGATAAGCTAAAAACTCGAAAATGCAAGGTGAAGATGGAAGATGAACCTTTGTAAAAACAAAGATAGTGTTAGAAGTCTCTAACACAAACATAGGAGAAAAGAGTAAAAATGTATTTCAAAGATAGGTGTTAGAAGTCTCTATCATAAACATCCTCAGGAAATACGTTAGCAAACTCACGAACAATCGGTTGATCCAGGAACAAGATTTATACGCAACTTTTTGGTACGAAGAACGACTGAAAATGTATTTCAAAGATTACAAGATTCGATACCGTCATTGTTGTGGAGGAAGAAAGGTTTTTTTACAGATAGAACCAATCCCACCTCATTACATTAAAGATTTGTTCAGAATCGTCATTTATTAGACAACATACGTGCATACAACCAAATGTTTATGATGACTTCTTTCGGTGCTCATATTGATGAATTAGTTAACAATGGAAGGGTCCATACGTATTCAAGGTCTCTGGTCAAATTTATCACTAGATCGGAAAAATTATGCCCGACAGAAGGACAACCTTCAAGGTTCTTACAACCTTTCCTCCTCTACAACAATGATGGTATCGAATCTTGTGATCTGTGAAAAAAGGTTTTATATGTTCTTATTACAAAACGTATAAAGTAAAAAATGGGATTCGTGTACTCACCTTCGGATTAGACAAGGAAAGAAAAGGGAAAAGTTTCTCGAACTTCTGGGGGAATCCTACGAAATAATAATACGTATAAAGAGTATTAAACTAGGTTCCGAAATGAAAATAGAACTTTTGATCAATCACCTACTATTCCTAATTTTGGAATTTGGAAATGAATTTGCTTATGGAAGTACTTAAATTAGGTTCTCATGATCATAAAATGTTTAGTTTGTCAAAATCGTATTTGTACACATATGTACATACATATCCGCGGGTATGTATGTGTGTATGAAACATTATACATATATGTAAATCCCATGCAACATGTTAAATGTGATTACTAAACAATTAGAAACATTAATACCAACCATACATATATACCCGCTTGAAATCATAAGTACTATTCATTTAATATGTTATATTGGTATAAAATTTTCGTTAGCATGCAACTTGGTTACTCTAATTTGTTCCATTTTCGTTTTATTTTTTTTTTCCTAAGTTTCAAGTGACCCTTTAAAAATTATATATGTTACTAGTTAAAATGTTAATTTTGAAGCCGTTGGACATCAAGAAACGCGTAAAACTATAGATAGTAACATAAATTGAAAACTTCATGGCAATTTAATATTTCTTTATGTTAGTTAAATATTAAGTAAGTGTTTTAAAAATAATTAAAAAAAAAAAAAAGCATTTGTTATGAAATTTAAATTTAAAGAAAAAGTTAGGTGATAATTGTTTTCTCGAAACGCAAGAACAAATTGCAGAACACAGATTGAAAAATTTAGGAATTTCAGAAACGATCCGACCAATTTTCAAAACAATAGTAACTATTTCAAATGTAAAGATCGAAGACGTGGCAAAAATAGAAAAAGAAAAAGAGCTTGCGTATGAAATATGGGGGGATCAGTGACGAGGAGATCGGTGACATGGCGGATCAGTGACGTGGAGATCGGTGACATGGCGGATCAGTGACGAGGAGATCGGTGACATGGCGGATCAGTGACGTGGAGATCGGTGACATGGCGGATCAGTGACGGGGAGATCGGTAATTCGTATGTATAAATATAATGGGTTTACTGCTCAATTACATCCACATTACAAACATTAATATTCTCAGAAAAACCTGCAACCATGAATCCACCTCAGAAGTGATTGTAAGGGTTTATCAGTGTGCACACTGCGATAAAAAGTTCCAGTCTGACCGGGAAGCTGCTTTTGAGGACCACTTATCTAGATAATTCTTTACGTGGTCCTCAAAAGCAGCTTCCCGGTCAGACTGGAACTCTTTATCGCAGTGTGCACACTGATAAACCCTTACAATCACTTCTTGCTGAGGTGGATTCATGGTTGCAGGTTTTTCTGAGAATATTTATGTTTAAAAGGAATATCATAATTCACAAAGCAAAGGAAATAAGGCGAACCTTAGATTGAGAAAGCTCAAATTAAAACAGGCGACATCAACTTGTTTCAAATTTGCAGAGAGCGAACATGTTTAATGACGATGGATGTGAAAACCGAGCCGCTGAAGGGATGAGTACTTTTTTGATATTTTTTGGACAGCCTACGCGGTTAAGATTTTGTAGAAAACGTTGAGGCTGCACATCTTCAGAAGGGATGGTGGATATATAAAAACGATCAACACTGAAACTCCAATTTAGGCCATGTATATTCACACGGCCATTCAAACTGACATGAGTCAAATGAGTACAGCAAGGGGTAGGAAAAAAGTTGTTTAAAAAATATAGCATAGCCTAATAATCTTCTATTTAGCATAATTTCTGTTAAATAGAAGATTGATAAATAATACTATCGGTTTTCTAGTAAGATGAAATAAGTTTATAGTTTTCAGTCTTTAACTAATTAAAGGTTAAAACAAAAGGTCAAATACTTCTGATAAGGGTGGCCTGGCAGCATTCAATCATCAAAAAAATAGACTTTGATAAATTTTCCACTGAAGAAGTCGGGCCGAACACCCACCTGCCACCCCACTGGCTCCGTCTCTAAGTACATCAAGCAAGAAGCTTCTCTATGGAAACCTCACACAAGCGGAGACTAGGGAGAGCCCCATCTTTGTAAAGAGGTTCAAGTGTGAGAAACTTGCATGCTTGCAATTTTAAAACCTTCAAGAAAACCATAAACCCAAGTATCAAGTATGTGGACTAGTAAGTTAAATATTACAACATTGTTTTTTAACATATTTAAAAAAAAGTATGTCAAAATTTTATAAATCATGATGAAATCAGTGAACTGCTAATTAAATTGAGATGTGGAATCTTTTAATATGATAGAATCTAAGCTATAAATGAATTGATAATTTGTAAAATTGAAAGAGTCTGATCTGATTTCATCATAGATTAATTTTGACGAAAAAAACCGTTAAAACAGATTACATAGAGAGAAGTTCATGATACTCTCTCTAAAGAGACCTGGTCTCAAACACAAATGACTTATCGATCTATTTCTAGAACTCATTACAAACTCTCTAATAACAAAACTAAAGCCAACTGTTTATTTAAGAACACTTTTGGCTCTAAAACAGATACTAAGCATTAACTCTGATGTTGTTGATCTTCTTTATCACGGGTAAATACTTAACTTTATTAATCAGCTATGTCATCATCTTGATTTAACTCTGATATTGTTTACTTTAACTCTGAAGTAGAAGTTTGTTCTTCTGTGATTTAACTCTGATGAACTTTACTTTAACTCGGACGTAGAAGTTTCATCATCAGAGTTAAATCTTCAATGTTAACTCCAAACTGATTGAACAAGTTTTAACTCAGATGGTAAAACTTTGTTCATCCGAGTTAAAAACTTACACAGAAACACACATTTTAAGATTTCTTAGCTTCGTCTATATTTTTCAAGTTACCCAACAAAGTACTAAAAAAATTTTGGTAAATGACTTTTTAGGCAACTTTAGTAATGTTAATAGCTCTTTTCAAATAGTTTGTAACCTTTTATCTTCAAATGACCTATTTTTATGATTATCGCACAGGGCCACCGTAATTAATTTGTTGGCCCTTGCTAAATTCATCATCAACTTGCAAAAAAGAAAAACATCAAACCAATAAGGTAACTAACGTGACTTTTTAAGTGTTGATTAAACTCAAATTACACTTACAAAGTTTTTCTAAACTTAACACACAGATTTGTTGTGATTGTAGTTTGATAATGTAAAATAAGACGGTTGCGACTTCCGAAGTTGGAAGGACGGACGGTGACTTAACTGGGTCAAATTATTTAAATTAGGTTGTATTAAATTCAAAGTTTTGCTAATAACCGCTATGGGACTATATGTAACAAGTTCTATCATAATTATATTATATATCAATAATAACCGTTTTTCATTTAAATAATTATTCCTAAGAATAATCATTTCTAGATACAACATTATTATGCGTGCTTAAATATCAACCTCTATTAAAAATCTGATAAATAACAATACATTCTCTACGTTTGGCTCCTAATCATGTCACTATGTTAAATTTATTATAACCGCTATATACGAAGTTAGAAGTAGATGATATTTTAATAAGTTTTAGTTAACACAACACAAAGATGTTTATTACAACACTCTAGGAATGCATAACATCAAAGCTTCTATACACCCTAAAGAAAATGAAAAAGTATTTAAAACAAACATACAAAGAAACAAACAAACAACACATGAGAAAATATAACATTTGGAATGTCTGCGACAGGTTTAGAAATTTTTTAAATGCATCAAACTGGCACCAGGCTGCTGAATATGCGTTTCAAGCTAGGACAGGCGGTCCGTAATCTTCCCATGCTTGTTGGGCTTATCTATTGGAGTTCCACAAAAAAAAACATCCAATATAAACACGCATTATTCATATAGATGAAATTATGTGGCTTTAAACAACAATATATGAAGCATTATGACACATTACTCACCTTTTGACAGAAGCGGACATCTAGAGTCTCTAGCATGTTACAGTGTGATATGGCGGATTTAACTGCTTCTTCACTGATATTGCAAGACTGTTCGAGAGAAAAAAGTTTAGAGTCAGAAATGCAAAAAATAAAATAAAATAAAATTGATACTCGGATCCTGCAGATGAATGCGACACTTCTACTACTGGTGAAATTGATTGTGATCCGCAAGTTTTCTCAACTTTGTAATATTATTAGTTTATTACAAGATATTTTAGATATTTGGTTATTACAAGATATGTTATATTATGTTCTATTGAAGAACATACGTAAACAATAGAAGACAGTCATTTGTTTGGTGAATAATGCTACGAGGAAAAGCTTTAAATACGAACTTCCGTAAATTTATACCATTATTTCAAAAGGAAAAAAGATAACGGATCAAGTAAAAATAGAGCCGCAAATGGAAAAAACTTCATATCCATCCATTTCCGGCATCAAGCAAATATATGGTGCTTGTATACTTGTATGGTTTAACAGATAATATTTAAGTAATCATTTCAAAACAGGTGGTCAAAAAAATCAGATAAACAGATGCAAGAAAAGGATAAGAACAAACGAGGATGAGACCATGCATACCTGCAGAAAGAGGCTAGTTAATCTTGGACAGTCGAGCTTCAAGATCTCCAACGAGCTGCAATTGCTGTTGTAGCAAACACAAAAATACAAACTTAAGCTGGATATTTGAGCATTAAAAAATTAAAGGCGAATTTTGCCCATTTACTATATTGGCCGATTCAGGTTATATTTTTCTACCAGGTCAAAAAGATATAATCCGCAAAGTTAGCTCAGAGAGAGCTTATCAAATGGTCTCCCACCAAAGCATGTTTTTAATGCATTAAATCCCCTAATCATTTGATTCCAAATTAGTTATAAGTGTGTAGTCATACCTGACAGGTTAATAATTTACAAAGAATTGAGAAAATTCGGACAAAAAGTATTGCATGTCAACACGACATATACCAAAAGCTACCCATTTTGACCGATGACCCAACAAACCAACCAACTTATTTTCCCACCTCTATCTACAACAATTAACAGAATATCATAATTCACCAAGCGAAGGAAGGAAGTCAAACCTTAAATTAAGAAAGCACAAATTAAAACAGGCAACATCAACTTCTTTCAAATTTGCAGAGAGCGGCATGTTTAAAGACGATAGATGTGAAAAACGAGCCGCTGAAGGGATGAGTACTTTTTTGATATTTGGACAACCAACACAGTTAAGATTTTGTAGAAAACGTTGAGGCTGCACATCTTCAGAAGGAATGGTGGATATATAGAGACGATCAACACTGAAACTCCAATTTAGGTCATGCATATTCACACAGCCATTCAAACTGACATGAGTCAAATGAGTACAGCAAGCAAGAAGCTCCTCTATGGCAGCCTGACACAAGCTACCATATGACAAGTCTAACTCACGGAGAGTAGGGAGAGCCCCATCTTTGTAAAGAGGTTCAAGTGACGAGTCTGTGAGATACTTGCATGCTTGCAATTTCAAAACCTTCAAGAGAACCATAAAACTAGTAAGCAAATAATGGAAAGTAGGTCATTCAGCCGTGTTATTTATTTGAGTTTCTTGACTGGTTTCCATAAACAATTAGAATAATCAGAATTAGATAATCAGTTGCAATAAAACGAGTTGTAGGAGAAAGTGTTTGGATGTAATTAAAGTTGTAAGAATCAGATAGCCAGCTATCTAAGAGTTCAGCAAATTCCTATTAGTTAATGAAATCAATAATTAAAAGGATTAAAAAATTGATATTTTTTTGGAAAACCGAAGACACGACTCATGACATGGGAGAAAAAGTGTAAAAGTTAATGGAACTCATATGAAACTGATTACTCAAAACTAAATATTTGACCCTAAATAAGTAGATAATAAGAAACAGATATATCCAAATAATATTTGACCCAGACGTAGCAGAAAAGAGCCTAAAACTCAATAATAACAGTCACCTTTAGCTGCAAACAGGAATCGAACACAGGCTGCAAGTTTGTTAAGAATGTGTAGGAAAGATCAAGCGATGTCAAATTAGGAAGCCAGCGCAGAGATAAGAGTCCGTCAGAACCAAGAGAAGGGCATGACATCAGAATCAGTGATTCAATGAGGGGACATGAAGCAGTAGTTGCAGATAAGCAGTCATCTTTCAGTTGGCTGAATATATGAAGCATAAAACCATTAGCATGTTAAGGCAAAACAAATTCAGCCAATGGATACACGGAGAGAATGGTAAAGTAACATCACCTGCAAAAGGAAGCATCCAGAGATGTTAACAGTGGGCAATTTATTAATGCTTCAGATAAGACACCACACCCCTTCAGTTCAAGCAGCACCATAGACGGTGCTTCGATCTTGAGAGCATTTAATTTAGGACATATTCCCAAATTAAGAGATAGAAGGCCAACCTAGCAAAAATAAAACCAGAGAAAAATGTATCAGATATATACAGTCACAGACTTGTGAGCAATGTCATTTAAGGCGCCAAATACATGCCTCAAAGGGAGGAGCACCACTTGCAAAAAAATTCATATACATATATAATAATGTTAATAACATTTCATGTTTCACTAACAATATAAATAAACGCTGTGATTCAAGTTTCTAAGATCTTCGATAAGCATCTAGCTTTATTTGTAGTGATAAAAAACTTGTGAGCAACGTTATTTAAGGCGGAAAATGAAACTCTTTGTAGAGTTGAAATCTTCTTGTGGTGAATTTTAAAATTCAAAGATCAAATAAGAAATTAAAAGTTTAAAACAAGAAGGTTTTAACAATGTAACAAGATGAGGAAATATATGATGTTGAATGTCTTGATAAATTAAATCCAATTGATATATGCCAAAACACTTTATAATAGACATTGGAGCATCTATTACGTAGAAAAGTTGACCTTAACAAACACCCAAGAGAAAAAATTTAAGATGGCGTAAGTGAAGATCTGTATAGCCATCCACATTTCACTTAACAAAAAAAGATATACTTAGAGTAGAGCAATAGATCAATAGCTGTATACCTCACTGATAAATAAATCCATTCTTACGCTTTTAATAATTTCATTGTTTGACAGTTATAATCATATCATAAACTAGTGAGAGATGTAATTTGGGAACTATTATGATGTTGCCATTATGCCATATAATAAAACTACTGGTAAGGCAGGTAAAGTACAAAATGACCTACAAGTTTAATAATGGGAAGGTTATAAGTAGAAACAGGATATATGATATTATGATTGATTCACTTACTGGACTGAACGCTGCTCTTTCGAGATGATCACATCCATCCAAAGACACTTGCTCAAGATAAGGGCAAGTTAATTCAAGAGACATAATGTAACGGCAACCAGCAAGCGAAAGACTAGTTAAGGAGCTGCTAGAAAATTTCACCGCTGTCAAGCTCTGAACCAATGAACATAACCAGAATCAATATTTCAAAATATAAAATTAGCCCCAAACTCACAGAAACAGAATATATCACAGCCACCAAACTGAATGCAGCATAGACACATGGCTCGTAATGCACACATAAACTAAGGTGAGAAGACTTGTAATTTGCATAATTAACAGTGTCATTAATATTGATTAACGTCAACACTGCAAAATCATCAATCAACAACTTCTCAAAAATCTTTGCATCATTAGCAGCTAATATGAGTTTACCATGAATATCAAATTGACAATTAAAGTAAACACCTAACATCTATTGGAAAAGCTAAAAGAACAAGCAGCTAATTTTTAACTACAATAAAGCTGATAAACAACATCATCAAAAGGAAGAGACTTAAAGGAGGTGTCGAGGCAATCTGACAGCAGTCAAAGCAATAAAGCGAATATAAACATACATATATTTCAAAGACACGAATAGATAAGAAATCTTAGGATTGTGTTTCTCAACATAAATTAATGGTGTCACATTACTCATTTGTTCGCTTCAGATTATATTAACGGGATCCACAGTCAAATGATTGAAGCTAAGAGACATAATGTTGACAGAAAGCGAGTATGTGCAACAAAAAGTAAGCTACAAACCTCACAGTTATCAAGAATCAGTGATTTGAGCATGGGACACCCACTGCCATCACTAAATACTTCACAGATCGAATTTGTCAAAGATTCACAGTCTGTGAGGTCAACTTCTTGTAAGGACTGACATTGCAGCTCTAAGGAAGTTAAGCTTTCCTGTTTTTGCAAAACTAGTTTCTGTACAGAAATATCAAGATAAAAGTCTTCAGAATAAGAGCAGAAAAAAAACCTATGAGTACAAAAGAGCATATATAAGTAAACCCTACTTGCAGTGAGTTTGATACAATGTTTATTCGCTGGAGTGAAGGACAGTTAGAAACTTTAATGGATGTTAACACCACACTTCTCAAACTTAAATCTACAAATCTGCAACCACAAGAGCAATTAAAATTAAAAATTAAAAATGCTAACAATATATCTTCTCTCATAAGTAATTGTAGTTTGGTATAGAGTATTATACTTGCGACAGTGTACGAGTCTGATATTCTGCAAGCGAGGAAGATCTAAGAAGACGGATGTCAGTAGACTGCAGTTATCAAGCTCCAAAACCTGTGGGAGAAAAAAGTTACAAAGACAATTTAAATGATGCAGAAGATAGCTGGTAGTAAAGAGACAACAAAGTAGGTTCTCACCTCCAGCATATAGCTATGAGATATGGCAGCCATAGAAGCAGAAGTTATGCCTTCACAGCTATGAAGCTTAAGTACCGTCAGCATAGACAACCGTACAGACTTCAAGCAAACAAAGAAAGGTATGCATTATTATTATATCACCAGCATATTCAAAAATCATCTATGATTCGGTTCGGTTTGGTTTAAAAAACAATAACATCCCATGTTTGACCAAGATGTTAACAAAATTTATATGTGGTCGCATGGATAGTAAGATTTGTCTTGCTGGTATTCACAAAACAGCTTGTATATTTTGGTTTCAGCATTTGAAGTGCATGTTTTTTGTCATTTAGAATTTAGTTAGATTCCTGACTATATATATATGTATCCGCATGGATAGTAAGATTCATTTGCTGGTATTCACTAATGTATAATTCTAGAAGAACATAAGATTGTCACTTTGGTCACATATTGACAGGAAACGGAAATTACCTCAAGAGAGATGTTTGGACAGTATGATGCATTCAGAATATGGAGATTGCCACAAGTTAGAGAGATCTCACGAAGCGTTTCATCACTAACACATGAACAGTTGGACATGTCCAAGGACTCCACGAGAGGACATGATGTCACTGCTGAGCGAATAGCAGCGTCTAGAAGCTTATGACAGGATGCTATATCAAGATCACGCAGAAGAGGGCAGTTCAGTACAGCATGTGCCATGCTGCTTCGCTTCAAGGACAGAGTCTGAAGTTGGGGACACCTGTCAAAAACGTTAACACTTTATTAACAAAATTATCCACACACCCATAAACACTGTACTGGTAGAGTAGCAGTCATAAGAGTAATAATATTATCACCTGACAGAAATACGAACGACACGGCATTTCACAATTTGAATGTGCCGCAAACTGTCATGGTATAATGGTATCTCCTGGATACCATTACCAAGAATGGCATCAGTCACAATTAAACTCTTTAACATAGTGCAGTCAGTTAATGCTTGGAAAAACGTCTCTCCTAACTGTCCTTTTCCCAAGGTTAAGAACTCAAGATTCCTGAAAACAGTTAAATGTATTACAAAGTTAATCCAACATCTAATGAAGAGATGCTTTGTAAGAAATTAACAAAGATCACCTCAAGGAAGAAATTGCTTGCATCACGAGGTTATGAATAGCAGGTGACCCATTGATGTTTACTTGAGTAGCATTTGGATATCGGTGACACATATCTTCAACTGAAAAAAAAAGGAATATTAGTAAGACTCTGTAAATAACTAAAAACTTCATTATAGGACAGCTGTGGTATGTTGTGCACTATAACTATAATTAAATGCAACTGCTAACTATAGCAAATTGTGATATCAAATTTGTTGTAATACGTAACATTAGCACTATCACTGGCACTGTATATTTCTATATCTACGATGTGCACAAACTTTCATAAAAATCCTGAGCACACTAACATACAAAGGTTATGATAACTATACAGCAGATGACTAGTTCATAATTAAATAAACATTTTTTTGTCAAAAAAGCAGGGCATCACAGCAAGATAGTTTGCCTAGGCTCTAGCTGAACAGATCTGCTGGGAGCCAATACATAAGAGTCCAAAACCGACATTGGATTGAACCCATAAAGCCAAACAGCAAATACTATGTTAACAAAAAGAAAAACACCATTACAAGATATCTCCCATAGCCAAAATTTAGTTTTCCTAATTCCTATCCTCCGTGAGGCATTGTTTACAAAAGAGTTCATACAAGGTTCTTAAATGGCAATATATTTAGATTAGAACAAATTGACGTAGTTCTAAGTATAATCTTACTAACCACAATCAGCACAATATGGCTATACCAGTAAATCCGAGTCCTGAATAGGCATGACTTCCTTTAGCCTAGCATCCTAATAATTTTCAGAATCGTCTATGCAGCAAGATCCATATGAGTTTCTAAACGGGTAGAGGGGCTTAAACTCTTTAAAGGGTCACTTGTCGAAGATGTTCTTAATGGAGTTGATTTAGCTCGTGGCTCCCGGTTTTCTTGAGTTACCTCTCTCATACACTGGATCCAATTCTTAGGTGCCAAAAGTTGGCGATATTCTAGAAATTTAGCATGTGACTTATAACATTTCATTTTCCAATAAATTAGTCTTCCAAATAGGACAAACATCAATATTTTGAACAATTACTTTAGCAAATAAAAGAAAAGAGAGTGTGACAGAACACTTAAGTTCTTAATCATGGAGCTATGAGTTCAATGTCGATCTATACTTCAGGAGACCTATAGTCACCGCTAAACCTAATAAAAAAACCTCACATAACCAGGCCAGTAACATGAGAATAACACATAGCTATGTGAAGTTAAACACAAATTCTAACAGAAGAATCAACTTTTGGATATTTCCACATGAAGACAGTCAGACACATGGGCATTAACTTCCCAACCTCCACATTATTATTAAGAAAATTGTCAGATGCTTATCTATGAACTATTTTGCCCTACTGAAGTACAGAACTGACCATTTAAAGACAGTCACATGCTGGTCCATTAGTACTATTTATTTATATATGAGCACACATATGCTCCATGTGTTACACATTTACCAACATCATGTATTCTTTTCACATTTTTAGAAATATCAGTCTCTTCTAATCTCCAGAAAAAAAATGTAGTAAGACTTCCAAACCACCTATTGTTCGAAGTTATAACACAGCCTTGACACCCAGTAACAAACACAAATTTAAATAACCAAAATAAAAGTACTACCATTTAGAAGCATATAACATGTTTAAAAGATGAATTATCTACATTAATGATACATATCCTTGAGTAGAGAAATAACATAAACCCTAACTAGCTTAGCCGATGACTATGCCCTTAGTTTGATTTAACAGACATGTTAAGCTTGGCATCTTCTTAATCAAACTGGACATGTGTTCTGCAAATGAGATTCAAATTTCCAAAATTTCCAGTTTTATGTTGTTTCTAGCTTATACAAAACACTGAGAATTCCCCGGGTACATTAACACATAAATAACCAGAACGGAATAAATCCATCTTACATTGTTGTGGAGTAATGCTCCTGTTCTCAAAGTTCAGAAACCTCCAGAAATCTTCATGCGCACTAGCTATACGCCACTGCCGGCAAACCTTAGCTGCTCTTGAGAGATTAATGTGGTCCAAGAAAGAAAAAACCTAACAAGCCAGGACGATAATCGTCAGCTCATAGTACCAAGAAGAGAAAGAAGAGAAAAAATAGAAGAGAAGGTTAAGAAAAAAGAAGTATACCATATGTAACAAGTCATCGGTAAGATCCATTCTAACTTCACGATCATCCATCTCTGGTAGTTCATTTTCATCTTCCTCCATTCTCCAAGTATTTGATGTGAAAGGAATCACATCGTCATCCATCTCTGAGCTACTATGTATTCGCTCATACTCTTTCTCAGTCAGGCTTAACGGTTTATTTTCTTGAAGAAAGCTATCACAATCCCTGAAAGACAAAAGTAGCAAACACTTGTCATGTAAAAAACCAAAAGAGAATAAATCACTACAATAACCAAACACTTCAAATTAAGGCTTCTGTCAACTTAAAATAGCATTAACCACTTAATTCTATATGTGCGGTAACTGTACGCAAGAATCAGAAAAGCTACTGGTAAATAGTGATCATTTATCAACTAAAAACATTTTACCTATAAAAAAGGGCAATTGACTTAATTATGCAAGCATATTTTAATTTCATACTACTAAAAGGAACTAGCTTGATTTATTATTATTAATGAAAACAAACGGTCTGGGGGAAAATGAAACCAACCAAAGTTCACATTTTCAACTTAACCGTTAACCTTTTCACATAAATCGGTGTCAAGTTGAAATCTGGTTGTAAAAAAGAGTAACAATTCTCCTTAATAAGTAAAAGTTGTGAAATTTGGTTACATAAAAAGAAATCAAGGATGAGGTCTCACAGTGTAAGAGAATGAACTTTGGGACGTTTACTATTACTATCCCGATCAAAAGCGTCTCTTTCGAGCACCGGGAGAGCTGAGGAAGACTCCCCTCCTAACCTCAAATCCAAATTAACATCCATCATACAACTCCCTTCCCCAATTTCTTCATTTACAAACCCTAATTCCACGTCATCATCATCATTCCCAATTCCTCCCAATTTCGTCTCATCACAATCAAAATTCCTCTCATCACTCTGATTCTCCATTAACTTGTTGTAATTCTCTTCTTTTTCTTCGCCGAAGCATAAACAACACCAAATCTTCATGCACAACCTAAAAAGCCCCAAATTATTATTTTTTTTATTTATTATATTATTATAAACCCTAGGTTAAGATCTATCAAAAAAATACAAATTTATTACAGAATTAGCGAAGAATTCGCATTTTATTTTAATGAAATGAAAGTTTTTATTTGATGAAATTTGTAACGGAAATGAATTGATTCATTTTTTTTTGAGATGGAATTGTTGTGTGAGGTGAGAATAGATCGGATCGGAGTGGATCTTTTTATATGGTGGTGGAGAGGCGGAGATCGGTGGCCGGAAGACCGGTGGGTGGTAGAGAGAAAGTGACACGGTGGAGACAAGAGTGATAGAATCAAAAGGGAATACTCTCGAATATTTATTACTTACTTACATTACATTTTTTAATATTAAATATTAATATTAATGTCAATAAATGATAATTTATTTCACAAAATTTTATATTTAATCAAATTAATTAGTTTTCTATTTTTAGAGTTTTTTATAGAAAGAATGTCACAAATCGTCCTTGTGGTTAGGCTGTTTTTCACTTATCGTCCTTTTCGAGAAAAGTTAGCACCATCTATCCTTTTGTTTTTTAAATTTATCATTAGTTATCCTTCCGTCCATTTCCGTTTAAATTTAGCCGTTAAGTTACCTCACATGATAAACATGTGAGGGTAAATGAGTCATTTACCTGTCATCCTTATTTTGTTCTTGTTTTGCCCTAATTTTTAATTAACCTCTCACTTTTTTCTCCCCTTTTTCTTCACCGCCGGCCAACCCCTCTTCATCGTGCTTCCCTGTCAATCACCGGATTTTACAAAGGAGAATGGGCTGCTGAGATTAGAGACCCGCGTAAAGCTGCTAGGGTATGGTTAGGGACTTTTGAAACAGCTGAAGTTGCAGCTCGAGCTTATGATACAGCCGCTATTGAATTCAGGGGACCGCGAGCCAAGCTTAATTTCTCTTTTTCGGATTATACAACATCTACATTGCCTGAAAATAATCAGCAACCGCCACCCAAAGAATTTCAAAATTTATCAAGAAAGAAACTGGAAAGTAGTAATAAAAGGAAAATCGATACGAAAGCGCCCGTGGTTATGGAAAATGAATATTTGGAAGGAATTGGAGAAGAAGATATACAAGAATGGATGATGATGATGGATTTTAATGCCGATTCTTCTGATTCAACTCTCAGTGGGACTGTTTATAGTGTTTAATTTTCTATAATTGTAATTGTAAGTAATAATTGTTTGAAAAAGATCGAATGCGAATTGTAAAACCGATCTGGTGGAGTAAAATCACCGCTGACTCTCACACTACCGGAACCACTTCCGGTGGAGTAAAATCCGTCCTCGGATGACAAATTGTAAAACCGATCGAAAACCATAAGCGGTTTAGTAGCGGCGGTGGCATCCACGTCATCATCGTCGTCATCGAAATTGATTAGATTAGGAGAATTGTTACCGAAATTAACTTGTGGACTTGCTGGTCATGAATTGAATGATGAAAATAGATCGTCGATGGTAGAATTGTGAAGAATTTAAGTTGGAAAAATATGGGGAAAAGGATGGGAAAATGGGAAAGAATTATGAGATGGAAGGATTATGAGTTGGAAGAATTATGAGTTGGAAAAATATGGGGAAAAGGATTGGAAAAATGAAAGTTGCAGGTGGAGGTGAGAAGAGTCTTGTAGGTTTTTTTTTATGATAACACAGAAATTACTCATTTACCCTCATGTGCCAGGCACATGGGGCCACTTAACGGCTAAATTTAAACGGAAATGGACGGAAGGATAACCAGTGATAAATTTAAAAAACAAAAGGATAGATGGTGCTAACTTTTCTCGAAAAGGACGATACGTGAAAAACAGCCTAACCACAAGAACGATTTGTGACATTCTCTCTTTTTTATATAAATGGTTCATTTGGTTTAGCAAATTTTACGAATTCAGTCCTTATACTTTCATTTTATTACGTATTCAGTCTCCATCCATGTAAATGACTATACTATCCCTATTGTTATCAATTTATTAAAGAGTTAATTACCCTTTTCCTTTTCCATTCCCACACTTTTCCGTTTCCGTTCCCTAAATTGTATGTGAATGGGCTATTGATCAGTATGTGATCAACCATCATTTTTCATTCCATTAGTCATTATTCTATATAACCCTAACCGCCACACACTCAAAGTTTATCATTTTGTCAAATATTTTAATTGTTTATTTTATGTTAGCTCGATCGGTATGTTAGTCATATAATATATTCTAGACACTCTTTTTTGTAAAAAAAAAATATAATTAAATACCCTCAAATAACATTCAATCATATAGGAAAGTAAACATGTGTGTGACAAACTAATTGCTAACCTCTTAATGCCTCAAGTTCATCATACTCCCTACATTAAATACTTACATAAAATGATAGAAGAAAGTACCATAATAAATTCAACAATATATAAATTATGAATACTCTCATAAAAACTTAACAGTTTGGTCATTTTATTTTTGTTTTAACTAAAGTGAAGAGGGTCTAAACTGACCTAAAGTGTTGCCATATGCTTAAAACATGCTAAATGATTTCTCATTTGTAAATTATAATGTTCACAAACAAATTTAATGTGGTTTTCTAACTTTTAACCTGAAATGGTAATTTAATGTTCACATCTATGTTTTGCTCACATGTATATAAAACAACTAGTGACTGTGGAATTCAGAATATCATGGTTTGGCCTCTGCTCATGAAACAATTAAAAAATTTATAAGGCTATAACCAGTTGACATATACACACCGACACACATATGTCTTTTTCTATCCATCTCTTTTCATCTCATATTGAAACAAGGACATAAATACAGAAAACATGATTTTGTAGTATTAAGGTAAACAATATATTTATAATAATCAGAAGAATTGTCGATTTTTGATATCGCATATTTATACGTTTATTTCTATGCGATATTTGGTCATTTATTATAGTAAACATGATGGATAGGATAGGTTTTTGCATTTTATCATGTGGAAAAGTTGTTTTGTCCATTTTACAGGTTTATATGATCGGGAAATGGAAATGGAAGAAGAAATGAGCTTAAATGACGAGAAATGGTGAAATCTGACAAGAAGAACGACGCAGTAAACAACCAGAACGTCGCAGTCATTTTAATTGGTTTCGAACATGGAAAGCAGCATACGTTGCGTCGTTCTGTGAAGCTAGGACGACGCCCTCCTGGCTATTTTCGCAGTTTTGGAAACCTACTCGAATACGATTTCCTCTTGATTTATCTCTATAAATACAGCCTCAAACGTCTAGGTTTAATCATCAATTATTATATTCGACTATTGGAGCTGGAGATCTCGTTTTGAAGCAAGAAGAGAAGATTAGAAGTTGGTTTTCGTTAAAATTCGGTCACGACGCGTTTACAACTTTTCTAGTTTGTTTCTTATCTATTATTCAAGACTTTTCCAGTATGTTTTCTTATTATTTGTTTGTTGTATTGAACTTAATAATGAGTAGCTAAACACTTGTTATGTTTGTTTGATTTATGGATCTTGTTAGATTATTATTGTTTTCGTTATTGATTGTTAGGTATTTGTGTTTAATCGTAGATCCTTAATTGTTTGAGTTTTAATATACTATCATAAGTTGTTTATGTGCAATTTGTTAAATCAACATTCTAGGTATTCGAGAGGAATCTAGATAGATTAAATAAATTGCATGAAATAATCGATCGGTCTTTAATTGGTTTAAAATTGTTAGGATTCGAGAGGACCTAATAATTACAACTTAGGTAATAAAACGAAAACGAGTAAGTCTAATTGTTAAGATTCGAGAGGACTTAATAATTAGAGGAGTTATTCGAGAGGAAACTTCATAAGGTTAAATCATTAAAATAGCGGCTTGTTAATTAATGCTTAATTGTTGATAATAATAACTGTATTCGAGAGGAACATTGTAATTTGATATAGTTAAAATTAGTAAAATATTCGAGAGGAGTTTTACTATATCTTAGAAGTTTAATATACTTTCAATATCGTAAACATAATTGGAAAACAAGTGAAGTGTCAAACAAGTGTAATTTCTCCAATATTTGATAATCTTAATTACTTATTCTCACTCGATTTTTATAATCACCTTTTATAATCACTTTGCAATTTTAATTAATCTTTTGTTACAAAAACCCCCAAAACAAACATGTATTATTAATTCGAAGTTAAAAATTAATTTAGTCCATGAGTCCGAACCTTTACTTACTTAAAGCTATATATTATATACGAATAGGTCCACTGCCTATAAGTGTGTAATTAAGTATACAAGTAGGTCAAGTTTTATAAACTAGATTTTACACATCAGTTCTTATTTTTATTCAATTTCTTTTCTTTTTTTGAACGACTATGTTAGTGATCCGAGAATCTTACACCAAAGTTATTATCTCCTAATATTCACTAAAGGAGGAAACCCCAGAGGGAGACTCGAACCTAAGACCTCCCCTAGGGGCGAACCATCTCCTACTAATGAGGCGAACCCTTATTGGCTATTTTTATTCAATTTCTTATTCGACACTTCTTTGCATCTAAATTATAATAAGTCATTACAAGAAGATGTATAAAACTTGATTGTTGTACCCAATCCCCACCATATACTTTGATTATAATGTCGTGTACAAAACTAAATTAAAGTAGCCATCTATACGAACAAAGAAACATAAATGTGCAGTAGTGTCACACCCTCGCGTTGCAAAATGTACCAAGGTTGTGACTTTCATGGACCACAGTCAAGATATAGCAAACGAATCGAAAGAGACGTTTAAAAAATAATAAATTTTATTAAAATGAAAACCTAAGTCTTGATAATAATCTAAAAGTCATTGAAAATTATTTAAAATAACTTTGAAATGTGAAATGTTCATAGTCTGGATAAGTAAAATACTCTTGAAGACTCGTTACACTAAGTACATGAGAATGCATTTAAAATCAAGTGTCAACTAAAAGGTCGAGTGAGTTCATAAATTTGAAAGACTCGATTAAACATTTAGACCACGAGATTTAAAGAAGTAACCTCGATTACTTAAGTACATAATATAGATTGTCATTGCATAGACTCATGTAATAGAAACCTTAAAAGAGATATATTTAATATCAACAAGTAGTGACGTAAAGTGTAAGCAAATATAAAGACATGTATATATGTAAAGGGTTCAAACAATATGTATCCGACTCTAACCACCCGGATAGAGCTTTCAAACTCAATAGATCTATTCACAAATCTCTCGTTTAAGTCCATAACTAACTATCCATGATTTAGGCAGTTTGTCTTATCGTTATCTAAGCAATGCAAATATGTAGAAATGATACTAGTGTCTAAAACATAAGAAATAATTAGAAATGACATTTTCCCCCAAAATAGTTAAAATAGTTGCAAAAAATGGATACAAACTCACCCCTTAAGTGAATTTTTGAAATGTAGTTTACAAACGTACTAAAATCCTAAGTATAATAAGTCTAGATTAGGATTTAGGAATAAGCTATTTTTACTAAATTTCCATGTTGAGTAAGTTTTCGTTTTGAGTAACCTTCCAAAAATAATAATTGATAGAAATAGTAGGTTTCCAAAAGTAGAAAGTTTGTTTAAATAGTAAGTTATAGAAAATAGTAAATCTAACGTTATTCATATTATGCAGAACTTGCTATTTATATATTAGATCCAATCTCGTCATGTATTGTTAACCTACTTTACTTAGTGAGACCCTTCGGTAGCTCTACTTAAGCGGACCAGGTGAGACGGTGATAGGGCCGATGGGACTACCACTTGTTAATAGTCGTTCCCATTTGGACGTGTCCTCCTTAATCTTTCCTAGACATCACACTTAAATAGGTAAGCCTATTTGGGAATACTTTGCAAATTATCTAACCCGTTTAACCATCTCACAACTATACACAACTACAGGGATCTGATACGTAAATAGTTTGTATACAAGATATAATATACCAATTAAAATAATCAAAAATAAAATATGTGTATATATACATATACATACGGTCGACATATACATATACATATTAGGGTTTTAGAGATTGTAAGTAAAACATGTTTATGTTGAAGATCTAAGATTACCGAATTAAAGTTGTTTAAATCCAATCTAACATCAATTAATTATATGCAAATTAAGATCAGAAAATAATTTAGTAAAATTAGGTTTATGAAAATTTCATAAAAATATATGGAAATCGAAAAACATAAAGAAACGAATTAGGGTTTACACTTACTTAAAATAAGCTAGAAATCCCTAAACCGAAAAACAACCAAAATCGATTTTCTCTTCCCTCCTTAGTCGATTGATCGGCTTCCACAAACCCAGAAATATGGTTTCAATAATGATTTAGGTCTTGTATTTATACGACTTGATAGCTATGAAAATAAGCTAACAGTTTATGTTATTTTCACTACCTGAATTCCTCTCGTAATATACGAGTACCCTAAATTATGAGTTCTCTTTAAGATTTATTAATTTCATCCGTCTAACATTATATATAATATATAATACATCTCTAATAATATTATATTATACTAAAAAGATATGCTTATCTATTATGACTATTATATTGACTATATTGAATTGACACAAAACTAAATTGAAAAAACTTATTCTATGTTTATGGTTCATAATCACGATTATATGATGTTATTAAATTAGTTAGTGATAGTTGGGGTGGCAATTCCCGACACGATAACTGGGTTTGGGTTGAGGTTAAACGGGTTTGGGTCGTAAATAGGTTAACCCATCTAACACATTTATTTAATGGGTTGTGTTTCGGTTAGGCATATGTTAAATGGGCTATGACCCGTAAACCTGTTTAACTATATATAATTAATAAATACTATAAATTTTATACATAAATATATGCAAATCAAATACCTGATTTCTAGGCCTATGATCGTTCAAATCCGGACTATTCGACTATTCGTTTTCCATGATGATTCAGTTTCCTTTTATTTCTATTTATTTTCAAGGTTTGTTTCTCATCCCATTCACACTCATAACCCTAATACATCACCCGCTAAATCAGTAAATCAATTCAAAGGTACAAACTATACTTAATACAATTATCTCTTATATTATGATTCCCATTTTTATTTGTATTAATTTATCACTATTATAATTTATTTTCGTCTTATTTGTGTGTTATTTCTTTTGTTGTTTAGTAATGAATATCAATGATAATACAAATCCAATGCTTATTAACGGAGAAAGGTGTTGGAAGCGGTTATGAGTCTCAAGGTGTTGAATCAAAAAAACGAAAACGAAAAACTACCTCGCCTGCATGAGAAGATTTTACTAAACTCAAACAAAAACCAGGTCAACCCCTTTTTGCTAAGTGTAACAGATGTGGTAAAAAACTACCAAGCATCTAATAAACATGATACTAGTAATTTACTTCGTCATCGAACACAATGCACTTTATTGACAACACATGATATTGGTCAATACATGATAGATTCTGACAAAGGTGTTATGAACACAAGAAATCCAAAATTTGATCAATAAAAATTTAGGGAATTGTTGGTTCACGTAATAGTTAGACATGATTTACCCTTTTCTTTTTTCAGAATATGAAGGAATAAGAAATATTTTTAAATATTTAGAACCAAAAGTTTCTTATATCTCTAGGAACACTACAAAGTCTGATATTCTAAAGCTATATACACATGAAAGTAATAGTTTTCGTGATGAATTGGTTAATTGTCCTAGTAGAATATCTTTAACTTATGATGTTTGGACTTCAATTGTTACTGATGGTTATTTGACTTTAACTGCTCATTATATTGATACCAAGTTGGGTCTTACAAAAGAGAATTTTAAACTTCTTTTACATGCCTCCGCCACATAGTATGTGGTGTTGCTTTAGCTGAAAAAATAAGTGGTTTAGTTAGAAGTTGGGGTATTGAGAATAAGTTATTTACTATAACCTTGGACAATGTTGCCGCAAATAATGCATGCGTCGAATTGCTAACAAGTCAGTTTCGTCTAATGGGATCGTTGTTTTTTATGGTAAATTATCTCACTCTAGATGTTGTGCCCACATTCTTAATTTAATTGTTCAAGATGGGTGGAAAGGTGTCGTGAATAAAGTTAGAGAGTGTGTGAAGTATGTTAAGGCTTCTCAAAGAAGAAAAGAGAAGTTTAATCAATGTTGTTCATAAACTCTTTTAGATTGCAAAAAAGCTTTGATGCAAGATGTTCCTACTAGGTGGAATTCCACTTATAGAATGCTTTCGTGTGCAATTTATTACCGTTCAGCTTTTTTCTTCTTAGTTTAAGTGACTCAAATTTCCAAAGTTGTCATCTTTAGAAGAATGAGAAAAGGTACCTAAGATATGTGACTTTCTTAAAGTTTTTTATGAGGCTACTCTTGAATTTTCCGTATCTCTTTATCCGACTTCAAATCTATATTTTCCTAATGTTTTTTTGATTCACTAAAAAATACGCGATGAAATGGAAAGTAGTGATTTGTATATGAGGAAGATTGCGTCTCAAATGTGGGAAAAGTTTAGCAAATATTGGGCTGATTTCAATCTGTTGCTAGTTATAGTTATTTTTTGATCCTCGGTACAAGTTTTCATATCTCGAATTTAGCTATAAAAAGTTGTATGGGTTGAATTCACCACAACTGAAGATAGTCGAGAATGCACTTGGTGAAATTTGTAAGAATTATATGCAATCTTCAATTAATTCAAGCTCGACATCATGTGGTGATGGCAATGAGATGAGTTCTGAACAAGTTAAAGGTGGAGAGAGAGGTGATAGTCATAATATTCTCAAGGTTTGTTTGATTTTGTTTTTTATTTTTTATTTATCAAAATTTTAATATAATGAATATACTAATATACTAATTTTTGTTTGTTCCTTGATGTTACACGAGTTTGATGAGTTTGAAAGTGCTAAAAATTTGACTTCAGACAAAGTAAAGACTGAGTTAAATATGTACCTTGAGAAGCCAAAGCTTAAAACAAGTACTAACATTCATACTTGACTTATGGACATTGCAACAATATAAGTATCCGGATTTGGCAAGATTGGCTATGGATATACTATGTGTACATGTTTCGACAATGGCATGTGAATCATCATTTAGTCTTGGTGGAAGAATCTTGGACCAATATCGAAGTTCAATGACTCCGTCTACTATCGAAGTTGTGATATGTACAAGGGACTCGTTGTTTGCCGAAGAAAAAGGTACATTAACAATTTTCAACTAATGTGTATTTACTTATCCGTTTAATAACTAACTTTTCAATTTATTTTGTTAAATTTTAGGTTTTTAATAGCGCATTATATAGTTTCAATTTATATAGTTAAAGAATGTAACTTATGCGCATTATTTATCCGTTTAATAACTAGCTTATACGAAGAAAAAGGTACATTAAATACGTCGTTAGCGTATAAGTTACATTCTTTAACTATATCAAAATCTTGAATACTTGCATTATATATGAGGCTGCTAGTATTTGTGGTGTTTATATTCAACTACTTATTTTAATTTTATTAACGTATATGTCACTTTGTTCTCATATATATTTTTGGTGTCTATATTCAGTTACTTATTTTAATTTTATTAACGTACGAGTCACTTTGTTCTAAATACAAGGGTACTTTGGAGTGGAAAAGAAGAATGAAGTTATTGCCTATGTTTTTAAGTCTTTGATTTGAATAAGTTGTTCATTTGCTTTGGATAACAATGTTATTTTGGTTTGTTTGAACTTCTTGAACCGTTGGATTTGGATTTATGGTTTACGTAAGTGTTGCTATGTGGTGGTTTTTATTTAAAGATGTTATCGTTGGTTTTAAAATGTCAATTTTTCTCTTGTGATTTCTTTAAAACCCGTTTTAAGACCCATGAAACGTTTGTCACGTCAACCCAAGTACCCAACTACTTAAACGGGTTACATGGGTCGTTGTTGGGTTGAGTGGGTTAAGCGGGTTTGAGTTTGGGTTCAATTTTTAGACACGATTAATTAAATGGGTTGGGTTGGGCTGGGCTGAAGTATATGAATCTGCCAACACGTCAACTCGTGACACGATAACCCAAACACGACATGATTGCCATCCCTAAATGATAGTTTATTTGAAATCAATAAAAAAGAAGTTTTATAAATTTAATAGATGTAAGAACGATAATACTCATATGGATGCTTATTAATACAAATAAAACACATTTTTATATATAAAATTCACATACGGTTAATCACAATGTTTATAAACAAAAAGCGTAACCGCTCCACTATAAAGCGGAGATTTCGATTATCGAATTTTTCAACTCGTTTTTTTGTATACTTTTAAGTATTTCTATTTGTTTTTTCATATAATTTTAAGTATTTATATTTGTTTTAGAGAGGGAAAAAAAAAATATTAAAAAATAAAGTTTATAAATTTTATTTAATAAAACAATTCGAACATATTTGAATTAATCATACCTTTAATTTAATTTTCTCTTTCTTTTCGTTGCTTTCTTTTGTAGCGAAAAAGATCTGGAATGTTGCAGGCGTCACGTGACACACACACAATTTCAAGTTTCAACTGCTTTACCTTCTTCCTTTAATTCCAATCTTCAAAATCAAATGAAATTAACAGAATCAAATCAAAAAATGTCAATCCGATTCAAATTCCGTAGCTCCGTTAACTTCGATACAATCTCAATTGACGATAATAAACCCTACATATCCGTGTCGCAACTCAGATCCAAAATCCTTGATCAAAAAAAGCTAATTCAAAAAGACTTCCATCTCGTTTTCTTCGATCATATCACCGGTCAAGGTTAATTTTCCTAATTCGATTTTATTATATGTTTTTTAATCTAATTTATTTAGCTATTAATTATGAATTGGATTTTGTTGATTATTTTGTTAGAATATGATGATGATGAATTCAAGATTGCTAGTGGTTCGAGTGTGATTATTAAGAGAGTTCCAGCTGAACCTCTACCTTTGCCTTTGTAAGTTTTATTATGCCATTTCATAGACCTTTCCCATAGGTTAATTTTAACTAGTATTATTATTTACTAACTACATAGAATAACTTAATAATTGTTCGGGTTGTTTTTGGTGGTTCCCTAAACGTAAGCTCGACTTCTTTTCTAATGTTGCATCTTCTGCAACTTGGTTTCACATTTACCCTATTGTTACGCTTTATAAGCAAAGGAAGCATGTATGAGGAAGCTTCATATCTCCTACCTAACAAGTACAGGATATTCTTCCTAGCAAACGTAATTTTGTTTCAGAAAGGAGGAAGTCGTGCATAGATAGTTCAAATTATCAAAGTTGGTATTATACCAAGGGAAAGTTATTTTGTGTCACTTAGGGAATAGTATTACTTATCAGTTATCAGCTATATATTATCTGCTCGTTTTGGTTAACTGTGAAAAGAATGCATGCCGGTAATTAATTAGCAGCCTTCTGAAGCTACATGAGAGTACTTCGGCTTCCTCTTTCTTGCAGTTCAATCGATCAATAATTCACTGAAAAGGTCAAGATTAAGTACCTGCCTACCTGCTCCCATAGTAATTAGACTGAAGGATGACAACTTTCTTTGAGTTACACGCACATGCATATTTTTGTTATATATGTATGAGACTATGAGTGAAAACATTTTGAGGCCGTGGGTTACCATATATGCACATTACGTACTATGAACATGAGTCATCTTATATACACATTACATGATATGAAATAATGTGATAGTCCTACTGAACTTTGAGGTTATGCAGTCTTTTTCTTATATACACAATATGCACTGTGGATAAAGGTAATAAATAGTCATGTCTTGAATGTCTTTTTATTTTCGTTTTGTACGGTTTGGTTGCTTAAATTCCAGCAAGATCTACTTTGTTATTTTCTCTTCTATGTCTTTGTTTGAGATGTAGTGAAATAGTGAATATCCATCTTTGTTTCAGTCGTTTCAATTTTGACATATGATACTCTGTTTTGTCCAGGTTAAAACCTCATAAGCTTGAAGCAAGTGAGCTTAGTGAGGATATTCCAAAAGGTGTATAACAATTTTAATCAATCGATCAAAATCTTTTTGATGGGTTGTTCTAACTGTATAACACACTTCATCAGCAAATGCAGGTATGGCTGACAATAAACCAGGACAAATAGTTCTGGAGAAGAAGATGGCACCCGAAGACCATGAACAGATAAAGTTGGAAACGTAAAATTTGTGCCTTATTATCTTTTTGGTCTTTTACGATTAGATTATCCAGACCATCGTAACAATTTTTGGTTTTTTTTTTATCAATTTCTGACATGACATATTAGTGTGGCTAATGGAAAGAGTACTGATTTGGAAAAAGTTGACTTGCCATCGGAACTAAGATGTCCTATTTGCAATACATATTTCAAGGAAGCTGTGATGATACCGTGCTGTCAGCATAGCTTTTGTAAAAAATGTAAGCCTTTAAGTTGTTTATATGTGTGTCTGCGTACAATATTTAACATGTAATATTGTTTCCGCACAGGCATCGTTGAAGTACTTCCACGGAAGGAAAGGTGTCCTAAATGTTATTCTACAAAGTACACGGTGGAACACTTGCTACCAAATTTATCTCTTAGGCATGCCATTGAGCATTTTCTTGAATCTCAGATTCTTGCTTCTGCTCCAGAAAATGATCTGCAGAAATATGTCCCAGGTCAGACCTTTGATAGTACCTGGATGGATAACTTTATTTCATCAAGTGCATTTCTGATTATTTAAATCTTTGTTTCAGATGGAGAATCCGGTATTCAGGGGAAGGAGGTTTCCACAATCACTAAACGGAAATTGGATCAGCTTTATTCTGCTTCTGCTATGAAGAAAGGATCAAATCAAAATATGGCTGAATCTAAAAGTGTTTTCTTGGAGGGTACAGGATTTCATACTGGTATCAATATTAATGGAGGTAGAGATAAACATGAAACGTTGGCACCTTTTGCGGACTCTCAGGGGGAAAACCAGCCTGTTATGCCCCAAGTTTGCATGCCTGATGAAGGTATATCTCAAAATTATGACAAACTCTATCTGTCCTCAAGAAGAGCATACGTTTGTTTCGGAAGTTTAGATATATTACTTTTCAAGTCTAAAAGTCGAATCATCCAACAATTTTTTGTTTCTAAATGTTATATGTCATAATTTGTTGATTATATTTTAAAGTTATAGTAGTAACCTATGTGCTTCTAAATGTTATTTTGTCTCTTTTTTTGTAACGTAACATTGAATTTCTTGGTTGCTTTTCCGTCCAGCCGATTTCAGCAGCAGGAAAAGAGGACCGTGGGTTAATTCTGGAGGTACAAAATCTTCTCAGAGACATGATTACCTCACACTATATAAAAAAGGAATACACCAATCTTAAACTAAATTTCTTATTTTCTTATATTGTCAGGTGGAGATCGTGCTTATGCTATTGACAATAGAAACAAAAAGGTACGTTATATCTCTTAGAAATATAGAATGTAGCAATAGACGAATTTGCTTATCATTTTTGGGTAGAGACAAAAAAAGCTACCATCTATCTGACGTGAACACTTACGTTGCTGAGACCAGGTGGGCCGTACGTGTTACAGGTGTGGATCTCCAAGTCATTTTATAAGAGATTGCCCTGTGGCTTCTACGGACCATCCTATGTTTCATACAGGCAAGTTCGGCTTTCTTTGACGAGTTTTTAATATGTTTTAAAGGCAATATGATAAAAAATGCTGTGTGGATTCCAGGAGATCATATGTTTCAAGGAGGCATGTCGGGTTATGCAATGCCGTACTGGAACCCTAATGCCTTTTCCCCAGTCAATCCTTATATGAATATGTATGGAAGCCCAGGGATGATGCCTTTTAATGCCAACATGGTCCCTGTTACACCTTATGGAGCTCAACCTTATGCTCCATCCATGTATGGCAGCTTACTTGTTCCGAGGTGACCTACTTATGTGTGCATTTTCTGTCTCTTGTATTATCAGTTTCAGTCGAGGTGACAAGTTTTAAGCCTTTACTTTTGAGTGAGTCGGCTTGGGTTATATTTAATCTGTAATTGGTTAAATTGATAAAATAAAAAAAGGAAATTGTTCGAAGGTCTTCCAAGTTATATCTTCAGTGCAAAAATGCTAAATCTGCTAATTCTTTTAATTCAGAAACTTAGATTAGTGTTCAAGTAATATGATTTTTTTCCGTTTGTGATCATATAAACACTTTCAAGTTTTTGGTTAAACCCAACCGGCCAACCCTAGCAGAAAATTACCCATTTTGCCCTGATACCCAATCTGCCTTTATAACACCTTTGATTTCCAGAATCACTGTTTACTGTTCAAACAGTACGATTATTTGTACCTTATTTAGACTGTGAATCTCTTGCAGTGGACTTACGAGGATGGGAGGTCTGGCACCTGTAGGAACCCGAGCTGAACAGCCGTTGAGACATTCAGAGAATTTTGAGCTTCAGAATAGTGATAACCGAATAAGATATTCTAATGAAAACAGGTAACCTTTTAATGATTAAATATTACAGTGAGTGTGTTTTTATCATGCATACCAAATAACATGATATTCTTATGATGAGAGTTCTTCTTACCAGACAAAGGTCTTCCGATTATGAAGATGATGACATCCAGAAGCATGATGACTACCATAACCTAGAAAGATCGTCAGAATATAAATCCCACAGAGACAAGGGAAAGGCTCTGAGCAATTCCGAGGAAAGTCATGGACGGAAGTTGCAAAAGCATCCAGATCAAAAGATGAAATCCGATCACAGAAGATATGAAAAGCGTGGCCATTCTACAAATGATAGAAGAGATCACGGGTCTTACCATACGGACAGATCCGTTTCGGGAGTGGATGATGTGCATAGTGGTAACTATAGGTATGATGAAGTGAGACATAAAAAGTATCACGAAAGCTCCAGAAGGCATCATAATAGCAGGGATCAGTCAGACAGTGATTCTAGTTGTAGCCGTCATCAAATAAAAAAAGAAAAAGACGTTAAAAGGAGGGAAACTAGGGACACATGGAAAGCGGTCAATGATACAGATGAGGACCATCACCACAATAAGAGGAAAAGAGTGCGCTAGAACAATAAAACGGAATGCTTTCATGGTAGATATGTATTTGAAGCTGCACGATGCTGACTTAGGCGGTTTACCTGGTACATGTACATTGCAAATTTGCTTTTATGTTTTGTATCAAATTAGTTTTGGTTAGTAGTTATGGTCTATAATCTTATACGCAAACTTTATAAACAGTTAGTTGTGTCGACCGATAAAACAATCTAGACAAGGAGACACATTTAGGGTTGTCGGCATCTGATTTTTAATTTTGTTTTGCTTTGCTTTTGTTGGTACAGATAGTGATGTCAGCTGTTGGATATTAAAGTCATCACTAGCTTTTTTAACTTTTGTTAACTAACGCTCTTGATGTCTTCACCAACAAGTGTGGACAGCCACACAAAAAAAACTTTAACCATTGGAATCTGGTTATATTACCATAGTGTTTGGCTTCTCAAACATAATGACTATGAAGTGTTGATGAGCACATAATACCCGGGTATCTTTCATAAGTGGCCTGCTCAAACATTTTGAAGACTTGTTAAAAGCTGATCGAGGTATGTTTTAACTTAAATGCTTTCTTGAGCCAACCTCAGTTTTTTATTCTTAATTCTTAATATGTCAGTCACGAATTTAATTTCTAGACAAAAAGAAAAAAAAAGTGAAAACGAAAATAGTTTTAGATTGTTAGTCATGGTAGTTGTTGGGTTTTCTGGAAAAAAATTTGGTCTATTTTTCTCTCGGGGTGTTTGGGTGGGTTTATAAGTCATAACACCACAGGTAAAAAATAATCGATTATAATATTCTTCACCAAGCAAAGTCCTTACGGGCAATGCTATTTGTGGGGTTCTTATCAAGTACTAGTCATAGGCCGCGTCTCTTCATTGCTTAATGAACCACTGCATAAATTAGAACGTCCTTTAAATATCTCTTCATTAAGACAGTTTGTTTTTCCATTTGATTGAGTCATGAAGGTTCACTTTGCTTCTTAATGGTTCATAGATACTCTCGTCTCAACCATAAACTATTTGGGGTGTTTGGGATTACGTTTTGGAATAATCAGTTCAGATAAAGCTACCTTCAAACTGATCATTAGCTCATAATCATATAATCACTTTCATCCAAACATTCAAACCTGGGGTGTTAGGACTTGTGTTTCAAAGTAAATTAATTTGGGGTTTATGTGATTGTGATTCACAGTGATAAAGGCATTTTGGAATAATCGGTTTGGATAAGCTACTTTACATGATTTATAAACTATTAATTGATGATTAGATAATCAGTTTCATCCAAACACTTAAAAATCCGAAGTAAACTATTTTGCGGGTGTCAACCACTCAAAAGTGATATTTTAATTCAAAACGCAGTTTTGATTCCGAGTCTTATTTATTTATTTATTTTATCTTTCTAAAGATGTAGTGCTTTTCTAAAGTCCGATAATTTACAAAGGAAGTCAACAAATTTTTGTTGATTTCTTATATAAAAAGTCTCCTTTTTGGAAAGTTATAGAGTAAGATGTTATTCCACGAACAAAATTGGTCGTCTATATACGTTTTAAGATAAGCATTTTCGATGTTAACATGCCATAGAGTCTAGTTCTCTCAATCTTTACATTATACCAGAGACACTTGGCATTTTCGTTTAGAATCCCATCATATAATGGGTTTTAGACAAACTTTGATACTAACTAGATAAAAATCTTCATGTTGTATCCCTTTGTTTTTTTTTTATTCTTATAAGATAAATCGATTAATTCATCACTTTCAGTGTAAGGTCTTTCTTAAATCTGCTTCGGAATTGAAAAGTTTTTTAAGAAATTATTTTAGTTAACACTAATTGTCTTCAATACTAATTATAACTAAATTAATGATATTTACCCGCTTTCTTATTTGAATGCAAGTGTCGGGTGATGATGAGACTTGAGAGTATGAATTTGATAAATATAGAGGAATGAAATGTTGAGATTACGAGTTGTAAAAGAATTTGGAGTTTGGAAAAAATAGATTAGAAACTTAAAATTTTAGAGTTACCAGCTTCTCAAACAAATAATTGATATTTTTATGACTCAGGAAATATAAAAAAACCTCATTATTCCTTTTGAAAGTAAGAGAAGTTTCAGTTAAAAAGCAAATCTTCCAAGTGTTACAAGAATAAGACACCACAAAATTTTTCGTGTTTCTCCCTCTCCATTCCCATAAAAATACCCAATTAGGATTATCTATCACGTATTTAGACTCATCATTAAACAATTAAACATAGGGAGAATATCATAAATAGTTGTGGTTCGTATACGCTCGTTTTTGTACGGATCTCTCACATCGTACTATTCTTTCAAATTAGATAACCAAACGTTAATATTTTATTCAAGGTTTCTTTAAATTCTAATAAGTTTTAGGATATCACAGGTCGACAAGAGCAGTCATAATAACGTTTGTCCAGATCATATAAAAGATTTAAAAGAATTCTTCATATTTTGAAACCTTATTCCTAGTCATGAATCCACAATTTAATACATGTGTTCCTCATCTATAAACTTATGCTAACAAATAACAACTTTTTCTAGACCTATCCCACACTCAAGATGTACAATGTCCTTATTCTACAATATATCAAGTAAGACATACAAATAGGAAAATAAAAAGATACGTTAAACCCCCCCTGGATACACTTGAATATGTACGTGTAAGTATCGCCGAAAATAAAAAGGGGCAGGACTTTATAAAATTACGTTGAACATACTGCCAACATGTATCGTTATAATCCTAAACCTTTTAAGATTAAAACAAGCAAAAATATCAAACGTACCAATGAAACATGATCACATGTAATAATCTAAAATACGAAAATTACAAAGTACATAATTCAAAATAAAAGTACAGATACAAATGTTTAAACAAAATACAACAAACGACTCTAGATCATCTTGCTGTTGCGAAGGCTCAAAGGAACGAAGGAGTACATGGTAAATCGTCGTGAATCATCTATTGAGTAATGTGTGCATTATGTCATGCATCAATATGCTCGTAAGACAAACGAGTATGTCAAATCTCCTCATGAGATGTAGGAGCTGATACAACACGTATTGATGGAGTTAATGATACTGCCCATCATATTCAACAGTCGCGACATGAAGCTCCAGCTTCGCAAAATCATCTCTAGTCCATGCTCGTATAAGCAACATCTTTATACTCACATAAGCCAAAGCTACCTTAGTCTCTAAATGAAAATGTCGTATCAAACTGTGAGACCATAATACTTGATACTACTCCCTTTTACGCACTCCATGATCGTGTAATAGTGTTTGAGCTAGAATTGCGAGGGAGGTTAAGCAACTCCATGAGAACTGCAAAGATAAGTAATCGTGTCGGAGATCAATCAATGTGCTAATCGATGAATCGGTCGGCTAATATAACTGTAAGAAGGTGAGCTACTAGGATACACTACTAATCTAGCTATCTATGTCCAAAGTAGGTAAGTAGGTAAAGTAGGTACCTCAGTAGTAGCTAAAGTAGGTAACTAACCCGCACGAATGTGCTCGTGAAAATGCGTGTGGGGGGGACTCATGCTCGGTGTATAAACAAGTGCTAGTGCCAACTCTACTAGTGATAATGCACGAGATATGCCTCCCAAACGGAAGCGTATACTAATATGTGTAATATCAAACCTACATTAGTCAATCTAGACCGAAGAACTCCGAGTAGTGTGTGAAGTATGCTGATGTTGTATAGGTGGTGTAAGGTACTTATACTCTGGAGGTGGTATAGGGTACTAATACTATGGAACAGATGGATATGAAGTGGCACTTGCCTCATAATTATAAGCGTCTGTGATCAATGTGCAAATACTCCATCCGTAGACTAGTCATGTCTCTGCCCCATTGTCGCCATCTTTGCTGCTTTAATCTCTCAGCAACAACTACTCTCAACTTATCCTCCATAGGAGAAAAACCAATCGAATCCTCATGATGCATCTCTATGGCCTCTCGCTGATCATGCACCTCTCTACTCAAACGCCGAAGCTACGCCTCGACTACATCAAGTCTAGCACTCTCAGTCTTGTGTCTATCTGGAAGTGCTATCTCAACAATTGCGGCTAACCAATGATAATCTCATGAAGGAAGCCTCCCTATAATACTAAACTCAACCAATCCAGACAACCCAATGATCCTCATAGAAGGAGTATCCATACACCGAACTAATCTCCTTCCGGCGTACAACTAATAATAAGAAGCCAACTTGGCCACAAACTGACCACCACAAATACGAATATTCGGTTTCGTGCCCGCAACTTCGTGAGCAAATACTCAGCTAGGCACCGTAGAACATTAACTATGGGACCCCATCCATGCTCTCTAAGTAAAATTTATCCCGTGCACTAACCTTATCTCGAGTTTTTATTACGAGCTAGGATATAGAAAGAAATCAATCGGTACATAAACCGTTTTATCGGCTCCCTGATTGTGGTATAGGAGGGAGAACCTACAAATGATGATACATGGAGATTTACTCCAATATTGAGCAAATGATTGCGTCCCTTGGCAGCAGCGAAGTCCCTGGTCAAACTACCTCTCAAACAAAGTTCTACGAACCTCACCCCTAGTATGTAATCATAACGCATATGAAGTCCTTCATAGTCATCGAACGAGGAACTCCCCCTAACTGAAATGTAATCGTCCCCTGTGTCCGGAGTTCAACGGGTGTGTTATCAAACTCGAATGTGCTGAAGAACTCCTTAATTAACTATGAAATTAATCCCCCTTGGATTTCAAACAATCTTTGCCAAACTCGCGAAACAAATTTTCTATTCCCGTTGCGGTATTCCATTTTCATAAAGTCATAAACTTCATCTGCATCGGTAAAACCCCAAAATCACAAGACGCGGGAACAAAAATCCCCCATATGATGAAGTGTTAAGTATCTCTGTACGAAAGTGTTTTGTTGATGTTCTTTTTATTACTCGTGGTTAAACTTCAAGAATCTGTGTCTCCCAAACAATTCGTGTTTGTAAACCTGCCATTCTACAAAAACCATAGAAGGGAAGAACAAATAACATGCTAAACGGAGGACAGTACAACAACAGATTATGTTAAAGTAAAATTTTGCACCTATGACCCTTCGTCCGGTTGCAGACGAAGGGAGTACGAATAGTATGCACGAATGACGAATTAAATGTGTTAGTAGTTATATTCAATGTTCGAATGATTAGAAATTGAATGCATAGAGTGATATTAATGGTGAATTTTATTACATACTAATCGTCCGGGTATTACAAAGAGAATTCTCCTTATATAGTAAATGTCCGGTCTTTATCCGGAAGATAATTCCGGAGGACCGGACCGTTCCTATTCTGTCAGCCAGTTCCCACACCTGTCATCGACGTGGCTTGCTCCCCTCCATGCCTTTAAGTCAACTGCCTCACTCATTTAATGTAGGCGCGTGACGGCGCTTTGTCTCCCACGCATATGCTTCATTAAATGCTATGACCAACTCTGTCTTGTCCATCATTAATGCCATACCTCTTTTAATGTTCCCACTCTCTGGTACGGATGACCATCCCTCTGCCTTGTCGGGGTCGTTGCCCCCTAGATATAGGGTCCATCGGTGTAAAGCCGGATGAAGGGTCTTCGTCCCCTGTGAGTAATAAATACCCTACCCCAACATCTCCCCCCCTAGCCTAGAGAAGTGAGTAAAGAAGTGGGGGCCCATTTCTGCTCGAATCTTCACTAGACTGTGACTGTCTGAATCTGCCACCTATTCCTGGGGGGTGATTTTGCCTATTGGTTTTAAATGCACTTGATTTGATGGGCGCTTTGATTGATTTTGAAATTTACTAATTTCCCTATAAATAGTCTTTAGGTATTCCGACTTTATTAATCTTTTCTTTTTCTTCCCCTTTTTCATTTCCTTCTTGAACTCCTCCTCACTGCTCGCTGTCTTTCTTATTCTAACATTACTGATATGGGCAAGGACGACATGCTTACTTCTCGTTGTACCCTTAAACACACCTCTTTTATTGATCCTATCAAAGATTTCGGTTTAAAAATGGAGTGGCGGGCTCGTAATCCAGCGGCGAATTCCAACATCACCAGCTGTCCTGAGGGTTCATTAGCGATGTATACTCGCTTCTTTGATTCATCCAACGTTCGAATCCCTTTTACTCGTTTTTTTCTGTCCGTTATTGAGTACTACCAGATGTGCCCAATTCAGATGAATCCTTTGGGGGCCTTAAGGATGACTAACTTTGAACTACTGTGCAATGCCCTAGGTTTCCCTGCTACTTTAAATCTGTGGATAAGCTTCTTCAAGCTGATCCGTTCAGGGGATTGGTTCACCCTTGAACGCCGGCCGAAGGTAGATAACGAAGAATGGGAATGCTTCCGTTCGGTGCCTACTAGCCTGAAGCTGTGGAAAGATAAGTTTATTTGGCTGGATGCTTCTGTTGCGCCCATACCGATGCACTGGAGACCCATTCTTCAGGGTGCGATATCTGATCCAGCTCCTTTTCTTACTGACGAAGAGGTGGAACGTTGCCGGTTGATTTCAAGAAACAAAATCCCTGCCCGGACTCACGATGAGGCCGTGTTGGTATTGGGTGGTATAAGTCGCCATTGGACTCCTCTAAACATGGATCCGTCCATCCACCGGAACGGTCTTCGTAAGTTTTTTAACCTTTTTGTTGAACCGTTATTTTTCCGTCTTCTTGTACTATGCATAACTCTCTCTCTCTTTTTTTTTTTTTTTTTTTTTTTTTCGTGTGCAGCCATATCTCTGCTGGACTATCTGAAACTTGATACTTTGGCCGGAGTCTCATTTCCCTTGATTTCTCTGGGAGAAAACGCTAAGGGTATTTTGGAACAAGGGATTGGAGACTTTGTCCTTCCCTCCGCCGAAGTTCAATCTTTGATACCTGGCGTGGCAGCTCTAGTGGTTGATCCTCCAGCGACGTCTGCTCTCCCAACTCCGCTAAAGAGACAACAATCTCAGGGTCCCGGTACCAGAATCAAGCAAAGAAGACTTTCTCTTGTTAACGGTACATCTATATCTTATGTCATATCTTGTATCCTGTCTTCATATTGATCTTAACCCATCCTTCATATGTGGCAGACCCTCCTTGCCACAGTGCTAGCCCCAGGATGGATATCCCCCTGCTCTTCGTGCTACCAGTTCTCATCCTCTGACCATTTCTACCTCCGGTGAGCCGGACGCCGGGGAACCTATTCCTTTTGGTGACCAAGGTAAGGATGTTGATGAATGGGAGAGTACACCAGTGATACCCCTTGCTGTTGAAGCCGAAGGTTCCTTTACACCCCATTCGACAAGTGACAGGGAAGACCCTTCGTCATCTCTCTATGTGCCTGGTTGGAAGGTTAAGCGCGATAGCGGGATGAGTGATCCCGAAGTGAGCCAGGATATGTTAAATCATTTCGCTACTCCTGTGGAGGCTTTGCGTTGGAGAAGCCTTCCTGAAGAAACTCTGATTAACAACTTTAATGTGCTACTGACCCAGTTGAGTTGGCGGTAGCTGGTACTGAAATTCGTGGTCGTGTTATGGCCTCCCAGGGTACCGTTGCAAAGTTTGAAAAGTCCCTTGCCAAGAAGGGAGGGCGTCTGACGGCCGCGAAAGCCAAGGTTAAGGAGTTGGAGGAGGAAACTGTCAAGCTTCGGAGGCGTACTAAGGCCCAGTTCCGAAGGATTATACTCGGGTTGAAGGTACACGTTGAGGCCCAGCACAGGATCAAAGATCTGGAGAATCTTATTCATGATCTAGAGTACACGAATAGCAAGCTCGTGAAAGCTCAATCCACTGTAGCCGTGGATCCAGGGATGAAATTGGTGTCTGCTTCTGACTGGAAAGGTTTGGTCGAGAAGGTGAAACTGTTGGAGAGGGCTGCGGCAGATGCAGCAACGGAAAGGTTGACAGCCGACAAGGCTGTTCCTGAATGTAAGAAGGCTGCGGCAGAGGGAGCAACGGAAAAATTGACAAATGGGACAATTCTTGAATGTGAGAATCAAAGGCTTTTGGCCGAGAATGTCGCCTTGGGGGTTGAGAATGAAAAACTTTCGGTTGACAGGGATGATATGAGGGAGAAAGCTACATGGCTGGTTAAGAATGGTATAAAGATTTTTGTTGAGAAACTACACCGAAGCCATGAATTCAATGCTCCCTACGGAGACATTGCCACTCTGTTTACCAATTCTGGGTATACCCTTGGAGTGCGCAATGGTTTCCGTCAGGCCCAAAAGAATCTCCCTCTCATGTCTACACCGAACTTTGACCCTGATTCCGAAGCCAAGCTAGATGAGGCCCTTGACCGTTTGCAGCGACTTTCCTTCCCCTACCTAGAGACACTTAGCCAGGATCCTGAGCTCTCATTGGATGATCTGGTGAAGATAGAGCCCTCTGCCCCTGCTGTTGAATATTTTTTTTTTTTTTTTTTTTTTTTTTTTTTTTTTTTATGACTTATTTCGTAGTTCATCTTCCTTGTGTGACATTCGCGAATTTCTAGGTATATTTCTATCGACTCGTATTCGTTTTATTTATTTATGTTTATGTTTTGACCCTATTGTATTCCCTTTTATGCTTTATCGTATTCGTATTTTATGAGCATTGTATTCGTATTTCTCGTATTTTATGAGTATCGTATTTGTATTTTATGTGGTTCGAATCTTTATGTCGGGAACGTTTAGTTCTAAGTGCCTTTAGTATAAGTCTAGTATGCTCTTATGATAAGTTTAGGGGTATTATGCCTTATTTATACGATTAAGATTAACGTTTAAAAAGTATTTCAATTTTAGTCCTTTCAGAAATTTATTACAAAACTAGTCCTATGGGAGAATTCAATTACAAAAATCGTCCCCCACCAACATTTTGTCTTATTACCACCAACATTTTGTCCTTACTCTACCAACTTTCACCTACTTTCTTCCCATTTTCCCCATCACACTTTCTCTCTCAAGAAAAACACACACAACACTCTCCCTTCTCTCTAAAATAACTAGAGATCCGACCGTTGAAATCCAATTTCGAGGCTTGTTTATTGTTCACCGTAATCATCTTCATCTATCCTCTGAATTTCAGTTCGATCGGGTAAGTATTTCTCGGTTTTGGTTTTAAACTTTATTATTTTGATTCAATCCCGAAAACACCACTTTTCACCATCAAAACTCGGATTTTATTGAGGGTTATTATACCTAAACGTATTCTGGACATAGGGTTCCAATATGGGATGATTTTGACACCTAAAACACTCAGAAATCGAATCCCGAATGTAATTTTTCGTAAAAACCCAGTTACGTCACGTAACTGTGTTACGTGAACGTAACTGATCACGTAAATCACTCCTGGATCACGTAACTGCCTTGTTTCGCACGTAATTGTCACTTACGTGACTTGTAGGTCACGTAACTCCTCTTGATCACGTAATTACTTGATGTTCACGTAATTGTTGAAACCCGTAACTTGTTTGTCACGTAAATCTTAGTTACGTGTCACGTAACTCTCAGTACGTGATGCGTAACTGATTGCTGTATTTTCCGAAACGTTTGCTAAATCGATGTTCCTTTTGGTCATTTTAAAACCCGTATAAAACGTTAATCGTTAAGGCATATCCCACTAGACTTAGAGATACTTAGACATGTTTATTTACGTGATGTTTAGGGCACTTAGACGTGGAAGCTTGACCGTATCTGATTATTTCCCGACATATCGTGTTTGGATTGCTTTGCTATTCCGTGAGTTATTCGTTGCCCTTTTTACCCTTATTACACTTTTTGGGCATGATTAGCGTTGTATAAATGTATTTTTATGTTATATGTATTATGGATATGAATGCTTTAGATGAGTCTTACCCAAACTTGTACCGCCTTTGTGGTAGTACGAGGCCCCGTATACACACCTGTTAGCTTTTAGCCGCCGGTTTATATATATAGCGCTATATGGGTCTAACAAACCCTCATTTCTAACACGATGGATGATGGATGCGCCCTGTCCGTGTTAGTAATGTTATGACCGTTGATTTCGAGGACAACCTAGCTTAAGACACTAGGTGGGGTTAGTTGCCAGTATTGTTATGGTTCAGGTGTATCGTATGTTCCTAAAGCTATTATCTATCCAGTATGCTATTTTTATGAAATGTTTATGATATTTTTATGGTATATGTATGAGTATTTTATCAAAGGTTTTGTATACTTCATGTATATTTTGAAACATCATTTTCAAATGACTTATCTTCAAATCATAACACTTTTGGGTCAAAACATATTGAAACTTTTATACTATTATGTTTTTATTAACTATTGCGAATAATTCACCAACTTTATGTTGACGTCGTATTTTAACGCTTTTCAGGGATTTGAGGTTACCTTTATGATGCTATGCTTGTTGGCTACGTGGATCTTTTGCATGGAATTTGTTTTGCTTATGTTAATTCCTTAGTATCCCAAACGCTGTAGCCGTATTTTGATACTTCCGGATGATTGTAATAACGTATTTTTTTTCAAACTTATTTATCTATGTTGATGATGTATGGCTTACTTATTTTTATGTAACCTTTGAATCTCTGATACCGTATTATCTGTACACCTCGGTTCCGCCTTTTTTGCGGGGTGTGACAGAAGTTGGTATCAGAGCCAATGGTTATAGCGAACTAAGTGACCTTACGGAATCACTTAGACTATGACCTAGGCTTTTGGACCTATCTGATTTACTCTATGTGCGCATTTCTTTCTTTTGTGGGCCTGTATGTGATTCGTATGCTTTATGTGCTTTTGTTTTGCATTTTATGCTTTGAGGCCTGCTTGTTTTAGTCGCACATCCGGTTATCGTTCTGATTTATTCTGTTTGACATTCGTAGAAGATGCCGCCTAAGAGAGCTTCTACTAGGTCTACTCCGGCCGTCACTGCTACAAGAAGGTCGACGAGGGGAGGTCGCGCCAGTACGAGAGCGGGTGCTACGCCTCAGAATACCACTGCTGCCCCCAATGCTAATACCACCGCTCCGAATATCAGTCAGTTGATTGCGGAGCAGATTGCAGCGGCGATACCAGTGATTGTGGCACAGCTCAAGGAGACACCGGTGCAGGATGCCGACATCGGGTTTGAAGAACCTGTGATGCCGAGTATTGGATCAGAAGGTACGGCGTCTGGGCGCGATGGTTCTGATGTGGGAAGAGCAGTGCATGTGGGAGTCGGTGGACCGAGTATCGTTATTGAAGATCCACCCCGAGGCTGTTCGTATAAGACCTTCCTGGATTGCAGACCTACTGAATTTAGGGGTACTGAAGATGCGGTTGCTACCCTGCAGTGGTTTGAGAGGATCGAGTCGGTATTTGATGTCTCGGGATGTGCTGAAGAGAGCAAGGTTAAGTATGCTACATTCTTGTTCCAGGGTAAAGCCCTCACTTGGTGGAACTCGGTGAAACGGGTTCAGGGCCGGGCTGCTGTTACCCTGATGAGTTGGGAAAACTTGAAGGTCATGATGAAGAAGGAGTATGTGCCGACATCTGAGACGCAGAGGTTGGAGAATGAGTTGTGGAACCTGACTATGCAAGGTTCTGATTTCCGCGGGTATGTGAATAGATTCTACGATCTGTGTGTTTTGGCTCCTCGGTTGGTTCGCACGGAGAATGAGAGAATCGAACGCTTCACTCAAGGGTTGCCCCAGACTATGCGAGACCACATTATTTCTCACCTTCCGGGTACTCTACAGAGTGCGGTTGATATTGCGGGTCGGTTGACCGCAAGTATGATCCGTGGTGGTGTTCTTCAGCCGGTTGTGAGCCGAAAAGATGCTGGTAGATATGATAGGAGAGATATGGGTAATTCGAGGAAGAGAAGTCGTGGTCAGGATCAGAGACCCCAACTTCCTCAGGTGTATGCGTTGACGGGTTCTGGAGCTGGTTATCAGGGCGTGCGCCCGAAGTGTGGTACATGCGGCAGTGCGCATGCAGCTAATGTGGCTTGTTGGGTTTGTAAACGCTGCAAGAAGTTAGGCCACACCGAGCAGTTTTGTGGAAGAGCTACTGGAGCGTGTTTTGAATGCGGAGAAGTGGGTCACCGTCGTCATCAGTGTCCCAAGCTTGTATCATCTACTCCCCTTCCTACTCACGGTGCTGGTACTAGTGCAAGAGGAAATCCTGCCAAGAGCCGAGCTTTCGCCATGGAATCTTTTGAAGCTCATCAGGATCCTACTGTAGTCACTGGTACATTTCTTGTCGATGATTATCCTGCTTTTATTTTGTTTGATTCGGGTGCCGATAGAAGCTTTATATCTAGTGATTTCCGCCCCTTAGTAAACCGTGCTTCTAGTCCTCTAGAGCCTGCTTATGAAGTAGAAATAGCTGATGGTAGATGTGCTTGTGTTAGAGAAGTTATTCGTGATATTCCCCTCGTATTAGCCGATATTCCTTTTTCCATCGACCTTATTCCTATGAAACTCGGTAGTTTCGATGTCGTAGTCGGTATGGATTGGTTAGCTAAGCATAAAGGCGAAATAGTCTGTTATGAGAAACTTATTCGTATTCAGAAGCCGGATGGAGATCAGATGATTGTACACGGAGACAAGGCTGGGAAACGCCTTAAAGTCATTTCTAGTTTGAAAGTTCGCGACTATGTCCGTCAAGGTTGTTTCTTATATCTCGCTCACTTGGTGAAGAAAGATTATACGATAAAGATTGATGGTGTACCGATTGTTCGCGAGTTTTCTGACTTTTTTCCTGAAGATTTACCTGGAATCCCTCCCCAGAGACAAATCGACTTTCGTATTGATTTTGTTCCTGGAGCAGCGCCTGTTGCTAAAGCTCCGTATCGTTTGGCTCCTTCCGAGATGCTCGAGTTGTCAAAGCAAATTCAGGAATTGGTTGATAAAGGTTTTATCCGTCCTAGTTTCTCCCCGTGGGGTGCTCCTGTCCTCTTTGTTAAGAAGAAGGATGGCTCCATGCGCTTATGTATTGATTATCGGGAGTTAAACAAGCTGACTGTGAAGAACCGTTATCCCCTTCCTCGTATTGACGACTTATTCGATCAACTTCAGGGTTCTTGCTATTTCTCTAAGATCGATCTTCGCTCTGGTTATCATCAGTTGAGAGTTCAGGAAGATGATATACCTAAGACCGCTTTTCGTACTCGATATGGCCATTACGAGTTCATGGTGATGCCGTTTGGTCTGACAAACGCCCCTGCAGCATTCATGGATCTAATGAACCGTATTTGTCGTCCGTATCTTGACAAATTCGTTATCGTATTCATCGACGACATTCTGATCTATTCCCGAAGTCGCAAGGAACATGAAGAGCATTTGCGTCTTGTTCTAGAAGTGCTTCGAAAAGAAAAGTTGTATGCGAAATTCTCTAAGTGCGAGTTCTGGTTATCCGAAGTTCAATTTCTTGGCCACGTGGTTAGCGCGAAGGGTATTCACGTTGATCCTGCTAAGATTGAAGCTGTTAAAAGCTGGGTTGCACCAAAGTCTCCGACCGAAATCCGTTCGTTTTTGGGTCTTGCTGGGTATTATCGCCGATTCATCGAGAACTTCTCCAAGATCGCTTCACCTATGACAAAGTTGACACAGAAGAGTGAACCATTCGTTTGGGGTTCCGATCAGGAGAGAGCCTTTCAGGTATTGAAGCAGCGGTTGTGTGACGCTCCTATTCTTAGTCTGCCAGTTGGTTCCGAGAATTTTGTTGTTTATTGCGACGCTTCGCACAAGGGTCTGGGTTGTGTGCTTATGCAGAATGGTAAAGTTATAGCTTACGCTTCGCGTCAGTTGAAAATCCATGAGCAGAATTACACGACACATGATCTAGAACTGGGAGCCGTCGTATTCGCATTGAAGATTTGGAGACATTACCTGTATGGGACCAAGTGTACTGTATTTACCGACCACAAGAGTCTTCAGCACATATTCGATCAGAAGATGCTGAACATGAGACAACGACGCTTGGTTGAGTTACTGAACGACTATGATTGCGACATTCGCTACCACCCTGGTAAGGCGAACGTTGTTGCTGATGCACTAAGTCGTAAGGAAACAGTCAAACCAGTCCGTATCCGTTCTATGATGGTATCTATTCAGACGAGCTTGAAGGCTCGGATTATTCAGGCACAGGAGGGTATTATGACAGAGGACCGTGTTAAAGAGGAAAGGTTGTATAAGTTGGCGTTGGAATTAGAACCGAAGGAGGATGGAGTCCTGTATTTCCTCGAGCGTATTTGGGTTCCGATTAGTATCCGTCAGTTGATTCTGGACGAAGCTCATAAGTCTAACTATTCCATCCATCCGGGTTCCGACAAAATGTATCATGACTTGAAAGAGTTCTATTGGTGGCGGGTTATGAAGCGTGAGATCGCAGAGTATGTTAGTCGATGTTTGACCTGTTCTAAAGTGAAGATTGAGTATCAGAAACCGTCTGGACTACTCCAACAACCGAAGATTCCTGAGTGGAAATGGGAGCGTATTACTATGGATTTTGTTACGAAGCTTCCGAGATCTTCGAGTGGTTATGACAGTATCTGGGTTATTGTTGATCGATTGACGAAGTCTGCTCATTTCCTACCGATTCGTGAGAATTATCCGGTGGAGAGATTCGTGCGTTTGTATATTGCGGAGATTGTATCGAAACACGGAGTCCCTGTATCGATTATTTCCGATCGTGATGCTCGTTTCACCTCACGATTTTGGAAGACATTCCAGACCGCTATGGGTACAAGATTAGATATGAGTACCACCTATCATCCGCAGACCGATGGTCAGAGTGAGAGAACTATTCAGACCTTGGAAGATATGCTACGAGCCTGCGCAATTGATTTTGGTGGTAGTTGGGACGTTCATTTGCCGTTGATTGAGTTCTCGTACAACAACAGCTATCACACGAGTATCAAGTGTGCACCTTTTGAAGCTTTGTATGGCCGCAAGTGTCGATCGCCTGTATGTTGGGCAGAAATTGGAGATAGTCAGATTTCTGGTCCGGAGATTATACAAGAGACCACTGACAAGATCTTCAAGATCAAGGAACGATTGATTACTGCAAGAGATCGACAGAAAAAGTATGCTGATAAGCGCAGGAAGCCTCTTGAGTTCAGTGTTGGAGATATGGTATTATTGAAGGTTTCTCCATGGAAAGGGGTTGTCCGATTCGTGAAGCGCAGCAAGCTGAGTCCGAGATACACGGGTCCGTTCAAGATCTTAGCCCGCGTCGGCCCAGCTGCGTATCGACTAGAATTGTCGGCAGAACTGAGCAGCGTACATAATGTATTTCATGTATCTCAGTTGAAGAAATGCCTGGCGGACGAGACGTTATTAGTTCCACTTGAGAAACTCCAGATCGATGATAAGCTTCATTTCGTTGAGGAACCAATCGAGATCGTTGCTAGTGATGTTAAGCGTCTGCGACGAAGTAAGATTCCGATTGTCAAGGTTCGTTGGAATTCCCGTTTTGGAGCTGAGTTCACGTGGGAACGCGAAGATGAAATTCTGCGGAAGTATCCTCACCTTTCTCCCGGAAGTGGTACCAGGTGATAATTTCGAGGACGAAATTTCTTTTTACTTGGGGAGACTGTGACATTCGCGAATTTCTAGGTATATTTCTATCGACTCGTATTCGTTTTATTTATTTATGTTTATGTTTTGACCTTATTGTATTCCCTTTTATGCTTTATCGTATTCGTATTTTATGAGCATTGTATTCGTATTTCTCGTATTTTATGAGTATCGTATTTGTATTTTATGTGGTTCGAATCTTTATGTCGGGAACGTTTAGTTCTAAGTGCCTTTAGTATAAGTCTAGTATGCTCTTATGATAAGTTTAGGGGTATTATGCCTTATTTATACGATTAAGATTAACGTTTAAAAAGTATTTCAATTTTAGTCCTTTCAGAAATTTATTACAAAACTAGTCCTATGGGAGAATTCAATTACAAAAATCGTCCCCCACCAACATTTTGTCTTATTACCACCAACATTTTGTCCTTACTCTACCAACTTTCACCTACTTTCTTCCCATTTTCCCCATCACACTTTCTCTCTCAAGAAAAACACACACAACACTCTCCCTTCTCTCTAAAATAACTAGAGATCCGATCGTTGAAATCCAATTTCGAGGCTTGTTTATTGTTCACCGTAATCATCTTCATCTATCCTCTGAATTTCAGTTCGATCGGGTAAGTATTTCTCGGTTTTGGTTTTAAACTTTATTATTTTGATTCAATCCTGAAAACACCACTTTTCACCATCAAAACTCGGATTTTATTGAGGGTTATTATACCTAAACGTATTCTGGACATAGGGTTCCAATATGGGATGATTTTGACACCTAAAACACTCAGAAATCGAATCCCGAATGTAATTTTTCGTAAAAACCCAGTTACGTCACGTAACTGTGTTACGTGAACGTAACTGATCACGTAAATCACTCCTGGATCACGTAACTGCCTTGTTTCGCACGTAATTGTCACTTACGTGACTTGTAGGTCACGTAACTCCTCTTGATCACGTAATTACTTGATGTTCACGTAATTGTTGAAACCCGTAACTTGTTTGTCACGTAAATCTTAGTTACGTGTCACGTAACTCTCAGTTACGTGATGCGTAACTGATTGCTGTATTTTCCGAAACGTTTGCTAAATCGATGTTCCTTTTGGTCATTTTAAAACCCGTATAAAACGTTAATCGTTAAGGCATATCCCACTAGACTTAGAGATACTTAGACATGTTTATTTACGTGATGTTTAGGGCACTTAGACGTGGAAGCTTGAGGTTACCTTTATGATGCTATGCTTGTTGGCTACGTGGATCTTTTGCATGGAATTTGTTTTGCTTATGTTAATTCCTTAATATCCCAAACGCTGTAGCCGTATTTTGATACTTCCGGATGATTGTAATAACGTATTTTATTTCAAACTTATTTATCTATGTTGATGATGTATGGCTTACTTATGTTTATGTAACCTTTGAATCTCTGATACCGTATTATCTGTACACCTCGGTTCCGCCTTTTTTGCGGGGTGTGACACCTTGTATTAAAATCGTATGAACATTAGATATTCGTCTCTGTAACTTCGTTTCGTGTGTTTGGATATGATAGCGTCAAGGCACGCGTTTTTCCTTTATATTTTTGTTTATTGCTTCTTCTTTCTCTTCTCTTTTATATATATATATATATATATATATATATATATATATATATATATATATATATATATATATATATATATATAATTGTTGAGCTGGGAAGCGTCCCTCCCAGAAGAGTACGTTGACTCTTTTTTTTTTTTTTTTTTATTTATCTACACTAGGATATACGTTCAGACTAGTGGATGTGAAAATTTCTATCCCTATTCGAGGGATAGATATATGCTTTCATATAATGATAAAGGTTACATTCGTTGCATCGTACAAAAGAATTTCTTTTGACATTACTAGATATAACATTTCCTTAATAGACCTCCGTGCCATGTTCGTGGAATGGGTCTACCTTCTACTTCCTCCAGCTCATAAGATCCATTCCCCAGGACCTCTTTGATCCTGTAGGGTCCTTCCCAAGTCGGGCCCAGCTTACCAGCGTCCTTTTGTCTGCTTGCTTCATTACTCCTTAGAACCAACTCTCCCCTTTTGAAAGCCTTCGGATTTACTCTTTTGTTGTAGTACCCTTCTATCTGCCTCTTGTACCTTTCTTCTCGTATCGCTTGTATTTCTCTTCTTTCTTCGGCCATATCAAGATTGAGGCGGAGCTCTCTATCGTTTCCTTCGGTGAGCCTTGAACTGGTTCTTGCCGTTGGCATTCCTATCTCTGTGGGGATGATGGCTTCGGTTCCATATGCTAAGCTGAAGGGGGTCTCACCGTTACTGGTTTTTATCATGGTCCGATGCGCCCATAGCACATGTGACACTTGATCTAACCACTTACCTCCCTCCTTATCCAACCTTGTTTTTATTCCTTCGACGAAGCTTCTATTTGCCCGTTCCACCTGGCCATTCGCCTGCGGGTGAGCTACTGAGGTGAAGTTCTGTTGGATTCTCATTTCCTGGCACCATGCTTTGAACGGATTGTTCGCGAATTGTTTTCCATTATCTGAGATGATGATTCCTGGCAAACCGAAACGACATACTATGTTTTCCCAAACGAACTTCTTTACCTGGGGCCCTGAAATAGAAGCTAGCGGTTTCGCTTCCACCCATTTGGTGAAGTAATCTATGGCTACCAACAAAAACTTTACCCCCCCCCCCCGGAAGAGACTGGGAAGGGTCCGACGATGTCTATGCCCCATTGATGAAATGGCCAAGCCGATGTGACTGAAATCATGTCATTCTTAGGTTGCTTCGGTACCGAAGCGTACCTCTGACAACGTTGACATTTCTGGATCTCTTCGGTGGCGTCTCGATGCATGGAGGGCCAGTAATATCCTAAATTGATTATTTTTGCCACAACGGCTCGGGGTCCTGAGTGCATACCACAAGCCCCTTCATGGACTTCTCTAATCACATAATTAGCCTCCTTTGGGCCCACGCATCTTAATAATGGCATGAGGAAGGCCTTCTTGTATAGTGTCCCTTCCATGAGTGTATACATGGGGAGTTTCATCCTTAACTTCCTTGCTTCTTTCTTGTCAGTGGGTTCCTCCCCCGTTCTGAGATAATGGATAATGGGGGTCATCCAGTTAGGGTCAGTGTCTTCTATCACTGCGCCTTCCACTTCTACCTCCGTGCTCCTGTGACTCAAGACCTCTACCAAGATCTTCTTTTGTCCTTCTGGATGTGCTAGTGATGCCACCTTACTGGCTGCATCGGCCTTTGCCTTTTCTCCCCTTGGGATCTGTCGGATGTTAAAGTACCTGAAACTCTTTATGAGGATGATTGCCAGCTCTTTATACTTGGCCATGTTTTCGTCTTTAGCTTCGAAGTTTCCTCTTACTTGATTTGCTACAAGAGTTGAGTCTACTCTAACTTCAAGATCTCGTATCTTCATTTTGATTGCTATTCGTAGGCCTGCCAGCAAAGCCTCATACTCTGCCTCATTATTCGTGCTTTCGAAGGATAGCTTTACTGCATATGTGAATTCTTCTCCCGTAGGGCTAACAAGAACCATGCCTGCTCCGGATCCCGAACTGCTGGAGGCCCATCGGTATATAGGAACCATACATTACCCTCTAGTGGTGGGGAGGGCAACGCTGTCCTTTTTTCCTCCTGACTGCTTATCGGTGGGGGAGGGGGCATTGGTACTTCGGCGATAAAGTCCGCCAGGACTTGGCCCTTCATAGCTTGTCTAGGTCTATATTCTATCGAATAGGCCCCCAGTTCTATGGCCCATTTTGCCAACCTTCCCGACCTTTCTGGAGTTGCCAGTATGTCCTTGATGGGTAATTCGGTCATGACTACAATCGGGTAAGCCTGGAAGTATCGAGGTAACCGTCTAGCCGTGTGTATGAGGGCTAATGCAAGTTTTTCCATGGGCGGATAATTCAATTCAGCTGCTCGTAGAGCTTTACTTACGAAATAGACGGGGGTTTGCTTTCCTTTTTCTTCTGATATCAGGACTGCGCTTACGGTGTTAAGGGAGGCTGCTAGGTATACAAATAGTTCCTTTCCTTCGGTTGGGGCCACCAGGGCCGGTAGTTGTTTTAAGTATCGCTTTAATTCCTAAAAAGCATCTTCGGCTTCGGCTGTCCACACGAAGTCAGTTACATTGATACTCTTCTTCAATGCCTTGAAAAAGGGCAGTGAGCGTTCGGCAGATCTTGAGAGGTATCGGCTCAAACCCGCTAATCTTTCATTTAGGCTCTGGACTTCCCCCAACGTTCCAGGGGATTTCATCTCGGTGATTGCTTTGATCTTGTCGGGGCAAGCCTTGATACCTCTTTCGGTTATTACGTGGCCTAGAAACTTCCCTTCTACCACACCGAACGTGCATGGTTTAACTTCATGTTGATACTTCTCAATTTCCGGAAGGTTTCGTCAATGTCGTAGATCATGTCTTCTTCTTTATGGCTCTTAATAACGAGATCATCCACATAAGCTTCCAGATTTCGACCAATTTGTGCCTCAAAGGTTTTATCAATCATCATTTGGTAAGTGGATCCGGCATTTTTCAGTCCGAAGGGCATTTTTTTGTAACAAAATATGCCGAAATCCGTATAGAATGTTGTCTTGTCCTCGTCCTCCGGCGCCATTTGGATTTGATGATAACCCTTGTAGGCATCCAAGAAACACTTGTACTTGTAGCCCATCAAGGAATCGATCTTCCAATCTATTTCAGGTAGCGGGTAGTTATCTTTTGGACAGGCCTTATTTATGTTCTTGAAGTCTACACACATTCTCCAAGAATGATCACTTTTTTCAACGAGGACTGGGTTTGCCACCCACGTTTGATACCTTGCTTCTCGAAGAATCCCTGCGTCCAATAGCTTACTTACCTCTTCCTTGATGATTTGACTACGTTCCAGTGCCATTCCCCTTTTCTTCAGCCTGATCGGCTCCACACTAGGGTATGTCTTTAGTCGATGCTCGGCTATGCTCCTAGGTACCCCCGTCATGTCTGACGGTGTCCATGCGAATACATCCATGTTACTGCTGAGCAAAGTAAACAACTTTTCCTTACAAGATCTGGATAAATGCGACCCTATGGCGATAGTTTGCTCCGGGAATTAAGGTTGATGACAAGCTTTTCCTCCGGATCTGGGCTTATATCCGGTAAGTTGTCCGACCTTTCCGCAGAAGCACACCATTTCTCTCTTCGCCTTTTGGTACGAACCGTCGCAATACCATGAGGGGTGGGGAACTTCATCAACCCATGAAAGGGGGACGGTACCGCTCCTAACTGGTACAATCCTGGTCTCCCCAGGATGATGTCAAAAGGGGCCGGTGCTTGAACTACTGCAAAACTCATCCATTGTTGAACCCTTGGAGTGCCGATTCTGGCCTTCTTATCCGCGCTTGGACCGACCTCCTAAGTTGCCTGAAGAAGTGTTCATAGATAACTTCTGTAGAACTTTCCGTGTCTACGTATACCCTGGGAATGATGGCGTTCCCCATCCGTCCTTCCACTATGATGGGATCCAAGGTAGGGCAACATTCACTCCGGGGAGGGAACATTATCTCCTGATTCATCCAGGCTGGGTCAGGTTCTTTTCTTTTCAAAGGCAGTGAATCCTTTTTTATCATGTTGACAGTCTGTATCTTGGTTCCTGGAGATCTGTCATCTTTTCCCCTCCGGTTATTCCTGTTGCCTTGTGGTACTCCCTTCTTAATATCTTTAATCAAGTGTGCTAGTTCTCCTGATTTGACTGCCTCTTCGATCTTTCTCTTTAGGTGGTAGCAGTCATTAGTGTTGTGCCCATGGTCTAAGTGGAATTCACAAAACTTATCTGATAATTTTCTCTCTTTGTTTTCCAACATCGGATGAGGGGCGGGGAAATTCTTTCCTACCGGTTCCGTTGATAAGATCTCACAGGGGGTCTTTGTGAGTGCTGTGAACACCTCCTTTCGCCTATAATCAGTGGTTGTATAGGGATTAGGGTACGGACCCCGGCTACGCTGCTCTGAGTGTTTCCCTTCACTTCTTTGTGGTCCTGGACCCTCCGGTCGGGTGATATTTCCAGGCTTCCAATTTCTGTCTTCCCTGTGAGTCTTGCTAGAACTGATCTCCCGGCTGAGGTTAGCCGCTTCTTTCCCTCTAATGAAATCTCTTACCCTTGTCATCATTTCTTCCACAGTATCAGGGACTTTGTTATTCAAAGCTTCTATGAGCTGAGTATTTTTTATGGCGTGCATAAAACCGGAGACACGCATATCCTCCGTAGCTCCTTTTATCTCTAGACTTTCCTTATTGAAGCGTTCTATAAAGGCCCTGAGGCTCTCGTGCTCTTTCTGCTTGATGTTGTGCATTTCTACCGACTTCCTCTCACACCTTCGTTGTTGCATAAAGTTGTTTTTAAATTTATGCTGTAGGTCCTCAAAGCCATCCACGCTCTCCGTGGGTAGACTATCATACCAGAGTCGCGCCGATCCCAGGAGAGTTTGGACGAACATGTGGCACCAAACAGGCATAGACCACTGTTCTACTTCCGCGGCTCCGGAGAAGACACTCAGATGGTCGTCTGGATCTTGCGAACCGTCATACATTTTGATGTTTGCGGGCATCTTTATTCTTGGAGGAAATTTAAAGTTAGCTATGCGTTTTGTAAATTTGGTATCTCTCGACCTATGGTATGGTTTAGACAGATCATCCACTTCAAGGACAGGTTGCTGGATGACTGGGGGTGGTTGCCATAAGTAAGAGGGAACTCCCATATTGGGTTGAGACCCATACAACGGCTGTCCAAACTGAGGGGGTTGAACAGGCTGATACTGAAGAAACGGTGCCTGAGGGCGTGACATGCCGAAGTTGAACATTCCAGTCTCAGGTCGGTTGCCCCCATTTGGAAGTTGGGCGTTAAGGAGGTCAGCGAATGTCCCTGTTTGCCTATTGTTGGGTACTGCAATCGTTGGTTCTCTATCAGATGCCCTTCTGGATCGCAACGTCCGGCTTTGATTCGAGTGATCATTCGGGATTGAGCTTTCCTCCTGCTCTATTTCTTCTGCATCTCCGTATGAAAGTTCGACAGGGTTTCCTCTTCTACGCTCTTTCTGAGCGTGTTTGTTCATCATAGCTCTTAGGTTATTGAAGTTTTTGCTTACAAATTCCGGGGTGATCGGACTTGTTTGCTCGTTTGCTCCTGGGGTGAGTGTCGGGGGTGGCCCCGTGTCCTGAGCAGACTCTTGGGTAACGGATTGGACCCGTCCTTCTTTCTCTTGCTGATTTACGGGTACTTTGTCCATGTCTTCCCTTGATCTATCGATGATTAACAACAGGGTCCCACAGATGGCGTCAATGTTAAAGTAAAATTTTGCACCTATGACCCTTCGTCCGGTTGCAGACGAAGGGAGTACGAATAGTATGCACGAATGACGAATTAAATGTGTTAGTAGTTATATTCAATGTTTGAATGATTAGAAATTGAATGCATAGAGTGATATTAATGGTGAATTTTATTACATACTAATCGTCCGGGTATTACAAAGAGAATTCTCCTTATATAGTAAATGTCTGTCTTTATCCGGAAGATAATTCTGGAGGACCGGACCGTTCCTATTCTGTCAGCCAGTTCCCACACCTGTCATCGACGTGGCTTGCTCCCCTCCATGCCTTTAAGTCAACTGCCTCAGTCATTTAATGTAGGCGCGTGATGGCGCTTTGTCTCCCACGCATATGCTTCATTAAATGCTATGACCAACTCTGTCTTGTCCATCATTAATGCCATACCTCTTTTAATGTTCCCACTCTCTGGTACGGATGACCATCCCTCTGCCTTGTCGGGGCCGTTGCCCCCTAGATATAGGGTCCATCGGTGTAAAGCCGGATGAAGGGTCTTCGTCCCCTGTGAGTAATAAATACCCTACCCCAACAGATTACAAACTAGAATGACTTCAAACCTATGAGAACAGTAGTGGCCAATTTCCAAGTTCAAGCTTAGGAGAGCTACTGAACTTTGAAAAGCATCTTGTCACCCCTAGGACCTGCCACAAGCACCTTCGTGAAAAGCAAGACAGAACCATATTGAAGCCCATGGCCCCTCATGAATGCCTTCCATTCTCCCTTGATCACCATATAGTAGGTCCAGGCCTCCTTCGGTCAAGATGCTTGGTCAACTTGAACCACATACCATATGGTCCATGTTTTGTGAAGTTGACAGTGCATTCATCAAAACGCAAGAGGTTGTGGTCCCTTACAAATGGTGCTCGTATGGTCTACAAAAGGTAATATCATTATGACAGGTACATTAGCAAAGTTTCTAACAAGGTTATGCATACTTACCAGCCTTTGGTGCTTGACTTTGTTCCTTGCAAGTGTAGTCACAAAGGTGTCTTCGCTTTCAGGGACATGCTCGTCATCACTAGTGTCTGGGGCAACATCATCTTCACTTTCATCACTTGAATTGCTTGACAGGGTTATCACAATCGTCTGGGGGTTGGGGTTGGGGTTGGGGTTGGGGTTGGGAATAGGGATTGGTTCACCATCACTTTCACTGCTAGACATTGTTTTGATTTAGATTTTACTAGTTTACACTGTAAATTGTGTTTGGTATACAACTTCATTGAAGACTATTCCTTTTTATAGCCAAAAATATCTCTCACTGTTTCAACTTCTTCACTGTTACAAGCTAGAAGTAGTCTTCAATGCATTAAATTGTCATTCAATTTTTCTCTGTTTCTGCATTTGATTGACATGAATATGTTGTTGCATTGAGTTGTAAAGTAATATTGATGGATGGATGGATGGATGGATGAATGGTTGTATAAATTTGTATATGTTTTCAATGCATGGGTAGACGGATGGATTAATAACCATCTGTTTCTGCTTCTGCTTTTGTGCCTCCCACACCACACTTGCATTAAAGCCACATTTACCAAAACAAGAATATATTCTCCACATACAAAATGCATTAAACAAATATTGAACACATTTACCAAGTATATATGTTGGGAAAATCAACGATTTAATCCAAGTTAATAAATCTGTTTATTAAAGTCTTAGTCGTTGAGTCTGAGTGACCTTGAGTCTGAGTGACTCTGAGTCTGAGTGACTAGAATAAACTAAGGCATTGTGGAGCTGACTAGTCAGCTCCATAATGAAAAACGTAAGGCGTAACTTTAGGTAATTCTGTTAGATAAAATCTTCTATCTTTGTAGAAGATTTTCTAAGATTTATCCTTATCAAGCTCACTATTATTGTGTATAAATAGTGAGCTTGAACATTGTAATCGGTGCACCTTTCGAAGTAATATAACTGTGTGTTATACTTATTCTTTGTTATTATAATTCCGCGATAATAAACTAAGAAACTGAGTAATCAATCGATTCATAATAATTAACATCTAAATACTTATTTGTGATTGATTCGCTAGTGTTTGAGATCTTATTGAGACCTAACAATATATTCTCCAACCACTTGCAATAAAGCCAAAATTCATAATGCATTAAACAAGTATTTGTTGACCAACCATTACATACCAAAAGAAATAAAGCCAAAAAAAGATTCTACGACAAATGCTTGCAAGTTTCTGGATAGGAAAGATTCTAACAATTTGTTGACCAACCATTACATACCAGAAGCAATAGACTAAATAACAATTCTATCACCAACCATTACATACCAACAATAGTTCACAAACCAAACCCCTTACCCTAACAACCTACGATACCCTAGATTGTTATTTAGTTTATTGCTTTTGGTATGTAATGGTTGGTTAACAAATTGTTAGAATCTTTCCTATCTAGAAACTTGCAAGCATTTGTCGTAGAATCTTTTGGCTTTATTTCTTTTGGTATGTACTGGTTGGTAACAAATACTTGTTTAATGCATTATGTATTTTGGCTTTATTGCAAGTGGTTGGAGAATATATACTTCGTAAATGTGTTTAATGCATTTTGTATATGGAGAATATATTCTTGTATTAGTAAATGTGGCTTTAATGCAAGTGTGGTGTGGGAGGCCCAAAAGCAGAAACAGATGGTTATTAATCCATCCGTCTACCCATGCATTGAAAACATATACAAATTTATACAACCATTCATCCATCCATCAATATTACTTTACAACTCAATGCAACAACAGATTCATGTCAATCAGATGCAGAAACAGAGAAAAATTGAATGACAATTCAATGCATTGAAGACTACTTCTAGCTTGTAACAGTGAAGAAGTTGAAACAGTGAGAGGTATTTTTGGCTATAAAAAGGAGTAGTCTTCAGTGAAGTTGAAACAGTGAAGAAGTTGAAACAGTGAGAGGTATTTTGAAACAGGGAGCCGATAAAACGACTTATGCACCGATTGATTTCCTTTTGCTATCCTGGTTCGTAATGAAAACCAGGATAAGGTTAGTGCACGAGATTTATTCTACTTACATAGCATGGATGGGGGTCCCAACGCTGCGGAATGGTTGAGCTTGGTATTATCGGGAGGCTTCCTTCAAGAGATTATCATTGGTTAGTCGCGACGGTTGATGATACGAATACGCAGCGGAATAATAGAAAAAGATAGAATATTGATTGAACTAGACTTATAATTCAATCAACAAATGTTAACACAATCAAGACCTATTGATTTGTTTCAAGCTTAGAAAATGCGTTCTAATATCGAAACAAAGACGAATTGTAACAACAACTCAAAGAAAAGGTGAAAACCTTGAATTAATATCAAAGCTCGTTCTACAATGATAAAATACGTCCCTATATATAGGGTAAACAAAATAAACCTAAAAATATGAAAAAGGAAACAAAAATTCGGTTTTTGGCCGACTTAAGCTACTGCGTCGTAGTAACGAGGATGATGATTATGATCATCTTGAGTGTTTTGAACACTTACTCATGGCAAAACCCGATCCAGCAGTCCATAAATATACCGAACCTTTTGAAGAAGAAGCTGCAGATGCATCCTCCCAAACACCCTATAAGGGATTATAAGTTTCCACGGTTGAATACTAAGCAGGGTTTTACTTTTGATGACATTCCACCTTCCAAGTGGAGAGAAAGAAGCGTTGAAATGATAACTTGGTGTTCATATGAAATCCATTATTATTCAATTGATGTGGTCATCAAAAGGTTTCTTACAAGGCTTCAAGGACGCCTTAGAGATTGGTACCTAAGTCTCGGAGAATACAAGAAGTTAACAATCCAACAATCCGAGTCTCCTGCAAAAATCATGAATATAATTTATTCTGAATTTATTGGGAACCCAACACACTATCCGTGCTAAAGAAGAATTCTTAAAAATGAAGTGTTGTTCATTCCCAAGGAAGGATCTTAAAAGACACTATAATCGCATGTCAGAAAGGTTTTATTGTTTACAAGGCGTTGATGATGTGAATCTCAAACAAGTCTTTCTCAATTCCTTTCCAGAATCGCTTGGAAATGAAGCATATAGGTCCCTCGAGACAAGGAACATCACGGTGGCACAAGCTTCAGTTGGAGAGTTGTATCAACTCATTATTAATGCACTTTCAAAACTGTGCAACCAAAGGAAGTTTTTAGTCGAATTTGAAAAGACAGGAAAACGACTTGGTGCTTATTGTGATGACAAATACCTCAAGATTAAATGCAAAGATAAGTCATGTGATTGTTCCCACACAAAAAAGAAGTCTCATTTAAAAGAATTTTCAAGATATACAAATTCTTACAAGCGTAAGAAGTGGACTTCAAGAAAAACCTTTTAAAAGAAAAAATGGAAATTTTTCAAAAGATAAACTAAAGATGAAGAACTTCTTACAGATGTTATGTTTTCCATCAGAAAGGACATTATGAAAAAAATAGCGCATAAAATCGAAAGACACAAGCAATAATTCAAGCGCTTAATAAAATTGAGCCAATTGATCTATCTGATATTGAATCTGTTAATTTTCTCGACGGCGAGCCAAATGAGTTCTTATTATGTTCGATTGCTTATAGTGACTCAGACGGAGAATCTGATTCAGATTCATCTAGTGGCCACTCAGACGTTGAAGTATTCATCATAAGTTCGGAACCACTTCCCACAGTTAAGCACTCTCAGTTAGATATGGTCAAAATGAGTCTTGTTCCGGAATCTTTCAATGATGATATGGAAGTCTTCGAGGCAAGCCCAATTCCTCACATCCGAAACCAAATCCCTTCACGAGAAACCAACCAACACCTTCAATAAAGTCCATCCGCTCACATCAACATATGTCAAACCCATTCAATCCATTGGATTTTTTGACACGGCTTTAGCTGTTTCTATACTAAACCCAAAGATTATCCCGAAAATATTTTGGAAACCACACTATCAGCAGTTTTTGGCAGCCAATGGAGAAACTTATGCTATTAATAAGATCATCATTCCCATTAATATCATTTTTTTTCCTAAGCTTGTTATTAAGTATAGAATGCTCAGCTTAAGTGCACATGGTAAAGATCTTCTTTTTGGATTTGATATTCTCCATAAACTATCAAATTTAAAGTGGACACCAAAAGGTCTTTGTTATGAAAGTTTCATGAACACATGGACCTTTTTCCAACTATTGTTTATGGCCTCCACTCAATCCAACTCCCTAGAGTCTCTTAAACATGATATTGTTCGATCATGTTGTGCTTCCTCTCATACATAATTCCTTTCCAAACACCCAAATTCGTTATGGTTAAAACCTTCCATTTTATTCTCTTTACCATTCAAACAAAATGAATATATTAACTCTTCAAAAGCCAGTCACCCAGAAATGAATCCAGATCACCATAAACTCGCTTTAGAAGAATGTACCCAGCTCGTAAATCAGGAGATCATTGAACCCACAACATCCCCATGGGCATGTGAAGCATTTTATGTCAATAAAAGAATTGAACAAGTTCGTGGAAAATGTCTTCAACTACCAACCTCTGAATCATTTTCTTGCTGATGATAAATTCCCTCTTCCATAGAAAAAGTCATTGTTCCAATCACTAGTAAATGAAAAGGTACTTTCAAATTTTGATCTCAAGTCCGGTTTTTGGCAATTAGGTATTACTCCTGAAGATAGATCAAAAACAGGGTTTTGCATCCCTGATCATCATTACCAATGGAGAGTCATGTCATTTGAACTAAAAATGCTCCACCGGCATTTCAAAAGGCAATGATTAAAATATTCGAGCATATCATCTCAAATGCCTTGGTATATATTGATGATATTGTACTATTTTCTCAAGATGAAGATTTTCATGTTGATTTACTCTGCGAGATTTTATTCCTTAGTCAAGAAGCATGGGATCATGTTATCCGAGAAGAAAATGGAGATAGGAGTACCCTCGATTGATTTCCTTGGTATGAAGATATCGGACATGAAATACCAACCATAACCCCACATTTCCTAAAAGCTACACGGGTTTCCAGATGAACCAACTACACCAAAGATGATCCAACAATTCCTCGGGTTAGTCAACTACATGGTTGATTTCTTGCCTAAGTTGTCTACTCATACAGTCTGGTTATTCCTCGTGCTCCGAAAAGATTCTCCCCCGTGGACTACAAAACAAACAACGGTTGTAAGGGAAATAAAAAAACTTGGCAGACGTGATGCCTCCTTTAAAAGTACTTGCTCCCTCTAAAAAAAAGAATCTTGCAGACAGATGATGCAAGTGATGACTATTGGGGTACGGTCCTGCGTGGACAAGATAAGGATAATATCAAATCAGTGTGCGTTTTTAAAAGTGGTACCTTTGAAAAAGTTGAACAACATTATCACTCCACGTTTAAAGAGATACTAGCAGATAAAAGAGGAATTGAAAGATTCCAATTCCACCTAATCGGTCATGAATTCGAGATAGAGATGGACATGTCCTCTTTTCCCCGCATGCTACAGTTTAAGCGAAATACACTCCCATAAGGACGGCTATTAAGGTGGGCCAACTGTCGATGGAAATTCACTGTTAAACACATTAAGGGAACAGAAAACGTCGTTGTTGGCTTTCTATCAAGACCAAAGTGCTATTTAAAGAGAAGCAAAAGCCCAGTAAATACCAAGTCAGTCCATAAACCCAATATGCTCCCAATGGTTTACATAGTAAATTCCAGTAACAATAATGCTTCATCCCACAACGCTACTCCATTAGCTCTTCAATTACCATAAGAAATCACGAAAACAATTGTAGATTTAACCCCTATGGAGAGATCCTTACTAAATTATCGATGTTGTTCACAATTCTCATCCGTAATCATGGTCTAGCGATAAGAGGTCTCAAGTTCCACCCTAATTATCCCTTATTGAGCATTTTCCATATCCACGACCTATTTCGACTCTCTAAGGAAGTCTTATCTTTCTTCTTGTACCTTTTTGAATCCTACACCATTGGAATTACTTTTAATTCCATCAAACTCTAATCTTACATATTCTAGTGTTAGTTCGAAAGCGTACCCCCACAGTCAATAAACCTATTATCCATTCTCCAGTGGTTCTTACACATGCATCAGTGGACAAAAATGATATCAGCTGAAAAAACTTATGTTGTGATATTATTTCTGCGTTCGTGTTCTTTCTTTACACCATCAATGGTCAGGATGAATCAGTCAATTGTCTACCATGCTCCTACACAATTATGTACGGTAATTATGATATACGTGCTAGAAACTTCTACCCAAAGGATTGGATAGATGTACGAAGGGCCCTAGCTCAAGCAAATAAGGTTAATCCAGATACAATTCCTATGCATATTATGTATAATATGTATGCATGGTGTGATGACCATCCTATATCCTCACTATGGATCGAAGCCTTAGATGAATGGGAAAAAAACACATTTGATTGTCCGTGTTGACACTATAGATGATGAAGATACTAATGATGATGAAGAAGAAGACATCGCACACCATGACCCATATGAAGATGATCCCTCTCACCATGATTCTCGTTGGAAATAAAAGTTTACCATAGTAAAAGTTAAAGCAAACCATGGTGAAAGTTAAAAAAAACCAAGTGATGTACTTACATCACCCTGCCTAGAAGATCTCTTTGTGTTTTATTTTAATATGTAGTGTTCTATACTAATAAACTAGATTATTGACCCACGATAACGCGGATAACTATAGATAAAAATAAAATCGTAAACTTTATATTTATAAACACGTTAAAAGAAATATGATGCCCTGATTACAAAATCCATATTGGGTTTTTGGAGACGAATAACACCAGGAGAAGAGTGAGAGGTACAAGAAGTCTCATGTAAATATGTAATAGATATGAGGAAAATTAACACTCAATTCTAAATTTAGTGAAAAATGAGTAAAATGTAATAGAAGATTTTAATGGTTAAATATATGAGTAAACACCCAATCGAGTTGAAAGTTCAAGACTGGTGGGACAAATAATAACATGACAAGATATAAATGTGCAAAAGATATAGCTTTACGTTTATTCACGTGTTTAAATATTTTGAATTAGAAGATTTTAGAATAACTATAAAGTAATTTATAGTCGAAATTAAGCGATTAAGTAAATAGGATTAACAAAATGGGAGAAAAGACGTTTGTTTTTTTTATTTAAGTAAAGATTGAATGAAATAGTGAATGCAATTATATATTTTAAGAGGGTGTAAAATGAAAATTATATTTGCTGACATCATCAATATCATCTAACAGCTGAAATGAAAGAAACTAACTCATCTAGGGGGCTTTATTTCACAATGTGCCATTTAAGGCGTCTCTTTTATTATATATTAAAGATGGGAGTTATCGCTGACATCATAAAGCTGATGTGGCAATTTTCTAGGTTGTCCACTTACACAAGTTTGTTAGTTGATGATGTCATGTGTTTAGGTATAGATATTTACTAATTTTATTATGAATGCCATTTTAATGTAACTTAATTATACAAACCCCGTGTAATACACGGGGAATAAGCTAGTTAGTTTATATAATCATAGGTGCTTTGGTTAACAAATGTATTTTTTGTAGTCAACAAAGACATCTTCCTAAAAGAGGAGTAAATTGTAACATATCCAAATTTAAGAAATAAAAGAATGTTCTCTTATGGTCTCTCTTATCTTCCTTGTTCTTACTTAGTTTCTTAATTCTAATCTTGTTTTTTCTTGATCTTAATTATTCTTATAGCTCTTATATAAATCTACCTCAACTTCTTCTTGTTATGGTATCAGTCCCTCCATTTATAATGTTTTTATGGTCTGTTAATAAATTTATTATGATTCCATGCGAAAATCAGAGGCAAAAGACAACTAGCGATTGTAGTAATGTGATGACTTTGAGATGCTTATGGGATATAAATTAGCATACCAAAATCTCAGATTTCGGGTTATCAATGTTATCATAAAAGCCAGGTCAATTATGCAGCAAAGCCGAGACCTATTCTATTGCAACTTTTGATTCTATTGGAACGTAAAAGCTACCACCCTTTCACGACCAAGGACCAGGAAATCAAATTTTTGTAACAGAATATTCAACTTACATATATTTCACATTTTACGGCAGAAACAAGCAAAGAACCGTGTGTAGCATCACAAAAGAAATTTTAGAAAGCATGTATTAGGTAGAACGAAATACTTTTGGATTGTCGCATAACAAGACGAACCTTTCCAAACACATGACTTATCATTCCCGGCATGTTCTTGAACCGAAATACTCGGTAGAACGAAATGATTACCACTTTCCTTATGCTTTAACAGCTTAATAGTTCCAGCACCTCGTTCTTTCCATTGGTTTCCATCCTTATCAAATTATACAACTTCGCCTTACTAAAAATATTCAAAATACTTGAGTAAATTTGAAAACAGAAAACATGAAATATATTGAATACTTTCAGATCGAGAACTGTGTCTTCGTCTTCTTCACCTGTAGTAACAGCGACTGCTTGAAGCTGAAGGATCGGAGCAACTTGTGCTCCGGTGCCTCCGTCTTCTGCAGGAGCGCTTTCGTCTTCCTCGCGGAGATTGGGATCGTTGTTGCTAGTGCTAGCCATTGTTGTTGAAGTTTTAGAGTGTGTAAATGAAATTGGAACAGATGGGTTTATATATAAACAGAGGCGTGAGGGTTACGTTTTATTCAAAGCTAACTAGTTAAGGTTATTTACACCTTGGACCCTTTAATTTTCTCGATTCATTCAAAGTGTATTTTTAATATAAATTGAATCAAGTTTGGAGCATTAGTCGACCACCCCGCAAACTTCCACCATCTTGTCCGTTTACTTCCTTGTTCGCGACGGAAATGTGTCTAGGTTTTGGAAAGATGAATGGGCGGGTAAGTTTAGATAAGAGACAAATTTCTTGGACTTTTTTTTGTTACAAACTTTGGAAAGAAAAAAAAAGTGTTTGTTAGAGATAAAGGCGATTGGAGGAGAATGGGTATGGGATTGGAAAGACCTATTCGGTGTAGAAGTGGTTCGAGTGGTGTTAGATCAAGTAGGAATTGCTTTGGATATGTTACTTTGTTCAAATTTAACAACGGGGTGAAGTCAAATGACCATTAATTATTAGATGTAAATAGGTAGCGCACTATTGGAATCGAATTATACCATGGTTGGATGTCGACAACGTTTCTTGAGGTTTGGTGGATGAGGCAATCACGTCGCATCTAAGAAAATCTCTAAAACTCCTATAAAACATTAAAAAAATTTAACATTTTTTGTCTGGTTAGAAATTTCAATCACTTTTGAAATTTTTCGTGCTCCAATTTGGAGAACATTTTTGAAACGTAGATAAGAAAATTTTGGTTATTTGGTGTTTTGGGAGTTGAACTTATGACATGTTGTTAAATAGGGTATGTTAGTGTGTACATGTTTACAACTTTTGATAGTGTACTCTCGTTTATGCTTCAATGATAAACAATATATGTAAAATTTGAGTTATGGCAAAAAAGAAAAAAAAAATGTTCATGTAAATTAAAATTCATTCTAAATATTGTTTACAACAAGTTACAAGATCAGACGTCAACCAAATATTCTAAATATTGTTTATAACAAGTCTTCTATTAAAAAAATAATAAAATAATAAAATAAAAATGGATAAGCAATTTTGCTTAAAATCTAAATCTAAATGCCTAAATATTCGAAGGAACAAAATCTAAGGTATATTCCCAGACCCACACTGATTTCCTTCAAAGCAAATAAATATATTTTGAAAAAGTTAATTACTTGCAACTCTTTCAAACATTGTCACTGTAGTATGTAGGTATTTTCAATATAAAAACTAAGAATTGAAAAAAACTGAAGAATCGAACAGGTTTGGCCCAAAACCGAGCCAAACCATGCAACTCGTCACGTCCCTGGTCCACTAAATTCTATATTGGTCCTCGGTCCAGAACAGACCAACCACCGGTCCACCCAAAAGAACCGAACTGAATACATGACTTATAACTTTTTTTTGTAGTGGATTTAAGGTATTTGAATTTGTTGGATTTCAATTTCTTTGATTTATATTTTGTCCAAAACATTTAATAAATCTACTTTATCTAATAAAGGGGACTTAAGGCTGATGTAATATGGCTGAGGTGGCGGTTTTTAAGACTATACATCTACGATTGGTTATTACTAACGTGATGTCATAATTCTATAATATATAAGTTTTTTTTTAATGTAATTAAATATTATATTGTATATCGGATATAGGACCTGACAATGGGATCTTGGGAAAAGAAAGCTTACATTAGAAGATTTGAATCAACCGATTATCCTACCAATGGTGTTAAGAGATTTGAAACTCCTTTCACTTTACTCCACAAACTTCTGTCTCCCTAAATTTAAATTGTTGAGAAAAAAACGTTTAATCTTTCTTTTCTTTTGAGTCCATAAAACAATGATATGGATATAAACATAAACATTATATTTAATGATTGATCTCAGATTTATCTAAAAGGTATGTATTTCAAAGTTACTAATTATCATGTCATTGTCAATCCTTTCATCTTCTTCTTTCAACATTCATGTTGGTTATTTTTCTTGTGTGATTTATGCTCCATCGTTTAGGGTTTTGATGAAAGTTTGTAGGACTTGATTACTTTGACTGATATTCATCAGGTTTGTTTTTTCCCCTCCTACTTATTAACACCTCCGTAATTTTCATATATTCCATAAATTTTGCTATGTTTTTATTTGTAGATGTCATCTTCAATGGTGGTGAATACTCGGTATTGTCATTCTTCTTTTCTTTTTCTGAGTTTTATTATAACATATGTTAAAGTTGCATTTTGGTGGTGACTATAGAATTCTTATAAGGTGTTTGATGAAATGTCTAAACATGTTTATGGTCTTGATTTGGATTCTGAACCAACCGTTTGCACTTCAACTTTTCCTAATGTTTATAAAACTTCCCATTAAATTTATTATTAATTATTATTAACTAGCTTTTCATAAAGTTTTAAAATTTATACTATTTTTGTTTTATTTTTTTATTCTTTTTATTTTTTTATTCTTTTTATTTTTTCCTAAGGATGTCGAGAACCTGGTGAGTGGCAAGGAGTTTTTGGCAGCAAATAAAAGAAACAAACTCGAGTTGTTGGACAATCCATATGTGTAAGTTTTACATATAGAGTCACATCTGAAGGTAGTAACGCCGTCTCTCTATCACTCTGTATAAGGCATATCTGGATTTGCATTTTCAAAGTGATTATGTTATATTGGGTTATCTACATCAAAAAATCAGCAGCAAGTTGTAAAAGATGGTGTTTGGGTGTTATTTTGTTGTATGAAGTTGAAATAATCATTAATTTGATTAGATATTTAAGTGTTTGAGAAAGATATAAAAATGGACTTCTTTTATAAAAATGTGGGTGACTTATTGTGAAACACGGGTATGAGTCAAAAGAGGGATAAATAGGAAATATTATTTTACAAAACTGTTAATATCTTTTTTTTTTTCATTTACTATGTATATGATTGTTTTAGGTAATTTAGTTTATTTGGATGATGAAGGAAAAACTTCATGCGTTATAAGTTTATTCAGGTGATTGAAACAATGTGTTTGTTATAGCCTTTCTACAATTTAAGATGGGTTGTATTATCATGGTATTGTGCCTTTGACATGAATCTATTTAGCAAAGGATGACTTCCTATTTTTCGTGTATTAAATCATGTTATTTTGTATTACTATGTTAGCCCTACTTATTTTTGGATTGTTAGACAGGAAAGATCGTGTTTCCAAGATTAATTTTAGAGTTAATTACATAATTGGTCCCTGTGTTTGTTCCAATTTAACGGGTTTAGTCCCTGGGACGAAAATCCTTCGGGTCCAGTCCCTGGGTCATATGTTTGGTTACACGTTTGGTTCTTTTGTCACTTAAAATGACTAAAATACCCTTAATAAATAATATTTTGATTTATCTTTCAATTTAAAAAATAAATAAAGAATAAAAACTAATTATCAAAATCTCAAATCAACAACAAAAAAAAACTGGAAATTAACTAATTGTTTCTCTAGAACATCGCAGATCCGGTCACAACCTCTAACTACCTAACTACCTACATTCACGAGCATCGCCAGATCCGGTCACAACCGCCATCAGATCTGGTCACACGTTCCTTGAATTTATTTTTCCACATATACGACGACCACCACCACCTCCTTGGTCCGACCACCAACTCAATCATTCACCATTACACATCATTGTTATAAATTAAACCTAAATCGAAACAAGATTATACCCAAATAAAACCCACTTCGAGATCAGAAAAACAAATCAAGATCAAAATCGATTTGAGATCAGAAAAACCCACTTCAGAGCCGGATGATGCATCGTTGCCGTCGTCCCCGCTGTCGCCGTCGCTGCCGGATATCGCTGCATCACCAACCATTGTTGGCCACTGTTGTTGTTGTTGTCATGTTAATTGGGGTTAGTGGGAGACAAACAGCAGGGACTGAACATATATTTGATTTATATTTTCTACCCATAATCATATTTATACATATTTATTTATTATATATATTTTTGTTTTTGATAAAAATCAAAATATCATTTATTAAGGGTAATTTTGTCATTTTAAGTGATAAAGGGACCAAACGTGTAACCAAACATATGACCCAGGGACTGGACCCGAACGATTTTCGACCCAGGGACTGAACCCGTTAAATTGGAACAAACACAGGGACCAATTATGTAATTAACTCTTAATTTTATTATTGTATTATATGTTTTCTATGTTTAGTCTATATGATGTGAAAAGAAATAATACATCACTTAGAATGTCTTTTTACTTTATTTTCTCATTGTGAAAGCTTTTCAATTCTAAAATTTTTAAAAATAAATTAATTGTGATGTTTTTTAGAGTTATTAGTTTGGTGCATGCTTGAATGTTTATATAGATTGTATTATAAGTTGAACATTTATCTTCTACACTCTAAACAATAGTTCAACAACTAGAAACATGTGTCGTTTCTTTTTTAATTAATCATGGCGAAATGCAAGTTTAATTTTCTTTTACGCAAACCACTTAAACATAACTTTCTTATAAAACTCCAGTGTATCACACGGAGAATAAGCCAGTTGTAATAATAAAAATTAGTTTTGAGTACATAACAAAAATTACTTTGATAAGAAAATTTTATTAAGAAATCTTAAATTAATTTAGAGATTATTTTTAAAAATAATTAATTCGAAAGAAAAGACATAGTATCTACAAGATATATCGATTTTGGACCGAAATCGACCTGATCACCGTAAACCAAACCGAATGCAATATCAATATATTCATTCGGTTCTCAGTCCAATATATTTCACTCTCCTAGTCCGCAATTCGGCCCCTAGTATGTTTTGTACTTAAACTTAGCTAATAGTAATACAACCAAGGTTTAACAATTAAATCAAGTTTAAACCAGACCTTTTAACAAGGTTTCTAACAAAAATAGAAAACTTTTGTAAGAAATGTTTTTCAAATAGTCATTATATAGTTAAGATTTAGATAAAGTAAGTAAATGTCATGAACAGACATTATTTAATGATCTTTTCTATATTCTGTTTATTGTACTTAAATTCAAAGTATAGACTCAAGTAGAGAAAAAACTAGGAAGAAAAAAAGAAAAAAGAAAAATGATTGTAGGCTCAGTCCCTTAGATGTTCATAAATTGCGATCATTTTCGCAAATCATTACAGGTCTGTGTCTGTATGAATTACTCGTCATCGCCATTAACAATCATTCTCCAACTCAAATTTAAAATTATATAAATGTAGCTGTACTATAATAGTATTCTCAATCAATTAAAATTGAATAAGATTTAGAAACAATAAGAACAGCACGCTTAATGTTGCTTCTAGGGAACGAGTCGGACAGAAACTGAATTTATTCACGCCGACCAGATAGCGAAGCCTCTTAATTTTACAATTTCATTCATAAAACCCTAATTTGGAGATGCTGCAAAAGATGTTGCGATTTGGGTTTATGTAGACAGGGAGATATTCAGATCTAACGGTTAACGATTACCTGGACGGCTGAGATTTAAAAATATAAATGTTTAACCCTAGCAAAGCAACAACACTGGCCCTATTAGGCCCAATAAACTCATTTTGAGTCTGGACTCGACTCTCCACTGCTATTATAAACTGATTATACCTTATTAATTGTTTTTTTTTTTAATTAAATAGACACTTATCATTAACCGAAACACGTTATATTTAGTTGAATCAAATTTAACGTCGATGTATGCTTTTTGGTATGCTTTGGGTTTTAAACAGATCTTGATATTCAATTTTTGGTTCTAATAACATCATGCATTAAAATGTCTACATCATTTTAGATAAAAGAACTTATCGAAAGTAATACATCTAATTGGTTGTCAACAATACTTGGAAAAGCAAGAGTATATGTTTAAATGAGCTCGAGCTTGTGTCATTGGTTATATGTAAAACTCGAACTCAAATCAGTAACTCGATATGTTGTTTTGATGTAGACTCGGCATTCACTCAAGCATTAATGAAGCTTGGTTTTAGGTTTCAAGTATGTCAAACAACACGGGACAAACAACACAAAGTAGAACATTTAATAAAGTATGTTTTGTTTGATTAATAAATTTGTCATGTCAAGCGCCATAGATAATAAGCGACTTGAATTAACTTTTAGGAATTGCTATATCTTTTCATAAACAAAATTTCATATATTATCCCTAATAGAAAATGTTGATGACTATAAAATATTTGGAAAAGTGAAGCTTGGGATATATGGGTTTTTGTAACTAAAATGGTGGATTCATCATTCTATAAATCTTTTGATGCTTGAATCTTGTTGGAAATTTATACACCCAAACATGTTTAAAAAGTTTGGTTTTGTGTGGGAAATCTATAAAAGTGTGTTTTTGTAGTTTTGTGTCGAACTGGTTTATTAAGTGTCCACAAGTATTAATTGTATTATCGGTTATTCATGTTTGGATTTTTTGTTTTCTAATTAAGATTATGTTTATTAAAACTCTAACCATCACTAAAATGACCTAGATTTAACGTTTTAATATTCACATAGATGTTTGAGATTCGAATCTCCTTAGATATACATCTTGAGGTGTTCATGAAAAGAGTTCGAAAATATTTATAGAAATATCCTGGTTAAATCGTGTACATTTGACTCAAAGACTCGTTCTTTTCGAATAATCCTAATATATAAAATCTATCCATTTACCTGTCTATAAAACTCTCACATAGGTCACTAAAGTTTGTTTTTGGTTTCATTTGTACCAATTTGATATAAATAACAAAAATGACCTTTTATGTTTTGTAAGACAAAAATATATTCGATAAGATGTCGAAACATGATTATTCTTGCTACACTCAACTTCAACTTTTATTTGGACTTCTCGCGTAATACACCAGTAATTAATCTAGTTTTTGATAAATGAAATTTTTAAAGTTATCCATACAATAAATATTGATTGTGTTCACAACTGTTTGTTAAATAACGGCTCATTTTTGGCGGGAAAAGTAGCATTTCAGTTTCTGTTAATTTGTTCTTTACAATCAGTCCGTCTAGTGATTCTTTCGAGTCTTCCAACTGAAGATGCAGTTCGAAAAAGCTTCTTGGCAAAAGAATGGAGATATTTGTGGACTTCAGTTCCATATGTCGACATTGATTGTTCTAGCTAGAGGACTTAAAGAATTAAATAAGAAGGAATTCAATGAGTTTGTGTATTGTGTATTACTAAACAAATCCCAAGATTTGGTCAGTTTTCGTCTAAGTTGTTCGAATTACTTCAATATGTCGACTATAGGGAGGTGGATTCATGCCGAAAGTCATATTTAGATCCAAGGAAGAGTGTGAGTTGCCCCATTGTTTGGTAACTTGCAATACATTGCGGGTATTAAAATTGTTTCTGTTCAGATGTCCTCTCAGTTTACCTTATTTTAAACGGACTACATTGTTTCCGACACTGAGGGTTCTTGAGTTAAATGGTGTTGAGTTATTGGATGATGAACCAGTTGTAGGCAAGTTTTTTGATAGCTGTTATCAACTTGAGGAATTAATTTTCGTAGACTGCCTAATTTCCTAACTCGATTTCCTTTCTATTTCTTGTCTGAACCACGAGAGTCTCCGAACTGATAATCGGAAATTGCTTGAGTATGAATATTCTGATGACATTGTTTCAAGTCATTTTTCTGGGACGAAAGGAGGAGTTGTTATCAATATTCCTAAAGAAAATAAATAAATTAGACCCAAGCAAGTTTAATAGACTAACCTCTTAAAATAGACTCACCAAATCACTTATCAGCCAAAACCTACCTGATGCGTTGTTTCCGTTATCTCCAATAATCCTACCAATGTTACGACACTTCTTAAACTTTTAAACCGGTCAGAAAATAATTAAAAACATTTATAATAACCAAAATCGCTCAGCAACTCTCCATAATATAGCTCTTCATCAGTGGCGGAACTTGAAGGTCAAGGTCGGGGGGCAAAAAGAAAGAAATTGTTAATTCTAGGGGGGCAAAACTATAAAATTTAGTATTTATTCACTATAAATAAATAAAAGAAACCCTAAAAATGCCAAAAAAAACATCACTAAGAGATCAAATTTTTGGGGGGCGGGAACCCCTCCCTGCCCCCACTAAGCTCCGCCTATGCTCTTGATATTCTATGTAACGGTATGGTTTTTCAAAATCTCGTTTTTCAAAAACTTTTTAATTTACAACACACCATACGTTACGTTAGCATTTAAAAACTTATTACAAATATAATACATAGTAGTTATTCCAAAAACATGGGATTATAAAGCTACCCAAAAAGTATTCTCAGTCACAAGCAGCTAGGCAACCTACGAACAAAAAGACATGTTTGGAAAAAAGAAAGTATTAGTGTTAAACTAGTGAGACAATAATATTACTAAAGACTATTTAAAACAATTTAAAAAGTAGTTTGTCTTTACTAACTCAATCTATACTCACAACCTCATAAGCAGGTATAAAACAATCATTAACAATATATGTATATGAATATCTCGTAAAACAAAATCATATAACTTCAATGATTAATTATAAGCTCACTAGGGTCTATCAAGCCCTAAACATTCACAATAATAGGGTCCCTCTTATATCATAGGGTTATTACCCCGTTCGCTACTCATCCATTTCTGCATATTATTATAAGTATTGGGGCGCGACTCCCAATCTTTATAATAATCCAAAATATAAGCTTTCAATACCCTGACTTTGTAAATCAATGTGTTGTCGTGAAGGAGGGTTCCACGGTGTTTCATCTTATTACACCTCCCCACTCCCACGTGATGTCCCCGGTTGAAACATCTTAATAGTCAGACGTCACTCAAGTATAGGATCACGTCCCAGTACCTCGTGTTGCAAGGGAGGTCTAGAATTCCCCGCAACCATCTTTAACTGCTAGAACTTGACACCTAGTTAATGTACTAGGTCTCATTCTTGAGGCCTTTACCAATCAACTTTCACATAATTTATTTAACACGACAAATAAATTATAATAACAATAAGGATAGATGTAGTTAACTACTACGTGTCATCCAAACATACGGGTAGCTACAACCACCCGTAATTATCATGTATGGGCAACCACGTGTTACCCGTACCACATAATTCCATTATTCTGTTCTGGTTCATCTTTTAATGATTAAAACATCATTTTATATAAACAACGTCGTACAACAACAACGTTACTTTCAAAACATCTTTACAGTTTCAAATATCTTTTGAAACATTATACAACTTTGAAAACGTTACTTTTATCTTATGCTCGGTTTTATAATTCATATTGTACCCACCTCAGTCCTCGACAAATGCATCGCCCTAGCGATACAAACACGATCAACCTGATCATAAAATACCCGTTAATAAAGTTGTAACATCTCACAATAATTGACGCTTACTAGCTTAACGGTAAACTAAAAACTTCCTTCAGACCACTCAACCGCCGGCTAAGGAACACCAGCTGTCGGCGCTGGCGCCGGCACTAGTTACGCAACTTGCGCAACACTTAAACAAAATACATGCGTAACACTCAAACTAGCGCAACAACCTATGGAACAAATACTCAGCGAAACAATGCTATGGAACAAGCTTAGCGTAACAAGGTTGTGTAACAAGGTTATGGAACAACCTGTGCAACAAGCAGCGAAACAAGGTTATGGAACAAGCTTGTGCAACAAGCAGCGAAACAAGGTTATGGAACAAGCTTGTGCAATAGGGCTAACGGAACTCATCTTCTACATTTTAAACCAACGAGTTGCAGGGAAAATTTGGCCGGAATGGATAAAAATCCACCGGAATTAGCACCGGTGGATTTCAACGGAAAAATTTTAGAAATCACGTACAACCGGACTTGGGAAGTCCGGTTCTTGCCAACTCTGCGCGCCACGTAGGATTTCCACTAGCAACAAGCCTAGTCAGCATCCTGCGTGTCAAGTGCCGGCATTGGGAATGCCGGTTCTTGAAGAAATTTTGGGCGGTTTTCTAAGGTGGTTTCCGGTATTGTTAGGCGGTTTTGGGGGTTGGTTTTATTTTTTTAGTTTTGAAAATGGTTAAGTGTTAGTGTTTAGGGTTAATTATTTATGTAATTTGATGATTTTTATGAAAATTTTCAAATTGTGTTTTGTTAATATGTTATTGTTTTAGAGTTTGTAAAAGTTAGATTTTTATTTCTTGTTTTTTTGGTGTGTTTTATTCTATGTACAAAATGCCAAAAAATCATTTTGGTTAGTTTTTTTGTTTTGAAAATGGTTATGTGTTAGTGTTTAGGGTTAATTATTTATGTAATGTGATGATTTTTATGAAAAATTCCAAATTGTGTTTTGTTAATATGTTATTGTTTTAGAGTTTATAAAAGTTAGATTATTCTTTCTAGGTTTTTTTGTATGATTTATGCTATGTTCAAAATGGACAGAAATTATTTTTTTTTCACAAAAAATAACAACTTAAAAGTAAGAAATGGCCCTCTTAATAACAACAAGTGATTACACAATAAGATAGAATGGAGAAATTACGATACAACACTAATTTCGGTTACGTGGGCAATTCTGGCTTCGGCTGTTGTGACCCGTTTGTCCACAACCACTACAGTTTCGGACCCTACTTCCACTTGCACTTCCGCTAGGCTGGTCCATCTCGTTACGGATTCTTCTCGATTTCTTTCTTCCCCGTTTTGTAATTACCATTCTTGAATCCGCCACGATGGTCCACCTCGGTTTTCTCCAGTAGTCGATGTGTCGTAGTGGCCGAAACTGTGCGTTATATTGCTTTCTCCATTTATCAGTGCTATACCATTTTGAAGCCATTATAGGAGCAGCTTCATGGTTTCTTCGAGTAGGAGCGTTCACGTATCCATCAACAGCCATGGCATGGGAACAAGCAATCCTTTGCATTTGCCACTTTCCACAAGTACAAGACCATTTTGGAAAATCGACTGTGTATGTGTTTTCCCCACCCATGCTTGTGGGGTCATTTGTGCGACACTCATAAATACCATTTGAGATATCGAAAGGTGTTACCCCCTGATGAGTGGCATATGATTCCCGACCAGTGTAGAGATTCCACATGGCTGTTGCAAGAGGTGAATTGCACCCTCTAGATTTCTCGAAGTTTTGGACAAAGTGTGCTCTAGACAGGTTGAACGTACCTTCTATACATGCCTTGATAGGCATCATGCGCACAATGCGTATCACATTGTTGTACGATTCTGCAATGTTTGAGGTGGTGTTTCCCCAACGTACGTAGTCCTTATCGCGCATCAATGTCCACTTACTCAAACCAATTTCTTTCATCCAATCCCAAGCTTCTTCATTTATCGCTCTCACTTGCCTAACAGCGTATAAATACTTTCTCTTTTGAGTCGCAGTGCCGACCTGCCAACACCATCTCTTCAACTTCACGTCTTTAAACGTCGTCATAAGGTTACTCCTTATGTGTCTTAGACAGTAACGATGATGCCAGCCATCCATTGCAGCCATTGCGTTGATCAAACCCGCATGACGGTCTGAAATCACACACAAGGCTTTCTCTTTATGAATTACGGCAACATGTTCACGGAAGTTGCTTAGAAACCATAGCCAGCTGTCATTTGACTCATTATCAACCATGGCGAAAGCAAGTGGAAGTATATTCCCGTTTGCGTTTTTCGTCACGGCTGTGAGAAGCTTCCCGCGATAGTTTCCTTTCAAATGGGTGCCATCGACAACTACATAGGGAATACAATGCTTGAATGCTTGGATGTTTGGGCCAAAAGCCCAAAAAACATACCTAAAAAGAAAACTGTAATCGTTAATAGGAGTATTACAATTCACTATAATCATTAATATGAATATTAGAATTAAACTACGCAACAAAATTGGGAGAGCCCTAAAGCAAATAGCCTCTATGGTCATCATTGTCCACATATTGAATAACTCCCGTTTCAAAAGGAAACGGACCACATGCATCCGTTCAAATAAGTCAAATATGGATTGCGTAAGTTATTCAATATGTGTTCAATACAGTTTACCACAAATAACAATTTATATCCAATATCATTAGTGTCTAACATATCAAATAACAATTATTATATGTCAATATATGCAGTTTACTTTTGGCTATATCATAATATCCTGTTGGAAATTGACAAAATACATACCTAAATGTTTCTGGACTGTTTTGGTTTGCCTTTTGGCCATGTAACCATCTAACGATTGTACCGGGGTTTTCCTGGACCAATTCATCAATGTACGCCGGAAGCTCAGCAAAATTGCTCTCCCATGTTCCGTAGAGCCTTTCAATGGCTATTCTACGGGCATTCCAAGCTTTACAGTAAGACATATCCACATTCCAATGATCCTTGGCAGTGGCAATGATGTGTTTTACCTTGTAGGTAAGGTCCAGCTCGATTTGGTGGCCGATTTTTGTTGCAATCATGCTTGCCGACAAAGAACGGTTGTTATTTCTTACGACCGATCCTAGACAAGTGTGCCTTGGGTTCCATCTTGCCAGCTTCCATAATCCCTTACTGTTTCTGTTTGAACCCCTAGCAGTCCACTCACATGGATACCGGTGTTCGTCGCCTTGGAATTTCGGACTCGCTGTGAAGCATATTGCTTTCCAAGCCTCTGGCCTCGAGTCCAGCAAGTACATCTCCCTGTTATTTTTTAGCAACCAAGTTCTGATTGCATATACAAATTGTGCCTTGCTTTTGAAGTACACACCGGTTCTTGGGTCATCTCCTTCACGCTAGTACATACTCCACTATTTCCTCCTGTTCGTTGAACGGAAGACGATTCCATTCTTCCTCCCCCACAAAACCAGCGTCTGATTCCAAGACCCTTTCATCATGTTCACGATGAATTACGAGCTCATTGTGCTCTTCTTCGTCCTCCTCCGAAACGTCTCCAAGAATGGCATAGACTTCCGGTGCATATTCCTCGACCGAGTCGTTATCGGAATCTTCACGGCCGTTTCCACCAAAAGCCGCCTCTTCGACTTGCTGGTGTGGGGGGGCTTGTTGTTCGCCATGGTGTTGACTACTCTCAGGGTTCTGGGCTTCTTCGTTGTACTGTTCAGAATACCTTGACGGGAGCTCCGGTTGCTCAGTATATGAAGAATGTTGAAAGTGATCGGTGTAGGATGATGTAAACCCAGCTTGAGACTGATGAGGATTGTGTAATTGAATGTTCCTCATCTGGTCTGAAAAGGAGTATTGTGTTTGTTGAGGCACCGGGAAAAATTGGGCTTGTATTTGTGCTTGATATTGAAGGTTGTGTTCGCTCAAATAATAGATTGTTGCAAAAGTTTGATCGTCTACTAGTTCGCTCTGGAGAACATGATCTCCGCCGAAGGTGTACCACAGGGTTAGTTTAAGGTTGTAGAAATCACTGCTCACAGCAAGTTTGTTGTACGCCGTCTCTTTGAAAGTAGCAAAGTCGACCTTCTCGTACAGAGGAAAAACAATACGACGACCGGATGATGTATCGTCAATCAAGTAACCATTTTGGAATGAAAGTTCATTTCCAGGGATTAGATGAACAAGGAGGGTGGTAAATTGAGACATGGTTGAGGAAAATGAGAGTTGTTTGAGCGTTTCTGTATGAGATTTATCTGAGAGTTGTATGAGAGTTGTGAGAGGTAAAAGTTGGGAGTTGATGTAGGTAGTATATATATAAAGCACAGAACCTTATCTCATAAAATCTGACAGAAAATCCAGAGATTAAACCTTGTCCAGTGAAAATGCCACGTAGGATTGAGATAAGGATAAGAGCCGGTTTTGGGAAATCCGGCTTATCAAAAGCTTTATCTACCGTACTGTACCTTATGTCATAAAATCTGACAGAAAATCCAGAGATTAAAAGATAAGGATAAGAGCCGGTTTTGGGAAATCCGGCTTATCAAATGCTTTATCTACCGTAATGTACCTTATGTCATAAAATCTGACAGAAAATCCAGAGATTAAAAGGATAAGAGCCGGTTTTGGGAAATCCGGCTTATCAAAAGCTTTATCTACCGTACTGTACCTTATCTCAGAAAATCTGACAGAAAATCCAGAGATTAAACCTTGTCCAGTGAAAATGCCACGTAGGATTGAGATAAGGATAAAAGCCGGTTTTGGGAAATCCGGCTTATCAAAAGCTTTTTGTTAAAGGTCTGTATGATGTGAACTTTTCACTGTATCACGTCAAAAAATCTGACAGAAAATCCAGAGATTAAACCTTGTCGAGTGATGTAAAATATATAAATGGATTAAGTTTTAAATATATTTTTTTGTGCTATATAAAATATGATGTAAAATATATTATATATTACGATTTTAAGTTTTACACACACAACCATAATGAATTCAAACACACACCGAAGACAAAGGCTCGAAGATCTCATTGAAGAACTCGCCAATCTAGATGAGCGAAGACAAGTACTGCGAGACGAAATTGATCAACTCCTATACGATATTCAACAACATGAAACGGAATCTTCCCAAATTATGGATAGCGATGAACAACCAATTGTCTTAGCTGCAACTGCTGAAGAATTTTTTCTTGAAGGGGATAGAGGGAAAGGTGACGAAGAACAATATTGTCATATTGCTTATTTAGGAAAAAGTTTCAAGTGTTGCAGAAGGTTTTTGGGCGTTTTGCTTGGACGCACGCAAGACAATGCTTTGTGGGAGATGGTAAGTTTTACATTTTTAAAATTTTATAATATCAAAGTTAGTGTTGAATCTTGATTATAAATATTGTTTGTTTGTTTTATAAATATAACAGCATATTGATGCTTGGATAAGACGGTCACAAGTAATTCATAAAAAAACCATAGAAAGGGATAATATGTTGAACACCAGGTATGCAGTGATGCCAACTTTTTTCAACAATGATTTTGTTGAACAACAATGGGAAAGAATAGTTAAGACAGCAACAGGATGTTTGAAAGTTTTCCCTGCTTGGTGGGAAGTTGACATAGTCCTAATTCCAATAAGTTGTCGAAATGAGCACTGGTTCCTTCTACAACTTAAATTATCCACTCTTGAATTGACCATTTTTGACAGGGAATTAGCAGTAGTTCCGGATGCCCATCGTTCTCGTCTCATGACTTATTACGAAGAAAACCTTGTAAGGTTTTTGCAAGAAATAAATTATATGAGTAGAGGAGCTACACTAAATGCGAGAAAACCTTTCGGATATGTCGCCATAGTTCCCCAATGTCCAAATAGTAGACAAAATTCAGCTTTGTTTATCTGCTTGTTTATACACCACATACTAACCAATGAAACAAGGGAAATAATTATTGCTGATGTGTCTAACGAGCAAGTGGATGTTTTCAGACAAGGGATGGCAAAAGCACTCTATTCAAAACGTATCGACCGTACTGTTGGATAGAAAACTTTATTGTAATTTTCATTTGTTGTCTTATTTTAATTGTATTCTAATGTATGCCCTTGTATTTTCAATATTATGTTGTTTTTTTTAAATAAAAATTCTATTAAGAAAGTTGATTTGTAATTTCAATATTATGTTGTTTCTTTTAAATAAATATTATGTTGTTTCAATATTATGTTGTTTCTTTTAAATAAAAATTCTATTAAAAATTCTATTAAAAATTCTACCGTATTGTACCTTATCTCATCCGGCTTATCAAAAGCTTTTTATCTACCGTACTGTACCTTATGTCATAAAAATCTGACAGAAAATCCAGATAATTAATACGGAGTTTAGTTTTAAAAGCCAATAAACTTTTTGAATCATTTCTTAAACAATAAAAATATGTCTTAATAATAATAAAAAAATGTTATATAAAGAATATTCCAAAAACTATGTTATATAGAAACAATGATAAAAACATAATTAAAAAAAACACTAATAATAAAAAGATAATTAAAAAAAAAATAATATAAAGAACATTACAAAACTTACTTAAAAAACATAATTAAAAAAAAACTAATAATAAAAAGATAATTAAAAAACACTAATATAAAGAACATTAGAAAAACACTAATAATCCACCCAGCCGTTCATGCTATCGTTTATTTTCAACCAATAGTCTTTATCTTTTAAGTAACAACATGTGACAAACTCGTCTTTTTTCTCTTTTTTTTTCATATCCTTCTCAACAACGGTCGGCAACGGTGCGTTGATTTTGGCAGCTTCTTCGCTGCTCGGTGGAGACACAATGTTGTCATCATCGTCTTCGTCATCAGGGGCGCCCGGTGGGATAACTATAACGTCGTGAACTGGAACATTAGATCCTACTGAACTAGTGCTTGAATCTTCATTGTCTTCAAAGACGGATTTGTGTAAAAAGTGACGACCAAAGTATGGAGCGCCCGAGAATGGTAAATATATTTTTGGTGTTAAGAAATCTGCAGGAATACGAGACATTATAAGTTTATGTAATAACTTTGTGTTTGGTGAGTTTGTGAACGAATTATAGAGATTTTGATATAGAGTTTAGGTGCATGGTGTCTTCTTTTTATAGAGTTTGTGATGGGATAAGGATAAAAATCTGACAGAAAATCCAGATATTAATCTTTGTCCAATGAAATTGCCACGTAGGATTGAGATAAGGATAAAAGCCGGTTTTGGGAAATCCGACTTATCAAAAGCATTTTTTTAAAGGTCTGTATGATGTGAACTTTTCACTGTATCACGTCAGTATCGTACCTTATGTCATAAAAATCTGACAGAAAATCCAGATATTAATCTTTGTCCAATGAAATTGCCACGTAGGATTGAGATAAGGATAAAAGCCGGTTTTGGTAAATCCGGCTTATCAAAAGCATTTTGTTAAAGGTCTGTATGATGTGAACTTTTCAATGTATCACGTCAGTATCGTACCTTATGTCATAAAAATCTGACAGTGGAATCAATGCTTTTACAGTCTTTTATTAATAGCCGGTGTTTATAAATCCGGCTTATTAAAAACTATTCATATGAACTTATTATAAATAATAACACACTGTAACACTATCGATTTACCCTATCACCTTATTATATCTCTCTCTAGCATATCCTGCAACAAATTTAATCTCATAACCATGGCTTCATCCAGTAATTCTAATTCCACTAACTCCAATATCATCGACACCGTTTTCAAACATCTGGAGGAAGATAAAAAGCGTCTGGAAACACTAAACTCCCTTATTAAAAGTTTCCAGAAAGCTGATAACGAAAAAACCCAACTCATACAATCAATTCAAGAAGACCCAAACCTATCAATTTTAGAACAAGATTATCTCAACCACCTTCGTCTCCAGTGCGTGAAAGAATGGGAAAATACGTCCAAATGTGGCGAGTTGATCAGTCGGATTGATCTTCAAGTAGAAGAGAAAAATGACTTTATACAACGAATTTGCAACATAAACGAAGATGTAGATGCGGTCAACGTCTCACAAGCTATCATACCAGCTCAGAGTGTTGAGCAATTTTTCCTTGAAGGTGACAGAGGAAAGAACGAAGAAGACCAATATTGTTTAATTAGTTGTTTACCGGAAAATGTACAGTGTTCCAGAACGTTTTGGGGCGTTCTGTTAGGATTTACGCAAGACAACGAATTGTGGGAAACTGTAAGTTTTTTATTTACAATTATTTTTTTTTTAATAACTTTAATTTTTAATAACTTTAATTTTTTCCGCTTATTTTCAGCATGTCGATGCATGGATAAGGCGATCACAAGTGGTGCATCGAAATTTACTAGAGAGGGAAGAAAGGGAACCAAGAACCAAGTATGCAGTAATGCTTATATCGTTTCATGATGATTTTGTCAATCATCATCATTGGGGCAGATGTTTTGAAATTTTCCTTGGACGAACAAAACCATACAAAGGCTGGAGAGGCGTTGATTCAGTCCTTATTCCAGTATCTACCATTGGGGGTTATTGGTTTCTTCTTGAGTATAAAATTAATTCCAATGAGTTGAGCATTTACGACCGTGAGCAATCTGCACATCCGGCCGTGTATATGCAAGACTTATTAAGATTTTACGTTAAATACATTTGTTGGTTTTATTACTCTGCAAAACGTATCGGACCATCGGCACATGAACCTCCTCCTGGGTATGATGCACAACTTTATTACAAAAATGTAACTCAATATCCGGGTAGTAAGGAAAACTCTGCTGTGTTTCTATGTATGTTTATTCACTACACGGTCACTGGTGAAGTCTCAAGTGTAGTTAGAGCTGATGTATCCAATGAACAAGTAGTTGCTTTCAGGAGAAGGATGGCAAATGTACTATATGCAAAACGTAAAATGTAATTTTTTTTTATATTTAATAATATGTAATGTTTTTAATATATATTTTTATTGTAATAATTTTTCATTTATGTTTTTATGAATATGTTTTTATTGTCATGTTTTCTGTTAATATGTTTTTATTTAATATTTAATGTTATAAAAAATATTGATATAAACAAATATTAAAGCAGGAAACAAATATTGATATAAACAAATATTAAACACAAACACCAACTTTTTATTAATGAACAAAATCAAACATAGTTCAATACAACACAGTAGGTAAACGTACTACTGGGGGGGAGGGGGGCGGGGGCGGTAATACAAATGACTGCCGGTGAGGCATCTCGTTGGTTGTGGGATCCTGGTTGATCTTCTGGGTTCTTCATTATGTGGGTTGGGTGGCTGGTCAAACCCAAAATCACCAAAAGACTGAATCTGAACCGGGCTACTATCATGATAATGAGACCGGCGTGCAACCATTTCGGTACTAGGGTCCCTTTGGAAATCTGGTTGTACCCAAGGTCGAAACCCATCGCCATGAAAATTGGGTGACAACGAAAGCCAAGTAGAGTCATGGGGAGGGGGAGGGGTAGGGCTAGGGGTAGGCGTACGCATCAACTCGTTGATCATGTCTAGCCCATGTGGGTACCACTACCTCCAGCCTCAAACTGTTGTGTACTACTACCTCCATGCTGATACTGGGAACCACCACCATCTGCCTGAGAACCACCACCATCTGCCCGAGTATGCTGCCCGTACTGGGAACCACCCCAACCACCCTGATACTGACCTCCATATTGGGGTGGAGGAGACGGAGGACGTGGATAATACGAAGGTGGGGGAAACGAAAATTGTTGCGATCCATAGTTCATCCGGTCCGGATTATGTCCATATCCCATAGCATCATTAGGGATTTGAACAAAATCCTGCCACATGGCGTTGTTCCCCACTCCACTATCCATGTTCTGTCGAGCACGATCGTGGATTTCCCTCAACGCCTCGTTCTGCAAAAAAATTAAAACATATAATATAAAATAAATGTGATATACATATATGAATATATAAAATAAAATAAATACGCATAACATATTACCTGTACTTGCTGGACACCGCCCCATTGTGGATACACGTTGGGAGGGTTAGGTGCACCCGAGTTCGTGATGAATAAGACAGTGCGCTGATAATACCACTGCATATAGCCAGGTAGAACACCTCCCCCCTCTGGTCCATCAAAGTGATAGACATGGTTGTATCTATCATTCCACCACGCTATCTGAGCCTGTCTCTTCTGCTCCCAGTCTGTACCTCGTCCCCCGCTAAACGAACCCGCATGGTTCCTCTTGTGCTCTCTAACTGGAAATATAAACAAACTTTCGGGAACCCCTTGCCCGAATCCAAACTGCCTGCATACTCGGTTCGGTTGATGAGGTTCCGCAGCATACCACCAAACAAGCCATCCACTATACGCCCATATCCCGCTGTCTCTCCGGCAATCATACACAAGGCCCCCCAGTACATCGGTATAAGGCCACCAAATAAACTGGCCCTCTTCCAACGCGGTGAAAGCGGCACGGTATGTAACCAACACATGAGCCGGTGTGCGTGTGTTACTAAAGTTACCAAACCGGCGATGCCACCTAATATACAAATTAATAATCGTAAAAATTTGATGAAATAATAAATATAATAATCAGTAATTAAAATTATATAATAAAAATAATAAATATATAAAAATAATAAATATAATAAAAATAATAAATATATAAAAATAATAAATATATAAATTAATCTAAATTAATCTAAATTAATCATAATAACAAATATAATAAAAATGTAATGCAGAGATAAAAACATTACTTTTCACCAACGCAGTGTGTGTAAATATGCTGTACACCCTCCCGTATGGTCCTACGGGGCGCAGTAATGGGTATTCTCTCCCAGGCCCAAAGCTGAAGCAACATCAACGGGCCCTGAATACCTTTCACATCCGGCTTCTCCGCAGCAGTACATAGTTGTCGGTACAAATAAGCCAACACTGCGGAGCCCCAGCTAAGTCTACCACCCTCAGTTAGGTCGTCTATGTTTTTCAAAAAATTAAGCGACACATCATACGACCTTGAATCACTGAACAGGTGCCCACCCAAAAGAGCCATAATATAAAGTCTAGCTCTTTGCCTGCTGTCCCCCCTGGGATGAGTAATTTGATAAACTAGCTCCTGGATTGTTATTCTACCACCTTCAACCTCACTCTCGGCTGGCTCAAAACCAAGATAGCCAGAACAATCACTCGACCACTCATCCGCGCTTTTAGACTCAAAAACTCCGGAAACCACAGGTCCGTCTACAGGCAGCCCCCAAATAACTTGTACGTCTTGTAACGTAACGGTCGCTTCACCGGTGGGAAAATGGAAGGTGTGCGTCTCGGGACGCCACCTCTCGACCAAAGCCGTAATCAGAGCGTGGTCGATCTTATGGTAACCGGTGCGTAATACACCGTCGAACCCAACGCTGGCTATCAAGTTTCTCACTTCCTCCGGAATATTCTCGGTCTGGTCCCAAAATCCGGAATCACACCGTCTAGCTTTTATGGGAGCAAAATGATCTTCCAAATTGTTAAATAGACGGGCAGCACGGTGGTGGTTATCGGCTTGTAAATACAGCAATTCAGCGTTCCGGGGGGTTGCGGAAGCTCCAAATTGCGCCATTTTGTGTTTTGGTTTGATTTTGGTCGGATTTCTTAAGTTTTTGCCGGATTGTTTTTTTGTGTTGAAAGTTTTTTGTGTGTGGGTGTTAAAATGATCGCTGCATGGTGAGTATTTATGATTCATAAGAACCGGATTTCCCAAAGCCGTTTCTTACACGTGGCACAACGGCATTGGCTAATATTAAAGGTGTTTGTCGGTCGCTGCATGGGCTTTAATGCTGCTGTCGGTGGAGTCAAGAGCCGGCATTGGGAATGCCGGCACATGCGTTTGTGGAAAACCCACGTGGAAAGTGATGCTGACTGGGCGATGACTCAGCTTTTCTGTAGTGGAAATCTGACGTGTCGTGGTGATTTGGCAAGAACCGGACTTCCCAAGTCCGGTTCTACGAGAATTCTAAAATTTTTTGGTTGAAATCCACCGGGGCTAATTCCGGTGGAAAAATCACCATTCCGGCCAATTTTTCAGTTGCAGGTTTATGCAACTCAACAAAACTCAACAGAACCTTAATATTAAGCTACCACAGCGTAAATAAATCGATTATGAACTCAAATAACAAGTTATACCTCGATAAACAAAATGGGTATCGATTCGACCCGAAATGAACCACCGCGAAACTAACTTTCGCTTATACCGAAATGATCCCCTCGACACGAGGAGCACAAATATGCTTTCCGTTTATTTATCCGTCAAAAAATGAATGCCGAATCATCGCCAAAAGATTAGCCTGACTTAAATCTCTTATTTTCTTTCTTTCTCTGCTCGAACTCACGCAGAAACACACCATTCATGCCAACTTTATTTCTTACCTTTCTTCAAACTTAAGTAAGAATTAATATAAAATTTTTATATATAACTCTATACTTTGTCATAATGACAACTTGGCCCAAAATGCAACATTTTTTTATAAAATTAGTCCCTTTTGACCACAAACTTATAATAACTTAAGTCCTTCTTACTTAAAACTTATTACAAATATAGTCCTTTGAATATTTTTGGGTCGCTACACTTTGGCCTATTTGGAAGTGGCGTAATCACATAATTCTTAAAAACGATGATCTCTTTCCAGGCATCTAAAGAGTTTCTCTTCAATGGATTTCTAATAGAACTACCACCCCAGACATCCCAAACATGGTGGTACATGGAGATCATGTCCTAGAAATATTGTCGAGAACCTGAGGTCATAGTTTGTATATTCAAGATAGGTGGTTTTTATTTGGTTTTTCAGTTGGTGTTGTGAAGTTTATCGGGTGTGTGCGGTTTTGTTTATGGTTGGGCATTAAATTTGGCTCCTTCTTATGAAAGACAAGAGTGTCCGCCCCTTCTTTCTCAAGTAGGCTACTTTTTTCGGAACTGCCCGCCATCTTGTACATTTTTCTTACTCTTTAATATGATGGCTTTTAAAACAAAAAGAAAAAATGTCATAAAAAAAACTATTTCATTTTTGAATTTTTTTTCTTAAGAATTAGATAACTCTTATCAAACATAAGCGTATCAAACATAAGCAGTCGAAACAAAGATTCGATTCTCATCAATATTATTCAACATTTACCGATTTAAAAAGAAATCATTCGAAGAAACTAAAAATAAACAAGTAAATGATTATTCTTTTTAATATATGGAGGTAATGACTGAAACTAAAGACAAAGAACCTAAAAATATACCTCGTCATGCTCTACCTAACATACACGTATATTTAGCCACCTTGTCGTGATGTTTATTTGGAAGCATGTAATGCGGTGGCAAACAAGACGGTGTTCTGTTCACCGAGTCATTCCTCCTATTAAATCTTAACTATTGTTTTGTTTACTACAACTATCACTATCATAGTATCATGTGTGGGATATTGGCATTGTTAGGTTGTTCCGATGATTCGCAGGCTAAACGAGCTCGAGTTCTCGAGCTCTCTCGCAGGCATGCATATTTCTTCACTTTTAATATCATATATAATCTGTTTTGGTTTGAAAAGTTTGGTAATTACCGTACTTTGCATAAGTTATACAACGGCTTATAGTCTAACGGTATGTCAGATTTGAAGCAGATGTTATGGGTTCATATCTAACAAGAGTTTGAATAAATATGATGCAAAATAGTATTTGCCTTTCTGGAAAAAAAAATATATAAGTTGAGTTGAGTCAAAGTTCTTTATAATCACTTTGAGTCGGAGCTCTAACATTAAGAAACACGTCTTATGTAGCTTTATTGAGTTTGCGACACTTTGCAATGTTCTTTATATAAAACAATTTATAAGAGTTTGCAACACCAACACTCTCACGTGTGGAGAAACGTCTGGCAATAAAGACCAATTATTTCTCATCAGTGTTATTTATGATATTCCAATGTATTAGTGATTATGACTAGAGTAACGTTCCTACTCATCATTATGTCACTCGTTTGAACTATTCTGTAAAGCTTTGACTGTTGGAATCCAAGAGTGATGAAAGGCCGGGAGCCGAGCACCAGGTGTCGGGAGCCGGGGGTCGGGTGTCGGGTGTTGGATGTCGGGTGTCGGGGGCCGAGAGTTGGTACAAGGAAAAGTTTCGTGTGTGTCGGGCTAGGTGTTTATGGGATTAATAGGCTACAAATATTAGTCATTCACTACTAACACCATCAGACTACACATAAAAGTAATGTAACGTAATTTTTTATCTTTCTAAAGAAATAAAATATTATATATCTCATAAAAGGTATAAATTGAATAAAATTGGTCATGCTTGAAATAATTTTGAAATACAATTAATTTTGTATTCTATATAACTATATAAGTGAATTTTTTCAATATAAAATTGTATAATCTTTGACTTTAATCTTAGGTTTTAGAGTGACAATGTATTCTTGTTTGCATTTTTAGGTTATCTCTTTAGCAAAAAAATTTTTTGAATTAAGTGTTATTATTCTGAATCTTTTTCATTTTTCATATGTTATATCTTAAACTAATTACAAAACAAAGACAAATCCATGAAACCGGATTCTTAATTTCTTATCACCAATCCTCGTTGGGGATGGGAATGAATACGGGAAAGTATGGTGTTTAATTTGGACTTAATTGACTTAATTCGAGAATGAAAAAAAACAATGATATATTTGTGTTATGTTTAGTGCGGAAAACTTCCAATGTATGAGATGCATGGCCTAAATGATACTTATTTAGCGTTGTTATATCAAGAGAAGCTAAAGTCGCTTGTACTAACATAGGCTAAAGCATCGCGGTCCTGATTGGAGTGGTCTATATCAACATGGTGATTGCTATATATCTCATCAACGACTAGCTATCGTTGATCCCGCATCTGGAGATCAGCCCCTTTACAATGAAGATAAGAGTATCGTTGTAACGGTATATCATTTAACCATCCAATTTTACGTTGTCTAAAACCTTACATTTAACTAACAATGTTACTTAAAAATATAGGTTAATGGCGAAATATACAATCATGAGGAGCTACGTAGCCGTTTGCCAAGCCATAAGTTCAAAACTGGCAGCGATTGTGAAGTTATAGCACATCTTGTGAGTCCCTTACCTTATAATCATAGAGATTCAGGCGTATATGCAAACATTACGCTATGTCTTCTATACTTTTGTAACTTATGAAAATTTTCATCATTTTTAAAACCACGCTTCTTAGTATTCTTGTCACGATCCTTGTTTACTATTCGTTGTTGTTGGTATTTGAATAGTTTTAACAAATGTGTGTCCGTAAATGTGTGAGCCTACGGGAGCGCACACATCGACATTTAGACACGACTACAAGTTTAATTTATTTATTAAATATTACTTAATGGTTAAGTGTAAATATTTATTAAATAGAGGGTTTATTATGTAAATAAGGAGGTTTCCTTATTGTAATATAACTCAAATTCTTAGATTTGAAAACCTATAAATAGAAGATAAACCCTAAACCCTAATTCGTTCCTAATTCATTGCAAAATAAAAAAGGATCGACTAATTTGTTTTTTTGGCCGATCGGTTTTTTGAAAAAAGGGGTTTTTTTATTTATTTATTTTGGTTTTTGTAATAAAGAGTTGCTGCTAGACAATTGTTGTAAAAAGCAATTAAACGTGTACTAGCATACTAGTTTGTCGCTAAAAGAAGGTGTCGCGTACGTAACCGTAGATTAGATCTTACACTTAGATCTACGACTTTCGCTTGCTTCTAATTCAAGGTAAATTCTTTATCCGATTTATTATTTACTATGTGATCCTAATTTCCGCTGCCATGTATTGTTTGACAATATGACTCTAGTTGTATACCTATAGTGGTATCAGCCAAAACATAGGTAAATATTATTTTGGATCTAAAACATCAAAATTGAGGGGGGATTAGGGTTGGTTTATTGTATGATTTTACAAAATTAAAAGTTAATTTGAAATCAATCTACTTTGCAATTTGATGTTTAATTACCTTATTTACTTTTATGCAAAATTATGCTTATAAAGTTACATGCATAACTTTGTAAGCATAATTAGATATATTGATATTGTTAAAAAGTAAATTGAATTAGTGACATATTATTAATTGTTAATTGAATATGTGCGACACAAAAGGATTTGTATGATAAAAAGTTATGTGTGGTTTATTTGATTTACGAATTGTTTACATATTGATAGCTTACGCAATCCAAACTTGTTTATTTGGACGGATGTATGTGGTCCGTTTCCTTTGAAACGGGAGTGATTCAATATGTAAACAATGACCATAGAGACTTTTTTAGGCATTACCCAAATTAGTTGCGTAGAATAATTCTAAATTGTTTATTATAAATATTGTTTGTCAAATGTCTTTTGAAAGAAACAAAATTTAATAATAAGACTAAAGAATTATTATGACGAGTTATTAACTTATTTTGGAACTTTTATACGTTCTATAACGCATTTGGTTGGGTTTATATACCGTAATTTGGTCCAGCGACGGAACGTATAAATTTACAAAATATCTTAAAAACCATCGATTTAATAAGCGTGTGATTGGTAATTTATAACTAGATTGTACATGCTCAGTGTATTATTACCCAACTAGGCTCACCTACAATAGGGGACGATGTCTAGGAAAGTTATGCGGAGTGGGGTACACTCCTAATGAGGCAATGCTATTAAGAAATGTTGAACCATTCGCTACACCTCACATGCTTTCCTAGTCGTACCCTCGTAGAGCTACCGAAAGGGTTTTAATGATGACCATGTTACGATTAGTTGTATAAATTAGGTAATCATAGAAACACGTTTAATAACCAGTAAAATAAAAACATTTTGTTTTTAAATTAAATTACGTTACGAAATTGTTGCATGGCAATTGCGTACATAGATTTTTAACACCCATGGAATTTAAGTCAATTGATATCCGTATTGCCTAGACAACTTGTACTTGCTCGTCACTCTACGTGAGACGTAGGTGAAGTGTATCCAAGGCGGATTACCACTCATAGTGAGACTGTGGTGGACTATCTGCAGTCTTCAGTCGGATGACTTAAATCGGGTTATGCAGTGAGACTGTAAACGCCGATAGCGATAAGATGCGACGAAACATGATTAATGTCACGATCACCATTTAGATGCTCGGATCGAATTATGACATTAAGTCCCATTTTCTAGGAGTTGCACCGGTAAATGCAATTACGGATCGTCACTTACCTTTTGAGTATTACTTAGTTCCTAGCAGATCAACTGATGGAACGGTGATATGTCAATTGGATCCTAGACTTAACTAAAAATAAACCATGGGTTTTACGTTTTATGTTAAGAATTTTATGTCGAAAGTACTAATAAGAACTTTCACTCTGTTTTTGCAGAAATGGCACAAAACGCAACTGATGAGATTTTGAATGAAACCAAAATCGCGTTAAGGCGCAATATTCTTACTGGGCCGAATTTCAATGATTGGCACCGATCACTGAGGATTGTCCTAAGAGTGATGGAGCGCGAACATATCCTTGAAACACCTTTGGGTGCTGAGCCAGCTGCTGAGGCTCCTCAAGAGGAACGTGACTTGTATAGGGCAACCTATAAAGCTCACGTAGAAGTGCAATGTCTTATGTTGAGTTGCATGTCCTCTGAGTTAGCAAAGCAGTTTGACATCAAGCAACCAAATCAGATCATATCTGAGCTACGTGCATCGTATGAGAAACAAGCCGGCCTTGAGCTAAATGACTTGATTCGAGAAGTACATGCATGTCATCATGTGTCAGGAACGCCCATTGGGACTCACGTTATGAACATGAAAAGCTTGTTTGATCGTTTGACTAGGATGCAATTTGCATATCATAACCAAGTCGCTGTGAGCATTGTTCTCAACCCTCTCTCACCGGAATTTGAGGAGTTCACACGAGGTTATAATATGCAAAGTATGAACAAAAGCATCAACGAACTCCACGTTATGTTGGTGGAATTCGAAAAGTCAAAAATGAAGGTGAAAGGCACTCAAGTCTTAATGATTGAGGGTAGCCAAGCTCATAAGAAGAAAAAGCAACCGCTAAAGGCTAAGGGGAACTTTGCAAAGGGTGGAAAAAATAAACAAGTTGTTGTTTATTCTTCCAAGCCTAAGCAAACTCCTCCAGCTAAGAAGGCAAAGGTCGCACAAGATGATACATGTCATTATTGTGGAGATAAGAGTCACTGGAAGAGGAACTGTCCTAAGTGGCTAGCCGAGGTGCAAAATAACAAAAAGAACGGCACGGCCGGTTCTTCAGGTATTTTCACCATTGAATTATATTCTTTCGCTAAATCAAATACTTGGGTCTATGACACTGGTTGTGGAGCTCATATTTGTAACTCCTTGCAGGGGTTTAGAGCGAAAGAGAAACTGAAGTATGGATCCTTGTACCTGTACGTCGGCAACAGCATACGAGCAGGAGTGGATGCCATTGGAAGTTATGACTTACGATTACCCTCGGGCATAATTCTTGTATTAGACAATTGTTATTATGCACCTTCTATTGTTAGGGGAATTGTTTCAGTTTCGGTTTTGAAAGATAATGGTTTTTGTAATACATTTACCGATTATGGGATTTCTGTTTCTATGAATAATATTCATTATTTTAATGCTATTGCTATTAATGGAATATTTGAAATTGATTTGCATGATCTTCTTTCATTACCAATTAATAATTCATTGTTTAATTTAAACGCAAAACGATCTAAGTCTAACTTAGACTCATCCTTCCTATGACATTGCCGTCTTGCACACATTGGCAAACACCGTATCGAAAGGCTTCAACGTGAAGGGCTTTTGAAATCAAGTGAGGATTCATTTGATAGGTGTGAGTCATGTGTATCGGGCAAAATGGCAAGGAAACCCTTCTCGCATGAGAATCAAAGGGCGAGCGACTTACTAGGAATCATACATACTGATGTATGCGGTCCTTTTAAGCATATGTCTCGGAGAGGTGCTTACTACTACGTTACATTTACCGATGATTTCAGCCGTTATGGTTATGTTTACTTGCTTAAACATAAACATGAGGTGTTTGAAATCTTCAAGGTATTTCAAAACGAAGTAGAAAATCAACTCGGCAAAACCATCAAGGTACTCCGATCGGATCGTGGTGGTGAATATCTCAGTCAAGAGTTTAAGAATCATCTACAAGCTTGTGGAATTGTCCAGCAGCTTACTCCTCCCTATACACCACAACACAATGGTGTATCGGAAAGGAGAAATCGAACATTGTTGGATATGGTTCGATCGATGATGAATCTTACAACCTTGCCATTGTCTTTTTGGGATTATGCCTTAGAGTCTGCAGCACGCATTCTCAATATGGTTCCAACCAAGAAAGTTGATAAGACACCATATGAATTATGGTTTGGCATAGCGCCAAATTTGTCTTACTTAAAGGTCTGGGGATGTGAGGCTTTCGTTAAGCGCGATTCGCCTGACAAACTCGAACAGAGATCTGTTAAGTGTATCTTTGTAGGATACCCAAAGGAAACGATGGGTTACTACTTCTATCATCCTTCTGAGAACACTGTGAAAGTGGCTCGATATGCTGAGTTTTTCGAAACAAAGCTTATTGGTCAAGGAAACAGTGGGAGGGTTATAGACCTTGACGAGGTTCAAGAGGAAGATACGTCACTTTCTACTAACACTGGTGATCAACAATTCGGGGGGGATAGAGTTGAGCCTCAGGATATGCCTCAATCTAGTCCGACTCAAGTTGTGATTGAGCCACAAGTTCAGTCTCAACAACAAATTGTTGATGCTCAAATTCGTAGGTCCGATAGGACGATACGTGCACCTCCTAGGTTGAACTTAAACGTTAATCTAGAGGATGGTGACGTATCAGGGGATCTTAATGAACCTCGAAACTTGAAAGTTGCATTATCAGGTCCAGACGCTGAAAAATGGCTTCAAGCTGCGAATTTGGAGATCCAATCCATGTATGACAACGAAGTTTGGGATTTGGTAGATAAACCTCCAAATGCCAAGACTGTCGATTGTAAATGGATCTTTAAGATAAAGACTGACATGGATGGGAATATACACGTCTATAAAGCTCGTCTCGTGGCAAAAGGTTTTACTCAAGTCTATGGTATAGATTATGATGAGACTTTTTCCCCAGTGGCAGACATAAGAGCTATTAGAATTCTCTTAGCCATAGCTGCATTCTATGACTACGAGATATGGCAAATGGATGTCAAGACAGCCTTCTTGAATGGTTATCTAGACGAAGAGGTCTATATGAACCAACCAGAAGGTTTTATTGATCCATTACATCCCAACAAAGTATGCAAGCTAAAGAAGTCCATTTATGGACTTAAGCAAGCATCAAGGAGTTGGAATAAAAGACTCGATGAAGAAATAAAGAAATTTGGTTTCGTTCAGAATCTAGATGAGCCATGTGTATATCTAAAGACCAGTGGGAGTAATGTTGTATTCCTTGTCTTATATGTCGATGACATATTACTTATGGGAAACTACATTCCAATGCTTGAAGATGTAAAATCTTATCTTGGAAAGTGTTTCGCCATGAAAGACTTGGGTGATGCAGCATATATTCTAGGAATCAAGATCTCGAGAGATAGATCTAAGCGGATGATAGAGTTAAGTCAAAAGGCTTACATTGACAAAATACTAAAACGGTTTAGTATGGAAAACTCCAAGCGTGGATTTATCCCAATACAAGATGGACTTAAACTCAGTGTTCAGGATGGTGCATCTACACCTCAAGAGGTGGAACGTATGCAAAGGATTCCCTATGCTTCGGCAGTAGGATCCATTATGTATGCAACAAGATGTACAAGACCTGATATAGCTTTTGCGCAGAATATCGTAAGTAGGTTTCAACAGAATCCAGGCGAAAAAACACTGGATTGCTGTAAAGAACATTCTGAAGTACCTACGGGCTACTAAAGATATGGTTCTGGTGTATGGTGGAAATCCCGAGGCAGAACTTAAAGTTACTGGTTACTGTGATGCCGGATTTCAGACAGACCATGATGACATCAAATCTCAAACAGGTTATGTTTTCATAATGAATGGAGGAGTTGTAGTCTGGAAAAGCAAAAAGCAGTCCACCATTGCAATGTCTGCAACAGAATCTGAGTACATAGCAGCTGCTGAAGCTGCGATGGAAGCTGTTTGGATCCGGAAATTTATTTCTGGACTTGGTGTAGTTCCTACCGCCAAGTTACCCATGGATATGTATTGCGACAACACAGGTGCAATAATCATAGCTAATGAACCAGGTGTTCAAAAGGGAGCCAAACACTTTCAAAGGAAATTTCATTATATTCGTGAGCGCATAAATGATAATGAAATCAAGTTACTCAAAGTTCACACAGATAACAACTTGGCAGATCCTTTTACAAAGGCTTTGGCAAAGACGAAACAAACTCACTTGGCTGAGGGCATAGGACTTCGTTTGTCTAGTTGTTCCATGTAATCTGTGAATTTATTAAGTATTTGGATATATGGATGTATAATCAATTTTATTATGATTAAATAATATTGAGGATATGTGATTTTAATTAATATTTTATTGTTGTCCAATTTTGTATGTTTTAATCCTTGATTTATATTTATATTTATATTTAAATATTTTTCTAAATATCCGTTGTCGTTTGATTATGTGGGCGCATAATTGAATTAAGACAATATCTGAGTAGTCAGCTTGGCTCACTAACCCGGATGGTGTACATGGAGATGAACACCGGATTATCCCACATGAATTAGTACTTATGGATCCTTGTCATTAAGTATAATACATAAGGTTTAATGTCCTTTGACTTGAGATACAAGTTGGGAATCATGTACGTAGTGCATTATTTGATTCTAGTCAAACGCACTCCTGAATAAGGGTGTTATAAAAGCTATTTTTGGTAATGTTGCGAAATACGATGACTACCAATTGTAGTCAATATAGGATTTGTTCCTTCAGTGAAAACTGAAGCTAGATACTAACTGGGCCACTCATGAATACTTAAGATGTTTGTCTGGCCAGACCCAAATAAGTCCAGAACTGTCTCGACTGTATTAGATAATCTTAAGTGATTCGCGAAATGAGAAATAGTAGTTAAAATGGAATGATTTTGATCCATCAAAAGATTTTAACTAAGTATCTGTAACAAAAGGATATGAACCGAATTTAGACTCACAAGTGAGTTTTGGAGAAACTTACTCGTACATTTATGGGACCATTGATATGTTGCTAGACATTAATCAATGTTATCACGTTTGTTTGAAAATTATTCAAAAGTGGGAGCTGTTGGTATTTGAATAGTTTTAACAAATGTGTGTCCGTAAATGTGTGAGCCTACGGGAGCGCACACATCGACATTTAGACACGACTACAAGTTTAATTTATTTATTAAATATTACTTAATGGTTAAGTGTAAATATTTATTAAATAGAGGGTTTATTATGTAAATAAGGAGGTTTCCTTATTGTAACTCAAACTCTGCTAGACAATTGTTGTAAAAAGCAATTAAACGTGTACTAGCATACTAGTTTGTCGCTAAAAGAAGGTGTCGCGTACGTAACCGTAGATTAGATCTTACACTTAGATCTACGACTTTCGCTTGCTTCTAATTCAAGGTAAATTCTTTATCCGATTTATTATTTACTATGTGATCCTAATTTCCGCTGCCATGTATTGTTGGACAATATGACTCTAGTTGTATACCTATAGTTGTTGCACACAATTTGTGGAGACTACTTATAGTATGTATATATCTTGAAGATCATCATATAGGTGCTTATCTAACTTTAGTCATGGTTTTATGAATAATACCTTAAAACATCTTTTTCATATATGTTATCCAAAACTTTTACAATTACTGTTAATGGACACAGTCTGGTTCATTTGGAGGAAGATCATTGAATTAACATAAGTTTTTTGATGTCTGTCTTGTAGTATGAGGAATACGGAGAAAATTTTGTGGACATGTTGGATGGAATGTTTTCTTTTGTTTTACTCGATACCCATGAAAACAGCTTCATTTCTGCCCGTGATGCTATTGGGATTACACCTCTGTACATTGGTTGGGGACTCGATGGTAAGTATTACACGCTTTTAATTTGGACAGCATACTTTGATTCCAGTCACACTAATTATATATTGAATGTTTTCCTTTAGGCTCGGTTTGGATATCGTCTGAACTAAAAGGGTTGAATGATGAATGTGAGCATTTCGAGGTATTTCCACCAGGACACTTATATTCAAGCAAAACAGGTGGCTTTAAGAGGTGGTACAACCCTCCATGGTTCTCCGAGGCAATTCCATGTGAACCGTATGATCCTATGATTCTAAGACGCGCTCTAGAAGACGTAAGTGTTGTAGATTTTGTTTCTATTCGATCACAAACAAATAAACCTTGAATGATGGTATAAGTTTGATGTAATTGTAGTCCGTGATCAAAAGGCTTATGACCGATGTACCCTTTGGAGTTCTCCTATCGGGAGGTTTAGACTCGTCATTGGTTGCATCAATTACAGCTCGTCATTTATCAAGTACAAAGGCAGCCAAACAATGGGGAGCTCAACTTCATTCTTTTTCTGTTGGTCTTGAGGTAATATTGATCTTGTTACATAACTTTGAGCCAGAAATAACTAAACCATCGAGTGTTTAGCTTGAATGGTACTCTAGGCTAGTACTCGGCTAACCCATATAGCCTTGGGTTTGAGCAGGGTTCACCAGACCTAATAGCTGCTAAAGAAGTAGCAGACTATTTGGGTACGGTTCATCACGAGTTTAACTTCAGTGTTCAGGTACATTTTTCTACATCTGATGGTCAACTGAATAATACGAGATATAAATGATCGAATAATGATGAAAATATGTTAATAACAATGTGGTAGGATGGTATTGATGCAATAGAAGATGTAATTTACCATATTGAAACATATGATGTGACAACGGTTAGGGCTAGCACGCCGATGTTTCTAATGGCGCGGAAGATAAAGTCCCTTGGAGTGAAAATGGTTATCTCTGGTGAAGGTGCGGATGAGATTTTTGGTGGGTACTTGTACTTCCATAAGGCACCTAATAAGGAAGAATTTCACCGTGAAACTTGTCGCAAGGTATTCGATTTATATCACGAAATGTTAGTAACTATTTGAAAAATGACTTCCGTTTTGAGATTGTTTATTTTGTTTACGAATCTCTCAGATAAAAGCTCTTCATTTGTATGATTGCTTGAGAGCAAACAAGTCGACATCTGCTTGGGGCCTGGAAGCCCGAGTGCCATTTCTAGATAAAGATTTCATTAACGTCGTAATGAGTATCAACCCAGCAATGAAAATGGTGAGAATTTGAGATGTTTGTTAACGCTTACTTGGTTTAATAAAGGCAGCTCGAGAACTTAACACTACGTTCGTATGTGAATATTTAGTAAAGAAGTTGACCAATACTCACGAGTTTTTCACAGATTGATATGGAGAATAACCGCATCGAAAAATGGATTCTTAGAAGGGCTTTTGATGATGAAGATCGTCCCTATCTGCCAAAGGTATCGACTATTGACCAATTAACTTGGTACTTATGGAGATTCAATTATAAATTCTGTTGGCGGTGCAGCATATATTGTATAGGCAGAAAGAACAGTTTAGCGATGGAGTCGGATATAGCTGGATCGATGGACTAAAAAGCCATACAGAACTGCATGTAAGCTTAACATAAAGAGTGTTTAACTTTTAGGAATCACAATACTTGACATTTTATTGCATATCCAGGTGACCGATAAAATGATGCTTAACGCGCCACATATCTTCCCTCACAACTCACCAGTGACTAAGGAAGCATACTACTACCGGATGCTCTTTGAACGTTTTTTCCCTCAGGCATGTCCTTCTTGCAGTAACTACTTGTACATCATGCTTTGACACAAGTGCAACGTATCATTGTTCCGACCTTTTTTCATCTTTGTTTCAGAATTCAGCGATCTTAACTGTGCCGGGTGGTGCAAGTGTAGCTTGCAGCACTGCTAAAGCTATTGAATGGGATGCTTCTTGGGCTAACCATCTTGACCCGTCAGGAAGAGCTGCTCTTGGAGTTCATGATTCGGCTATCGAGGTTAACCTTGGTCCCGTTACAAGTGATATAAAGGTCGAAGATGGGCCGATGATGGTGGAAACATCAGGCCCTAAACTCACAATTCGAAGCTAGAACTTAATGGTAGATAAATAAATAGTCAACTTCTCGTGTATTATAAGACTTGATTGTAAACGGTACATTTGGTTATGTTAAACCACAATAAATACCCTATCTCAATCTCAACATTCAATATTAAACTGGCACCTAAGACTACAAAACAGTGGCAAAACCAAAAACGAGTCGGTCCTAAAAGAACAATACGGTGTAGAAGAGCTGGTTCCACGTATCAGGCAACCCAGGAAGACACCAATGTGTACAATCAGGGGTGGCGTTAGGATTAGACTTTTGACCCGTGCTTGTATCTCCACTATAGATTGATGGATGGGCGTCTTTTCTCATTGCAGAAAGGGTAGTGATATCGAGCAAGTAAACCGGGGTTTGCATTTCTCGTAGCACGGCATCCACCACCTTCATTTCATTTGGGTAGACTCCTGAAAACACCGATGCACTCACAGGAGTTGTCTCACCATAGCAGTTCTTGGTTGCCGCCCCTCCATTCCATTCCGATGGGCTGCAAATATTTCCAGCCACATTAGTAATAAGAAGACACGGTAAAATAGTGTTTGGATTTGTTATTTGAGCTTTTTAAAAATCATTTAAAAAATTTTTATTACTTTTTTTTTTTTTCGAATTAGTAAATCCAAACACTCCATGATGCCCATTCTAATACCCCATGTAGGTAATATCCAAACACCGGACACCCCATGTTGGCGATATTCAAACACTCCATGAGGCATATTCTAACAATCCATGATATCGATAAAAGTTAGCAAGTAAAGGGTGTATACATGTAGTGAGTAGGCGAGAAGGACTGGAAGAAAACTCTAGTTTTGGTAGTTCCGATATTGGAATCGACCCATCGGGCCCACGTTCGTACGGCTCTTTCCATCGCAACCATACGATCCATGTCCTGGTAAAGCGACCCACCCGATTCCATCACGTCCCACCTGCACCGTATCATATCTAATCAATTACTAATAAAATATCTTTTTCTAAACGGTCAAACTAATAAATTTTTGTCTACAACAAGTGTTAAAACCTAAAACCCTAAAGCACATTACTGATACCGCTAGGCTACAAACTCGTCGGTAATCAATTACCATTTAATTATCATTTTCATTTATAACTTTATTTTGTAACAGTTGTTTTTTCTTTGTTGATGTTGAGAGTTGAGAAATGAGACAACTCAAAAAAAAGTATTCTACTTTTTTTCTTCTTCTAAAAAGGAGTGATGTGAAAAGACAATACTAACCCTTGGGTGTTTCCAGTATGGCTCCACCAATGACCAGTGTTAAAGGAAAGAACATCGGCACCGGTCCAAGCCCGAGAGTTTTCCGATATGTCGTCCAATTTGAGCACTCGCTGACCGTCCACCGAATCTATGTCTACTAAATACTGCGCTTTGTAATACGAGATCGTTACATCGTAATCCTGTCCACGGTGAAATTAAGAAGTTTTGATAACAACATTTATAAGTTTGTCTACACTTTTTAATACATGTCATCTTTAATATATAATAAAAGTGACATATGGAGAAATAAAGCTCTTTGAATGTGTTAATCTTTTTTATTTCAAGCGTCAGATCAAATTAATGATGTCATCAATACTACTTTCATTTTACATCCTCTTACAATACATAATAACATTCTCTCTTTAATTTCCAACTCAACTAAAATAAAAACACAATTCTAATTTACTTATAAAATCACTCAATTTTGACTACAATTTACCTTATTGTTATTTTAAAATATCTTTTTAAAAAATATCAAAACATATGTATAAACGTAAAAGTGTATATGTTATTATAATTATAAACAACATATGTATAAACGTAAATGTATATATATATTATTATACGTATAACATTGTCTTTTCATAATAACTTAAAATCTAAATAAACATAATGTTTACAATTCAATTTATATATATGTCTGCGTCATCATGACACAATAATCTAGTTACTTATAAACCACGATAATATAAAGTTAAGGTTATTTATAGAAAAATGAAATTAATTAAAAACGCGTATAATATACCAATTATTGGTTAGATTTTGATGTAATGGTTGAAAATAACTTACCAAAAACTTGAATGTAGAGAGAGGATAGCCTCTTGAAACCTGTGTTGCGACACGTGGCACAGATGACGACGTCAGACAAATCAACGACTCCCATTGGTTCCTTCCTAACGAGTCTCCTACAAACATTATTGTTTTTCCTTTCATTTTTTCTAAAAACTTGAGCCCGTTGAACCTAGTCAAACGTACAACCATTAAGGAATAAAGTACAATCTTCAACATAACATGATTAAGTTCATATATTTACTATTTTAAAACACGTAACGCAATTTTAATTGTTTCGGTATAAACAACATTTTGAATTATTCAAACACCTAACTTAGATATGATAACGATAATCCTTATGACTATTGATAAATAATATAGATATTGTTTAAAAATTTGTAAACCATAAAAATAGAAAAAGGTTTTTTTAACTTGTACCTAGGGCAAATGTTAACAACCATTTTCTAATATTAAAGATACAATCAAAAGTATCAAATGGTACTTTTGATTGTACTTTTAATATTAAAAGTACAATCAAATAATACTTTTGATTGTACTTTTAATATTAAAAAATAATGTTAATATGTGCCCTAGGACACAAGTTAGAAAAACCCTATAAAAAATAACAACCTCAAATACAAATACAAATGTGGTTTAAAAATACAACAAAGGTATATATGTCTAAATGTTTAACGTCACGAATACAACTATAGGTATATATGTCTAAATGTTTAACGACACGAATACAACTATTGTTATCAAAACTTATATTTTAAATACACTTTTAGAGTTTGCAATCCTAAACATCCTTTAAATTTGTCATATGTATAAATTTAAGAGTTAAATACATAAATCGTCCCCATGGTTTACCTAAAATTGTGGATTTCGTCCCTAAGTTTAAAAAGTTGCATAAATCGTCCAAGTTTAGAAATTAATTACGGTTTTCGTCCCTAATTTCTAATTTGCACCCGTAATTGGGGCAAACCTTAGGGACCAAATCCGTAATTAAGGACAAACCTTAGGGACCAAATCCGTAATTGGAGCAAATCTTAGGGACGAAAAAGGTAATTAGTTTCTAAAAGTGGATGATTTATGCAACTTTTTAAACTTAGGGACGAAATTCGTAATTTAAGATAAACCTTAAGGACGATTTATGTAATTAACTCTAAATTTAATTATACGACTATAATTTAAAAATCATTTTTCTAAGCACCCATGTTTTATCTTACTTTTGAACTTTTTTAAGAACTTTTTTAAATAGCATTCTAGTTGACGGGTTTTCAAACAGTCATGACTGTATATAGGTTAGGCCGCGTACACGTCCTTCCCGAACCCTCATTCGTTTACCTTTATCAATTTTTAGAATCAATTATTTGCTAAATTAAAGAAAGGAATATTTACGTGTTTACTCCAAAAATATTCTTGTTTTACGATTGGTATATTTAAAGTTTCGGAGATATATTTACGGAGTTTAACATAAACCAAGAAAAATTATTTAAATTATAAATTTTGATAATTATGGGAACTTGATTAAAATGATAGAATATTGAATAAATAAATAAAAATTGAACGGCAATATTAGTGATTTGGGGTCACAGTAACATCTACTCACGAATTTTACACCAAATAGTTACATAGCATAAACAAATTGTATTCCATAGATATAGAAATTGTATTCCATAGATATCGAGAGTGAGATCCCGGGTAATTATAATTACATACAATAAAATAATGTATGTCTAAACCTTTAAATCACAAGTTATGATTATCAAAACTATTAAATTATATAAACCGTTATTATTAATGTCCAACTTCTTTATACACATCCTAACTATATTTATGAAAACTTATTTAATAAATATGATATTAATAAAACATAAAAGGGTAAATACGGGAACTTGACCTTTTGTAAATAACAACAACTAATGAGTGAGAGTGCTTAAAAGTAGAAGTAATAAAGCATGAAGTAGAAGACAAACCTGGGGAGTTCACAATTAGCTGGTCTCCATCGATACTTGAGATAATCCGAATCGGGTCGACCATACATTTGACAATTAAAATCCGGGTCAATAACGGGGCAAGAAGAAGACTGGTAAACCGGGTAGGAATCATCGTGGATCCATGAACCCATGAAAAGAGAACATTGAGATTGATTAGCTTGAAGAACTGGTCGACGATGTTGTTGATGATTATGGTCATTGTTGTTTAAATGATGAACTAACATATAAGATAAAGTGTAATTAAAGTATAATAGTGATATAATTAAGATATAAAATAAAGCCATTGGAATTGGATGGAGAAGAAAGAAATTGAGGAGAAATGAAACAAGGTTGTTTTGGGGTTTTTGTTTGGTTGGGAAGGGTGTAGTGTGAACTGTGAAATATGGTTTGTTTCACGTGTGTCGGATCGGGTTGGTTATTATAATAAAGCATTGAGAAATGAACATAGTTTACTAGATTTGTTTATTTAATGTTATGATCGTAAATGAAACAAACGTTTACTCAACAGTTTATGAATTGTTTGACAGAGGTTCGCTTATGTTCTTTCATTTATTAAACGAACGAACGAACATAAATACAATTATTTGTTTGTTTAACTAAATGAATGAACATAAATATATGTCATGTTCTTTCAGTTTATAATATATAGATAGCTATTTTTATATTTTTGATGTAATTATTATATGTTTGTTCGTTTTTGTTCGTTTATGTTCATTTATTGTTCGGTTATGTTCGTTTGTGTCCGTTTAACACTTAAACGAACGAACACAAACGAACACGAACAAGATTACTTTTAAACGAACGAACACGGACACGAAAATCCGTTCGTTTAACTGTTCGTATTCATTCTTTTGTCCGTTTAAAGTTAAACAAACGAACATAAACAAGCCTCGTTCGTGTTCGTTTACAACCCTATTTAATGTGTTATTAAAGGATGAGATGATTTTGAAAATATATATTCTTGTTAAATTGTGGTTAATTAATCTAAAAATATATGTTAAATTAGATTTAACAAAAATTATGTATATTTCTCCCTAGTTTAAATTCCGTCTTCGTCCTGAGATTTGTGCGATTTTTTGGGCTTATCACTTATTGGGCTGTTGTTTGGGCTTTGTTTTTGGGTTTAATTTTTCGTGTCTGGCCTGCTTTGACGTTTCTGCTTTTCGTTGGTGACTTACACATGTCTTTGGTGCTTCTTCTACATCTTCGCTGCTTGTTTCTGTTTAAAATTGAAATGTATATAATACAATAATATCAATATAGATTCATTAAACGTAATTTAACATATATTCTTTAGACACATTGTTGGGTTTAAATAGTTTTAGTGACCTATTACTGGTGAAGATGCTTAACACTGGTGTTTATGATATTTACTACGGGTTGCTATTATTACTGGTGTTACATGGTTTGTATGGGATTTTCTACTGATTGGTTACTACTAATGAGTTGATAATGTTTGTTACAATTTATTAGCAGTTATATATGTAACAAATATATGATAAGTATGAAGTATATTAAATTAGATATTGTAACCCGGTAATAGTTAGGGTTAGTCAGTCTCAAGGTCTATAAATATAGATCCTTATATCGTTGTAAATATACGTCTATTAAGGAACCCTAAATCTAATAGATTGAGGATGTTGGTGAATATCTTGTGTTCTTATTGTTTTATTCATAAACTGTAAATATATGAACCTTGTAAAATCAAAGTATTGATCCGACGCAATTTCCTTGATAGATCTAGATCTACAGGTTTGTTTAACAAACCTAGTTCGTTAGATCCTGACAAGTGGTACCAGAGCACAAGGTTTCTATAGATCTAAGATCCACAAGGTTATTAAAAAGTTTTACGTACAACATCCAAGATGAATGATCTCAATGAAGGTGTTCAAGCAAACATGGTACCTGTGCTCACATCATCAAACTATGATATGTGGAAAAGTCGTATTCATCAATACATGTTGCAAACCAACTACGGCATGTGGCAACTTGTTAAGAATGGTGCTAAATTTGTTCCACTACCTGGACCAGACGCAAAATCCAAAGGAGTAGGTACCTAAGATCCTCCAACAACTGAACAAGTCAAAAGAGATATTCATAATGAATGTCAAGCATTAAGCACACTGCTTATTGCAATACCAAATGAATATCAACATCAGTTTAGAAACCTCACTGATGCAAAGCTTCTGTGGGAGGCATTGGAGAAAAGGTTTGGTGGAACAGCAAGCACAAGAAGAAATCAGAAAGATCTCTTAAAACAACAATTTGAAAACTTTGCTTCCATCAAAGAAGAAACACTTTCTCAAACCTTTGACAGATTCAGCAAGCTTCTTGGAGAACTCTCAAGTGTGGGAGTAAATACTTCTCAAGATGACATAAACAAGAAGTTTCTCAGAGCTTTTAGAGAGAAGAATGGACGATGTACATTGTAAGTTACATGCAAGGAAACACTCTAGATACTATGGAGATTGATGAGCTCTACAATGAGTTAAGGGTGTTTTTTGAAGCAAATTCATCTCTTATATGTAACATCCCGATTCTCAAAATTAAAAATATTCCGTAAGCATTTACTTATTTATAATAAATATGTTTTCTATTTATATTTATTTAGAAGTTTTATATATAAAGGACTGGAATGGTAAGAAAAATAGTTAGTTGTGGTTAGAAAGGACTTATATGGTTAACAATATTAGTAAATTTTGTAAATTAGTAAAACTTGAGAAGTTGAGAGACTAAAGGTGTAAATCCGAAATTATGATGAGTAAGACAATGAGGTGTCAATTGCAGAATTTTTCTAAGTTAATTTGTATGTGTTTGAGTGTGTGTTATTGAAACTAAGCTAAGATCAATTTTAATTTCCTCAAATTTGGTGTTAAGATTTGTGAAGCTATAAAGAATCAAGAGTAGAGGATAGAGAAATTTAGCTAAATTGGCATTGGAATGGAGAAGGTAAATTTATGTATATATTTGATATTATTTGATGAATTTGGGTCTATATTATGTGTTATAGTCTTAATAAGATGCTTAATTGAAAGTAGAAATGCTTAATTGGTAAAATAAGGTTTTCTTAATAATTTGGGGATAATCATGATAATTGAAGGAAATTGTTAATTTGAGCTTTGATTGTATGTTAATTAAATGTTAGAATTGTATGTTTAAGTTCTATGAATGAGGAAGAATATGGTATTATGATTTCTCTATTTGGGTATTTCCAAACGGGTCAAATGACCCAAGGAGTGGCAATGGGTAGAAATTTGTTAAAGAAAAGGAAATGACCATTGTATATATGTATTGTTGTTATGTGTATAATGTAGATGGTGATTAGAAATGCTTCTAAGAATGTATAAAAGTCTAGCGGTCAAAAGACCCTAAAAGTGGCACGATGGGTAGAAAATGAATAAATATGTTAATGTTAAGATTTTAGAAAAGAATGTGTAACAAAGTTGTTAGTTATGTTGTTATGAGTATTGAAAGTTATAGTGTTTTGGTCTTATAAACTCCGAGTTAAAAGACAAAGGAAAGGGTAAAGCAACAAGAGAGTAGTGAACGTACTTCAACGCCAAGGTGAGTATACGAAGCTTCTTTTTGTATTGTTATATGTTTAAAATTTGGTATTAATACTTTTGAGGTTTACAAGAGTGTTAATTACTACCTCCGTCCCATATTTATTGTCCACTTTTGACTTTTTAAGTCTTTTGTTTGTAACTTTGACTTTGAATAACTTTTTTCGTGTTATATAATATTTGATGCAAATTATATTAATGGATTGAGTTTTAAATGTATTTTTCATTGGTATAATTTTCATTAAGAATTATATAACACAAAAAAGTTATTTAAAGTCAAAGTTGAAAATAAAAGACTTGGAAAATCAAAACTGGACAACATATATGGGACGGAGGGAGTATATCATATCCTTAAGTTGTTAGCGGAAATGGGAGTTGGAAATATCCATAAATAACGAGTAAGTGCAGCGGAAACGAAAATCAGCCAGGCTAAGGCCCGGAATGCGCCGCATCTGAGCCAGAATGCGCCGCATTCTGAGTTCAGTAGCCTTGGTTGATTTTCGTTGAGCCAAATGCGATGCATTAGACCAGTTTTTAGTTAATTTTAAGGTAGTATAAGTAGGGGAATGATACTGTAACCTATTATTATGATAGAGAAGAATGGAGAAGAGATTTACATGTCGATAAGATATAGAATCGACTTTTAATAGTCGGAAATGAGTAGAGTAACTATGTATATACCGCGAGGGTATGTAAATGACTTCTAATAGTCGGAGAGAAGTAAGGACTAACTATATATAGTTGGATGAGAAGAAATGATAAGACTTTATATAGTCTGACTAAGTATACTCACTAGCTTAACGCTAATGTATTTTGTTGATTGTTATGTTTGTAGGTAAAAAGGACCTCTAAATCGCAAGGCAAGCCAAGTAAAGAACGGTTGGGGACCTTAATATAATATGAAATCTTTTGTAAAGAGCTTCCGCTCAAAATATCATGGATGTTGTTTTAAATAGAAGTAAAACAATAACTTTTGTTTGTTTTAAGTTATGTAAATGATGTAGAAAACGTTAACGTTGTAGAATGTCTGTATATAAAAAAAAAATTGTGTGTCTAAAAATACTAGTGTTACATTATACTTTTATAATCAATATTATCAAGAAACTCGTTCTCAATTGAAATTAAAGCCAATGCATTTAATCTCTCTTGAGACATGGTCGACCGCAAATAAGATTTTAAGAGTTTTAGTTTAGAAAAGATTCTTTCCACGGATGCAACAGTAATGGGAACAGTTAATATATTATGTATGCCAAACAAGAAACCGGATAAGTGTTTAACCGTTTCAAAAAAATTAAGTATTGAGTTGGTTGTGTCGTGTTCGACGGGCAATTTCTTTTGTAACAATTTCAGTTCGTTGAATAAATCATCACCATCAATGTCTGAGATATCTCCGTTTGGTAAGTACTTATCATAAAATTCTGAACAAAACCGTCTCTTTTTTACATCTTTAGGACCTTTGCCTTTTAATATTCTCTTATAGGACCATTTTTCACAAGTAATTCTCTCCATTTAATATCGAGGGTGTCCCAATTGGTAGGAACATATATGTTGACTGAAATATTTTCTTGTTCTTTAGGTTCTCCATCAGTTTCATGTGTTACACCTTCTCTATGATCCTCGTTAGATTCAACACTATTAATATGTATAGTATTATCTTCGATTATTGTTTCCTCTACCTGAAATGATTCCCGATTAGCTTTAGCTGTTACCCCTTCTCGTACTTGTTTGATAATGAATTTATCGATAGCACCTTGTGATTACGAATAAAGCGTTCTTTATTTTCTTTTCTTTTGCGTTTAGAAGAACCCGATTCAAATTTTCTAGTTGGAGGCATCATTTATATAAAAAATAAATAAAAACTTAACAAGTTAACAATTATCTACTAACTAACTGTGTAACAAATAATATATATTGTATTCTTAGACAATAGATAAACTATCCAATACGCTACTTTTGGAAATATTAAACATAAATAATAATCAAATACGTACCTGGAATTGAAAGTATGTGGTGTAATTTTTCAAAGGCATAGGTAGGTTAATTTATAGCTAACTAATCAATTAATCATTTTCTTCTTCCACCGATGTGGGACAAAAGTAAAAACTAAACTCTTATTTCTTTTATGACTCAAATATGAGACAAAAATAATTTGTAAACTTGTACCAAAAAAATAAAATAAAAAATAAATACTTTTTTTTTAAATCGAAGGCCCCATACGACTGCACGAACAGCTCACCCCGGGACCGCCACTGTAGGGAGCCATCCCTTTTCATTTTGTTATTTATTAAATAATATATTATTCTTTTATTTAATTTTGACTAATTTCTATTTAGTATTTGATATATAGTTTAATTTTGACTAATTTTTATTATTCTATACTTTTTTGGTATTTGATTGTATTATTTCTATCTCATATATTTAAACGAGGTTTTATTCGTTCAAACAAAAAGCTTTGATATGAATTTTAAGAGTATTTTCTCGCCCTTTTACATAAATAGTTATGGGTAAGATTATCGTTTTTATAAAATAAAATATCATACTTATTGTAATCAATTTTGCAATATAAGAGAATATCGTGTTTAACGGGTCATTATGACGAGATAAACTTTCTATTACGATATAAACGAAAATTCAGCTTCTTTAAAGAAGAAAAACATTGTATAAAATTGTAATTACAACCGACTTTTAAATGTTAAACAAATTAGATAAAAGTTTCATTGTATAAATTAAGACAAATGAGAAAGAAGACTAACAATTTGTTTAGTTCTTTTATTAATATTTTCGATTTAAATTTTTCAATGATATTTTTCCTATTCACTTTTCTTCATTTTTTTATTTTCTTTTATAAAGTTAAAGATTATAAATATTATAAACATCTGTATAAAAAACGGTCATTTGTGTATATAACGAGACTTGAACCCATGTTGTTGACTGGTGAGTCACTCATATACATTAGACAAGACGTTTATAAAAAATATAAATTTAAAGATGGACTTTAAACTAAATATGTACAAACGAAAATACATAATATATGAGAACACATCTCACTTTGAATTGTAATTTATAATTTTTTTTTTACCTAATATTTTTAGTTTTACATACATTATAACTATATTATATTTAATAAGATTAATCGTGAATTTGTAGGAATAAAAGCTAGTAAGTTAAAAAATCTAAATAATAATAATAATAATAATAATAATAATAATAATAATAGTTTGTTAAACAAAATATAGTAATAATCTAATAATAAAGAGCAAAAAGTAAAACTAATAAATTAATTATATAAATAGGATGGAGATAAAAAAAATATTATTAAGAAATTTGAGACCAAATACCAATCACAACTCTCTATTTCAAAAATTCATCATAATTTATTTTTGTTTACAAATTAATTATCCCATAAACGATAAATGTATTAAACGAATAAATTACAGCATTAAAACGGGCATTTTCTTATCCTTCTATAGAGCACCCACTCGATATACTTTTGACGAAATTTATTTTCAGGTTTTTTTACGGGTTTTGAAATTTTATATTATAAATCACTCTTTTATCACATGTGATTTCAGTAGTTTCACATATTATTTTTTTGTTTTTCTTTTTGATTCTAATTATATGTGTGTAATATAATAAATCTAAGTTTTCAAATTCATATTTAGTGTTCAAATCAAATGTGATATTGCTTTACGAACATCAACATTTGGCCATAAACGAAAAAATAAAAAGTCGTCAAAATTCAAACTTTTCTCCGGATCCATATTGGTTATACATTATATAACATTGTTGTCTATAAAAAAAATTATATTTAGAGTTAAAATCATTTGTGTTGTTGTGTTTTGAGTTTTTGAAATTTACATACATAATATCACATATGATTTATAGTAATATTACATTTGATTTAGTATTATCATATGTGATTTTAGTATATCATATTTTATGTCAAAAAACAAGAATTAAAAAATAAAAGTTGTCAAAATTAGATTTTATTTCTAATTTTAGATAGTTTATACATTTTATAGTAATTCTCTTTTATAAAGATTTACGTATTGATGTAAATATCACATGTGATTTTAATGTTACAATTTCAATATCCATCCAAAAAAAAATGTTGCAAAGTATATAACACTACTACTCTAATTAAAGATAAAAACGAGACGATCGCAACGGTATATTTTGTTTCGTCTAACGATTAATGGTTTGTAAGATAATTTAATTTTAAAAAGTTAAATAAAAGTGGGTTTGTGAGATAATTTATAAAAAAAAAAATTAATAAAACTATGGGTATTAATTGATAATTTCTTTATATAAATAAGAATATTACTAAAATATGACTAATAATATTTATTATATTATGTGATAAGAGAAACGTTCAATTAAGACCCATAATTTTTTTAAAGACCCAAAGACAATAAATTGACATTTTATCTAATTTTAATTTAATGGCTAAGATTCAAACAAAAACCTACTTTTATTTTATTTTTTAAAATTAAATTATCTCACAAACCGTAAATCGTTAGACGAAACAAAATATATTGTTACGGTCGTCTCGTTTTTATCTCTAATTATAGTAGTGGTGTTATATACTTTCGACGACTTTTTTTTTTTTTTTTTTTTGATGGGTATTGAAATGGTAACACTAAAATCACATATGATAATTACATCAATACAAAATTTTTTTACTAAAGAGAATTACTATAAAATGTATAAAGTGCCGAAATATAGAAAAAAATCGAATTTTGACGAATTTTATTTTTTCTCATTTTTTAACATAAAATATGATATACTAAAATCACATGTGATAATACTAAATCATATGTGATATTACTGTAAATCATATATGATATTACTGTAAATTATATATGATATTATGTATGTAAAATTTCAAAAACTCGAAAAACAATACCACACATGATTTTAACTCTAAACATGAATTTTAACTCTAAAAGATTCGAATTTTGACGACTTTATTTTTTCGTTTATGGCCAACTGTTGATATTATTAAGGCAATTCCACATGTTATTTGAACACTAAATATGAATTTCAAAACTTAGATTTGTTATATTACGTACATTAACTAGAATCAAAAAGAAAAATAAAAAAAATAATATGTCAAACTATTGAAATCAAATGTGATAAAATAGTGATTTTTAATACAAAATTTCAAAATCCATAAAAAAAACCCGATAATAAATTATGTCAAAATTATATCGAGTTGGTGCTCTATAGAAAGAGGAGAAAATACTCGTTTTAATGGTTAATTTATTCATTTAATATATTTACCGTTTAAATAAATAATTAATTTCTAAACAAAAATAAATTATGGTAGATTTTTAAAATAGAGAATTATGATTAATCCATTTGTTTTAAATTTTTAATGATATTTTTTTTTATCTCAATTCTATATGATAATTATATATATAAATGTGTGAAAAACATAATCATTAGATTTTATTTCATGTGATTGGCCTAGAGGGTTAGAGATAAGTTTTAAAAAAGAATATTGGATGGATTTAAGATGATCCTAACAATGTCATTTTTAAATAAAATTTTATCAAAACTAAATATCACATATGTTGGGACACGTCCTACGATATAAAATATCTTTATCTTGTTTGTTACATCAAATCAGTTGATGCAGTTTTGTCGTTATATGCTTTAGGGTTCAATAAAGTAAAAACAATTTTTAAGACTTCTATGTCTACACTTACATTTATCAAAAATATTTGGTAATTTGTTTTTAAATTTTACTTACCTTAAACAATTCGCAGTTTTGTCAAAGCACATCCCCCTTTGTTCACCTATGCTTACAACTACAACTAACGTCTACAATAATCGCTACAGTTATCAAAAATACTCGTAGATAATCATGTTTCAACCTCATTTGACGGGCAAATAAGCTTATCGAAAATGGCTTAAGCTTTTCAACATATTCAAAAATATATAATTTTTATAAGGTAAATGATAGTTAAATCACAATGTAGTCAATCCCATGCATTTTGTGGAAAAAAAAAAATTTCCGACTTAAATGCTTTTAAATTTGAATAATTAATACTTTCTTTTTATTTTAAAAAACATATCAAAGTAATAATTTTTTTGTAGTAATAATGTAGCTATGTTAGCTGCATGGTAATGTACAAAGTTATCCCCTTTTTATAATTAAATATATAGTAAGCAATTTCATTTTCAATTTATAATTTATAAAAAACTATAATAAATATATACTCTATATCTTTAGGTCCTAAATGGTAATTTTATGTTAGATCATGTGGTTTCAGTCTTGTTGGACAAAAGGGTACGATTGCCAACAGAATCTCAGAACCCACACCTTTTATTTATGGGGTTTTTTTTATAACAATTTTGATTACATAAAAATACATATACATTCATAAATAACATTATATCATATAGATATGAAAAATTATATCTCTTATATAAGTTGATACATTAATCAAGATGTTCGTAAATTCAAGTCATGTACGAAACAAAAGTCAGTTTTCCAATTTTAGTAGTAAATGGTTTAAAACCAATTAGTAAAATAAGGTATCAATTGTATATCATGGAAAAAGGCAAGTATAGATATCAAACTTGTTATCGAAAAAGGGATATTTGCCCTCCCTTTTCCTTAAAACAAATAAATGATACTAAGTCGAACAATTATTAAATTACTAAAGCAATTAGAAGGAGATTAGCCTCAACAAATCGTGTGAAATATTCGAATTAGGTGCAAGGGTCTGTATGGAGCTTAGTGTCTACAAATCGCAATGGGAATTGTACAATAACTTGTGATGCTTTATTTAGCGACTACTCGGCTAGCATAAAGTTAAGTGTGAGCTTGTAGACATATATTGTTTTTAAAATTACACTTTCATAAATTGGGGAGAATACGAATCCCATCAAGAAGGTTGGGAAGCCATGTACAATATAGATTCTTGAAAAAGCATTTCCGTTGTTGGGCAGTGTGTTCCCAACAACGCTCCGTATATATTGAGATTCTGATATCAAAACTATAGGACTGAGAATCAAACTTAAGTATAATTAAGTTTGATTTGTCCAGACTGACTTTTTCACATCTCTAAAGTCGATGCACACGAAAAAAGGAGACAAACATGACTCCCTCCATGGCATGATACATTATTTCTCTAAAATAAAACTGAGTAACTGATAAATTTTAGAAGTAAATGGGTCAAAACAAATCTTGTCGAACCAAAAGTAAAATACCTCAGGATGGACTAAAATGAATTTGTCAAAAACCCATAGAAATAACCGTTCCATATATTACTCTTCATGCTAACCGTAAGCACCAGCAAATTCAAACAAAAAGGGCAAAATTGGGAGCTCTACAGGCATGCATGTACAGCCAGTAGCTAGTTGCAGGCTTAAAAACTACTTTACACAAATTTCACTACTTTATATCTAACAAACATCTCCCCAACTTACCTCTTGTTTTTCAAACGGCAAACGGAAATCTGCTCATATTTACTTTTTCTTTTCTAAAAACCGAAAAATGAGTCAGCTCCCACAAGCAACTACTTTTCTTCGTTGGTAGCATTTCAGATGGCCATTATTGCCTTTGTTGTCTTCTTCTTTCACGTTTGATGCTTCCATGGAACACTCTACACTTATTTCACTTTGACATTCAACATGAGACGGTTGGTTCGCCTACAGTAATTATTTATTAAATATCTATCTTATATATTGATAGATCAATCAACGGAGTGAAAGTCAAGGGAAGTTACCAGAATTTCAAGCGGAGCCGAGTCACTGGCATTTTTGTTCGGGTCGCCTCGATTACTACTAGCAAAATCACAGTCGTCAGTAAAACAAAAATACAAACCAAGGGTCATTTTGTTACTTCACTCTTTGTAAAACTTTTTACATTACCCGTAAACCCTAAACATTAAATAAACAAAGTAAATAGCATTTGGGGACATACTCTAAGGAATGTTGATCGACCATCTCGATATCCTCGACTCTTTCTGCTTGAGACACTTCAGAAACGGCACTAATACCATCTAAATCTACGATATTGGTTCCATTAACTGCCTCACAAGCGTTCCCTGCATCAATTTTATACAAATTAGTTTGTTTGTAAATCAAAAACTCCTACAGCCATATACTTATAAAAACACACCTCTTGATATGCTTGATTCTGCAGACGGTTCAGCCTTTACCAAGTGTTTTTGACACATATGTGTGCCCTGGAAATCAAGAAACGTGTAGCCAAGAAATTCCAATTTCTGCGATTCGGTCATCACAGAGAAACCAAACGATGTTGTCCAGCTATGTAGCACACTCGGGACAGCTGGCAAAACTAGCCTTTCTACTCCTAATTCCACAAGTTTCTGAAAGAAACACAGATAAAAAGATTACAAATGATTAAATAAATGCTAAATTATGACAAGGGAACAAGACTTTACCTTTTCAAGCACGTTCATAAGAGCATGACACATGCCACGTCTACGGTATCGGAATCTTGTACCTACAAGCGGGAGTTCCGCTACCTTTTCTCCATAAATCCTTGAAAACAGTAGCCACAAAATACAGTAAATGTGTGAAATAACTAGAATAAAAGGAGATAAAGCATCTAACACTGTAATTATTCTACCTTATTGTAGCTGCTGAAACTAGCTCATCGTCTTTCTCTAAAAGAACAGTATAGAACCCCTTAAAGTTCAAACGTTGCAGCTCCGACCTGAGGTGGATTCATCATAATTTAGCATATAAAATATAAATATATAAAAAAAAACAAATTCTTACCATCTACAGAAAATAACATCTTCAACTATATCTCTTTGGGTGCGAGGTTCCTTAACGGGCTCAAAACATTCATGCATCACACTAACAGCAATATTCAGCTTGCTATAAGTCTCGGCATTTTCTTCATTATTTACGATGTCATTATCTGTGCTTTCGGGTCTCTTGTGTTTTATTAGAGTCCATATCAGATCATCCCTTCCCACAGGTATCGGTTTTCCCAAAAGCTTGTTAATGCCCAAAAATATCTGTAAATGTGCCATAAACATGCCCATTATAGATAAATTAACTTTTCCAAACCGAAACTTGAATTTAACAGCATGTATACCTCTTCACATCTCAGACTACATAACCAATTTACTTTAGGATAACTTTCAAGCTTCGAAACCCCTTCTTTTCTTCTAAAACATCCGATATGATCTGCATAAAAATTGCTCATAAATTAGCATAAATACACGAAATTTAACAAACCATGAGGAAAATCGTGTCTACATACATCTTCTTTCACACTGTTCACAAGTAAGAATGTTATTGTCCGTATTTGGCTCACAATCAGGAATATTTCTGTCCGGATTTTTTTGCTCACAGTCATCACTGAATTTGTTTTGGTTACAAATTCGGCAACAACATGATGGGCAGAACCAATCACCATCTGGAACCTCCTAAACAAACCAAAACAAAAATACCCGTAAATAAATTTCAAAATTTAGTATTAACAATAAGATCTTTGTAAAAAAAATAGTTATTATTACCTCTAATCCTAGGCAATGTGTGTGATATGAAGATGGACATTGGTCACACAAAACTAATTCCCCACCATAATGACAAACAGAACATATATAATCATTTTCATTAAGTATTTTACTTCGTCTTCGAGGTTCTGTCTTCAATAATTTTGCATTTAGGTCACGCCTAAGCTTCGACTGACAGTCTAGTAGCGATCTATTATCTTCAAAAAATATGTGAGCTGAAGGTCGTCTTAAATTGCTACCAGCATGATACTCAAATTTAGAGATGCTAAACACCGTTTGACAACAACTACATTTTATCCCATCACGAGTTACCCGACCTTCCTTCAATGAATCACCATCTATCCTACAACGGTATTGCACTTTTGATCTTGGTATAATAACACTATTATCAATCAACCAAGATAAAACGGTTCGTGGGGTTTGATGCATTGGAGATATCTCTTCACGGGCACGTTTACTTGACCTTAAAACAACTCGTGTTTTCCTAGAAGATTTCCCCTTTTCTTCATCTTTTGATTTCAAAAGAGATTCTTTTCTCTTCAACATCTGTTTTGTTGATAAAGGCGATGGGGATGAAGCTACTTCACAACACAAAACACCATCTTTTTTCTTGATTATGAGTTTTCCGACGCCTTGCTCTTTGTCTTTTTTCTCAATATTTACATCAGAAACAACATCGGACCCGCGAGAACAATTCTCCACATAATAACTACACGCTCTAAGAAGAGAATGAAAATTTCTCCCATTTGGTGACGTATACATGGTACCCCGTTTTCCAAACCTTTTAGAAAATGCCCATCCAACAGCAAAAAGATGTTTCTTTGCTTTTCTCTGTAATTCCTTTTTATCAATGTCTGTCTTCTTCCAATCAAAATCTGTTTCTAAACTCGTGGAATGATAGTCAATCACCGCCTGTGGACAGATTTCGGCATCAACCGCTACCAACTGTCGTGTAGGTGGCAGTGGTGGTTTATATGACTCTACAGTACCGGGCTTACGTAAATCCGTACATATTTCAATAAGTGAAAAGTATAGCTTCCCAGTGGTTGGTTTGGTGTAACGATATCTAATACTCACTCTCTGTTTATTTGATTCAAAAATATCTCTTTTCAGCTCGATTTTCCAACCCAGATACAATAAATGTTGTCTAACTTTCATTGTTAATGATGGCACAGGCCTCGTATTAGCTTTAGCTGTCTCATAGTACTCTGAGACTGAATCAGGACAACACTTAGGTTCAACAACCAGCTCAGGTTCATAAATACTAAACTCGTGTGACTGAAGCCAATTATAACGTGGATCTTCAACACAGGTGGTACTATTTGAAAATCCAGGAGGACCCATGTCGTCGTCTTCATCGTCATTATCGATACCATCTTCAACCGCTAACCTTTTTGCATCAAAGGGAACAACTGGAAGGTTTTCAAAGAAAGATGAATCAATATTTTCAATCGAATTAAGAAATTGTTTGTTTATATCCAAGATTTGATGGTTTTCTTGTTGTAATCTACAAAAAAACTCCAACATTGTTAACTTCAAATTATCTACAATCACCTCCTTAACAGTTTCTTTCCATATCTCTGTAATCTCACACGTCCAGTCCTTAATTACTTTTTTAAAACGTTTCTTCATCCTCAATTCATACCAAATCTGTTTAACAGAAACAAGAATCGGCCATTCCACCTCTAATTCCTCAAGAACTTGAAGAAAAACCCAATCCCTACGCAACTTCCATTCATCAGTATCTGAATTCCAGTCTCGAGTTAACTGTATGTTATCAACCGGAGCCTTAAGTTCATCACCAACATCAGGAAAGAAAACTGATCTTTCATCAGAAACATCATCATAATCAAAAATAACCCCTTCCCACCACGCATCCTGATGAAACACATCTACACATTGTCCATAATGAAGACATTTCAAATTATCTCCAAAACTAGGAGGAACCGGCCTTATCCTACCACGACCATTACGAAACAAAACCGGGACAGATTCAACAATGTTTTCCGAGCTATCATCCTGTAAAATGTGGTCGTATTTAACCACACGAACCTGGCTTTTACTAGCAACCACAGTTGCGGAATGCCACGAGCCTTCAAACCCGTCTTCAATACTCCTAACCTGAAATAATTTCCACACTTATAAGCTAAAACCAACCGTTTCAATTACTAAAACAACATTGCATGGCCAAAAATAGAACAAACATCAATAAACCCCCAAATTTCTTAACATTGTATAAATTAGTTAATTAACAAAAATTAATAAAATACCCAAATCTCAAAAACCCTAAATCTATAATGAAATTAACCAAAAATTAAAAGAATGAAACAAATAAAGAACACGATGTAGGCTTAAATTATAGCATGCAATCAGTAAAAGAATTAATAAAAAATAAAACCTAAAAAATAAAACCCATTAAAAAAAATTGATTTTGAACAAAATTCACTTATAGAAACACACACATTCATCTATAACAATATATCCAGAATCAAATTTGTTTTTTTTAAAAGAAAAAAAAAATGATAAAAATTATAACCCATTAAAAAGATAAGATTTTGAACAAAACCCATTTACAAAATCACACAGATTCATCTAAATCAATAAACCCAGAATCAAATTTTCTTTTTTAAAGAAAAAAAAAAGGGAAAAAAGAAATTTACTTGAACTTTTTGGTGGAGAATAAGGTGGGAAATCGGAGTGAGTTTTGTGCGTTTTGATGATCGTTTAAGAGTGGGTTGAATGTCGTCGTCTTCGTCCGCCATTGATGAAGGTGTTGTTGTTGATCCCCAGTTTGGATTGATTTGTGTTTGGTGAAAGGGTTTTAGTATTTTCCATTTAAAACCCAAATTACCACTATTTATTTTTTATTTTCTTTAAATATTTATATAATTATTTATTTTGGAAATTCGTGAAACGTTGTGCCCAAGTAAGTACAAAACAAAAAACATAAAAAGAAAAAAGAAATATTTATTTTGATTAAGATGAAGAGTTTGAACGAACCTCTTCAAATATGTAGCATAAGCGGTTATCCATTAACTATCATTTTACTTTAATATAAAAAATTGTTTGTGGAGAGTTAATAAAGAAACTAGAAAATAATAAATTGAAAAGTAAATAAGAAAAAGAAAGAAGAAGTGTGTGGATATGTGTGAGAGAGTTGGAGAGGGGTAGCCAAACAAGTGTGAAAAAAGACTAACCACCGATTATAAGAGCATACAAAGGCTATGTTTGTTTTTGTTTTTTTTAAGTAAAGGATTACTAGAAGATTTAGAATTTATTTGGCATAATTAGTTGTAACTAGAGTTTGAAATAGAGTTAGAGTTTGAACTTATGGACGGAACTGGACTTTTAAATAAAAATGAAAATTTGGTTTGGTAAGATAGTTAGAATTTGAACTCATATATGTAAAAAACGTAAAAGATATGACAAAAATTATATGTTAATAAATATTAAGGGTATTAGTGTAATTATATATATCAAAAAGGTTCTTTAATAAGTTTATGATTTTAGAGGCTTATTTTTTTAAGGAAAAATGCGTTATATAATCATCGTACTATCTAAAAAAATTCATTTTGTCATTACACAAATATTGTGTTTAAATACATTTAGTAGAATAAAAAATTTAAATTATAATCTTTACTTTACAAAACCGTTCAATTCGATAACTCCGTTTAGCTGCTACCTTTTGTTAACCGGATAGTGTTGTCACGTCATTTTTTTAAACCTAATCATTGTCAACGTTATAAAGTCAACTAGGGTTCTTAATAAAATTCAAATTTTGCAGCTAGGGTTCTTAATGATTAAAATATATTTGTCCAAACTCTAAAGTGCTAAGACGTCACATACGCATCAAGGGTGAACTGAAGTACTAGGAGTGCATATATACCGGTTGCTGCTAGCAGGACTTCATCACCTCAAGGATGGTCCTCCATAAATGGGATAACATCAGTTTATGTTCATTGATAAAAGACTCACAAACAAAGTAATAATTAATATAACTTTAAGTACCTTTCCCTCGATAATAAGCCAACAGTATTTGGTTTTGTGTTGCTTGGAAACTTCATTAAATAGCAAAGTTTTATTATCGGACGCCATTTAATCGTTCTATGTGATTCTTCTGTTGCATGAACAAAAAATTAATCCATCTTTAATCAAGTAGTTATAACAAAAGTTGATGAAATGGATTTACATACTTACGTACTCGAGGGACAGAGCTTTTAAGGTCATCGGTGAAAAACCGGTGAAATGAGAAACAATGTTTCAATTAGAGGGTTTCTTGTACTAAAGTGATTTATTTAAACATAATATTTGTACAATGAACTTTTTTTTAATAAGTCTTGATAAGAAGTTGTACCAAACAAGTCTTATAATAAAAATCACAAGCTCAAGCCTTCAAAAGCCCGTAACTAAACATATCTTAATGGATTTATCTGGGATTAGCTTTTTCTTTAGATAAACTTTTTTTAATTAGAACTTATTTGTAAAGCTTATTAATAAAATAAAATTTTAAAATATAAGCTACTTCAAAGAGTTTAAAAAGATAGTTTGAACTTATATTATGATAAATTACATAAATATTTCTCATAAAACTTGTTTTATTATATTAATATATATTGTTTAGTCATTTTACATTTTAAACTCCAAATTCATCTAATTTCAAAAAAAAAAACTTTTAAAACACATTTACAAAAAATTGAATATAAACTATAATTTTCAGCTGCAGCTATCGGCTAGTTTTACTAAACATATCCAAAATAGGAGCTATTTTGAGTTGTTTTCACACGCCCACCGTAATTCACCATACCCCTCCATAACAGTTATGGAAGTTTGGTTTTTGTGTACGTCGAAATATGGAAATTCTAAAGTTTTTTTTTTTTTTTTTAAATGCTGCAACGGCTAGTAGTAAATTTTAAAAAAGCTAGCCGATAAGGTTGTTTTGAATTTTCTTTTTTATTAATATTAATACCAATCCAAACTCTCTATAAATTATAAATACCAATCATTTTCTAAAAGTTCACAACATCCAAACACAATTCCTACTTCACTCGAACCCAGACTCGAGTTATTATCTTCACTTACCGAACGCAATTTGGTCGAGCTACTACCACAAGTGTATTAAGGTGTCAAATGATGTCGGCATTGGATCAAAAAGATGGAAATTCACGTCCTCATGAAAAAAAGAAAACATATTAATAAAAAATAATTTGTATGAACAATAAGATGTAACTCAAAATAGAATATAAGAATTAAGAACAACATATATGACTTGAATAATTTTTCCTGAGAGGGGAATTGCTCAAGAGACGTTACATTTGCTTTCAACAATTTATTTATAAAAGGCACCACACATGTGAAGCAATAAACAAAGGAAAATTCTTAAAATAGCTTATGATAATTTTTCTAACAAAATTACGAGAGACTGGCTAATATATACTCAAGGAGTCAAGGTTCACATGTCTTGTCAATGATATACTTGGTGTAAGAGTCGATAAACATGAACTTAAAGTCGTTGAAAAGTTTTTTGATGTTTTTCGTAATCACCCTACAGAGATGTCGAAAATCTTGGTAGCTATTAGAACCCTACTAACCTATTATTGAAAGAATATATGGATTATTACTACCTATTCTTGAAATAGTGTATGGATTATAACTGAATCATGAAGAATCGAAAAAAAGCAAGGGAAACTGTCTCTAAAGAAACATAAGTAAACATTCAAGAGATCAAGCATTCCATTAATTGCAAAAAATAAGAGCAGAAGTAACGATATGTATGCTCAAATCGACCGTTCCCTTTCACCGACCGATTTTGAAGTCTAGTATGAGGAGTAAGACATTGATATAGTTATTGGACATATGGAAATGCTAGAGAGGAGAATGGATGAAAAAGTGTATTCTTTAGTATCTAGGGACATATATAAACTGAGGAAAAATAACTTTTAACTCCAAAGCAACAACTTCTTTTTAAGTGTGACTAATACGGGCATATTGGCTCTAACATTAATCTAAGTCCGAAGAAACACATAGAAGGCAAAAATGTATATAGATAAAATTCTCATTTAATATGAGGAATGAGAAGAAGGATTTAGAATCAATCATATTATTGCTTGTTAGGGAAGAATGGTTGTATGATCTTCCGATGATGAAGATATTGAGAGTAAGTGTTCGGGATGATATTATGGATGGAGAAGAGAATAGTTCTTTTGTAGTAAGCACCTTTGGCCATGTTGATCTAGTTTCTAGAGGGGCATTCCACAATTTGATTCCGTAGACAAGATATTTTTTGGCTTGATTCCTTAATATAACCGTTAAAATATATGTCCCAAATGTGATAAAACACGATTCTCGATTTGAATTTTATGGTCATGGTAAGTATAATTATTTGAAAAAAATAAATCTAAAACGACTATATTTTAAATGACATAAAAGTTATAGCTTTAACATGCAGCTATATCTTTTAACTCTAATATCAAACATAATATATATAGAACAAAAAGTAAATTTGTGATTTCCCCTATAATGAAATCATATATAAATAAGCTTATCTATATCTATCTATATATATTAAATATAACAAAGTTTTATTTGATATGTGTCATCACCATATTCATCCTCATCAATATTTTTTCATATTTTCACTTTAACCCTTTTAATATCGATAACTTCATTATTTATACTTAAACTTTTTAAAGATTGAGAAATGTATTTTTTTTAACCATTTTCGTCGTTTAGATATATCATTATTATTATCAAATCTATGTTTATTGAATAATAACTTTTTTTTCTTTTACCATTTTAATCGTTTTGATTTTTAATAATTATTATCGGATCTATGTTTATTAAATAATAGAAAAAGAAATATCTCGAAATTTTTAATAAAAATGTTACGAAATTTTCAAAACCTAACCATATTATAACATAGATAAATAACCCGATGTTTGATTAAATTCTAGGATTCTATATGAGATAAGAGAAGGAAAATATATTAACCACGTAGAAGGTGCAAACTACAAAATCTACGTATGTAATTTGTTAGATAAAAAATAGTTTATTATTTGTGCATATTTTATAAACCGAATTGATTGAATCATTAAATGTTACGCTTCTAATTTCTTAATTTGTTGTGTTTACCTTTTCTAAATTTTGAAAACCCTTTTCCTTGAATTTAGCCGGATCTCCGAGAAACAATTTGTTCCTCATAAAAACATTTATTTCTCTAGTTTTGAGTCCCAACTTATATTAAATCTGATTTCGTTCAGTTTTCCTTTTTATGTTTTTCTTATTTAGATCTCAATGCCTCTCTCCATCTTTCTCTAAGAGGTAAACATTATGTATATCTACAGTTCCTGAATTTGTTTTGTATATGTTGTATGTATATGTATATGTATGTCACATTGTTTTTGGGTTTCATTGGGCATAACCATGTTGAGAATTTAATGACAAATTAGTTTTCAATATCGAACAAATTGAAAAACAAGGTGGTATGATCTCTCCTTTACATTGTTTGGCTCTAACTTCTGTTAGGATGTATGTGTTTATGTTTTGGATTGTCGGGTTTTATTCATGTGTAACAAATCCTTTATGCTCATGAAAACCGATATCTGTTTGTTATAATTATTGTTTTTATGATTATATGTTTTGTTTCATTAATCAACATCACATATCCATAAGTTTCTTTAGACACCGTCTTTACAATCTTATTGTTACCGTTTTAGGGCTTTTACGTTCATATTTGCATGAGCATACACTTATTTCATCGTTTTACATAAGAATGAAAACGTTTACACAATCAATATTGTTTTTCAAATTAACGTCTTAAAAAATAATTCATCTTTAGAAAAGTGATGGTATTTTGATATCATCTTACGCAAACGTTTCCTCCAAAATAATACAATAAATATATGATATTTTATAATGAATTCTATTTAATTGCAATAGAAGTAGTAGTTTTATTGTTATAAACACTAAGAATATTGATCTACATCAATGTCATAACATATCATATTTCATCAACAAAAATATTACTACAACTTTTATGGCAAACTTCAACTTTACTACTTTTCTACGTATGTTAAATTAGATTTATTTCCTAAAATACCCTTAAATGAAACAGAGGCCCAAAGGAATCAAGGCAAAAGACAAGTGTTTGAATTATTGAGAATTGAATGGCTGTTCCATCCGAAATTGGTCGAAAGCTTCATGGAGAAGAATATGAAAGGAGTGCAGTTGTAAACGATGGCGATGATATGGGATTTGACCCTTCTGCCCCTCCTCCTTTTAAGGTAGCCGAAATTAGAGCTGCCATTCCTAAGCATTGTTGGGTGAAGAATCCATGGAGATCATTAGCATATGTCCTTAGGGACATTTTAGTCATTTCATCTTTGGTTGCCATGGCTGTGTATCTAAGAAATCTTAGTTGGGGTATTTGGCCAATCTATTGGGCTGCTCAAGGCACAATGTTTTGGGCAATCTTTGTTCTTGGTCATGATTGGTATAATGTTCTATTCTTTTCTATCAATACAATGTAAATCTTTTTTTCGATAGCCTGAACCTTAATAATAGCAACACAAGTTGAAAGATATATTGTTTTTCTTGTGACAGTGGGCACGGAAGCTTTTCGGACAGTGCTACACTTAATAACATTGTGGGACATTTTTTGCATTCTTCAATTCTTGTACCCTACCACGGATGGTAAATTACTTGTCAAACTATTTCTATTTGTTTTGATGCCATTGTACTAATGCACAACTCTTTATAGGAGGATTAGTCATAGAACTCATCATCAGAATCATGGGCATGTGGAGAATGATGAATCATGGGTTCCGGTAAACTCTTTTCACTTTCTAAATTCACTAAATTACTCCGTATATGTTTGTTGATTATTAACCATCCTCTATCTTTTCTAGCTTCCGGAGAAAACCTACAAGACGTTAGATACTAGTACAAAGGTCTTTAGATTCAAAATCCCTTTTCCGATGTTTGCATATCCACTATACTTGGTAAGAACATACATTGTACGTTTTGATCTGTATGGTATTTTGATTTTTAACACGAATTATGTGTACGGCAGTTAAAAAGGAGTCCAGGAAAGAGTGGGTCACATTTTAACCCATATAGTGAGTTATTCTCAGCAAATGATAGGCATTATATTGTGACATCTACCATTTGTTGGGGAATCATGCTTCTTTTGCTATTCTACTTGAATAATCTCATTGGCTCACTCCTCTTGTTCAACCTATATGGTATTCCTTATTTGGTGAGTTTTCTTAATATATATAATTATACGTTGTACGAGAATCTAACAACACAGATGTTATATTTCTAATATCTTTCTCTTTACAGATTTTTGTAGCATGGTTGGATATAGTAACGTATTTGCATCACCATGGTTACGAGAAGAAGCTTCCTTGGTATCGTGGCAAGGTAGTGTTTTTGGACACATTGGATTGTATTGCACAAACTTTTTTGAACAACCCTAAATGTCTTATATTGCTAACAATTTTGAACAGGAATGGAGTTATTTAAGGGGAGGGCTTACAACAGTAGATCGCGATTATGGATTGTTTAACAACATTCACCATGACATTGGCACACATGTCGTCCATCATCTCTTCCCTCAAATCCCACATTATCATTTAATCGAAGCAGTAAGTATTCATGCATAAAGATATACTAATCTTATTTTTCTTTCGGACATGTGACAATGTGTTGTATGTATTATTGTGCAGACGAAGGCAGCTAAGCCGATTCTTGGAGAGTATTATCGAGAGCCTAAAAAGTCAGGATTGATACCGATACATTTGATAGAAAACTTGTTGAGTAGCATCCAACAAGACCATTTTGTTAGTGATGTTGGTGATATAGTTTATTATCAAACAGATGATGACTTGAATGGAAAAAAGAAACAATGAATTGATAACTTTAGTTTTTGTAATTTAATTTCTACACTTAAGTATTTCTACTGATTTATATTTAGTCACTTTCGTACACATTTTTGTTTAAATCTCGCTTTGAAAGCTTATAATTTTGGACCCTTGCCTAACCGAAGTTGCTACAAAAACAATAACATCATAAACTGAAAGAAGTTTAAAGACAAGGGTTGTTTAATTGTAGAAATTTAGAAAGTTGAAAAATATTCTATGAAAGTTTTTAAAAATAGAAAACGTGTTCGAAGATAGTTTTTTTTTAAAAACTTTTTAGTGAAAACAAAAACGAATATGTTTGGTTGAAGCCTTGAAGGAAATTATCAATTTTTCTGTAAAAATTTCCAAAGATAATTCAGAAAACATAAAACTCATTCGAATAGAGTATTTTGATTGCAAACTAGTTTATTGACCCGCGTAATATGCGTAATATGCGGAGAACTTAAAAAGGTAACAAAAGTAATAAAAATAAATAAAAAATGTATTGATAGAGATTAAAAAGGAAAAAACATAAAAAAGGACAATGAGAAAGAAAGATGCAAATTTCTAGAAAAGACATGTTCAAACATATATCAGTAAATCACTGTTGGTAACAGTAGTACACTGACCACTTTAGTATGTACAAATTCAACACATTCAATTTCTGTCTCACAATATAATGCTTTACAAAACAATAAAACCAAACAAGTATTTTGTCAAAGTTACCAAGAATATGACATTCCACCGCAATTAATTTTAGGACATTTTTAATTTCTTTTTATCATTTTGATATTCTTTTAATCAAAGTCAAATATATTGCTTTTTTGTTATGTGAACATTAGACCATTCATAATGGTTAAATAAACCGATATGATTAGTTTTTCAACCATATTCTACATAAATAAAACTGATTAAAAACTTATTAATTTTTTTTCAATAATTATTCGTCACTTAATATTTTAGATTTACACATTTTTAATTCAAACATATACAATCACAAATTAATTTTTTAAAAAGTTGTCCAAACCAATTCCACCGACTTAAGATTTTATTTTTATTACTTAACCGACGTCATGCCCAACCGACTCCCGATTGATAAAAATGGTGCCTATTGTGTTTTTACTTATGACCAACTTCAGTTGACACTAGTCTAAGTGATAGGTTATCATTATATAACATTCAAATTTTACATGATAGCAATATAGTTTACAACACTGTTTGTTGTATGGAGTGGATGATCTTGTTGGATTAAAATAAGATTGATTCATGTTATTAAAATACCTCCTGATGATCCTGGGATGTTGTTGAACATGTTAGCCATTGATTCCCAAAACGAGATGATCGTATTAGGATGGATTATTAAGAGAAAACACTTGTATGTGTTTTAGGATAAAAGATGGTGGTGATAAGTGACCAACCCTTCTAAGGGTTTATAATGGTCCTTATATACACACTCAAATTAGGAGTGTGTACACCTTAGTCCCTTGGTGTTTAATAAGTATTTATATTTAAGCTCTCATAGTTTCGATCACCTAATGGGAAATCTATAGTGTCGTTAAGGTAAATACGTCCATCGAATATTTACTAGACACAGATTTCAGTTAGCGTCAGTTATCATATCAGTAAGGATAAATGATCAATGAGGGTCACAAATAATATGGGTCCAACATTCTCCCACTTGACCGAGTAGATCATTTATCTATGAGTATTAATAAGTCCGTACGAGATAATACTCATTTTGTTTCAAACCGAAATCATAGTCAATAAGTACAGTCGTAGAGAAGAATATCTACTCAGGACCCCCACTAGTCAAACTATGACTCAAATTCAAAACTGAATAAGCAATGATAGACCAACTAAGACAAATTTTGTTATAATAATGTCCAACTCAGTTATGCGCATAAGGTGTAAATAATAGACAAACAAAATCTGAATAAGGAGGAAAATTTTTTCATTAATAAATAATAATGACCAATAAGTACAACATGCTATTAAATTAAGTCTTTTGTAAGCCCCATATTCGACACGTGTCCTACGAATATATTAGGAGGAAGACCTTTGGTCATCGGATCCGCTAGCATGTCATGTGTACTTATGTACTCAACACAAAGAACATTTTCCTCAACCCGTTCGCGTACAAACAGATACTTTGTGTCGAGATACAGCCCAGCGCCAGTCGAACTGTTACTGTTCGAGAAAGTTACAGCAGCTGAGTTATCACAGTAAAGCTTCAATGGTCTAGAGATTGAGTTGACGAGTTTGAGTCCACTGATCAGGTTCCTTAACAACATCCCATGACAGGTTGCATTATAAACGGCAACATATTCAACCATCATAGTAGACGTTGTGGTCAGTTTCTGTTTATGACTCCGCCAAGAGATTGGTCCGCCAGCTAACATGAAAATATACCCAGAAGTAGATTTATGGTCTTCTTTGCTTTTAGCAAAGTCAGAGTCAGAATAACCTACTACTTCCAAGTTGTCACTTCTTCTATAAGTTAATTTGTAGTCTTTGGTCCCTTTCAGATATCGTAGCACCTTTTTAGCCGCTTTCCAGTGTGCTAATCCGGGGTTAGATAAGTAACGCCCCAACATACCAGCGATGTAAGCGATAATGCTCCCAACTACAGATGAGTAAGGTATCATCCTCATTTCAGCCTTCTCAGTTTCAGTGCTCGGAGTTTGATGAGGTCCAAATACGTCCCCTTTAACTACCGGAGCCACAGTGGGTGTGCAGTGCTGCATGTTATAGCGTTCTAGAATACGGTCAATATAAGCCCCTTGGGAAAGACCTAGAACACCATTACGTCTGTCTCAATTTATTTCGATACCTAAAACATAAGAGGCATCACCGAGATCTTTCATGTCGAAATTATGCGAAAGCATTCGCTTCGACTCATGTAGCAGATCCAAGTTGTTACTTGCAAGAAGAATATCATCCACATACAAAACAAGGATAATAAAGTTACTCCCACTGATCTTGAGATAGGTGCATTGATCCACTTGATTCTTTAGGAAGCCATCAGATTTCACGACTTCATCAAATTTAAGGTACCATTGTCGTGATGCTTGTTTCAACCCATATATCGATTTGTTTAACTTGCAGACCATGTGCTCTTTACCTTCTGGAATAAATCCTTCAGGTTGCTGCATGAATACGTCTTCTTGCAAGTCACCATTTAGGAAAGCGGTCTTGACATCCATCTGATGTAACTCTAAATCATAATGAGCTACGAGTGCCATGACGATCCTTAGGGAATCTTTACGAGAGACAGGGGAAAAGGTCTCTTGATAATCAATTCCTTCCTTTTGAGTAAAGCCTTTTGCAACCAGTCTGGCCTTATAGCGTTCGACGTTTCCATTCGGGTCTAATTTGGTTTTGAAGACCCATTTACAACCAATTACTTTGGATCCTTTAGTAAGTGGAACCAATACCCAAACGCCATTACGCTCCATGGATTTGAGCTCTTCAATCATGGCTTCAATCCAATGAGTGGCCTGATCACTATTAATAGCTTCTCGGTAAGAGGTTGGATCAGTAAGTTTCCCAATGTTTTCGACTTCAGCCAGATAAGTTTCAAAATCATCAAAATTTGTGTTTCTGCGAGCCCTTGATGATCTCCTGAGCTGAATTACGGGTTCTTCGGCGTTTAGATTAGGAGGCATGGGAGGTTCAATCGGTTCATTAGGAGATCCAGGCGTAACGGGAGCAGCGTTGGGTACAAGAGGAGTTATCGGAGGAATCATAATAACCGACGAGTGGTTTCCCCCCGCTTCTTGTACTTCTTGCAAATCTAAATCAGGATTTGTCGTGCTCCCACTGATCTCTGAATTTTCGAGGAAAGTGGCATGTTGCGTATCTATGATGCGGGTAGAGTGAGAAGGACAGTAAAACCGATAACCTTTTGAGTTCTCGGGATAACCAATAAAGAAACATGTAAGGGTTTTAGGATCCAGTTTCTTTAAGTTAGGGTTATAGACTTTTGCTTCGGCAGGACAGCCCCATACTTTCATATATTTTAGACTCGGTTTCCTACCTGTCCAGATCTCATAAGGAGTTTTAGGGACAGATTTTGATGGAACCCTATTGAGTATATGAACAGCTGTTTTTAAGGCCTCAGTCCAAAGAAATTGGGGTAGGTTAGTGTTGGCGAGCATACTTCTCACCATGTCCATTAAAGTTCGGTTTCTCCTTTCAGCAACACCATTCTGTTGAGGAGAACCTGGCATGGTGTATTGGTTAATTATGCCCTGTTCCTTGCAAAAATTATAGAAGGGACCGGGAGCTTGACCAATATCAGTATGTTTACCGTAATACTCACCTCCTCTATCTGATCGGACAACTTTTATCTTATGATCAAGTTGGTTTTCAACCAAAGTTTTATAATCGACAAAAGTTTGTAAGGATTCAGATTTTTCTTTAATCAGATAAAGGTGCATATAACGCGAATAATCGTCAATGAATGTAATAAATGATGTATGTCCTGTTATTGATGCGGGATAGGGGCCACTAATATCAGTATGAATTATTTCCAACAAGTTGGAACATCTGGTGGCTCCTTTCTTATTCCCTTTAGCCATTTTGCCTTTGAGGCATTGAATACATGTTTCAAAATCACTAAAATCAAGAGAGGGTAAGATTCCTTCTTTGACGAGTCGTGTCATGCGATCTCGTGAGATGTGACCGAGACGTTTATGCCACAATGTGGAGGAATTCTCTGCTTGTTTAGGTGATTTTGTCTTTGTTTTAGTTATGTCATCAATATTAAGAGACAACAAAGACTGTGAGAAATTATGATCCAGTTCTAATTTATACAGTAATCCATCCAAAAAACCACAACCAAATAATTCATTATTAAGAGTAAAAGTGATCCTGCCACAACCATGAGTAATTACATAACCTTCAAGATCAAGTCTAGATATAGATACAAGGTTCCGAGTAATTCTCGGTACATATAAGGTATCTATTAATCTAATACACTTTCCGGTATTCATATGTAAATTTAAAATTCCCATGGCTTCGACATCTAAGAGATCACCATTTCCAACTCTAAGTTTTCTTTGGTCCTTTGGTAGCTTCTGGATTGTAAGGAATCCCTGTAAGGAATTTGTCACATGGACCATAGAACCAGAGTCACCCCACCATGTATTAAATGGAACATCAGTAGTAAAGGAATCAAATATTACGTAAAGAATGTTACCTTTCTTAGCTAGCCAGTCCTTGAATTTAGAGCAATCTTTCTGTCCACGCCCTTTGGCGCGACAGAATTTGCAGTTAGTATTGCTTGTTGAGGATTTAGGGCCAGAGGTAGCAGCACCATGATTTTGGACTTTATTTTCAGTCTTATTACTGTAGTTACCTTTCCTCTTCTTGAAGTTTGAAGTGGTAGTAAGGTGAACAGCTTCAGGTTGAATGTGCTTAAGACGATCTTCCTCTTGAACGCACATAGCAATCAGTTCACTTATCGACCATTTATCTTTCATAGCGTTATAATTCACTTTGAAAGTGTCGAACCGAGCAGGCAAGGAAGTCATTATGAAATGCACAAGAAAATTATCTGAGACTTCCATTTCCAGATTCTTAAGCTTATGAGACATATCAACCATCTTCATTATGTGTTCACGGACACCATTAGAACCTTCATACTTAAGGGTTAGCACCTGTAGCATTAAACTACTCGCAGTTGCCTTAGACGATCCCTTAAAGTGATCCTCAACAGATGTGAGGTAAGTTTTCACTTTGTCTTCATTAGGGATAGCTCCTCGGATGCTGGGATGAATAGAGTTCCTGACCATCATTAGTGACAGCCGATTCGCCCTGTCCCACTTCTCAAAGTCCGCTTTCTGAGTGGCAGTAGACGCAGCAGTAATAGCAGCGGGTTCATCATGGCGAATAGCATAGTCAAGGTCGAGCATTCCCAGAGTTAAGTAAAGTTGATCCTTCCAAGAAGTGAAATTAGCACCAGTAAGTGCCTCAATGCCGAAGTTTGGTACTGTAGTGGAGAATAAGGAGGATTTAGATTTATGATACGAGTCTTAGAAGATTTTATAGTGACAGAGTTAGCTATATAAGGCAGACTAAGTAATGTCCCTCAAGGTAATAGAACTAGAGTAATGTCTAAAATAAGTAGACCTAATAGTAACGTTCCTAGAGACTAAGACCATATTAGTAATGAAGCCAGTGATAGGTAAGCCTATTGAAACACCAAAATAATAAGCTAAAGTAAGGCTCTACTTAGATGTTACATCACCTTTGGGCAGAAATAACTAATATCTAAGTAAAATTATGAGCATAAGGTTTATGCAACACAACGTTTGTCTTTTGACCTTTGGGCAACAAAATAGAACATCGTGTTTTAAGGCATAATAAGAATCCTTTCAAGCACACAAGTATATTAAATCACCTTTGGGCAGAATTAATATCCTACGTGTTTATTATGCTAAAGGAAAAAAAATGCAATCATAGGAATCACCTTTGACCTTTTGGGCAACAAAAGATGAAAACATGAATATTAGTGCATAAGTATAATAAGGTCACATATAAATAAGGTGACAGAGTTACCACGACAGTAAAGCAGGGGTCAAGGGGGCTGCGCCCCTTGCTGGGATCCCGCTGCCAGGTCAGCGGGCGGGGGTCGAGGGGAGGCCGCCCTCGCGGGGTTTGGGTCAGACGGCAAATAAGGCAACCAGTAAAACTCTAAAAAACCGACCAAATTAGGGTCTGTAGTCATCCGTACGGATGAGATTATATTCGTACGGATAAGTATTGATTCGTACGGATGTAAGTCCAGGTTCGTGCGTATGAACATATTAGGTTCGCACGAAATGATCCTTAGTTCGTGCTAATGAACAAGTCAGGTTCGCACGAATCAAGCAACACATTCGCACGTATGAGACTTCATCCGTACGTATGAACAAATCAGGTTCGCATGAGATAATCTTTGGTTCGTGCTAATGAACTAGTTAGGTTCGCACAAATCAAGAAAACTCATTCGTACGTATGAGACTTCATCCGTACGTATGAACAACTCAGGTTCATACGGATGACCCTTCATCCGCACGGACGAAGTTCGTCGAAATTAGGGTTGCAGCAGCCGCCGCAGGTCTGAAAAAACCACCATTTTTCACCCAAAACCAAAATCGCCGGCCAGATAATTTGCAGAATCAATAATAGCAATAGCCAAGCAATAAATAAACATGAACCAATGGATAATCACGAGCCATTGGCTCTGATACCACATGTTGGATTAAAATAAGATTGATTCATGTTATTAAAATACCTCCTGATGATCCTGGGATGTTGTTGAACATGTTAGCCATTGATTCCCAAAACGAGATGATCGTATTAGGATGGATTATTAAGAGAAAACACTTGTATGTGTTTTAGGATAAAAGATGGTGGTGATAAGTGACCAACCCTTCTAAGGGTTTATAATGGTCCTTATATACACACTCAAATTAGGAGTGTGTACACCTTAGTCCCTTGGTGTTTAATAAGTGTTTATATTTAAGCTCTCATAGTTCCGATCACCTAATGGGAAATCTATAGTGTCGTTAAGGTAAATACGTCCATCGAATATTTACTAGACACAGATTTCAGTTAGCGTCAGTTATCATATCAGTAAGGATAAATGATCAATGAGGGTTACAAATAATATGGGTCCAACAGATCTAACTAAGTGCATTATGTGTAGATGCATGATTACTTTGGCTTGGGCTTTTATCAACATTTTAAATGTATCTGTTGTAAAGTTCATTTTGTTTTTCTTTTGCACAAAGATATATTAAATACAATTTTCATTTAAACTCACATTAAATGTAGTTCATTTAACTTGGAAAATAAATAGAAATGAACATACCACTTAGTTTTTTTTTGAACGGCAAAGTTAGTGATTCGGGGCCACAGTGACATCCATTTAGGGCAGTATGCGACCCACGAACCTTACACCAAAGTTAGTTATCTATAAGCTTACACAAAACCCCCTAAGTACTTACCTAACAACCACCTAAGGAGGGAACCCCAGAGAGAGGCTCGAACCCGAGACCTCCCCTAGGGGAGTACAACCTCCTACCAATGGGACAAACCCCCATTGGCACATACCACTTAGTTAAAGTGAGTATGTTATTGTTGTAAAATGATTCTTTATCTATTTTTGAGAGAATTTGAAGTATATCAGTCTTGTAACTTAACGACATCATTATATTTAAGATAGTTATAAGAATTATGTAAGAGATGTACCAACGGCACGTCGTCAGTTTCGTCTCCCTTTGTTGGTTGAACACAACCAATGACACCATGACCTCGGTGGGTGATTTCGAATCCCGCAATTGCTTAATCGACGAGGAAAGTGATGGAGAAAAGGGATTGAGAACTTTTTATTATTCTTAAATGTACCGTTGAAAAAGAAAATAAAAATAAAAAATTTGGTCGTTATTTAAATTTACTATTTACAATTTTCTTTTTAATTCTAAAAATATATATATATATATATATATATATATATATATATATATATATATATCTTAACAATATCATCTATTTCGACTCCGATATCGAGGACTAGCGACTTGTTATATCTTGTCCAAATGGAAAATTCTGTTTATACGTTTGGAACCGATTCAGAGGATGAAGGAGAAAGTTTCAATCCACCACCAAGGACACCAAGGCGATACATACGTAGAAACCGAGAAGTCGTCACATATCGTTTGTTTGAAGACTACTTTGCCGACGAATCAACATTTTCGTCCTATTATTTTCGTCGTCGTTATCGGATGAGAAAATAGTTTTTTTTTCTATATATGTCAATCTATAACATCTTACGCGCAAGAACCGATACCCGACTATTTTAAATATTTTCGTTGACGCCCAAAACGCTACTGGCAAACTCAGTTTTAACGTCTTTTATAAATGCACTTCCGCCATACACCAATTGGTGTACGGTTGTGTCGCCGATGCGTTTGATATACTTACATATGGGTCAACAAACATCATATGATTGTTTGGACAACTTCACCAAATGTATATGTCATCTTTTCTCCCCCAAATTTTTAAGAAAACCAACACAAGAAGATGTGCAACGTTTACAACAACGTCATGCCGAGATACATGGTTTTTGGGGTATGCTCGGAAGCATCGATTGTATGTATTAGGCTTGGAAGAATTGTCTGGTGGCAATGCAGGGTCAATACACACAAGATATCAAGAAAAATCAACAATCATACTCGAAGCGGTTGCATCTTATGATATGTAGATTTGGCACTCCTACTTTGGCCCTGCGGGTTCGAGCAACGACATCAACATATTGAATAGTTCGGATCTATTCAACGATTTACTTCAAGATCATGCTCCAGCGGTTAATTTCAATATTGTCGGACGTAATTTCACAAAAGGGATATTATCTCGCCGACGGTATTTATCCGGAACTTTCAACCCTTGTCAAATCGTATAGGTATCCAATGACGGACGAAAAAATAAGGTTTTTGAATTCTAAGAATCAACAAGAAAAGATGTGGAACGGACATTCAGTGTGCTTCAAGGACATTGGAGAATCATTAAAAACCCGCAAGAGCATATAACACACAAAAGAGCAAACGAATCACGCATTGGAGGGTGATGTTATACAACATGATAACTCATGACAACAGTCGCGACATGTGTCGATTGAAGGAAGAGTATCTAGGAAATGAGGAAAATAAACCGACCCGTACGTGGGAAGACTAACTTGCAACATATAGGCGTATGGACATAAAGTTGTATGATCGACAAAATGCATCATACACTTCGTGACGCTCTTTCTAACCCATTGCGACTCTCCCACCGAATTTTTGTACTTATTAATTTATTTTAGTAATTATATTTTTTTTAATAAGTGTAATGTTTTTTTTTATTTAATTATGTTATGTTAATTTATTTAATAAATGTTCTTTTGCTAATAAATATATTGTTTTTATTTGTTGAATTTGTATTTAAAATATAAAAAATATATGGAGTCAGAAGAATTGACTGACGGATTCTATTATTAGTGATTTAGTCAGTTTTGTGTCTGCTAACATGATGTTGAGTTGATTAAAATTGACGTGTTAATTAGTACAACAGTTGAGAGTTGTTTAATGATAATAGCCCTTTTTCATATATTTTTCACCTTTCGTGTATCAAATCAGGGGTCTATATTATAATTACTACATAAGATCACTAAAATCCATTTACAAACTGTGAATGTATGGTATTAGAGCTTCTTAGTTAAACTACTTATAACTACTTTTTAAAATAGTCATGGGTTTGAATCCATAATCATTTCTTATTTCTTGACCCATAAGAGCACCCGGAGTGGGGAGATTCTCGCTCGTTGAGGGAGTGAGAACGAGCCCCCACTCGTTATTACTCCGTGTGCGCTCGTTGTGAGCGTCGTTGTCACCACAACGGCTTGTTTTGAATTTTCATTTTTTTTTAATCGCAACGGTCTCAAAAGTATTTAAACAAAAAAATAAAATAAACAAAACACACACCAACGGTTATATAACCGTTGGTTTTATTTATAATTTATAATTTTTTTTTAAACCATAATTTCACCTATAAATACCCCCACAACTTAACCAAAAAATCACGCCATTTCTCAATCTCATTCTATCTCAATCTTTTTCTAAAAACTATATACAACAAAAAATGAGTTCGAATTCATCAACCGATCACGATGTTACGGATTCGTCATCTTCCGACTCCGAATTGTTCGAAGTTCTAGCCTTGGCGGCACAAACTGTGGACCAATTGGAGATGGAAGAAAATGAGGCGGAAAGTTCACGCCGTACTGAGAAAAAGAAAAGGCGTTATATCAACTGCGATCGGGCTGAAGCAAACGAAAACGTGTTACGACATTACTTCTCCGGCGAAAGCGTATACCTGGCTGAATATTTCCGTAGACGATTTCGTATGAGATCGAAAACCTCTTTTCCTATTACTCTGTAGAACCTTTGCCCGACTATTTTAAATATTTCAAACAACGCCCCGATGCAACGGGTAAAATGGGTTTTAGTTGTTTACATAAATGCACATCCGCTATTCGTATGATGGCGTATGGGATTACTCCGGACTCCTTCGACGAATATTTACAAATGTCAGAAAGAACATCAACTGAATCCTTAGATAATTTTTTAAAATGTGTAATCCATCTTTATACAAACGTTTATCTAAGAGCCCCAACACAAGATGATGTTAATAGTTTATATCAAAAACACGATGAGGTTCATGGGTTTAAGGGTATGCTTGGTAGCATCGATTGTATGCATTGGAAATGGGATCAATGTCCAAATGCATACAAAGGCCAATACACAGGAGGTGGCCATGGTTATCCAACGGTTATGTTGGAAGCTGTTGCCTCGTACGATCTATGGATATGGCATGCTTACTTCGGTGTCGCGGGGTCGAACAACGACATCAACGTGCTTAAACAATCGACGTTGTTTCATGATATGCTCAACGACTCATCCCCAGACTACAAATTCACCGTCAACGACCACGAGTACGATAAAGGATATTACCTTGCAGACGGTATATATCCGGAGTGGTCGACATTTGTTAAAGCTTTCTCGTACCCATTTGACGAACCTCGTCAAAAATTCAAACGTTTTCAAGAGAGTGCGAGAAAGGATATCGAACGGGCATTCAGTGTTCTTCAAGGTCGTTGGGGTATTATAAAACATGCAGCTAGATTTTACAAGATGAACAAGTTAAGAAGAGTTATGTGTGGGGCTATTATATTACACAACATGATTGTTGAAGACAACGGACAGTCGATATGTGATGCCGAGGAATGGTATGCTCCTCCGGTTACGGGTGTTCCGAGAACTTATAACGAGAGAGTCAACGACGTATCCGGATTAACAGAGAGATTAGAGACATGACCACACACAACATACTCCGGGAGGATCTCGTGGCCTACATTTCGACACTTCCGGATAACTATCGACAACGTTAGCTTTTTTTAATTATTGTGTTGTCTTTTTTTTTTTTAATTATTGTATTGTATTTTTTTTTTGTATGTTTTTGCATTTTTATTTTAATTATTATAGTTTTGTTTTTTATTTTAATAAAATGTTATATTTATTTTATTTAAATGTTTTAAGAAAAAAAAAAAAAAATTGGGTCCCAAAACTCCCACAATCACCACAATCCTCATTATCATACAAACCAAAATCTCATAATCATGATTCTCACTGCCACGTCAGCAAAAATAATCTAAGAATCACGAGAATCGTTTCGGGTGCTCTAACGACGAAACAAAGGATCATTGTGTTTAAGAGCACCCGGAGTGGAGCCGTTGTGGACTCGTTGTGGAGCTCACAACGAGGCCTGTGCTCGTTACCACTCTGTGGTCCTTCGTTGTGGGGTTGTTGTGGAGCGACCGTTATCTCCACAACGGCTCGTTGCCAGATTTTTAGTTTTTTTTTTTTTTTTACTCAAACGGTAATAATACCGTTATTATTATTAATTATTTATTTATTTTATTTTACCAAATTTCACCTATAAATACAACCCCATTTTAACCAAAAAAATCACACCTTCTTTCAACAATCTTTATTCTCAATCTCATACAATCTCATACCAATCCCAAAACAAACACAAAATGTCTTCATCTTCCTCAAACGCTCCCCACACAAACACAAACAATCATTCGACGCCACAATCACAAACACCATCCGGTTTCGCTAACTACTACGGCACAACAAACGCCCTTTTTTCACCCCAAATACCAAACTTTAACCAACAACAATCCCAACAAATTCTAAACACTTATTTAACCCAACAACCGCAACAACCTCAACAACAACAACAAATGTTCACTCCCGAACAATTCGCAATGCATCAACAACTTATGATGCAATATACCCAACAATCCCAAACTTTTTTTCCCCAACAAACCCAAATTCCAACCCAATAAACACAAAGCCGAGTTCAAGAAACTCAAGAAATCGTCCAAGAAACGGACGATGTGGTCGAAGAAACCCCACGACCGTCCACGTCTAATCCGAAAAGGAAAAAGACGTGCAAAAAAATTTTATGGTCGGAAAAAGAGGAGATCCTTTTGGAAAAGATGTGGTGCCACATCTCGGAAGATGCCGACAAAGGAAACGCCCAACCCGAAGCGACATTTTGGAAACGAGTCGTTGCGGGTTACAACAAAGAAGCGAGGGCGCAAGAATTGGGGGAGAGAGGCAAGGAGTCCATCAACTCCAAGTTTACGGCGATGAGTGCCTTGGTCAAGATTTTTATCGGCCACCATGCGGAGGCGGTAAGATTTCGGCAAAGCGGGACCGACGACCCGGCGCTTATCCAAGCGGCTCAGCAAATGTACTATGAGGCCGAGGGTTCGCAGTTTAAGCATACGACGGCGTGGGAAATCTGAAAAGATCACGTCAGATGGCGTTCATTTGTCAAGATAGATACTCCAGTCGAGACCGTCAACCTAGACGACGTTGACGTAGGGGACGATATATTTGCGGATGATGTACAAGAACGACCTCCAGGAAAAAAAAAGAGGTAGTAAAAGAAAGGAATCATCCGACGCCTCCGATAAGGAGCAAACATCTTCGTCGTCGACGCTTTGCGGGCTCATCACGACACACTTGAAAAAGATTACGAAGACAAAAAAGCAAACCGCGGAAAAAAGGCGCAAACACTCCAGGCTCAAGAACAAGCGGCTCTCCGACAAGAACAAGCGGCTATCCGACAAGAACAAGCGGCTTACTCAAGTGCAAGAAGAGACGATATGATGTTTCTTCAACAAGCCGGCACAAGCGGCTTGGATCGAAGCGGAGAAAATAAAAATCCAACAAAAATACGGGATGATTTAGTTTAGTTTTTATTTGTATTGTTCTAATTATTTGTATTTTTTTTATTTATCTTATTTAATGTTTTAATTATTAAGTTTTAATATTTTATATTCTTTTAAGGGTTAATGCACCTGAGGGTCACTCTACTATTTCAGATAATCCAATTGGGTGATTGAACAAAAAAAAAATATAACACTTTCATTCTACTTTCAAAAAAACTTTAAAACCATCACTTTATGGGATATAGCAGGTTTCCAGTCAAAATTACCGGATGACGTGGCTGAATAATCTACGTGGCAATAACTACGTGGCAATAACACATATTTGTTTATAATAATCTACTTGTTTTTGAATGACAGCTGTTTTACTCCCTTTTTTTCTTAGTCATTTATCTCTACCAAACCACTTCCTTGTTTAAGATCTCTTTATTTTTGTTTTGTTTACTACTTTTCAAACCTGTAAAATTCATATCTCAGATTTTTGGTCAAAATCAATCAATTCCTATTCATCGATTATTTCTGCAAATTACGAGTTAGTATTTATCTTCAATTTCTATTCGATCTGTTTAATATATTGTTTTACTCTCTCTCTCTCTCTCTCTCTCTCTCTCTCTCTCTCTCTCTCTCTCTCTCTCTCTCTCTCTCTCTCTCTCTCTCTCTCTCCGGGAAAAACTAAATTCCGGCAGCAACACAGACGACGGCGTAGCCTCCACCAGAGTCTACCCGATCATCTACCCGAGTCCTTTCCCGATCATCTACCCGAGTCTCATGGGCTCGTTCTCTGAGCGTAGCCTCCACCAGTGGTGTTCCGGCACCACCACAGACGACGGCGAGGGGATGAACAGCTCCGTAAAGCTTTCTCAAGTCTACATTTTCTTTCATTTCATCTTCATCACTTTATCATAATTACTCTCTGTGTTTCTGTTTTAGTGTCTCTGATTGTTTAGATCTTTTCCGATTCATATTTTTTTTTATCAGATTTTGTAGTTGAATTGTTGAGATTAATAGATCTGGTGATGTCAATTTGTAGTTGAATTGTTGAGATTAATAGATCTGGTGATGTAATTGGTGTTTGTGTGAAGGTGAAGGGGGAGGTGGCGGTGGTGGTGGGTTTCGGGTGGAAGGAGGTGGTGGTGGTGAAAAAGTGGCGGTGGGGGATTGCCGGAGATTGCATGGTTGCCGGAATATTTGGTCGGAAAAGTGGAGAAGATGAAGGTGGGGGTCTGGGATTGTCTATGTGGATTTAACAGAAGAAAAAAAAAATGACAGGTATATGATGTGTACTAACAAACTGGATGTAATTGGTGTTTGTGTGAAGGTGACCTGCTCTTAGCCGGTCATCTTGGACCCACGTGATGAACTTAATTCGTTTGTAAATAGAAAGTTATCTGAAATAGTAGAGTGACCCTCAAGTGCATTAACCATTCTTTTAATTATTTATTTATCTTTTATATTAAATGTTTTAAGAAAAAAAATAAAAATAATAAAATAATCCCACAACCTCCGCAACCCTCATTATCATACCACCCAAAATCTCACAATCCTCATTCTCACTGCCAACCTTTTTCCCACAACTCCACGACCCACATTGTCATCCATTATCACTTCGGGTTGCTCTAAAAAACTTCGGGTTGCTCTAAAAAACATGTAATTATAAAAGGTAAAGAGTCAATAAGTTACTTGGAACTGGACGCGCGTGGGAAGCACTTCCACCAGAGTATGTTTTGTCTTTGTTACCGTACATTTCATTCAAATCCATATCCCGCCAGGCCATCTATCCTTTCTCCTGTTCTCATTACTTTTACACAAATCACTTTTTCTTCTTTTTCAGTCAAATTTCAAATTTTTAGCCTCAATTTCCCAATTATTTGTTTATTTTCTCTCATGATAATCATACCAATATGAAATCCTTTCATTCACCTTCATCCTCTTCCTCTTCTTCGACATCCGAAACCCGTCCCAATTACGCTACCAACGGATGTTTATCCAGCATCCTACGCCGCTTTCTCGGCTTACACACTCTTCCCACACTCCCTTTTGATCACCATATTAAGGAAACATTTCATGATAATGAGTTTAATGAGCTTAAGGGTGGTGGTGCTAATCCTGGAATTGTGGCTAAACTTATGGGTTTGGATTCCATGCCATTCGAGTTAAGGAAGAAGGGTAATCGTGTTCTTGAAGTACCAAGATTTGTTGAGCTCCAAAACGATAAGTTTATTGTTTTGAGCTTTGAAGGAGGTGGTAAAGATAAGGAATTGAAGTTGAATTCTTCGAAAAAAAGGAATAAGAAGAAGAATCAAGAAACACGCGTTTGTCAAAGTCCAAAGAATTCGTGTGACTTGTTTAATTTGAAGGCGGATTTCGATTCCAAGAAATTGTGTGATTTAGAATCTGATTCTGAAAAGTCAAGCCCTGTTTCGGTTCTTGAATTCCCAGACCATTTACAAAGTTCTCACTCAGGTATATTACATTACATCGCACATTTATTTAAACTTTAGATTCTTGCGAGACTCGAACCCATGACCTCTAGGTCAATGGATCAGTCATATACCACAAGCCCTTTGTTCATCATCTTGATAATATCTAATGATTTGAGTATGAATTATTTGCAGGAAAAGAAGATTCAAAGTCGAAAAATTCAAACTTGAGGAGGAAATTGAGAGGGGATCTTGACAAAAATGCTCCATCATCATCTTTAATAAGTAGTTGCAATTCAACGGATGTCGGTGTTGAATCAAGTAGTAATGGTAAGAAATGTGTTGGATTAAATAAGAATAATTTCCGGTTTAGGGATTTTAATGAAATGTGGGAAGAAGTTAGCGAAATGGCAGAAAGAGATATCATAGAAAGATGGAAAGGTGAAGATATTGAAGAAATTGGAGTGAGATTTGGGTTTCAAATTCTTGATCAATTGATACTTGAAATATTCACCATCATATGACAACAGTTTCGATTTGTAATACTTCTAAGTTTCTATTGTTTTTGCATTTACAAATGTAACCACTACCGAAAGCGAGTAAACTTCTAACAATGTTTCATAGATATGTATCCTTGGTAAATTGTTAACCATAGTATTTTTGAATTATGCACCAATATTCGACGATTTGGAGATATGCCCACTCTACAAAACTCCATGTACATAATGCAAACGTTTATATCATTTCATTCTCTTTTTATTTGTCTAATATATGTCATGATGTTTGTTACATATCAAGTCAAGTAATTTAGACTCGTATTCGGGTTTTCTTGTTCTCAGGAAGGAAGGATAGAGTCAAATATCTAAAAGATTGATTTTCCGAATATATGGTAGGATTTGCTATACGCAGTAATACACTAGAATATATTTTGAATCCAGTGAAATGTAGTTTCAGAAAATAGTAAGTAATCTAACTTAAGGGAATTGTGAATTCGAAATGCATTAGAAGCTTTATGAAACTGTACTTTTCACCTTTAGTGTTGTATAATGGGACACATCGTATGCCGGTTCTCAACTCAGAAACAGGTAGGCAAGTTTGGCCACCGAACTCATTTTTCTTGGTGGTGTCCTTATCTTTAACCACAATCCTTAGCAAAGTGAGTTCCGGGACTCTGATTGGAAATTCAAACTCCTCGTCCCAAATTGGCCTCCAATCATCCACAATGGTCTGCGTTTTATGCGTAGTAACAGTTTTATCATCCCCATATCCAGCTATTCCCACCTTCAAATTATTATTCTTAGAATTTCTATCTATAATTTTCTAAATAGTAGTACAAGTTCGGCATTTCAAATTTACTGTACTCACTTTTACATAAAAGTCAGGTGGCGAACAATAATCAAAATGAGCATGATGAAACTCCAACTGCCATCCTTCTCCCATGTAGATTTTAACCTGTTCAATAAACAGCATGGGGAATCGAAACTTGAATAAATGTCTGCATATAATGCACAATTTTTTTTTTAGATATATAATCAACCTTTAAAATTTTCTTGATTTCATTTGGACGGAATGTCGGGTCACCCTCACATAAGAACTTAGGTTTCTTCACGTAGCCACGACCATTATTGGTACTGAACATCCCATGCATCAACCAAAGGTTCTTTCCGTATCCCTGCAAGCATGACATTGTGTGTAAAGTGAAAAAGTATATTTTCTTTTTATTATCATTTGAAAGAAGTTAGAAAAACGTATACATCTACCTGCATGTTGAATGCAACCATTTGAGCTCCATGGTTCCATGCATCAAAAGGATTGTAGTTAGATGAGTCGAGGCGTGCCCCCTTAGGGTACACCCTTAATATATTCTTCTGCGTAAAACTGGTACATCGATCACACATCAAATATCAGTTGATAATAAGGAAGACAATAGGTGGCAAGCTGTGCAGGTTGGGTAACAGGTCAAAATACTTGAGCTGAAACGGTTGATTATTTTAGTATAAGCTCTAAATAAAATAAATGTCCCAATGTACCTCACAATTTGTTTGCCATATTCTTTGCAAGCTCCTACAAGCTCTAGTTCACTTAAGCTAAGACGTTTGACTTTATTCGGGTCAACATGTAGCGAATCATGCAGATCTCCTCTATGTTTCACAGCATGGAGAGCAATCAAATCCTTATACTCGGGGACTTCACCCTGCATATTTTCCTCTTGATACTTACTGTCGTCATCAGAACCATCTTTGCTTCCCAAGCAGTCAAAGATTCTTAGTAGTAAAAACTTCTGCAAAATAAAAACGCACCAATCGTGCCAACAATACAAAATTAAATGAATCAAGAAATCAAATTACTAAGGCAATTCCAACAATTATATTATTAAATGGGTCGATTTGGGCGGTCTTCATCTCAAACGGGTCAAATATAAAAATTAGCTAGGTACAAGTCAAATGGGTTGGAACTTGGAAGTCACCCAAAATCTTTTCTTTATATATATACAACCTTCTAAGCTGTTTCTTAATAATGAGTTAACCCATTATCTATCTATAAAATTGTTGAAAATGTTTGCTTGCATTGACCCAACCGACCCATCCACCCATGTTGCCATCTTTTCAAATTACATTAATTGTACTCTTATGATCCACATTATCTGACTCCAATGACTCATTCGGTGGTTTTGTTGAGATGGCAATCTTTTTCTTTAAATCCGCTGGTGAAGGGAGTTTAGTAAGTTTAGAATCCTTTTTCGGTTGAACTAGCATCTCTCCAAATATGCTTTTGACCATCTACGAGAAAAGTTATGTTTTCAGAAACAGGTTAGTTAAGCCAATACAAAGATTCAAAACAATCATCGGGAAACATAAACACACAGATTGTACACACAAGAGCAACTTTGGCTCGTAGCTTTTTGTTGAGATGATCTTCAAAAGTGATAACAACTGGATATTCAGAAACAACGAATGCATTTTCTTTGATAACTTTCAAACACTTCCTCAGTGTAACAGAGGAAGTCAAAGTCCTTATAAGAAAAAAAAGAAACAAAATCAACGATGGCCAGTGAACCATATTAATAACCATGGAATATAATATAGCAGAAAATAATAATCAGAGCCGGCAATTTCAATCCATTGACATATGAACGGGTCGAATTAGGCTATGTTTTTCCTCCAATGGTTCATATTGGACAAATCATTTCATTAGCTAAAAGGGGAACATGTCAAACGGATTGATCCAAAGTGTTGGACTATTGTTTTTTTTTAACAAAGACAAAAAGTATTTGTGGGTCAACGTCACCGTTTTGACCCATCGCCGGCCCCGCCCATCTTGACACCTCTAATATATAATCATGCTTGCTGTTTAATATCAAGTATATAATCAATTCCATACCTTCCATGACACACATTAATATCAGTGTTAGTCCAGTTCGGCCATAAATCCAGTTCAATACCTCTTACGCCTTTTTGCAAGGCCCTTATGATTGGCCTAACACTACTGTCACTCGTAAACTGGTTTCCAGTTAAATAAGTATTGTGGCTAGTATAAATATAATAATCAGAAAGTGGAGATTCCATGTCGTCAAGAACCGCCTGAATGGAAAATAAAGATGAAATATAAAAACAATAACATTGAGCTTTAATAATTATAGCAAAGTGTAATAATAAAAGTTCTTATAAGAATTAATATTACACTAAGAGGGTGATTTAGATCACTATAGAGAAATTTCATTAGATCAAGACCATTTTGTTGTAAAAGTTTTTGCTTCTTTGCTTTATCAAATATGGCACGGGCATCAGCATCCGCATCATCCTGTCCTTGAACTTGTCTCAAGAAATCACGAAGATTGTGAACGGTCATTATACCTTTTTCTGAGTGGTTTTCAAGCACTAGTTCAATATCTTCTGGAAGATCATCTCTTTTTGGCCTAAAATATCTCGAGAAACAACCAGATACTTCAAAAGATTGCATTTTTTTAAACAAAAGAAAAAGGCGAGCTATACACTATTTTCGCTATGGTTTAAGTAGCCATGGCCCATGCATATGAATATATGCCTGGGACTAAAAAGATACGAGAAAGGTTGCTTCTATTGCTTAATAAAGAATGGTGTATAAAAATGGGAACTAAACTTTAAATATTCTAACTTCATAAATATTGCTCGTTATGAAAGTGAGAAATTATTCTTACCAGCTAATATTCCAGGTTCTCTTCTTTTGCTTCTTTTTCTACCCGAGGAATATTTTCGGCCTGTGAAATACATTTTATAACTAAGCATTGCTTGCAACAAAATAAAACAGAAAAGAACTTAAGAAGTAAAACGATTTGAAATAAATAGGTATGGACCGTGCAAATGGAACCAAGTCATAATAGTATTCCAACCATCGAGAACATGATATTGCACAAAAATGATATATACCGTGTTATTACAAAATCGAAAGATTACCATTCTTTCTCACAACAAATGATGATAAATATATTTATAGACCTAACTCTAAGTACATATAATCTACAAAATGACATATTTTAGATAAACTCGAATCGCATGAGTAACTTTGCTGATGGGTATTGGTCACCTTTGCGGTTACAGAGTGGGATTGCACGTATTCCTGGTCTCAACTCTGAAACAGGAAGACAAATTTGGCCAGCAAAGTCGTCTTTTTCTGAGACGTTGTAATCATATACTTCAATTCTAAGTAAAGCTAATTCAGGAACTGCTAATGAAAATGTAAATTCTTCGTTCCAAACAGGTGTCCAGTTGTCCTCCTTCACCCTGGTCTTTTTCATTTTCTTATCAACAGATGCTCCAGCTATACCCACCTATTTCAGGGATAACAGGTTATTTACAGTCACAATATTTTTGGTCGTTGTGTTCCGAGATTTTGACAATCATGTCGTCCTAGTTTTGATTATTAACTATCGTTATAGCTTCCAAAAAACAAACAATTGTCAACTATGTAGCTACCTTATATTAAAAACAAACAGAAAATGCATTTACTGATATACAATCCATGTCGAATCAGTTTATCATTTTTTTATAAAACCGAAGACAAATTTCTATAAAAAATTATTGAAAATTAAGTTCAAATTAGAATACATAAAGCAAAACCACTCAACTTTGTGAAATTTTTTAATAGCTCTCAATGTAGGTACTTTACTTTCACTATAAGCCGTTTTACTTTATATATTCTCTTTTACTCTCAAAATCCACTATCTTTAAGTTTTTTTTTTAACGAATTTGAAGAATTGAAGTTACAAATCATTAACCACTTAAAGGCTATGGTTAGCATTTTCCATTATAATTACTTTCATACATCTAGTTTCGGGCCTTACTTCATTTATATATAGCACATAGATAGTATTGTTATTTCTCCATTTAAGCAGGTATGTATTAATATAATAGCGAAAAATAACAGTATAACTATGCTGCTTGTTACCATAGAGACTAAAGATAATTACCCTAGTGTAGAAATCTGGCGGGGAGTATTTATCGAAATGAGTTTTCTTAAAATCCAAATGCCATCCATCTCCCATGTAAACTTTCACCTGGTTAAATAACATACCACATTGTGAAAAGAAGGATTATGGATTAAGCAGATAACATATGCGTTTTTCTTAAGGATATTTACCTTTAATGATGTTTTGGCCGGAAGCTTTGCTTTAGGATTAAACACCTCATTCTTCGGCCCACATTTCATCAAAAAATCTGGTTTCTTTACATAACCACAACCTCCATTAGCTCTGAACATTCCGTGCATTAACCACAGTGATTTACCGTATCCCTGCATAACATATAGTATGAAATTTAGACACTGGTTACTTATAATTACATGGTCTAAGATAATTATGTGTCAAATCAACTGGTTGTAAAAAAATGAACAAGAACCTGCATATTAAATGCAACCATCTGAGCTCCATGTAGCCAACCAATTAGTGGCTTGTAATTCGATGAAGTAATACGAGTTCCTTTGGGATAAATTCTAAGAATATTCTTCTGGGTGAACCTGGCAAAAAGATATTCACAATACATTTAATAAGCGGAAATATACGCAACTCAACACATGAACATAAAAGTTTGAGGTGACAATTTCAACTCATTTACTTATGAATGGGCTGTTTATTTTATCTCAAACAAGTCAAACGGGTCATATAATAAAATATAAGCTAAAATGGAAAGGGGCCAACCAGGCGAACGGATCGATAGTTGCAGCAACTCTGTTTTTAATGCATAGAATCTCCTAAACTGTTTTATTCGGAAAATTTAGATTATTATTGTAATGTTATTGTATTCATAATTAACTCATAACTATTAATATAAAAGATTAAAAATTGGACAAAGGTGTTTGCGGGTCAACCCGACCTGTTTTGCCTTGTACTCGAAAATGACCTATTTTGACTTGTTACTCAACCCGCCCAACTTGCACAATACAATTATAACTGGTTTATACCTCACTACATCCTGTGCATGATTTTCTACAGCTTTTTCAAGTGATTGTTCTGCCAAACTTAAACGTCTGACTTTATCCTTTTCAACTTTCAATGCATCCTTTAATCCACCTTTCGGTTTACCCGCATGAATTGCAATCAGGCGCTTGTAAATAGGAGATGTCGGTAATTTCTTTTCCTTTATCAAATCTTCACCTTCATCATCACGGTCACTTCTATCACTTCCTGACTGAAACATATAACACACAAATTAGCTTAACAAACATCCACAAAACAAAACAGAAATCACTTAAATCAGCCCAATTCTCATCATTCACCGAACCTTAAAACTTCTGTCTTCACTCCAAGCATCATAATCGTCAGAAACTTGATTCTTTTGTGAGCTACAACGCTTGTCATCTTCAGCTTCAAGGTACTCTTTTGGGGGTTTGGTTGAAATCAGAATGCGATACTTTAAACTTTCGGGTGTTGGAAGTTCTTCAAAGTTTTTTGATTCAGGGATATATAGCATCAACCCAAATGTCTCGGTAAGCATCTACAAGAACATCATTTAAGAACATGAACAACATGATAATATGACTTGATGATTAGATCTTAAAAAAATTATTCACCTGAGCTACTTTTTCTTGTAGATCAGGTGTAAGGTGGTCTTCTAGTGTTATGATGACGGGATAAGGAGAAGCCTTAAACGCGTACTCCTTTATTGCTTTTAAGCACTCTATGAGTTTTACAGGGCTTGTAAGAGTTCTGTATACATAAATTTCTATCATAAGGCTATACTCTAACTAATCAAATTTGTACTAGAAAAGTATAAAAGTAAACCGCATACCTTCCATGAAGAACATTGACATTAGTTTTCAACGAATTTGGCCATAGATCTAGTTCTATAACTCTCACACCTCGTCTTAGTGCTTTAATAATCGGAGCTTCACTACAATTACTACTTAACTGGTTCCCAGTCAAGTACGAATTATGGCCCGTGTATATGAAGTAATGAGACAAGGGAGCATTCATATCTTGATGAACCTATAATCATCACAACAACATATGAATCAACTTTTTTCGCTCAATCTAAATTATTCAATTATCAAATCTAACAACAAAAATTACTTATACTAGTACTATAACTTTAAAATTCTCATTTTTTTATATTACTTTTTTATTCTTCTCTTTTACTTTACTATTCTTTTCTTTACGTTACTTTTTTTTCCTTTAATTTTAGACTCGATAACAGAGCGTAATTTGTTACCTGAGATGTAATAGGCGGATTAAGGTCGGTATTAAACAAAAAATAATGAAAATCCTCTAACGAAATCGATTTCCTATGAATCAACTTTGCAAGATGATGATGACGTTTATGAAGTATCTGGTCTACTATACGATCCACATCTGAAACGGCACCGTCTTGACACTCCTCCAAAAACAACCTCAGCTGATCTGACGTCATGTGAATCTTATCACCGGAATATTTTTGAAAAGCTTCTTTAACATCTAACGGCGGTTCAGCTTCCGTTACTTTAAACTTTCTAATAAAACAGTAACATACTCTATAATTCGTCATTATAGTTTTACTTTTCACCTTCACTGTGTGTTTTGTGTGCGTGTGTGTGTGTATGAAGAAACGTGTATATATATATAGATATAGATATATAGATATATAGATATAGATATATGTATCGGCGAGTGAAGTGCACGCAACACGTACACGCGCTGAAGAAGTCACACGGTAGCGATGTAAGTTGGTAGATTCGTCGTGGATGTAGCGATGAGAGAGAAATGTTTAAATTAATTTGGTGTCGTTGATTATATGTAGAGAGTACACATGGAATCAGTCAAATGGAATGGTTAAAGTATGAGTATTTGGTTCCCGCCTCTTTTTTTTTAATATTTCTTTTTATTGTTATTCGTCCAACATATAATTACCAAAAATGTGTTATTCTGATTGGGCAAGACAGGGTACCCGTGCCATGTTGCGGTGAAAAATTATAATTGATACAATTAATTCGACTGATATGCGGGAATCTAAAATGACGGAAAGGGTCAACACTTCAAAACAATAACGAATTTAATTAAATGTAATAGTTTATGGACTAAATTCAATAGGTTATTCTTTGTCACTTCTAGTACAAGCTTAAAACAATATGATATTTAATGGAATCGATTATCATTTTTATTAGAAACATGACATATATAGGCACTAGAAACACGACGCATATATAGGGATTACAACATAGATGTGCTTAGTCCAAAATATATGAGAGCTAAACAAAGACAAATGAGCTTGTTACATATGATACGTTAACAAAACTGACTCACACAAGCTAACTTGTCGAGTATAAACTGATTTTAGTTAATTTGAGAAAACATTCATTAAAATAACTTTGATATACCTTGCAAAAATTACGTGTAACCAATAAAATAGAGGGTCAAAATATTGTTTCTAGAAATTAGTCGGTACTTTTTAGTTGGGTTTAACATATAGAGAAGGTTTGTTTGTTTTTCTAACTATCTTAAACTATGAAAGCAAGTAATAAAAGAAAACATATAAATAGATAGTGAGGTAGTGAGAAAACAATAGATAAGAAAAGTTGTTTACCATAATATCAACACATGTTATTAATGGGATGTGCTGTTAATGGGATGTTTAAGTTAATAAGTTAAGTTTGTATCATAATATCTCATATATCGAATAAGTCATATACATAACTCAATTGTCTGTATAACGCAAAGTTCTCTGCAATCATACAAACAACTTTCACGGTGAATTATAGATATGTAATATTACATTTGCTAGGAGTTGTCCAGTGCAATGTAATCAGTCCATTCAACGATCATCCTCTATTCCATCTCCCCATGATCCACCCTACTTAAGCTCTGGAGTCATGACATGCTCGTCTTATCGACAATACATGAACATGGAAAACCCCTCGAAGTTAGCTGGGTATGCCTCAGTTGCAAGTTGAGTGGATCACACATTCAAAATGTTAAAGTAAAAATCAACCATATATGCAAAGCATATATATATTATGATTGAATCGAAATGAAAACCTAAATCTAACATACAATCTACATATAGTAGAGAGGCAAGACTATTTCCTAAAGACAACATCAAACAAAAAAGTTTTTAAACAACATGATCGATGATGGTTTAGAATATGGGTCGACTGAAGGTCGATTTCTTTTGCATATCCAGAACAAGTTAAGTGCTCTGGTAGTTAGTTAGTGCATGAAATGTTGTCTTACAATTTACTACATGGAAAACATTAGTTTTGTATAATGGTGTTCAAATTCGGATACCTGAAAATTCGGGTATCCAAAATTTCAGATAGTGATTTTGGCTATCCGAAATTTGGGTATCTTGAAAATTTAAAGAAAGATTTTTTTTTTTTCATTTAAAATTATAATACATATTTTCTAATCACATTCTTACATATTTTCATAAAATTATATAAATTAATTCATTAAATCATACAAATGTATATATATTACAATATAAAATATCTAAAAAAACTAAAGAAGAAAAAATAAAAAAAAATTCAAACTATCGGATATTCGGAATAGCCGAAATATTTGAATATTGTTATCCGAATTCGAATCCAAAATTGGATATATAAATTTTGGATATCCAAATTTTCCGAGTATTTAAGATCGGATATTTCTGATTTTCGAAAAAGTGGTTGGGATCCTATTATTTTGAGTACCCATAATTTTGTGTGTACCTAAACTTCATAAGAATCTTGTTTTTGAACATGTTTTAAACAAATTGGTTTCAAACAGGAAATTAAATATCATACGTTTATCTTATCAAAGCATGGTTGCTTCAACTATTATAATAATGGGTTCCTCATGTTTTATCTCCAAAGAATACTCCTTTTTTGATAGAATCAACCCAAAAATGATGCTTACTAACTTCTGCATAAGTATTGGGTTATGAATGAAAGCACACATTGGCTAAAAAGGCCACATAATTCCTTGGCGTATGAATTAAATCTTTGTGATGAAATAAAGGATATGTGGGGGAATACCTTGTAATTATTTTGGATAAATAACTTATTTTCAGCCGTTATATGTCATCAACAGGAATGACGACCCGTAACAATACAATCTTAGACCTCGCCTCTAGTAGAGTTTAATCTAATTTTTCAAATTGTCACCTATTATTCGGCTTTTGTGTTCCAGATCTAAGGTTTATGGTACAACACTTTGATATATTAGATTAAGACATGATCACTTTAATAGAATTCAAGTAATGTCCAAGTTAAGGAAGGATTAATTCAACCTTTGATATTAATGTAGATAAATGCAAAACTTGTATGTTAACGAAATCATACTTTTACCCTTTAAGGTATCTTTAAGGTATAACTCGGCATTTTGGAACTTATATTGAATTTTTATGGGTGATTTACATCTACGTCCTTATAAAACTTTAATATTACGTCAATGTCCTTGCAAAAATCAAAATTACGTTAACATCTTTCCAAAACATGAAAAATTCCCATATATATCCAAAATAATAAATTAATAAATTTAAATGATTTTAATATTCTAAATTATTGAATAAATCAATAAAACTAACCCAAATGTTTATTTAAACATATATGTCAATGAATAATCAAATACCGAATAAACTGAATAGATTAGGTGTAATGAATAAATTGTTTTAAACATATATTACAAAAACATTAATCAATCAAGACGAGGAATTTTGCAACCTTTTTATTTAGGTTAATGCTCAAAATTATAGAAATCAATTTTTTTAAAATTTATATTGCGAGTTTATGAAATTGAGATACATTGGTTAATGTTTGATTAAACCTAACATGCTTGACTAAAAAGTTTAATTAATATTTAGATGAATAATTTAAATATTAAAATTATTTAAATATTATTAATTTTATTATTTTGGATATATATGAGAATATTTCATGTTTTGAAAGGATATTAACGTAATTTTGATTTTTACAAGGACATTGACGTAATATTGAAGTTTTATAAGGACGTAGATGTAAATCTCCCAATTTTTATTTGTATCCCAACCCTTTATGAATCAAAATTACTTTTATCACTTTCATCAATGATGCTTATAGATTTTGTTTTGTATATTGGTTACACACTATATATACATGAAATATTAGATAAGTTTAAAATATATTAAACTGAAATAGAATTGCAATAAAATAAACTTAATTATTTTAGTTTACGGATTTTAGATTTTCCTTGTTTGTTTTAATAAGAAGCTAATCAATACACCCACCAATAATTTATAAGTTTATTTATCATAAGTTATAAGCTACCTGTTTTTTATATAAGATTAAGCATATATATAAACATATGTTACATGAAGTATAATCATTTATCAGGTGAACCAAATCATATTTTTAAACATGCTTTTAGGCTTTAAATAATTATACCTATGTAGTTTTCATAATTAGAATTATTCAAACCAGAAAATTTAATTAACAACTCATAAAATTAATTGTACTTTAGTGTTTTTTTATGCTACAAGCTCTTTGATTTTATGATCATACTTACATTACAAAAAATCCAAATAAAAATCAAATATAAAAGAAGCGATATTTATGGGGAAGGCAGGAATATAATTTTTTTAGTTTTTATGTTCTCGATGTTTATTTACTTCTTTTGTCATTTTCTAGTTTTAGAAATAAAAAGACAGTGGCGAAAGTAGTTATGTAAAATACATACTAAAAGAGATGTATAGAAAGTCATATGACAAAGTAGACTTTTGAAAAAGTTTGAAGATTAATTTTATATTTTTAGATCAAAATAATGACATCGTGTAACATCATCATTAACTATTTTCGTTTTATCCCTTCATTTTAAATATTATTTTAACTCTTTAGCTTTAGTATTATTTAAAAAAACATAATTTGGGACTTTAAATCTTAAATATTAAACTTTTATAATAAAAAGAAAAATGATTTTTTTCCCCACTTATTTAAGAAAAAGAAAAAGCCCTATAATCGTTGTGAAGTGTAACAATGGCGACATTGGGGAAGAAAGGAAACGATGAAAGATTAACTGAATTCATTTTGTTAATCAAAAAAACCAAGTTTGTTACTGTTATAAAGAGGGAAATAACAGAATACAAAATATTTACAATCTACACCCTGAACTATCTCATGTTTACATTTCAACCTACACTATTCTTTATACTCCCCTGCAAGTTGAGAGTGATGGAATGAAGAAACTCCCAACTTGGACAAAAGAGTATGATGTTGATTAACAGGAAGAATTTTGGTAAAGACATCTGCCAGTTGTTTTGAAGTGTGAAGATATGTTGGTTTGACAGTCCCATCTTTGACTTGATCTCTTACATAATGACAATCCACTTCAATGTGTTTGGTTCTAGCATGGAAAACAGGATTAGCAGCTATATGTATAGCTGCTTGATTGTCACAGTGTAAAGTTATAGGATGCAAATCTTTGAGACCAAGATCTTTTAATAAACTGAGTAACCAAGTAACTTCACAACATGTAACAGCCATTGCTCTGTATTCAGCTTCAGCTGAACTTCTGGATACCACACCTTGTTTCTTTGATTTCCAGGAAATAGGAGAGTCACCCAAGAGAATACAATAACCAGTAGTTGATCTCCTGGTCATAGGACAACTTGCCCAATCTGAATCACAATATGCAGTCAACTGCACTTTTGATTTGTGAGCTAATAAAATCCCTTGTCCTGGAGAATTTAAAAGATATCTCAGAAGATGTTTTACAGCCTGCATATGTACAGAAGTTGGTGTTTGCATGAATTGACTCAATAGCTGCACTGTATAACAAATGTCAGGCCTAGTGATAGTAAGGTAGATTAGTTTGCCAATGTATCTTCTATAGACCTCTGGATCATGCAATGGAGTCCCCATATCAGCTTGTAGTTTCAAATTAGGATCCATGGGAAGCTTGTAAGGTTTACTTGACATGACCCCTGCTTCTTTTAACAACTCCAGAGTATACTTTTTCTGAGAAACAAACAATCCTGAATTTGCTTTAGTAACCTCTAAACCCAGAAAATAGTGCAATGCTCCAAGATCCTTCATATGGAAAGTAGAATTGAGTTGATTCTTCAATTGTTGAATCTGAGCAGAATCATTTCCTGTGATCATAAGATCATCTACATATACCAAAATAGCAGTAAATGTCTCACCTTCCTTCTTTGTAAACAATGAATAGTCTGCCTTGGATTGTTGGAAACCAAATGAAGTAAGTGCAGAAGACAATTTAGAAAACCATTGTCTTGGAGCTTGCTTCAAACCATACAAGGATTTCTTTAATCTGCAAACTTGAGTAGACCCAGACTTAACATTCTGCACTGGCTCCCCTGTTCCAACATATCCCAAAGGTATTTGCATATAAACTTCCTCCATTAAATCTCCATGTAAAAAGGCATTTGACACATCCATTTGACATATGTCCCATCCTTGCATAGCAGCAACTGCCAACAATGATCTGACAGTGACCATTTTGGCAACTGGAGCAAAGGTCTCGTCATAGTCTTCACCCTTTCTTTGTCTATTCCCTTGAATTACCAGCCTAGCCTTCTTCCTTTCTACTGAACCATCAGCTTTCAACTTAGTCTTGTATAGCCAGTGACAAGAAATAGCCTTCTTATTAGGTGGTAGAGGAGTAATATCCCATGTACCATTTTCCTCCAAAGCCCTCAGTTCTTTATTCATGGCTTCACACCACTGTGGATCATTTATTGCCTCTTTAAAACTCTTAGGATCACTGTGAGCTTCAAGAACACTTAGAAAACATTGAAACTGAGAAGACAATACAGGAGAAGTGACTTGAAAAGCCATTTGTTTAATGGTTGGAGCTTCAAAATCTTTTGCCCAAACTGGAGGTTTAGATGTTCTTGTAGACTTCCTGAGAGGTTCAGAAGGAAGAGCAGAAGAACTTGGAATATCATTGTTAACAGATGATTCAACCACAGGCTCTTGATTGATAGAGTGCTCAGGTGGCAGTGGTTGTATAACAGGATCATCATAGACAGGAAGGCAATTTGGCATAGAAACAGGAACAGGGTTGAGAAATTTAGAGGGATTAGACTCAGCAAAAGGGAAAACCTGTTCATGAAACTGAACATCTCTACTTACAAAATTGCAGTGAGTAAGTAAATTGTACAGCTTGTATCCCTTTTGATGTACAGGATATCCTATAAAGACACATGGAACACCTCTGGGAGCAAACTTATCAGAAACTCTTGAAGGATTAGTAGCCATAGCAAGACATCCAAAGACTCTCAAATTAGAATAATCAGGTTCTTTGTGGAGAAGCATTTCATAGGGGGTTCTGTACTGAAGAATGGGAGAAGGAAACCTATTTATAAGATATGTGGCAGTAGTCACACAGTCTCCCCAAAATCTTAAAGGCAAATTTGACTGAAACCTTAAAGCTCTAGCAATTTCCAAAATATGCCTATGTTTTCTTTCAACCCTTCCATTCTGTTGAGGCCTATCAACACAGCTAGTTTGATGCTCAATACCTTGACTAGATAGAAATGCAGCACAAGGACCTCGAACAAATTCAAGAGCATTATCTGATCTTACACACTTTACTTTTGTATCAAACTGTCTTTCAACAAACTTTAGAAAAGCTTTTAAGACAGCAAAGGCATCAGATTTATGAACCATCAAATATGTCCATGTAGCTCTACTATAGTCATCCACAATTGTTAAAAAATACTTATGTTTCCCATTTGTAACTACCTTATAAGGACCCCAAGTATCTATATGAATCAAGCCAAAAGCATGAGAATTATGAGAATCACTTACAGAGTAAGGTAGCTTTGTTTGTTTTGCCATTGGACAAGTAATACAAACGGCTTCATTAGAATCTTTAACAGATACATCAGGATGTTTAATATGTTTCATTCTAGAAACAGACAGATGTCCTAGTCTATGATGCCACAGACTAAACTTATTAGGAGAAACAGAATTACTATAAACTCCTGCTGAACAAGAAAACAAACCATCATTAACATGAGTCTTCAGCATATGACTAAGTCTTTCATCCAAAGAATCCACAGCAACATTGAGTAAGTGATACAGTCCTGCCACTTTCTTACCCAGACCCAGAACCTGCTTTGTTGTCAAGTCCTGAAGTATACAGAAGTTTGGAAAGAAAATAGCTATACAGTTACTATCCATAGTCAACTTGGGTATAGACAGCAGACTAAATTTGAATGATGGAACACAAAGCACATCTTTAAGGACTATTCCATTATTCAGATTGACTTGTCCTGTTTGAGTAATAACAGAGGATTGGCCATTTGGTAAAGTGATCTCAGGCATGTTTTGAAGAATTTTAGCATTTAGCATAGATTTTGAATGAGGTGTCATATGATCAGTTGCACCTGTGTCTAAAATCCAATAATATAGAGCACTATTACTATTGGCAGCTGCACTAAGACAAAGCATACCTGCAACAAACTCAAGCTCATCATCAGTGCTATCCATACCAGCTGCTCCATTATTCTTCATATCATTCATTACACTCCTCATCAAGGTTTCAAATTGCTCAGGTGTGAATGTGAAATTGCTTGACCCACTACTGACATTAGCTGCACTAGTTACACTAGTTACATTGGCTGCAGTCTTCTTGTAATTGTTTCCTGAACCATTTCCAAAACTCTTTGCCCTTGATTGAGTCTGCCTATTCTGTGACTGAGATTGCTTATACTTGTGATGCCAAACTGGATAACCCACCTTTTCCCAGCATTTCTCAGGTGGATGCCACTTAAATCCACAGATAGAGCATTTTCCTTTAGTCTCTTGCTTACTAAACAAAGCAGTAGATTCAACATTTAAAACACCAGTCTGAAACACATCTTTCTGTGACTCTTCTTGTTGAATTACAGCACAAGCATTCTCTACACTAGGAAGAGGATTCATCAACAACAATTGACTTCTCTGAGCATTATAAACCTCATCTAATCCATTCAGAAACTGAAACAACCTCTGTTCTTCCTTTTGTTTCTCAACAGCATTTAGAAACACAGAAATTTCAGGTGTGATAGTACTTAGTTTAGGCAAAACAGTAATGGAATCCAATTCTTCCCAAACACACTTCAACCTAGTGTAATATTCACTCACTGAACTATTTGTTTGTTGCACTTCAAAACACTCTTTACTCAGCTTGTATTTTCTAGAACCATTACTTAGAGAGAATCTAGTTTCTAGCTGATTCCAAATCTCACATGCAGTACCAATGAACATAATTGACTTTGCAATTGAATCAGAAACTGAGTTCATAATCCAACTAATCACAAGGTTGTTACAAGTCTCCCACATTTCTACATTCACAGCATTTGTATTAGCTGGTCTAGTAACAGTACCTTTAACAAAGCCCAATTTTCTCTTGGTAGACAAACCAATCTCCATTGATCGACGCCATGGACGATAGTTTTGTGCTCCAATTAACTTTTCTTGAACCGGTAATGAACCTGGACCATCAGATGGATGAACATACAACGGACTACTAGCATCCATTTTTGCAACAGCGGAAGCAACTCAACAATTTTAACTGAAATAACGAATTTTCCCCAAATCTTAACCTAATTCACAAATTGTGAAGTTTCAACACAATAAAATCAATTGCATACAATTGAAGATCTTCAGAGTAAAAAATGATTCAATCAATCGATCAAACACTCGATTGTAATCAGAATCAAATTCACAACAATCTTCACAATTGATCTTACAAACACAATAATCACAACTGATTAGCACGGAAACACAATTATCACAACAAAATTAGGTTATCAAAGCCATTGTAGCTCTGATACCATGTGAAGTGTAACAATGGCGACATTGGGGAAGAAAGGAAACGATGAAAGATTAACTGAATTCATTTTGTTAATCAAAAAAACCAAGTTTGTTACTGTTATAAAGAGGGAAATAACAGAATACAAAATATTTACAATCTACACCCTGAACTATCTCATGTTTACATTTCAACCTACACTATTCTTTATAATCGTAAAGAAAAAAAAGTTAGTGTTGACATACAAAAAGAGACACATTATACATTTTTGTTTTTGTTTAACAATAAATTGATTATACATTGCACGAGTATAGAAAAACGATATTAAATAATAAAATGGAATGGTGATATAAAAAAAGAGACATATTGTGTATTGATAGATACAACCATACTGAACTAACAAAAAACTAAAAAATCATATTGTGAAATTATTTAATTCGACCTCTAAAATAAATTAAGCAGGATTGAATATAAAAATTTGTTGAATACCTACTTCTACAACATGACGTAACCCAAAATATAACTTAAAATCTAAAATTTAATAGAATAGAATTATCAAAAATACTTAAATGATCTACATATAAAATTTAGCATAATGTAACTTTCTAATTGGCTTTATAAACACCAATGTTCAATCTTTTAATATGTTATAATTGTATTATTTTCGGTAGAGTTCTCTACATATATGAATTTAAAAGTGAAGATGAAAACACACATAAAATGAAACAATAAATATCTTGCATCAGAACTCATATTGTTATACATTATTAATGACACACAATGTTTTTACTCAATTTCTATATATTATACTTTTTATTTTATTCGATGCAATTCTCAACGAATCACGAAAAAATAAACTAGTCATTGTTAAAATAGATATCGGAATGGATATTGGATCGAAGTCTTGTTTCATCCCCCCAAATTCATTCATCCAGTCACACATGCAAATGCAACAACCACCTAATTAACCATTTACTCCCTGCTCTTGCCCATCATCACCATTTTATCTATCTGATCAGTCCAGCCATAAATATTAAATGCTCAAGATTATTATATAAATGCAATTGGCCAAAAAAATAGAAATCTTAATAGATGTGTTAAAGTTTGTCAAGTTTTCTTGGCAAATCTGTGTTCGTTTAACGTCTAAGGCACATAACGTAAACTATGTAATAAATGTTCGGTTCCAATTGTCTAGAATGTCAACAGTATAATAAATAACGGGATATTTTTGGTCATAGCATGGTGAGCAAACCACCATTATGTAGATAGTATTCAGAAACAAACTTTTTGTTGATCCAAGAAACCGGAAGTGGTGGTATGCCAAAAAAAGTAACATAAAATATAAATTTTGACAATGGGGTACGTAAAAACATTTACAACAAAAAAAGATTATAAAATCTAATTTGTTTTAAAAAAGATTATAAAATCTAATTTGTTTTAAAAAAGATTTTAAAATCTAATTTGTCTTAAAAAATGGATTATAAAATCTCATTTGTCTTAAAAGAGGATTTTCTAAAAATTTTAAATCGTTAAAATGAAGTTTCAAGCCTAAATTTTTAGATATGATTAAAACTTTTTTTGAAGATTTGATTTTCTCTAATTCCTCGTGAGTTTTAGAAAAAAACGAGACACGTTATTTAATGTTTTATATGTTGAAAACAAGTTAAAAACTTAACTTTCGCAATAATCATTTATTATGCCGAATTCAATTTTCTAATCATTTTTAGTTCCAATTTTTTTTACATACCCTCAAATGTCAAAATGTGTATTTTATATTACATTTTTTTACATTTTGTAATAAATATAGAGTGAGCAAAAATCGGACCGAAAACCCAAAACCCGAAAAAACCGAACCATAAAACCGGACTGAATACAAAAACCGATGGTTTGGGATTCGATTTTTGAGAAACCGAAAAAAACGGTTTGGTTTGGGTCGAAGGGTAAAACCAAACCGAACCGAACCATTATATGTATGTCAATTTTAATATGTTCACTTTTAGTAGATATTTTAAGTTTTATTTTTTTCTATTGTTTAAAATTCTAAATCATCCTAATTTTTTTCTATTGAACACACAAACTCTCGATGCTAATAGTGAAGACTCAAAGTTTTCTTTTGTAAATTGTCAATCTCATACTTATCAATATGTACTATTTTGGTTCCATGTAGGCCACAATACTCAGCAACATATAAGTTTATTTCTTCAATTTTGATTTTTTTTTTTTTGCCATGTAGGCTATAGTTTACTAAGCCACATATAGTATTTTTTTTCTCCTTAATTTTTTGTTTAAGTTTTCCGATTCATATCATTATGTTCTAGTAATATGCACAACATCATGTTATAAGTTGTGAACAGCTCCGCCAATTATTGCGTAACATAGACTTCCAATTTGAGATTTATTTCAAAAGTTTTCCTTAATAGATCTATAAATTTGCCCACGTCCAAAAAACGAAATAAAAAACCAAACCGAACCGAAAAAAACCGAAACCGAGTGGAACCGAACCAAACGGTTTGGAACTTTCAGGAACCGAAATTTCGGTTTGGGTTCGGGTTGAGGTCGGAACCGACCAAAACCGACCCATGCTCACCCCTACATAAATATAAATAACTTTACCTAATTATTAACAGAAAATTATAAAATTTTATAGTGTAGCAAATGACAAATGGGTCAAATGGCTTATTTGGTTAACCCGAATATAGCTTTGAATTAAGACAACCTAAAAAGGGAATATGAAATTGAGCATAAATTTGGGGAATAAAGTAAGCAATGCATATTTTAATTTCGAGAAATGATTAACAAACCTAATTTGTAGACCTACAGATAGACCTAATGTATTGCATGTTTGTAGTTAATGCATCAAATATATAATATATTTTCTGTCTACTCAAATGCAGTGCATAATGGACGACTATATAATGCATTAGGTTGTTTTTTAGGTCTAACAATTAGGTTCATATATCATTTCTCTTTAATTTCCATAGCAACCCGTAATTTCAATGTATCATCCATCAATGTCATTGTGTCCCACAAAACAAACTTTAGAGTATTAATGGGACTATTAATTATACTAAAACTTTTTATTTAAAATTAACTTTATATTTAATACACATTTTATATATAAAAAAAGTTTAAATTTATTGCTTGTATTTTTAAACAAATAAAAAGTATTTTAATTTATTTATTGTATCATACAATATACATAGCGGAGATATTATAGAAAAACCCTTTGATTAATGATTAACATGTGTTTTTTCTCCTTAGTTTCATGAAAGTCTTTTCTTTATAATTTATTAATAGTAATAGCAATATGCTAGATCAGATAAAATCAGATGCTCTTGATTTACTTTTCAACAAAGTATTATAAACATCCAATTAAAGATGACCGAAGTGGATGCTTCATATCAATAAAAGGCATAAAAACATGATTTACCTGAATGAATATATATGAATTTTATTTGTGAGATAGTTTAAATATAAACTTTTTCTTTGTTGACGGTCTACTTAGAGCACCCGATATGAGGTGCTTTCTCGTTTGTTGTGTGATTCAGAACGAGCCCCTTTTGTTATTACATCGTTCTCATTTGTTGTGTAGGCTCGTTCTCGCTGTGATTCTCGTGGTAACGAGTCGTTGTTATTTTTTTTTTCTTTCTAACGGACAAAAATTAAAAATTGAAAAATTCATTATTGCACCAACGGCTATGATTTGGCCAGTTACATATTTTTTTTTTTACCCACAATTTCACCTATAAATACATCCCAATTTTAACCAAAAACTCACATCATTTCTCAATCTCATTCTATCTTTATATCTATAATCTCATATTACATACACTTTCCAATCGTAAAAATGTCTTCGACGCCCGAGTTTGTGTACAAAAAAGGTGGCATGATTCACGTCCGAATTGGCTAATAGTAATTGTCAGAGTAAACAAACACTAGCTGCAAGAATAAGTTCAACCCAATCCGATGATGGTAGAAAAAAGACAACTTCTCTTACGTTTGGTTTATGACGGTTCAACTGAAACAACCGCCTTTAACCGAATCCCAAGCCGATTTAACGTGATTTCTGCCCCTTCCAACTGTTTTTCAGTTGGAGGGGCGGATATCACTTTGAATCGGCTTTGCATTCGGTTAAAGGCGGTTGTTTCAGTTGAATCGTCAGAAACTAAATGTAAGACAACTTGTCTTTTTCTACTATCATCGGATCAGGTTGAACTTGTTCTTGCAGCTAATGTTTACTTTGACAATTTTTATTACGCTACTTGGACGTGGACCATGCCACCTTATTTGCCCACAAACTCGTGGCCTACATTTCGACAATTCCGGATAACTATCGACAACGATAGCTTTTTATTTTATTTTATGTATTTGTATTTTTATTTTAATTATTGTAGTTTTGTTTTTTATTTTAATAAAATATTTTATTTATCTTATTTAAATGTTTTTTCTTTTAAAAAAAAACACTATGTCCCACAATCAGTCACAATCCTCATTATCATATCACCCAAAATCTCAGAATGATGATTCTTACTACCACGTCAGCAAAAGTAATCCCGAGATCACTTGCTCTTAGGGGTATCTCTTTTAGCTTATTTAGTATTTCTCTTATAATGTTTAAATAAAAAGTAAATTGTATTGTTTGTTCCTCGAGACCTTTCAATTCGTCGATTTCGTTCTTAAACCTTTTTCTCGCAATTTTTGTCCCCAAGATGTTATTTTTCATTTCTTTTGATTTATTTGTTTATCTTTAACCGAATAAATGAAACTACAAAAAATATATTAATAAACCAATTTTTTTGGTTCATATTCATTTATATTTTTCATTTAATGCTGAACGAATTATAAACGTATACAAATAAACAACAACAATCTAACATATTACAGGTTCTAGATTTCAACATCAAATACATTAAAAAAAACCCTACATTTATTGACGTTATATCTGTAAATCTATTAACAAATCATATAAATTTATAACCAAACATTTTTCTATGCTTATTATTAATAATTTCTCAAAAATAAATTTGTAACCACACATAAGAGGATATCAATAAATGTTTAGGTACAAAAAAATATAGAAACTTTTCCTTTTATTCTTAAAAATATCTAACTTTTTCAAATTGTAAAAGTAAAAGATGTCTTTAATACATGTACAAAATAGTAATCTAATAAAAAAATACTTCATTAATTATAATTATCTTATTTTGATTATTTTTTATTTTCAGACGTTCCTTTTCTAGAAGGAGGAAGTAACATCATAATATTAGATATCATAATACTTGACAAAATTATGAATTAACCAATTGACTCGCCCAAATAAATATAGCCTATAGATCGTGTTAATGCATGAATGTGTTCATGAAAAAATTTCGTTAGTAAAAACATTATTGGTAACTATATTATACTTTTTGATTTTGTCCCCCAAAGGTATGTGCATCAGTGCATGTTCTACGATCGTTTATCGACATACTTGTAAACCACAAAAGACCCTTCCTAAACTTTTCTATTTTTACACAAGTTACAAGAAGATTACCTTTTTAAACAAGTCAAATATATATTATATAAATATAAATAGTTTCTTTATTATGGTACAAGGAAGATGAATTTAATAATAGGTTTTTCTTTATCTTTCGTGATCAAATATCTTACCCACGAAGAAATGGCAAAATAACAGCAATCTTTCGTGGATCCTATCTAATTTTATATATTAATAACCTCAAACAATTCTATCTAGGAACCATAAACAAAATTGTTTTATATAATTAAGTTTAAAGAAAAATGGTACGTGTTTCTAACATTACATAAACTTAACTTAAATACTTTCAGATGTAAATAAGGAAGTGATTTTGTATATGTTAGACATGTTGAGAATGAAACAAGTTAAACATTGTAAATTTTATAAACTGGTAAGGTAATACGTTATGTATAATTTTGGCCCGCCAATCGGCATATTGCGCGACTGATTCGTAGTTTAGATATTTAAGTTTATGTAGCGACTCTTTAAGTCTTTACCGTTCTATGTATAAATAAATGGTGAAATTTTTAGATCTCGAAATGGGTTTAACACGAGGAAATGGTTTAAGTCTTCTTTTGGAAAAAAAAGGTTAAATGTAAGGGTGTTTAGAATATTTGAAAACAAAAAACCATTGAATCATATCAATTTCTGTTTAACCAAGTCAATATTTTCTTTAAAGTTAATTGGTTTGGTTAATTGAACTAATAATATTTTCAGTTTGTCGGTTCATGATTTTGACGACAAACGGTTAACTAGTATACTGAAAATAATATAGTATGTTTTTATTTTTCCATGTAACAATTTATTTAGGGTATTAATGTTGACACTTGACAATCAAAAATTTATTACATATATAATTTAGTTATACTATTATTAATGTATCGGTGATTTTGAAAATACAACGAAATTGTTTAGTAATACACAATAAAATAAACAATGTAATAAAATTTTTGATAACGGTATCGAAACCTTAAACACAAAGGTACAAATAAAAATTCGCATTGTTTTCTTGTTCCTTGTCATTGGTAGGATATATTTGATCACGAAAATTTCTTTTTGTTTGTTACAAAAATGATAGACCTCAAAAGTGGAGGAACACTAAATAAATGTTGCTTTTGTTATTCCTTTTGAAGCGTTAGAAGATGATGATACTAATTAATTAATAAGAGATGGAGATGATGGAAGTTTCCAAAACATTTTTTTCCCACGTTAACCAACCGTGAATACCACTATAAACTAGTTTTGCACTTTACCCTTTTCAATTTTATACCTTTTTTTTCAACCTGGATTATTTATTTAAATGTTTCAAAGTTTTAATAAACTTTTTTTTTTCTAAAGTTTTTCACGTTGGTGTACCAATGTGAGATAACGGTACATAACAAAATAAAATCAAATACATTAAACTAGAATAAAGATTTTAAAAACGTACAAAAGTTGAAATCAATGGGGGAACTGCCTCGTAAAGGGTGGGGGAAAAGCCCCGGTTAATTTCGATCATCCAATTATAATTTTCTTTAGTTGTCTTTAAGAACATTATTACTATTACTATTACTATTATTATTTATATTTAATTTTCAAACAAGTTAGTCTAGTAAACAATATTTTTAAATTTCAATATATATAATTAAAATGCATTTAATTAACAAAATCTAGCTTAGTGGCTCTTTGATACCTGCAGACTGAGTTAGTGCAGACTGAGTTGGAGCTCAGACTGAGTTGGAGCTCAGACTGAGTTGGAGCTCGGACTGAGTTAGGTGCTGACTGAGTTTGTTGTGTTTGATTATGCCTCGGACTGGCTATGCTGACTGAGAAAAATGACTATTATACCCTTCTGTTTATTTTTATACTGAATATCCTACAAAATCCAAATTAAATTAAACATAAATCCAAATTTCTTACAAAATCAAACGTTTAATAGAGTAATCCAAATGTCTTATCAAGTAAATGAAGTTTTTACCAAATATTTTAATAGACTAATCCTTTTTATTAAATTTCTTTTGTTACTTTTGTTAATATTTCATGCTTTATTTTGGTGATAATATACAACTTCACTACCAATATAGTGTACCATCTTAGTGGAAACTAGCCTATTTCTTATTAAAAAGAAAAAAAAAGAAAAAGCTGCATTGGTGGGTTGTACTTGATGGTTTTATCAATTGTACCCTGAGTTGTCAACTATCCACCTCGTCTTATTTGTATCGCCTATTTCTCATTTCAGGTCTAAAATTGCCTTTTTATCGGCAGCCGACGTCTACCCTTTTTCCGGAATCTGACTGGCGCAAAATGGAGGACCACCTAGGATTGTTCGTGAGAGAGGTGGCTGGAGGTGGCGGCGGTGGCTGGGGAGGCGGCGGTGGCTTGTTGGAGGAGCGGCGGTCGCTGGAGAGAAGGGTATGATGTTGGAAACTATTGAGTCTGCAATTATTCAACACGGACTGAGTCTGCGTTTTTGGTCCGTGGTCTGGACCGAGTCCGAGCTATCCATGAACTATCAAACGCACAGACCAAGGACCGAGTCTGTGGTCTGAGTCTGGGTCTGTGGTCTGTGATGATCGTAAACAGGGCCTTAGTTTAGTGGCTATGTCATTTGCTTAAGTGCTTTTCTTGGCTCAAATCTTAAGAGTTGCATTTTCCAACATTTATTGAGTTTTTTTTTTAAATTAATCTTTTTCACTATATTATATATAACTTCTAATTTATAAGTTCTAATATTTTATTTTTATTATCTTATATCATTATATATTAACGTTAACCCCTATTTATATTTTAAAATTTAACAAAAGAAAGCTTGATTATGATTATTATAACGAATGTATTAATATGATGTTCACATTTATTATTGCTACTATTTGGTATTTAGTTGAAGTTTACAAAAAAAAAGTTTATAATCTCAAATTAAAGCGAAAAATTATATATTAATTACCATTTTGGTTATATCTATATGATGTTAAATCGTTAGTATTTATTTTCAGACCTGTTACATATATTGAATATACAAATATTTATTTCAATAATACTTGTGAGCTCGATATTATAGTTGTTATATAAAATATGTTTTACTAAAATAATTAGAAAATTCTTTCCGTCGCAACACACGGATAAGAATTACCTTGTTTCACATCAAATTTAATGTAAAAACAAAAGAAATTTAGAATTTTATTACGTCAAATAAATTTTTTCTCCGGTATGTATATCAAATATTTACACTAAACTTTCAATTAATTTAAAATAGTAATAAAATATATTTTAACGTTTTAAACAAATTAGATGTGGAGAAGTTTTATAAAACAACAAAAGACGAAATTTAGGATCATTGAAAAATAGGTACATGATTATAGGTTAATCTTTTTTTGGTATTAGTTTAGATGAAATGAACAAAATCGTAATGATGTCCAAAAATTTGTCGACAAGAATAAAGAACAATAGAAAAATATCGATCATCGATCTATCTTTATATAAAGAATGTGAATTTAATATAGTTTAATTATGTAAATTTTATTTATATAATGTTAGCATATATTATAATTTTATAGGATATTTTTTATAAATAATTTGACTTTTTATATTAATTATGTAAATGTATATCTTAATTAAACTTGAAAATGATTAAAAATAAATATAAAACAATATAGAGTTTCAAATTATAGTATTTTTAAGATAGTATTGTTAATTTAAATTTGGTATAATTTGAATATTATTATTTTTTACATTAAATTTGACGTGATGTTTAGTGTATTTATCAAAGAAAGTTTCTTTTAACTTTCACACCAAATTTAATATAAAAATAATATTTTGCATATATTGGAGATGTTCTAAATGGCCCCAATGTAGGCCCCAAAATAAGTAGAAAGAAAATAAATGGGCCAATAATTTAGTGGGCTCTTGAATATTTTGTTTTGGATGATTTGACGACATTTTATAGGTGAAAGTTAGAAACCGATTTTTTTTTAACTGGACCCAAAACCAAAATTGGTTTTTTTTCGAAACCGGTTATTAAAAAGCGGAACCGGTTAACACCGGTTAAAGATTTGTTTGGAAATCGGTTTTTTCCGGTTATTTAACCGGTTAAAACCGGGTTTTTTCAAAAACCGGTTTTTTTAAGGTTACCGGAGGAAAAAGACCTGGACACACGAGAGCCATCGGGGACCACCGTTTGAAGAGTAGATCTCAAAATTGCCGACGACATTTTTTTTCTGGGAAACAGAAACGAAATGGTGGGGGATAGGGTGCTAATGACAACGAATTTTTTTTTTCTCTGCGGTAGATGAAAGTTTCTAAATCTGATTAGGAATTTTTTTTTTATTTCTTTAATAAATGGTGATGGTGGGGGATAGGCCCAATATTTAAAAGACCCAACAAAATAGTCCAATAAATCATGTTATGGTTTTTGTTTTACGGTTTTTGAAAACAACAATCACATTAAATATAATATTTGTTTCTTAACTATAATTTTGGACATATCGTTAATAATTATCGAACTAGAAGAAATCGAAATAGGGATTTCACCTACAACTACCAAAGTAGATGAAGGTGAATTTGAAATGGGGATTTCACCTCCAATGAGAATCCGAAAAAACCCAAAAAAAAAACTGATTAAAAAACCGAAAAAAACGATTCCGAACATTTTTAACCGAAAAAAACCGATTTCAAAAAAACCGGTTTTTTTTAACTGGTTTTTTTTTAACCGAAAACCGATTTTTTTAACTGGTTTTTAAAACCGGTTTTTTTTTAACTGGTTTTTTTTTTTTTTTTTTAATATCAACTGTTTTTCTGAACTTTAAGATGATTATTTTTGGCCTCGTCTGAACAACCCTCTACATCCGGGTTGAAACGTTTCTTATAAAAACCTACACATTTCTTGTCCGACTCGTAACGTGTGAAATTGTTTTTGACCCCCGGCCAATGCCAACACCAGCACACTCGACTCGTAACTCGTTTAACTAGTGAAAGAAAGGAAGAAAAAACACACCCATGATTAATAAGCTGTTATTGACTGTGACCTCCGCCCCAACTTAATGTTAGGAAACTTTTTTATCATTTCATCTAGGGAATAAAAATACTCATTACCGCGGTTATGTACTACTAGTAACATACGTTGTATATGTTATCCCCAACTTTCACATGAAGATCACCACCATGATCCGAAGTTGATAATACTAATCTACCGTTATCATCGTTATAAAGAATGATACTAGCTGAATCATATAACATGTTATGTCCACATTGCAATAAACATTTATCAACTATATGACTAAAACAAGTTCCTTTACACAAGAAAGAAACATTAGTTGGGTTTTATTCAAACTTTAGATTTTAGTCAGGGAGTTTGCAAGGAGGGGTTAGTGAAGGGGAGGCAGCTGATCTTTCCAGAAATCCACGTTGTGTTTCATCAGCATAACAAAGCAGAGAGCCGATGCATTCTTCTAGTGCAGTTGAAGGCCGAGTTGGCTTGAAATCTAACAGCTTTGCATACTCGGTTATCAAGTGATACATGTAATCATATATTTTATCAATGTTCAGTTGCTCCATATAATATTGCACTGCTTTTCCTATTGCCTTGGCCTATTAACCACCCATAAGCGAACAACAACAATAACTAATTAAATCGAGATGCAAACATGTTTCCATTTGCTAAAAATAGTAGAGTTAGGTGGTCTCCGCACTCTTAATGCTTTGGAATTTGGATATATATATATTTACCAAACATAGTATGCACAGAGGCGAAGGTTTACCTCGGATGGGTGTGAATTCCCCCAGTCGACTGCAGCTTTAATTGATGGACATATGTTAGTATTTGAGATAGGCAAGTAATTTTGCATTGGGGAGAGGCCGCGGCTGAAGAAATCCTCATATCTTGTGTTTATTATTAGAGGAACACTACCACAGGACAGAATATACTTTAAGCTTACGGACCATGCATACCCCTCGGCATATATCTTATACCTGCATAAACATGAGAACGAGTTGTTCGTCAAAAAAGATCAACATCTTCTCATCTTCTGGAGAACTTATTGAACAAATATATTTCTATGGATAATTAGAGCATCTCCAACAATGACAATAACCAATAACAATAGCTCAAGATACTATAATTAATTGTTACTTACCGATGATTGCACTGATCGGATAATTTGGATTTTTTGTACCCATCAGATGCTTCCTCTGCCCAATTCTGTAACACAAATTAAGGCAAACAATTATATCTAAATCTCAAGTAACAACAAGAAACATGTACATTTTAATGTTTGAAAATCATCAAATCCTTGTTAGGAATGTACATAAAAATATGTACCTGGCGCATGATTTGCGCTCCCCACTTATTTGTATCATTACAGTACAACATTTTTTCTCGAGTCGGAGAGGAAACATCTGGATTTCCTTTCCAATATGCATACCGAAACTTTTTATTCCAGTTCATTACTTGTGAACCTTTTTTAATGTCTTTAAATTCCTCTTGCCACGGGCCAAGGTTAACTTCTACCCTGGTTCAATATATACCATCAATATAGATCAGCTACGTAAAACTTATTTTATCTAAGTAACATAAATGTTCTTCATCCATATCCTTCAATCTTTACATTAGATATACACTGTTTAATAATTCGTTATAATACGAATTTACATCAATGAAGACCTCAAACTATATAAATTTCTAAGTTAACAACCTAAAACTTGGCCATGATCTAAAGGATAACGAAAGTCAACGTGGAGAGAAAAATACGCTTCAAATATTGAAATATGTATATAAAAATAACCAAACATGATGGTTATATAAACTTACCAACCCCAGAAAGACCAGTCAGGAAATGGGATATCAAAATGACCACGCGTGGTGCAGTAGCGAAAAATTGGCAAAGGCATAGCTGCGTGGCGTTTCTTTTGAATAATAGGTTTGTCCATGCAATCAAACATAAGATCCACATCTGGAATTCTCCCAGGATACCTCTTAAGGAGCTGTAACAAGCCCCAGACTGTAAACAAAGCCCTGCTCTGCACACAATCGTAGTAATAATCAACGTACAGTTTCCCACTAATAATCACTACACGAAAAGAAGCGAATCTCTTGGCTTCCATTAAATGGGCATATGAAATACGAGTTTTAGACCAAGGTTCAAGGTCATGATGTATCCAACTGTAAAAATCAGGACATTTTTCTGGTTCACTAGTGAACGAAGTCTGGCCATTGTTAGATCCACTCAAACACGAAAGATAAGAGCATTTTACGATCTTTGAAGATCGAGCCATCTTTGTTTCAGTGTTAAATGTCTTGGCAGGGAAGAGATGCCACGGAGTTGGTTGTAAGTTATGACCAATTACAGTTTTTGTCTGACTAGCCATGTTGTCAACCTGTTTCGATAAAAATCATGCCACATTCAACAAATTCACACATACGATTAGAAGAGTATGAATAACAAAAATGTACCTTACGGAGAACAAGGAGCACAAGAGTAACGAGTAACAACACAAAAGCGACACGAGTGATTGGAACACGGGTTCTAGCTTTTTTTCTAGAGGAAAATAATCCCATATTTCAATCTTGATGTCGATAGCAATGTGGTATCGAACGATTGATATAAACAATGGAAGCTTAACGAGCAATTCATGTCTTTGTTTCTTGTTTTTCTCGACATAGAGTGGACTACATTGATATAGCGTTTCCCGCATTCTACTGAAACCAAAGACTCACATTTTCAAACGTTAACGTGCTCATATCCACATTGGATTCAACGGTTAATTGTTTAAGACAACTAGTAATTTAATTAATTACTAGTGTCAAAACCTTTATTACATTCTCATTATTTTTATCTGATTTTATACAATTTGGTCCCATAACTCAACTTTCCGCGACTTCACAACAATTTTTCAAAAACTTTAGTCGGCCTCCGTCTCAATAGATGAAATTAGGTAATCGGTTATATACAATAGATGGCATTAGAAGTTAAATACATACAATAGACTAGAGTTGGATATATACTATATACTTTGGACCAAAGTTATATCTTTCGAGCTCTGATTAATCTCATGTGCGGACTTCTTTAAGATAATAAAATCGGTGTTGTGGTAACCCCTATTATTGTATCGAAGAGTTGAAGTTAGTACAGTTTTGCATATATCTTGTTTAATATGTATTTAGAATTATAATCATCAATAATTCAGTTATACGAAAAACTTTCGCTGCACAAAGCAAACATCGTTATTGGACGTCATTAACTTTGAAGAAAAAAACAAAAAATATGGCGTATTTACTAGGCGTAAATGAGGTTGAAATTACTAATTTACCCATTATTAACTGAATCATATTAGATGCTATATCCATAATACAATACCTCCATTCAATTTCGAACACTCAACTAGATGACTAAAAATATATTAATCAATATAAGAAAGAATCATTTAGTATTTAAATTATTAGTTTCGTTTTATTTAAAATTATGTTTTTGTTTAGTATCTGTTTGTCGATCATTTCAAGATTTGGAGGAGGGAGTTTGCACGGAGGAGTTGGTGAAGGATAGGTAGCTGATCTTTCGAGAAATCCACGTTGTGTTTCATCAGCATAACAAAGCAGAGAGTTGATACATTCTTCAAGTGCAGTTGGAGGCCGCGTTGGCTTGAAATCCAGCAGCTTTGCATATTCGATTATTAGATGGTACATATAATCGTATACCCTTTCAATGTTAAATTGCTCCATATAATCTTGTACCGCTTTTCCTATTTTTTCCGCCTGTCAACCACCCATAAGAAAACAACAACAATGATAAATTAACGTGAATATGAATTTACATAGAGGTAGAAAAATAGGCAGGATGGATTACTAGTCAAACGTTGATTTCTTCTACTGTCATATATGTCTACGTAAAATAATAACATAACTTTTTAATTTAAATGAAGTGGGAGGTTTTATGCATTAAAAATAATCTTTGTGCAACTTTCGACTAATTTGAACCATTTCCTTATTAACTAACTTATTATTTTACTCAATTAACCCGTTAGGGATAAGACATAACCAAAATTGACCCATTCATGAGTAAATGGGTCGAAACTGCCGCCTTTGAAAATATTCAAGTAATATTTCATCCGTTTCAATGAAACTAATTCTATCTGTCTATTACGATAATTGAAAATAGACAATGCTACCAATTGTATTAACATGATTCATTTACGTATCTTAGGTACAGGGGAATTAGTCAAATAATTTCTTTAAAATTTTTCCTAGTCAGTTTCACCTAATTTTCAAGAAAATGAAATCTTTTTTCTAAGCATTTCAGAGATAGAAATTTTCTAGTAGTTGAGCATACTATTGACCGAAAACTACGCTGCAAAGGTAAGTTAGGTATTTATGATAAATTCAAATCTATTGACATCATCAAACTTGTCACAATTTCTACATACAGCAAAAGCGTAAATTTATGCTCATTCTTGCCCTTTTGAAAAAAACCGAAAAGATAATAGAGTTTGGTGATCCTCTAAACATTAGCTTGCTTCAAAACGTGTCAGACATTGTGATTTTTATAGCTGGATGAAGTAACATGATTTAAAAACATGAAGATTTACCTCAGACGGGTGTGAATTTCCCCACTCGACTGCAGTTTTAATTGATGGACATATGTTTTCGGGGGAGATAGGTAAATAAGTTTCTTTGGGTGAGAGGCCTCGGCTGAAGAAATCTTCATACTTCGGGTTTATTATAAGAGGAACACTGCCACAGGACAGGATATACTTTAAGCTTACGGACCATGCATATCCCTCAGCATATATCTTATACCTGCATAAACATGACAAGGCGTTTGTTTGTCAAAACTAATGACCCTTTCAACAATGAGAAAATAAGAAAAAATGGTAGACTAAATAGTTACTTACCGATGATTGCACTGGTTTGATAATTTAGAGTTCTTGAACCCATCCGATACTTCCTGTGTCCAATTCTGTAATACAATATTAAAGTGCATATTCAACTATCAAGATATCCAATTACAACAGAATACACGTACATTTTATCGTTTGAAAATCATCAAATCCATGTTAATAATTATTTAAAGATGTACCTGACGCAATATTTGCGCTCCCCACTTATCTGTATCATTACAGTACAACAATTTTTCTCTTACAGGAGAACGAACATCTGGATTTCCTTTCCAATATGCATACGGGAACTTTTTATCCCAACTCGTTACTTGTGAACCTTTTTTAATGTCTTTGAATTCCTCTTGCCAAGGTCCCAGGTTAACTTCTACCCTGAACGAGAAATCTAGCTCAATACTGATATAATTTTTTTAAAAACATCATTTAACGAACTTACCAACCCCAGAAAGACCAATCAGGAAACGGGATATCAAAATGATTAGGCGTAGTACAATAGCGAAAAATTGGCAAAGGCATAGCATAATGATCGTTTTTACCAACAATAGGCCTATCCATACAATCAAACATGAGATCCACATCTGGTATTCTCCCCGGATACCTCTTAAGTAGCTGCAACAACCCCCAAACCGTAAACAAAGCCCGACTCTGCACACAATCATAATAATAATCCACATACAATTTCCCACCAATAATGACTACCCGAAACGAAGCAAATTTCTTAGCTTCCATCAAAGTAGCATACGATACACGAGTCTTATTCCAAGGCTTAAGATCACGATGTATCCATGAATAAAAAGCAGGACATGATTCCGATTCACCAGTAAACGTAGTGTTGGCATTATTATTATTCAACGCTGTGAAACACGTTAGATACGAACATTTAACGATCTTGGAAGCGCGAAGGAGGTTTGTTTGGTTTTGAAAAGACTTGGGAGGGAACAAATGCCATGGAGTTGGTTGTAAATTATGTCCAATTACAGTTTTAGTCTGAGTAGCCATGTCATCCGCCTGTTTCACAAAAAAAGTGTCAAATCAACAAAAACATATAGATTTACGGTAAAATGACAGGTCATATATGCTGCAACATACAATTTTTTCCCCAGGTTAGCGACGCAACTTGTTACCCGCTTACCATATGTCACTTTGTAAATTCTTTATATATATAATTTTATCAAATTTAAGAGAATTGAAATAAAATAAGTTGTACCTTAAACAGAATGAAAAGAAACATAGTGAAAAAGAACATGACAAGGAAGAAACGAGGAAATGGCAGAGGTGTTTTTTTCGAAAATAAACCCATGAATGATAATGGTGAATGAAATTTGGGTCAAAATTTGAAGAAATGGTGAGCTGATAACGTTTTCCGAATCAGACTGTAACCACCGACTTTTTTTTCTCCAGAAATCAATGCTGCTTTCTCCCCTGTATTTACATTTCAACCCCCATTTAGTTTTTTTCATACTTTCTTGAATTAGAAAAAGAGTTTTTAAATTATAAGATGGTTACTTTTACAATTACATTACCACTAATGGTTTGTCCTAACATATCAATAAAAAGCTTTTATATACTAAAAGTTTTTATAATTCCATTTATGGGAGATTTACATCTACGTTCTTATAAAACTTCAATATTATATCAATGTCCTTGTAAAAATCAAAATTACGTTAATATCCTTCCAAAATATGAAAAATTCTCATATATATCCAAAATAATAAATTAATAATATTTAAATCGTTTTAATATTTAAATTATTCATCTGAATATTAATTAAATGATTTTAATATTTTAAATTATTGAATAAATCAATAAAACTAATCCAAATGCTTGTTTAAACAAATATGTTAACGAGAAATCAAATACCGAATGAACTGAATAGATTAAATATAATGAATAAATTGTTTTAAACATATGTTACAAAACATTAATCAATGAAGACGAGTAAGTTTTGCAATCTTTTTATTCCGATTAAGGCTAAAATTATAGAAATCAATCCTTTTAAAATTTATATTGCGAGTATATGATATTAAGATACATTGGTTAATGTTGGATTAAACCTAACATACTTGAGTAAAAAGTTTAATTAATATTTAGATGAATAATTTAAATAAAAAAAATCATTTAAATATTATTAATTTATTATTTTGGATATATATGAGAATTTTTCATGTTTTGGAAGGATATTAAAGGAATTTTGATTTTTACAAGGTCATTGACGTAATATTAAAGTTTTGAAAGGACGTAAATGTAAATCTCCATTTATTTATTTATAAACGGTTTTGTTATATGATGTCCAGTGAAAACTAAGAATTTAACATTTAATATGAATTAATTAAATTTTAATTTTTCTAATATTGTATAAATGTATTAAATGATAGTAAAAGAAAAACGAATGTTATCTTTAATATATAATAAAATAGGGGTCTTAAATGTCATATGACGAAGTAAAGATCTTTGGATGGGTAAACTTATTTAATTACAACCGTTAGATCAAATTGATGATGTCATCAAATACTACTTTTATTTTACACACTCTTACAATACATAATAAAATCCTCTATTTAATTCTCATCTCAACTAAAATAAAAATAAAATTCTAATTTACTTATAAAATCACTAAATTTGGACTATAATTTATCCTATTGTTATTTTAAAATCTCCTAATAAAAAATATCAAAACATTTGTATAAACGTAAAGGTGTATATGTTATTATAATTATAAACAACATGTGTATAAACGTAAAAATATATATGTTATCATATGTATAACATTGTCTTTTCATAAAAACTTAATATCTACATAAACATAATGTTTACAATTCAATTTTTATATATGTACGCGCTATCGCGGGATAATAATCTAGTTAATTTATATTAAATACATGTTTTCCATATACTTGAAAATTTTAACTTTTATAAATTACATGATTTTAGTTTATATAAGATTTTGATTTTGATTTTAATGTATCGTGTGTAGTGAGTCCCGTTTGCTATGATATAATATTTATTATTCATTAATTACATTTTAAAATTATTAATATATTGATAAAATATATTTAATATTTGTTAATTACATAACTATTTTTCTTTTAACTTTTATTCAATATATATTTATAAATATATTAGAAAATTTAAAGTTTAATTAATACATATTAAATAGTGTCATGTACAACAAATTTAGAATATATACTCCTTCCGTCCTAAATCAAACTTTCTATTCATATTTGTTTTAAAAGAAACTATATTAATTTTTCTATTATTAAGATTTTAAAGTAAAATTATCTTATTTTGTTCTTCACATAACTTGAATACATAAATACCTTATTAGCTAAATGATTCATATATCCGTAAGCTACAAGATGTATGGTAGCTCGGTGAGATTTAGGATATCAAAAATCTTTTGACACTATGTTAAAACACACATTTATATATGAGTCGTCTATGGAATCGCCATTTTGGGAATGTTGTATCATCCACTTCTTGTTGGTCAAAGTGTGTGCAAGAATTTCGAAGGTATGGTTGTTTGTAGTAATATCCGTCATTTTTCTCGTCTCAAGTTAATCTAGTATGCTTTTAGCTCATTACCGACTCTTACTTAAACTTTTATAAAAGTTGCTTTTACTCTATGTTGTGTGTGATTGTGGTTATTTTGCATGTGTGTGATTCATTTTACACATTATTTGACATGTATAGTATTCTAGGTGCATAAGTAAGTAGATCCCCATATATGAGTTCCTAAACGGTTTAACAAATTAATCCCGTGTTTAATGTCCTAATCATATTTGAACTATGCGAGCTTTTATGAACATTTGAGAACTCCCTTTTGTGAGGTTAAGCTAACTATATACTTTACTAGTTACGACTAGCTTACGATTTTCGTTTTCAGGAACCATCTTTTACTAGTATACGAAAGCCACACATGGGTGTGTTTAGCCCATTTATTTTCGGCCCTAAGGCCTTGTTTTGGGATGCCTTGGTCGAATTCCTACACAAACACCCTAAGTGATATGGTTTTTTAACCTTAACTTACATCATACTACATATTTGAAACCCTAATCTTCCAATTTGATTAGCCGCCACCCATCCTCACCATTTCAGCCCCTCTATTTCGTTTCTAGAGCTCCAAAATTCGGCCCTCACATCATCCATTATCCAAGCATCATCTACTTCATCAAGGTTAATCATTTGGTAAGAGTTTATTCCATTTCTAACCCTAATATTGTTGATTGTCGGTTTTATTTGGTGATCTGAAAATTAGACTATTTTGCCCGATTTATAACTTCCTCAAAACTCCCATATTTTTAAATGATATCGGAAGAAAAGTTGTAGCCCTCTGAGTCTAGTTTCTAGAAACGTAAGGTTCATCGTCCAGTTCTTCTTTAAACTCTTAGAAACTGTAATTTGGTGAGAAGGGGTCTAATTTGAAATGTAAAACGGTTTTCTTTAGGATAAGACTTGAAATTGGGTAACGATCTAGCAAACTATTATGTATTATGGAATTGATTTATTATGTTTCATAACAGGTACCAAAAATGTTAAAGGCGTAATACTCGTTAAATAGTACGTGGGTCATCCTGTTATCATATTTAAAACTCTATAAGTAAAAGCTACTATTTTCGACAGATTATATAACCTGTTTTCTAACGGACTTTGCTTGGTGATACATTACTCAAACTGATCTAGACCAAGATCTATCTTGTAGCTCTCGGAATCTAGTTTTCAAGATGTAAGGCTCGTTGTTAAGTTCATTGTCAAACTCTCTGAAACTGACTTTTAGTGAGTGGGAGTCTAAACTGTGTTTTGGTTTAGGTTTTCATATCCGAATTTGTGTTCACTTGTTGTGTGACTTAAAAGTGTAAAAGTGGAGATTTTAAAACATGAAATCCTTTTTTATATGTCATATTCATGATCTGGATTTGTTGGTAATTTTATGCGATCGTTTGATATTTAAAAACAATTATACGAGTCATGTTGTAAAAATTGTTGTTCGTAATCAGATTCATTGTTTTGTGTTTGTAAGATCATAAGTTGCTCTAATTTCTGTATTGTTATTAGAAATTTAAACCAAAGTTGTAGCCTTCTGAGTTCTCTTTCCGTCCATATAAGATCTGTCATCTAACTCCTCTTAGAACTCGAGTTACGACAGCTTTGATGAACATATGTACTTGTTGAGTTTTCAACCTTGGTACCTAAAACTATTGGTTAAACTCACGTTTGCAAAAAAATCGTAATGGGTAATCGGACATTTCTAAACGTACATTAAATGGAATTAATTCTTTTAAAATGAAATGTACTCACAAGTATTTACTTACACTTGTTAGGGAAGCACATTGTATAGTCGGGGCTTGCTTTTGACCTACCTTACTATACACACACTTACACTACTTGAGTAGTGTCATTTGATTCCTATTGAGGTGAGTTCATTGCCCCATCTTTATTGTTTTACATGTTTTAAACAAATCGGGGGAAAGTAAAGCTCAGACAAACGAATTTTAAATAAACAGTTTATCACTTACTATAAATAGATATTTATATTATGGAAACCTTCCATTTTTGAAAACTTACTACTTTTTGGAAAGTTACTATAAATAGATATTCGATTTATGGAAACTTGCTATTTTTGAAAACTTCCTATTTAATGGAAAATCATTGTATTTGGAAATCACAAAATCGTGTAACAAACAAAATCCATCTTTACAAAACTGTTATGGGACATTGGTTGTGAATCTTACTTGTACATCAGGGTACATCTAGTTGATGTTACAAGCGTATCAACCGAATGTACTTGTTGATACACACAATAGTGTGACTACTATAGGATGATGTCAGTGTATCTGACTATACATGCGCAATGCATGTATCATCGACCATTTGTATTTGTCGATCGGTAGTGTGGCTACTATGGATTATCATGAGGATTGTTTATTAATTACTTGCATTTGTTACACATCTTTATACACTACTACTTGATGATGTATGGTTTGCTTACTAATCTTTTATAAACTTCTCAATGAACTCGCTCAACTTTATGTTGACTTTTTGAGCTTTATTTTCAGGTACTAAGATTGCATAGGACGATACTGAGTACGGGCCTTAGAAGACTTCTAGAGTGCATTGCATTAGTCTTCGACTGTATTTTGTCCTAAGACTTTGGATTATTTCGGGCTTGCATTCCTATGTCCTTCCATTTGAAATACTTCGTTACCATTTACATTTTGTTGAATATTTTTGTTGGAAAAAACAATGATCTATCCCAAGATTAATAAATCTGTTAATCAAAGTCTGAGTCTGAGTGACATGAGTCTGAGTGACTCAGTCTGACTAACTCAGACTCATGAGAGAAGTCAGGCGTAAATTAAGGAAATCTAGTTAGTTAATATCTTTGATATGTTTAAAAGATATTCTAAGATTGATCCTTATCAAACTCACTATACTTGTGTATAAATAGTGAGTTTGAGGTTTGTAATCGGTACACCTTTGATTGAAATATAACTGTGTGTTATTTTCATTGTTTCAATATTATAATTCCGCTATAATATATACTGAAACTGAGTACTTAATCGATATATAATAATTAACGTCTAAATACTTATTTGTTATTGATTTGCCACTGTTTGGGATCTTAGTGAGACCTAACAACTGGTATCAGAGCAAATAAGATTTAAATTTTAATAAATTTATAAATCTTAAACGATCAATACCTAAAATCTCAAACAATGTCATCATCTTCAAACATAACTACAATGGTTGGAAAAGGAATTCCTGTGTTCAATGGACATAACTTTGCACATTGGAAACTCAAAGCTGAGTGGCACTTATCAGGAATTCATGAAGAAATGATAAGAGTCATAACTGAAGGACCTATCATTCCAGGCAAGCAGATTGATGAAGTTAAAGAAGGTGATAAGGTTGTCCAACGTGCCAGATGGGTCCAAACTGCCAAATCTCAATGGACAGATCAAGACAAACTCCTATATAATCTTGATCCCAAAGCCAGAAGCATTTTAGGAAATGCAGTGTCAGAACAAATCTTTTCTTAAATTGCAGGATGCAAAACAGCTAAGGAACTATGGGATACATTAATTGTGTCTTATGAAGGTGTTCCAGTAGTAAAGGAGCAAAGATTGAACAGTCTCATTAGAAATTATGAAAATTTCTATATGAAAGAAAAGGAAACTTTGGCTGATGTTTATACCAGATTTCAAATCTTACTAAATGACATGTCAGCTCTGGGAGTGACAAAAGATGATGATGATATATGCAAGAAATTTGTTGATATATTACCTAACAAATTTGAATCTGTTATCACATCACTTGTAGTAAGTGAGAAGCTGTCCACCTACAAGCTGCCAGGACTCTTTGGTCTATTGTTAAACTTTGAAGAATCTCAAGAAAGAAAGAAGCTCAATAATAGAAGAACAGCAAAGGATCCAGAAGCTGCATTAGTTGCAACAAGCAGAAGGAATAAAGAAATTTATTCTCAAGCTGACTCATCTGAGTCTGAGTCACACTCAGACTCAGAATCTGAAAACGAATCTGAAGTCAAGAAATTAAAGAGTCAGCTTGCTCTGTTGACCATGAAGCTTGAACAAAAGACTGGCTACAAAGGAAAGAAACCTTTTGATCTGAAAAAGGTAAAATGCTTCAAATGCAACGATTATGGTCACATGGCTGCTGACTGCAAAGTAAAGAATGCTCAGACTGAGCATATGGATGAAGTTGCTGAAAGGGCCCAAAGATACCGAAACAAGTATCTAAAATACAAGAAAGGGAACAGCTCAAATCCTCAAAAGTCTCAAACAGAACAAAAAGCATTCTTTGCTGAAGAATGGTTGGATGAAGAACTGTCTTCTGATGAAGAAGAAGTGGTCGATCAGTGCTTGATGGCAATAGTGGAGGAAGCTTCTGAAACTGAGAAATCTGCCTCTCAGTTTGAAAAGGATCTAAAGGAAGCTGAAAGGATGAGTTGCAATTCAGACTGGAACAAGTCAAAACTCTATAAGGTACACAATTTTGAAACTTATACAAATGAACAAAAAATTCAAATGTTTGAGTATATTTTTGTTGACCTGACCACCACTTTAGAAGAACAAAATGACCTCAAACTAAAATTCAAAGACCTTGAAAACCTTATGAAAAGTAAAGATGATAAAATAACTGAATTAGAAAGTTATAAAGTTCTTTTAAATGCTCAGACTGAAGCCTATAGTGATCTTGCAAAAGAAAATCACAAACTTAGAGAAGAAACTGAGCACTATAAAAGAATTTGTAAATCATGGTGTATATCATCTTTAAAAAATGAGGATTGCTTAAACAGACAGGTACCAAATCAAGTTCAAGCTGTGTTGGGTGAAGGATTCAGCTTGAAGAAGTATATGACAGAAGAAGAGGAAGAAGCTTTGAAGGCAGAGAGAGAAAAAATTATTTTTAAACCAGAAATCCTTCCAAATACTTTCACTTATTTGAAAGGAAATAAGACAATGATGTCAAATGCATTTGTCAAACCTGTAATCTCTCAAGTTTTGAATAAAAATAATCTTTTGCCTTCATCTTCTTCTAAATCTGAAAGTGTTGTCTTGACTGAAACTGATATACAGACTGAAAAGGATCTTTCATTCTTGCCCAAAGTTGTCCCACAGGTTTTGAGAAAAACCAAGAGTCAAACTTCTGTTAGTCCCAAAAGTCACAACAAAAGTCAAACCTCTGAATCTAAAACAATTGATAAATTAGGAAATCAATTACTAGAACTGACCAACATTGTCAAAACTTTAGTCAGGGATAAATCACCTAATCAGGCAAGATCCAAATCTCCTCCAAAGAGAAATTGTTATAACTGTGGTGAAAAAGGACATGAAGCTGTGTTTTGTAAACTATTGATAAGGTCTAGACCTAAGAATCCTTATATTCACAAGTCAGTTTCATCAAAACAGGGGTCAGCTTCATATCATTCAGGATCATCAAAATCCAGATCAGTCTCATCAAACTCCAACTCATCTTCCAGAAACACTTCTCCATCAAAAGCCAGACATGTTAAATCTCCCAAAGCTAAATCAGCTCCATCTAGGGTCAATCTCAAAAATGCTCCCTGTAAATACTGTGGTGTCATAGGTCACTATTCTATAAATTGTATGAATGAAATAAACAAATGGAACTATACCAGTTCTAAAACTGAATGCAAGATTGAATCAGTACCTAAACCTGCCTTAGCTCATGGATCCACTCTAAAGTGGGTACCCAAAAGGAACTAATTTCTGTTTCTTTGTGTTCATGTGCAGGACTCTACAAAATGGTACTTAGATAGTGGAGCATCAAGGCACATGACAGGGATGAAGTCCTTTCTACAGGACTACAAGGAAGAAGATGGACCTCAAGTAAGATATGGAGACAATGGAGTTTCAATGACAAGGGGATATGGAAAGATTCATGCTGGAGCTGTCACATTCAAACGTGTTGCTTATGTGGAAGGATTACAACACAATCTACTCAGTGTGAGTCAGATCACTGATGAAGATCATGAAGTCAGATTCAGGAAACAAGCTGGGATAATCTACAATGCCAAGGGAAAACCACTACTGCTAGCCAAAAGAGAAAGAGATGTGTTCTGTCTGGATCTGGGTACAGCAAATGATGAAGCTGAGACCTGCTTGTTTACTGAAACCAAGGAAGAACTAAACTGGCTATGGCATAGAAGGTTATCTCATTTAAACTTCAAAAACATTAATGCCCTATCCAAGAACAAGTTAGTAAGAGGGTTGCCAGAACTCACTTATACCAAAGACAAGGTTTGCTCAGCCTGTGTTCTTGGAAAGCAAACAAAATCACAATTTCCATCCAAAATGCTACATTCCATTAGTGAACCATTGTTCATGCTACATATGGATCTCTTTGGACCAATTGGAATTGAAAGCAAAGGAGGAAAGAGGTATACCCTGGTTATTGTTGATGAACACACCAGATTCACTTGGGTCATATTCCTAAGAGCCAAGAGTGATGCAGCTGAGGAAATCATCAGTCTGATCAAAAGAGAACAGAGACAGAAGAATCTTCTAGTCAGACAAATGAGAAGTGATCATGGAACTGAGTTCAAAAATTCAGTCTTGATAGACTTCTGTGACAAACTGGGGATAGTTCAAAACTTTGCCTCAGTTCGAACTCCTCAACAGAATGGGGTAGCTGAAAGAAGAAACAGGACTCTAATTGAGGCTGCAAGAACTATGCTGTGTTATGGAAAGATTGAGATAAAGTTTTGGGCTGAAGCTGTGAATACTGCTTGCTTCACACAGAACAGATCAATCATTGTGAAAAGACATGGCAAGACAGCATATGAAATGTATCACAATAAAGTTCCCTCAATTCATTACTTTCATGTCTTTTGAAAAGACATGGCAAGACAGCCCTGTTAGATGAAGACTGGGTTGAGGGTATGCAGGAGGAGCTTGGTGAATTCATAAGAAACAATGACTGGACAAAGGTCCCACGACCTCTACGCAAGACCATTATTGACCTTAAATGGATTTTTAGAAACAAATTTGATCAGGATGGTGTGGTGATCAGGAACAAGGCCAGACTGGTGGCCAAGGGGTACAAACAGGAAGAGGGAATTGACTATGATGAAACCTTTACTCCAGTAGCACGAATTGAGGCAATTAGACTGTTTCTAGCTTATGCAGCCTTCAAAGACTTCCTAGTATATCAAATGGATGTCAAGAGTGCATTCTTAAATGGAGACATGCAGGAGGAAGTATATGTGAAGCAGCCTCCAGGTTTTGTTGACCCCAACTTCTCTGATCATGTTTATAAGTTAAATAAAGCACTTTATGGTCTCAAACAAGCTCCTAGAGCTTGGTATGAAACCTTGTCTGAATTTCTAATTAAAAATGATTTTAAAAGGGGTTCAATTGACAAAACTTTGTTCATAAAAAAGGAATCTGGTCATGTCATTCTGGTTCAGATTTATGTGGATGACATCATATTTGGATCCACAAACACCAAACTGTGCACATGGTTCTCAGAACTTATGTGTAGTGAATACAGAATGAGCATGATGGGAGAACTAAACTTCTTTCTGGGTCTGCAAGTTGAACAAAAGGAGGATGGAATCTTTATAAACCAAAGCAAATATGTCCATGACCTAATCAAGAAATTTGGTTTTGCTACAAGTTCTGAAATGAAAACACCCATGAGCACATCCGACAAATTGCACAAGGATAAATCTGGCAAGTCAGTCTGTCAAGCTACTTATAGAGGAATGATTGGTTCATTACTCTATCTGACTGCTAGCAGACCTGACATCATGTTCTCTACATGTCTGTGTGCACGTTATCAGTCTGACCCTAAGGAATCCCATCTTAAGGCCGTAAAGAGAATCTTCAGATATCTTAAGGGTACACCAAACCTTGGTTTATGGTACCCTAAAGATTCTGGTTTTGAACTAATTGGATATTCAGATGCAGATTATGCAGGTTGTAAACTTGACAGAAAAAGCACTTCAGGAGGGTGTCAGCTTCTAGGAGGAAAGCTGGTGAGGTGGTCCAGTAAGAAGCAAAACTCAGTTGCCACTTCCACCGCTGAAGCTGAGTATGTGGCTGCTGGAAGTTGTTGTGCACAGATACTTTGGATGCAACATCAGTTGGCTGATCTAGATATCCAAATTTAAAACACACCCATCATGTGTGACAACAAGAGTGCCATTCAAATCACAGAGAATCCAGTGTTCCATTCCAGGACCAAACATATTGAAATCCGACATCATTTCATTAGAGACTGTGTGGAGAAAGGGAAGGTCAGACTAGAGTTCGTGGTAACCAATGATCAACTGGCAGACATATTCACAAAACCTCTAAGTGAGGAAAGGTTCTTCTATTTGTTAGGAGAACTGGGCATGTTAAACCCTTAGTTCTGATAAATTCATACTTCAAGCTGACTACAATTTTCGGTCTGACTATTTTCAGTCTGACCATCTTCAGTCTGACTACAAGTCAGCTTCAGTATCCCAAATCTGACCTCGGATTCAATGTATTTTTGGAACAAATTTTTTTTTTATACCTTCTGTATCTCTAATTCATCATTAGTTAGTTTTATTTATTTTTTTTATTCGGTCAAGTCTTGTCAACGGTCATTCATAGCAACTTGTAAATCTATAGGGGTCTAACTTGTATTTTTGTTTAGTTTAAAATCTTAAGTATTATTAGTTTAAAACTAACAGATTTGTAAATCTTTTTAACCTAGTTCTTTTTCATTCAAACTATGCGCGTGGCACGATTGCTATCACTGAAGAGACAATCAGAAGTGCTTTACTTCTTCCAACACTTGCTGAAGCTGGAGAAGGTGGTTTTCAGGCCAGACGGAGTAAACAACAAGCGAGGGCTGAGGCTTTCCCTCTCATTGGTCAGCCTGAAACACAGGGAGTCATTAAATACAGTTTATTTACTGGGAAATGGAAATTCTTGTTTTCTATGATTACAAGATGCTTGGGGGGTAAATCCGGCAGTTTGGATCAGATGAATGAGTTTGAAACTCATCTGTTCCATGCCATGGTCACGGGAAGACGAATCTCTTTTTCACAACTATATTTTGATGAGATTCTCTCCCTAGTGGTCAAACCAAAAAGAAACAACGATGTTCCATTCATTCGGGTGCTTTCTCTCTGTTTTGAGGAGGTTCTGGGCAAAGAATTATATGATCAGCTTGATCGCCGATTTTACACATGTGAACTGCCCAGACTGACTCCAAAAATCTTTACATATATCAACATTACTGAGAATGAAGCCCCACTTACTGCCGTGATGCTTGAATGGATTGCTAATCCGTTCATAGATCAAGAACCAACTGAGTCTGACTCATCAGATTCAGATGTTCAAGTTGAACGAATTGACGGTGGGCCAGAGGGAAATAACCCTACTGCAGATGCTGAGGTAAATTTGGGTGGGGCTGGGCCAAACGAAGAGGACCAAGGTACGATCATTCCTCAAACTCTAGCTCAGTCTGAGAGTATCCCCTCTCAGTCTGCGCAGTCCAACCCACTTCTTGATGTACTGGCTACTCAAGCGACCAATCTGATGGACTCACCCAGTTCATTTGATAAAGGTCTCACATCAAGCCCCACCCAAAATCAAGCACTAATGGACTCACTATTCCATGAGGCTGAGAGTCAAGGACTCCCCTCTACTGCTGCAGCACAGACCAATCTCTCTCTGCTAGAGGGTGAGTTGGATCTGACTGCCTGGACCACCCACAACCCCAGTCTGATAGTAAACTCGGAGAACTACATTGCTGCTACCACACAGACACATGTGGCAAGCATTGAAGAAAGGGTTCCACTCCTGGACATACCTGTACTCAGTATGGGAACACCCCCCTCAGTCTCACAGCCTATTCCAACGGCTATTTTCACCAGCTCTGTGCTGGTTCACGATAAGGTACCACCCCCAAATCTCTTACACTCTTTATCACTAGTCGCCAATGCCTTACTCCCAAAACTGGGTGAGGTACAGACTTCAATTTCTATGGCTAATGATCATTCTCCCATATCACAGGGAGGGAGTGAGGCTGTGCCACCAGTTACATCCACAACTGCTACCACATCAACTAAGTCTGAGGTTGCCTTGACTATTCCTGTCCTGTTAAAGGCACTCAAGGATATGTCTACTCAGTTTGATGACAGACTAAGTGCAATGCAGACTGAGTTTCATGCTCTAAGAAATCAAAATGCAGAGGAACTGAAGGATTTGAAGGATATGGTGTCCAAACTGACTTCTGAAGTCAGTCTGATGAGGAAAGGCAAGGCAATTGCAGAGGATTCTCAGATTCAGGGGGAGAAAAAGACTACCACAGTCAGTGAATCTGAAATCCCCAAACAAACATTGAAAAGGAAAAGAGAAGAGGGGGAGAAAAGGAAGAAAAGGTATTACAAAACCACCAGGCTCAACACCAAAACTGGGCAGTCAGAAGTGTTTTATGAAACTGACTGGAGTGATATATCGAGTGATGAATCTGAGAAACTTGTTTACAAAGGAAAAGGCAAAACTGGGTATGTAAGTGACCAGGAACAGACTGAAGAAGGAGAAGGGAGCAAAATGGATACAACAACCAAATCTGAGTCTGAAGCTCAAAGGAAAGTGTCTGAGGCTGAAATAGAACAAGAAGCTGAAAACAAAAGGAAAATGCTTGAAGCTGACAAATTAGCCAAGTTACAAAGATATGCTCAAAGTGCTGGAATGACTGTGGAGCAATACAGAGAGTATGTAAAGGGGCTATACAAAGAAAAATTTGACTTCAAACCATATGATCAAACTGAAAAGGCAGCTGCAGAATTTGAAGCTGAGATTCAAGCTGAAGAAGAAATGGCTATTGAAGAAGAACAAATGAGGTTGGAAGCTGATGCACAGATGGCCAAACTTGTTCTCAGAGAAGAAGAAAGAGTTGATCACATTATCAATAACTTCTCCATGAGAAAGCTCAAGCACAAGATCACTCACCTAGACTGTAAGAGTCATGGTGGAACTAACCTGCTGCTTACATGCTCACACAAAGGGGGATCATTCAGAATTGGGTTAACAAGACTGCAAACAATGGGAGTAGAAGAATGGAAGGAAATAGCCAATTTGAGCTACTTTCTGACTGACAAGACTCAAAGCTTGGCTATAAGAAGAGAGGCTACTTTCAACATGAATGCTGCTCATATGCTGGAACTGGTGCCAGATGAAGACTACAGAGCCTACTGCACCAAACATAATGTGAAAGTCAAATCGAAGTCCTTGGGGTTGGAATCTAGCAGTATGCATCCAGTCCCTACAGAAATTGCATTTCAAGACAGAACCTACATTGAGACTGAGAAGCATATAGGGCTGTGTTACACTGATTGTGGGGGAGAAGAATGCTTTCAACCTAAGGACAACATCACCACAACTTCCATTCACCATTGTATAGCTTTACTCAAGGAATGTGAGTCTCCTCAATGTCTTCCATTCAGAGTGAGACTGATCAGCTGGTTGTTCATGAACCTTAGAAGAATTGAAGAAATAGGAACACTGGCAGATAGAGTGGAGCTGGTAAAGAAGGAATATCAACTACACTTCAACAAGACTGATGCTGAAATGGAGACACTGATGGAGTGGAAGAAAGATAGATAGAGATGGATAAGGGAAAGAGATCAGCCTCTGCCTTTTGATCTTCCAGTGCAAAAGAAAAGAAGAACCTTAAAGAAGAAGATGTAAAACAGACTGATGCTTGTTTTGTTCACAAACAGTGTTTAATTGAAGATGTTTATGTTTGTGTTTATTTTCTTGCACATTTTGTAAAAGACTTTGGTTGAAACAGATAGGGGGAGATTGTTGGGAAAAACAATGATCTATCCCAAGATTTATAAATCTGTTAATCAAAGTCTGAGTCTGAGTGACATGAGTCTGAGTGACTCAGTCTGAGTAACATGAGTCTGAGTGACTCAGTCTGACTAACTCAGACTCATGAGAGAAGTCAGGCGTAAATTAAGGAAATCTAGTTAGTTAATATCTTTGATATGTTTAAAAGATATTCTAAGATTGATCCTTATCAAACTCACTATACTTGTGTATAAATAGTGAGTTTGAGGTTTGTAATCGGTACACCTTTGATTGAAATATAACTGTGTGTTATTTTCATTGTTTCAATATTATAATTCCGCTATAATATATACTGAAACTGAGTACTTAATCGATATATAATAATTAACGTCTAAATACTTATTTGTTATTGATTTGCCACTGTTTGGGATCTTAGTGAGACCTAACAATTTTATGTGTAGTGTATGACGTGTACATGAGACAATGATAACTTTCTTATTAAATGGGAATGTCATAACACTTTTCTTATATTATTGCATTTAGTATTTCTCTATTGTTGTACTGTGTTGTGATGATTTCCAATCGGCCACACCCTGCGTTTCCGCCGGAGGGGGGGGGGGTGTGATAGATTTGTATTAGAGCACATGGTTATAGAGAACTATGTGTTTTGGCCTAGAATATAACTAGGAGTGCTCATATAGATGTTTTAGGATCTTTCCTTGTTTCCTTATGTCTCACTATTTTCACGCAACGACTATATTGCCTAAGGAGATGACGACCTACAATAGCTTTATGAAGCCGAAGGAGTTTCTATCTTAATCACTCTTTATTCCTTTATATTCTCGTCTTTTGGTTATAATCGAATTTTGGTTAAACTTTTATACTCCCACTATAATCAGTTAATGTTCTCATCATGATAATGACCTCGGGGAGCAAATGTATATTTTAGGGGATGTTTTTTCTTTGTACATCTCATCATGATAGTGACATCGGGGAGCAAATGTAAATTGCATTTTTGTCCCTCGTGGCTTTCCAATTCGTTGAGTTCATCCTTAAACTTTCTTTTTCGCAATTTTTGTCCCCAAGCTGTTATTTGTCATCTTTTTTGTCCTTCCGTCTTACCTTTGTTAGTTTTGTCCATTAAATGACATTAGATTATTGAAATTACCAAACTACCCATTCACCTACCCACCTTTTCCCAAATATATACATCCCTAAAACAAACAAATCTAAAACTATAAGTAAAATTCCATTTCATTATTGTCATCATCATCATCATCAAATTTTAGAAACATTATTAAAATAAAGGAGGAACATAGAGAATTCTTTTTCTAAGAGCACACGGAGTGATAATCACGATTCTGGTGATTTTGGGATTATTTTTGCTGACGTGGCAATAAAAATCATGATTATGAGATTTTGGGTGGTATGATAATGAGGATTGTGGGTGATTGTGTGAGTTGTGGGACCCATTTTTCTATTCTTTTCTATCAATTATATTAAATTAAAAAAACATTATATTTAACAATAAACTATATTTACTTAAAGTAGAAAATTAACAAAATTATCCTTTTTAAATATAGCTAAATTTAAAAAAAATCAAAAATGAAAGTAAAAAACAACTTTGGGATAAAAATGTAAGTAAAAGAAATTTTGGGATAAAAATACAAATAGCTAAAGTATTAAGCCAAAAAGATAAAAGTTAGCAAAAAGATAAAAAAAAACATATCTTCTTCCTCATCCACACCTGCAAAATGAAAAAATGAAATTGAAAGTTAAGAAAAGAGAGGAAAAAGAAACAATAAAAGAAAGGAAAAAAAAAGGTTAAGATTAAGAAAAGAAAGAGAAAAAAAATTAAGATTAAGAAAAGAAAGAAAAATAAAATAAAAATTACAACGAGTAGTTGTCACCACAACGGTGGCTCACAACGACCCCCGGAACGAGCCTACCCGGAGTGATAACGAGGGGGGGGGGGGTCGTTCTCACTCCCTAACGAGCGAAAATCCCTCCACTCCGGGTGCTCTAATAATGCATAGAGAATGAGGCTCAAATTTTAATCATTCAACAAATAAAATGGATTGAAATCATTGGCAACAAATCCTTTGTGAAAAGGTGGAAACCGAAAAGGAAAAACGCAGATTGAAATCTTCGGCTCTGCAAATTAAAGTGGAAACCGAAAAGGGAGTAGAAAGAAGGCACTAGTTTCACTTGTGTTTTTATAGTGAAACCGTCATCCAATCACCACCGTTGTGCCGTCGCCGCCGTATCACCACCATTGCACCGCCATCGTATCACCACCATTGCACTACCATCTCTGTATCCCCGCTGCATCATCTTCGCCGACAACCCTTGTTCCACCGCCGTAGACGCCAAGTCTAAGATCTATTACGTCATCATCAGTTTTATTAATATAAGTTTTGAGTAAGTTTAATAATTGGAATTAGTAGTGCTTTCGTTTTGGGAAGAGGGATTTGGGGAAAGATTTGATTTGATTTTAATTTTGGTTTATTTACGGTTTGGTTTGTGGAAGAAGGTTGTATATGTGTTTGGGAAAAAAGGTGGTAAGTGAGATAAAATAATGTAATTGAAAATAAAAATTTAATTATTAAAAAGAGAGGGAAAATACTAAATTACCCTCACATGTTTGGCACATGAAATATATACGAGCAAAACTAACGAAAGTTAGACGGAAGGAAAAAAAATATGAAAAATAAAATATTTGGGACAAAACTGACGAAAAAAAAGTTTAAGGACGAAAATCGCCGAATTAAAAAGTCACGATGGACAAAAAAAAAATAATTTACTCTAAAACAAACACTACTAAAAGTTGTGTTGGGCGAAATTGGCAATGGTTTAGACCAAAGATGATTAAAGATGATTTGAAACACAAGAATATTTTTGTCATTTGAAGATTGATGTAACTGAATTTCGTCCAAATTTCTTTAGAATCAAATTGATCCATATAAAAGAAATCTACACATTCCTTCAAATTTTATACCCAAAGACACCACAAGATGGAATTGATTTCCAATTCCATAGCTAATGATAGACTATGAAAACCAAACGCGACTTAAGTGGTAATTGTAGTCATAGGAGCTTGTAACATAACATGTGACTTGTTTTCAAAGTACCCATCAAAAGCACAATTACTTTAACTTTTGGGAGTACCCGAGTACTATGACACTATGACATCTTATGTATATAAGATGTAAATTTCCATATGATATATAACTTAGAAAAAAAAATGAATCTCAATATTTGCTTGATTAGAATGATTGGAGATATATCTCCTGTACAAAATATCATACACATACGTCTTTAGGCGTTTGCATCTTTACGTCATGATATTGTTAACAATCAACTTTTACTAAACTTTTACTAATGTATTTCAAAATTTTCTCAAAAAATCAATTTTTATTGTTTGAAAATCCAAAAATACATGGGTGATTAATTTAACTCCGAAATTCCACAAGGAATCAATTATTAGTTATAAAATTCGAATGGTGATTAATATCATTGTAAGAAAATCAATATTTAAAAAGTTGTGGTTAATAGTAACATAAAGACATAAAGTACTATAGTTAGCAAAAATCAAGTATTTATACTAAAAAACTAAACTTGAGACATGTGGACAAAATCTACATTTTCTGTTTGTTTGTTTGGTTTTTTTTTCTTTTCTTTAATTCAATGGTTTAGATTTAAATCAAAACATTATCATAATTTTTTTAAAATTAATTTAGAGTTAATTACCTAAATAGTCCATGTGGTTTACCGAGTTTTAATGATCCAGTCCCCATGTTTTTTTTTCCGGGTTCAGTCCATGTTCTTTTCTACGTCGTTAAGTCCGTTATTTTATCGTTAAATGGAAGTATCAAATCCCAAAATTATGATAAACAATAGGGACCATTTTTGTAATGAACTATTTTTAAAGAAAATTACGTGTGAAATAATATATTTAAAAAAGTTAGTAAAATATTTGACTTAATATCATATGTATGAAACTTAAGTTGAGTTAATATCTTATTATATATTTATATATGAAATAGAAAGCAAAAGTAATTTATTATTCGGTTTTTTTGGACTATTCGGTTTTTCTATGTGAACCAAAAATCAATCCAAAATAAAAATTCGGTTTTGTTCCTATCCCATCCACATATTCGAAAATATAAACACTCTAGTGCAATCCAAATTGTCCAATTGGAATTCGATTTTATCCAAATAGTGAAGACCCTTAGTTCTTCATCGTCAATCAACAATCAAGACCTTCACTAAACAATATGACGCCAACATTCATATTCGAGTTTGACTTTTAAAATATGTGTTTTTGAGTTATATTTGATCTATAAAATCCGGTAAACCAGAGGGACCATTTATATAATTAATTCATTAATTTATCTAACAAACTGTTAATCTTGATCAAATGAATTACACCGTTTTGATAGTCGCATTCTGTTATTTCATTCGAGCGGTGATATTAGTATTACTTTTGACGACCTTTTTGAATTTCTTTTTCTCACACGAGTATTAAAATTGTAAAAAAAAATAGTTTGCAGCACTTAAAAACTTACAAACATACCAAGAGAACCTACAAAAAATGATTATAAGTGACCGCTACTCTTCAGTTTTCGTAGGCCGTGTGTCGAACTATTTAACCATTTACACAAATATCTTTTAGTTTGTTGTATTATTATCATTATCATATAATCAGAGACGGAGCCAGAAATCAGTATTAGGGGGGGCCGAAAAAATTTCGATAGTAACATACAACTTCAATATAAGTTATAAAACATATGGTAGTTTAAAAGAGGGAAGCAATATATACATAGTTTATACATAGGGAAGGGGAAATGGAGCACAATCTTGAACACCTGGATACGTGAAAAAAGATGTGAAAAACAGTTAACCACCACCCACAATGCTTCCTATATAAACCCTTCACTCCACCCTTTCAATGGTGCATATTATTGATCAAAGAAAGAATATGTGAAAAACAGTTAACCTATTTTAAACATTACCTCGAACACCATGTATGCAAATATGCAACGCAATCCTGCTAGACATTTTATCGAACACCTTGTATGCTACGTAATCTCTACCCAACATATTATCCAACCACACCTTGGGGGAGCCTAAATACTCAAGTATGAGTGAATTATAAGATATAAAGAAATTAAACTGCATGTCGCCACTATCCACCATTTCTCATTCACTATTTCTGTATGTGGATGTCGCCTGTTAGGGGGGGGGGGGGGGGGGGGGGGGGGGGGGGGGGGGGGGGGGGGGGGGGGGGGGGGGGGGGGGGGGGGAAGGGGGAGAGCACCCTCCAGCCCCCCCCCCCCCCCCCCCCCCCCCCCCCACTAGCTCCGTCGTTGCATATAATAACAACCACTTAATATTCACATCTGCCCTTAATTAGTTACTGTTATATATGTAGTCCTACAAACATCCATGACATACAGCATTCACATGATCACATCACTATATACATATACCGAAGCCAACCCCGGAAATTTCTAATTTACCATCACAATAGTAGTACCGAATCTAATGTTGCCAACAGTTACGGAGTTAATTCATCACAAAACTAACACAGAGTATAGTTGGTTGAAGGTGTTTGATGAAATGCCAAGACATTATTTCCCGTAGATCAATTTGCCAACAAAAATACTACTCCTGATTGTATATTGAAGATAGTTGATTAATATTTAATTGTCAACTATAAAATAATCTAATAATTTCGAAAACAAATCATAGATCGATACTAGAGATTATCGGGAAATTCGATAGCACAAACAATTTAACAACACCGTTAGTGAAAGATAACCTACGATTACTAAAACTAAGCAACAAAATACAAGTCACGAGTCCACATGCTTAGCCAGCTTATCATGTTTGTTCTTGACGCGTAGCTGATGAACGAAGTTCGCGAAATTCATGGATAGATTCGAGTAAACGTCACTTACTTTTGTAATATTACCATTAATCTCCTGAATCAAAGCAACATTCTTGACCAAGTTATCTGGAATCTTGGACTGATGATTCTCATTCACTTGTTGAATCAGCAGTCGGTTTTGATCTAAAACCGACTGCGCTTCTTTAAAACTTTTATCTAGTGTCTCCCAAGCTTCAGAGTCATACTCCTCGTTTTCATCACCGACACTGATCTCCAGATCAGTCTCCAATAGAATCGCCGCCTTTTTCCCAACGAAATGTTTAGGCTGATTTACAGCTGATGATGAATCCATATTTTTTATTACAAAGTTTGTTAGGGAATTGGAGATTTAAGCGGTCCGGAGAATAACCGACTGTGTCTAATGGCGGTATATTTTATTTATTTCGTGGCACTTTTTGTTAAGATGACAGCAATACTATGGTGTGTTTGGTGACGGTAAATGGCAAGTGTTGGATTTTATGGAATGGATGGTTTGGATTTGGTTGTGATATATGAAAACGACGGGCTGTGGTTTTAAAGAGAAAAGATCTAAAATTGGTCTATGATTGGGTAAGAAATCGAAAATATCTTGAAAAGTTATACTATTAAATTTACTAGTTTATAACCCGCGGTAGCGCGGATAAATATAATGGAATTAATAAAGTGATTTTAGAGAAAGTTAATGATCAAAGTTACATTATCAATATCGTCGAAAAAGGGCCTATATTTTTTTTTTTTTTTTTTTAACATTGTGTATCCAAAAACTACTTCAATTTGGGTTTATTTAAATGTTCGTGCGATAAGCTGTCAAATCTAATGTTGCCTAGTGATACAACGACGAATACACTAAACATTAAAATTAAGCACCTAACATTTATTTGGTAAGAAAATTCCTTGGTCCGATTGCAGTTCCAATCATATAAAATAAAAAACGCAAGAATATTGAGTCAAACCCCAAAACAAACAATAATTATGCGTGAAATGTTATATGTTGTATTCTCTTTAATATATAATGAAATTACCTTTTTAAACATTTAATTACATAAAAAAGGTTACATTCAATCACCCACCAATGTTCGTACAAAACAGTAACATAAGGGTGAAAGCAATAACATATATTGACCGACTTAGATGGTATTTAGGATGTATGTAACATAATTGTATATAGCGATAATATTATGTCAAGAAATGATGGTTGCATATAAAAATCCCAGCAAGTAAACTAAACCAATGTTGAGGATAAATTAAGATCTTCGAAACCATCAAAACAATTTATTACTTATAATTTTTTGTAGAGTTGACATAAGAGTGGGTTGAGCGGTTTACATGGTAACAGACTAAATAGGAATCGGACCATAAAGTCTCAACTTGCATTGGCTAATGTATGTTATGGCCAATCAACAAATTTGTTCAAAAACTGCAACCATTGAAACCAAACATATTATAAGAAACCAAGAACTGATAGTTGTGCTTCAGTTTTACGCAAAATCCTACCCAAACCAAAGGAGATAAAATCAAAATAGAGAATTTGGGTCGAGAAAGAACAAGAAATAGTTGAATAATGTGGAAAAGGAGTTGTTTGTTAACAAAGCAGTACCGTTTTAAACCATTTGTTGCACCCAACCTATGTGCTGTAAGAACACATATGATTTCCAAAAGATAGATAATGTTTGAATAAAACTACACTTAAGGAGACACATTTTTTTTTACCAGTTTTCTTTATAGTTATATCATTTATTTTACCCGTTGACCTGTTAGATATATAAAACATAACCAAACTGACCTATTAATATTTAAATGGTTCAAAATTGTCACATACACTCCGTATAACATTCTTCTTTAATATAGCAAACTCACATAAAAAACTCATTCTTAAACCAAATGATTTCTGGACAACCACTTCTACACTTCTATGTGGTCGTCTTTTCTTGTTAAAATGTGAACTTTAGAGGATAATACTCGGTAAAAAAGTGAAATGATTCGTTTTCACATAAATACTTTTGATTTGACCGAATTGATTCTTTAGAAGGAAAAACTCTGTATATAAGTAAAATGAATCGTTTTTCACATAACTGAATTAAAAATTCCCTTATGCTACATCATGTGAAGGTCAATATGTGAAGTAAACATGAACATTTAGTCTTGTACAATGTACCTTTTAATATCGTGTGCGTGATATGCATGATTAAGTAATGTATGGCGACTTTCGACAAGAGCTCTTCATATATGTACCATATTAATAACCCTCTAATACTTGACCTTTAGAATCTCGCAATTTCAAACAAACTTCCATTGATTCCAATACCGATCTTAACCAACATCTGAAGCGCTAGTATTGAAGGCTTGAAGCACTGCAGAAACATGACACATAAATAATTAACAAAAACATCTAAAAGAAACTTAACGTTTTCTTATAATGACCTTCAAAGAAAGCCTTCTTCTGCACCATGATCCACGATGTGCATAACTCTTAGCTTTTTCAACTTGACGTTTATGAGGAAAAGCTTACCATTATTCTCAAGCTAGACTCTGATATGAACCTCCCAAAGGAGAAAGAATCCCCAAGATCATGTACACGGTTTTACTATAAGCAAAAATTTAATTAATTTCTTAAATTCCACATTGAGGAATCAAAAAGGAAGTAAAAACAATTACTAAAAAGATGTTTTTAAACTCATCGAGTGGTAGTCATTAATAAGAAAACCAAACCTTTAGATGTAAATCGGAAGAAATGGACGAATAAACAGAATGTAGTAACATGTTTCACTCTGCATGGCATTAGAGACCTAAACAAACTTAAATTCATACCAAAAACAAAACTAAAAAACGCAATGTAAATTTAAATCAATACCTGAATTGAGAAACACGTGAATTGAGAAACACATTTCAATTGAAGTGTTTTTGCAATGATCCGAAGAAGCGGAACATTACAGAAATTTGAATGTAGGATTAGGGTTAAAGAATCGGTATAGATGATTATAATTAATAAAACTAATTATAAGAGGAGGATGACATCACCATTACAATCCAACGGTTCAAAACATATAGCTAAACCCATCCAAGGGGCCTTAATTTGCCATTTGGCATTTAAGGCCTCTCTTTTATATATTATTAAGAATGATGATGCTCCTTACAAACGGTTTTCTTATACTTAACCCAAATTAAGATTAGATATTTTCATTTTGAGGTCCACATATAGAAAACAAATAAAATGTAATTTGGAAGATACCTTTGATTCCATACCATATTCCACTTGTACTTGTCCGCCACGTCACGCAAAGAGCATCAACGCTGTATAAATTACCTTCATTATGATATCTCATATGTGTTAGGATACGAACTCCTAGTCTTTCGATTTCAGCATCGTGTGGTTAGAGTTTAATTGGTGGTAGGTGATTACGGGAGTGTTAGTGTCAGGGTTCAAACATGAGATCTCCTTGTTTAAATACTCATGTGTTACCGCTTGGTCATGCCCCCGTGGTTTAGAAAGCCACTATCGAGTAAGATAACTTTCATTTGTTTATTTGAAGTGGACGTCATCTGTAAGTGAGTGTTATACACACGATGTGAGGGCAATAAAGTATTTAGTGAGAGAGTAATTAAAGTTGGGAGACAATCAAAGGTAATAAGACTACTAGTGAACTACAAATTCTTTTGATGTTTCTTCATGTTCTACTGCTCACTAAAATCCTTCTTTTCCTTTTTCCGATAATTGCCAACTCTTTATAGCAATTTGTACAACAAGATATTGGCGATGAATAAAAGAATTTCGTCGACCAATTTGTAGTAGTGTTGGCCGTATCATTCACGTTGAATCATTCATTATCTATGTAACGTGCATGATACACAAAATAACATTGAGCATGAAACTAAATTGTGACAAAAACATGCTCATACAATCATTAAAACAATGTCCATTTGCATCTTCATATCATCGTCGCACTTGATACAAATATCAGTGAATGTGGTGATCGCAACAACAATAAACAAACAAATGACGAAAACCAAATAATCATCACATAAACTTGAATTGGGGTAAGTCCAAACTTTCAGAAATCTTCAATAGTTGCAACTTTTGAGTGAAACGAATGACATATTACTCTTGCAAACTTAGCTCATGTAACTTTTTTCCCCTTTCAAACTAAATTGTTTTGGTTAAGTGTTCATGTGAATAATAAAAGAATTAAAATAAGTTCAATTGTTGTATCGTTTGATGTTTTAATGATGACTAACAAATCAAATTTATTGCTAACATATGTTAAATTTGAAAATGACAAAACATATTAACACTTAGAAGAATCAAGAGCCACGAGATCGAGAATCTAAAGGCTACAGACATTTAAAAGGGATCGTCGATTTAATTTTATTATAACGTTTAATTCTTGTTATTATTAAAAGACTTGTAGAATGATCCTCTATGAATACTAATGTTATGTGATTTAATATTTGTCTTAAATAAAAGTAGAAGTTTCCATTATTATGATAAAATACCAAATATAACAACATTGCACTTTTGAGTTTTGTGTGCTATAAAATGGGCATATGTCCTCTTTCTGAATTTTAATTTGAACTAGGTGACTCTCGTGCGATGCACGAGGTCGGGTTGTATCGCTTTAAATTATTGCTTATGGCTTGTCGTTTTGGTTCTTGGAAGGAGGGTCGGCAGTAGTTGAAGTTGGAAAGTGGAAGCATGGGGGTCCGACATATGAGTAAAAAACCCTTTCACCCACATGTTTGACCTCCATGATTCCACCCTCCAACTTCGATCGTTGTTGATCGTCCTTTTTTGAACACTGTCGCTCCCGAGTAATTGAAACAGTTTTGAATTTTGTTCGTCACCTTGGATACCAGCATAAAAGGAGAAAACAGTATCAATTAGATTCCATTGAAGACAGATCATAAAAAATACTGCTAATTCGAGAAGGAGTGAGGTAATTACCTGCATCGGAAGTGCTGAGGCAATTGAAAGTAATTCACATTTGAATTACTTGGGGAAAATGGAAATTTCCAAAGTTAAACTCCTTCCTTACATATTAATGGAGTTACCAGAAGTTGGTTGGAAGGAAGATTAGCAGCCGCCGAAGCTGGAGAGTGGGATACCGGAGGTCAAACAGGTAGATGAAAAGCTTTTCATCCAAATGTTTAGCCTGCTGTATTCCATCCCTAGGTTTCGGTGGCTGCTGGTGTTCGTTCCAACCAAACTCAAGTAAGTTCATCAACATGTCAGTAGCGACGTTTACTTTGGGAATTTCCATTTTTCCTGAGTAATTCAAATGGTTTTAAATTTCGTTCGTCACTTTGGATACCGGCAAAGGAAGAAAACAGTATTAGTTAGATTCCATCGAAAAGAGATCATAAAAAATACCGCTGATTCGAGAAGGATCGAAGTGATTACCTATATCCGAACAGCTGAGGCAATTGAAAGCGATTCACGCTGTTCGAAACCATTTGAAGTGTTAGGGGAAAATGGAAATTTCCAAAGTTAAACTCAGTCCTTACATATAAATGAAGTTACTGGAGGTTGGTTGGAAAGAAGATCGGCATCCGGCGAAGCTGGAGAACGAAATACCGGAGGTCGAACAGGTAGATGAAAAGCTTTTTCATCCAAATGTTTGACCTGCTGTATTCCGTCCTCAGGTTTCGGTGGCTACTGATGTTCGTTCCAACGAAGCTCAAGTAAATTCATTAACATGTGAGTAGCGAGTTTTACTTTGGGAATTTCCATTTTCCCCCAGCAATCCAAATGGTTTTAAATTTTGTTCCTCGCTTTGGATACCAGTATAGGGTAGTCATAGGATGTCTAAAACGCCTAAAAAATGACTAAAACGATTAAAATACTTTCATACGTTGTAGAAAAAAAAAATTAAGACAGCCCATAATGGTTTCGAATACTGCAGTTTAGTCTGGACGTCTGGTGATGGTAAAAATAGTTCGACTTCTGTTAGCTATCGTTTGAGATGACTGAATTAAACGAACAGTCTTTACCCGAATGCGAAGGTGATTTTGCAGCGGAGTCCGTCATTTCGATAGTTGGGAACCAATGGAAATTGTTAAAGTGCGGAGATCATTCTAAACCACCTTGGGATTCGGTTAAAAGTTGTTGGTTTAATTGACCCATCAGAAACGAAATATAGCAGAATCTGAATTTTTTTCACCATTTTAGGGGTAGGTTAGCGATTGTCAATCATGTTGCTGAAGTTAAAGAAAAAAGTGAAGGTTGGTTTGAAGGAGGATCAACAGCCTTCGAAGCCGTAGGGTTCACCCTACGGCGTCCGTGGTTGCTGTTCCTCGTTCCAACCAGCCTTCACATTTTTCTTTAACTTCAGCCAGATGATCGGCTTTTACTAACGTGAAGAAACTCGTAAAGAAGAACACAATTATTTAAAAACAAAACATGAAAACGAAGAAGATAAAGCAAACCAAAATTGAAGAACTTAAAAAGATGAATTGTGAGGTAGAACTGAAAATTAGGGTTTCTGAAAAGAGGTTTTTGGATTTGAATGTTAGGGTTTTGAGTTCGGAAAATTTGGGTAAAGAGTTGATGAGCCAGCAACAAAAAAAATCGTCTCCGCGTGTCCGTGTTGCTATGTAGTGCGAGAGACACATTGTGATCCACAGCAGTACGGACACGCGGAGACGATTTTTTTTGTTGCTGACTCGTCAACTCCTTACCTAAATTTTCCAAACTCAAAACCCTAACATTCAAATCCAAAAACCTCTTTTCAGAAGCCCTAATTTTCAGTTTTAGCTCACAATTCATCTTTTTCAGTTGTTCAATTTTGGTTTGTTTTATCTTCTTCGTTTTCATGTTTTGTTTTTAGATAATTGTGTTATTTTTTAGGAGTTTCTATTTGCCTATATTAAATGAAGAGTAGAGTTTAAATAAGCGTGCCTAGGCGGAATAGCAAATGTATATCTTTGACTTCGGTAAGGATTTTGAACGTTAGTGTAAGGACATACTTACGCACGAGAGCAGTGTTGATACTGGTCAATAACAACTTCATTTCAGTGTTTTTTTCTGCGCAGGTTTGTCCGAACCAAAAACAGATGCTACACTGTCATAAAACAAACAACCAAAAAATCAATCATAGCACAGAAAATTACGCATTTACTAAAGTTAAAGTTACCTTAGATGCGATATGTCAACTGATCCGAGCAAGAATCCAACCCACACACAAAATTCCAAGCATCCGCATAAATTAAATCAGACAAAAATATCAATACAAATAATAAAACTCAAAAACACAACTAAAAGGCTCAGATCTGCAAATACAAAGAAGGAGTAATTAGGGGCACCAGCCACCGTCATGGCTGCAACACCAACATGCCGGGTTGCCCCGCCAAGATACGGCCCGATTTTCAACCCTAAATACTTCCACTAATTTATATATTATCTCAGAAAATATAAATGCAGAAAAGCATATCCTCATAGCCTGTTAAACCATTTCTGGTGATTTGGAACTCCCAACCCTGAGAAGTCCAGCCCAGCAACCCAACGGATGGTCGGACGAAATAAACGAAAGAAAAGCAGGACAAAAAGCAGCCCAGAACAAAGCCCAAATAATCGAAATAACCCGGGCCAAGGCTCAGTTTTTAAGAATCCAACCAAATTTAATCTTTTACAAACAATAAAAGTCGAAAAGACAACAAAAAGGCTCAGACCTACAGATACATGAACAGAGTAATTCATACGACCAGACACCGCTATAGCTGCAACACCAACCTACCGGGTTGCCCAGCCAAGATACGGCCCACCGCCATGGCTGCAACACCAGGTAACCGGGTTGCCCCGCCAAGATACGGACTGATTTTCAACCCCAAATATCTCAAGCAGCTTATATATATGCTTGGGAAATATAAATGCAGAAAAATCTATCATCATTGCCTGTTAAACGTCTACTCTGTAAGTGACTGCCAATTATCAAAACATCGACATAATATACAAAACAACTAAAAGAAGTACAAAAAGGCTCAGACCTGCAGATACATGAACAGAGTAATTCATACAACCAGACACCACTATAGCTGCAACACCAACCTACCGGGTTGCCCCGCCAAGATACGGCCCACCGACATGGCTGCAACACCAGGTAACCGGGTTGCCCCGCCAAGATACGGCCTGATTTTCAAACCCAAATATCTCCAGCAGCTTATATATATGCTCGGGAAATATAAATGCAGAAAAATGTATCATCATTGCCTGTTAAACATCTCTTTTGTAAGTAACGGCCAATTATCAAAACATCGACATAATATATAAAACAACTAAAAGAAGTACCTTAGGTGCCCGTAGAACACGACCTTCAACTTGTGAAAGATTACCACAAGATTTCAACGGATGCTCAACATCATAATCATTGACATTCAAAGTCTGTAAAAATTAGTTTCAAACCCATCCTTTCTCGTGGCTTAGCAAAAATCAGCCCCAAAAGCAGGCCAAAAAGCAGCCCAAAATAAAGCCCAGATAATCGAAATAACCCGGCCCAGGGCACAATCTTCAAGAATACAACCAAACAACTAAAAGAAGTACAAAAAGGCTCAGACATGCAGATACATGAACATAGTAATTCATACGACCAGACACCGCTATAGCTGCAACACCAACCTACCGGGTTGCCCCGCCAAGATACGGCCCACCGCCATGGCTGCAACACCAGGTAACCGGGTTGCCCCGCCAAGATACGGCCTGATTTTCAAACCCAAATATCTCCAGCAGTTTATATATATGCTCGGGAAATATAAATGCAGAAAAATGTATCATCATTGCCTGTTAAACATCTCTTTTGTAAGTAACGGCCAATTATCAAAACATCGACATAATATATAAAACAACTAAAAGAAGTACCTAAGGTGCCCGTAGAACACGACCTTCAACTTGTGTAAGATTACCACAAGATTTCAACGGATGCTCAACATCATAATCATTGACATTCAAAGTCTGCAAAAATTCGCAAAGCAATATAAAATTATTTTAAAAAGAAAACCAATTTTACTCGATAATATCAGTTTCAAACCCATCCTTTCTCGTGGCCTAGCACAATAAAAATATTACAAACAGAGAGGAAAAAGAACATACAGCTACTGATTGCAGGGTTTCTCACTCAAACCAGTTATCTTGTACTCGACATTAGTTTCATTAGTTATCCAACCAAATTTAATCCAGAGAACAGTTCCGAATACAATTAAAAGTACCAGACACCGCCATAACTGCAACACCAACTTACCGGATTGCCCCGCCAAGATACGGACCACCGCCATGGCTGCAACACCAAGTTACCGGGTTGCCCCGCCAAGATACGGCCTGATTTTCAACCCTAAATATCTCCAGCAGTTTATATATATACTCAGAAAACATAAATGCAGAAAATGTATCACCACTGCCCCGCCAAAATACGACCTGATTTTGGTCAAAAGGGGGTCCGGAAAAACACCATCAAACACCCATCATGACAATGTATATATCACCAGCCACAAAACCCTATACAAATCTATAAACATCATTCTCTACTTATTCTCTAGATTAAATTTGGTAGAATTCTTAAAAATGTATAATCACTGCCCCGCCAAAATACGACCAGATTTAATAAAAAAACCCTAAAACAAAAAACAATGAAAATCAAGAAAAACTCACCGGAGCAAAGGGACACCGGCCGGAAAGCACAAAAGTACCAGTCACCGTAGCCCTAAAAAAACACCCGAAATTAAAAAAACCCTAAAACAAAAAACAATGAAAATCAAGAAAAACTCACCGGACCAAAGGGACACCGGACGCAAAGCACAAAGCTCTAAAAAAAACCCCCAAATTCTAAGTCAAAAACCGACGGATGAGACTGCAATTGTATTAGGTTAAAAAGAATACACGAAAATGAAGAAAAACTCACCGGAGCAAAGGGACAGCGGCCGGAAAGCACAAAAGCAAAAACTCCAAATTCTAAGTCAAAACTACAATTCCGATGAGAAGCAAATGAAGCAAGACACAGAGATAAAATAAGGAGACGACACGTACACAACACGTGTAACAGTCGTCGAATGGTCGGAAGAAAGAAAAGCAGGGCCAAAATCAGCCCCAAAAGCAGGCCAAAAAGCAGCCCAAAATAAAGCCCAGATAATCGAAATAACCCGGCCCAGGGCACAATCTTCAAGAATACAACCAAATTTAATCTAGAGTATAATTTCATGAAAATTTAGCATTAAGAAAAGAAATAGTAAAACCTAAGCCAAAAATAACTTTTCACACGTGTGAAGTTCATCGTTTTTGCACATTTGTTCATGGATATCCGTCATGAGAATCGTATGTATAATGAATTCACATAACCAATTGGCGTTAGACAAGGACCAATACCCAATTTCTTTATAATTTTGTGATTAGACAACTAATTGATGCATTATAACCCAAAAGAACATTAAAGGGTATTTGGTTGAAAGTGGGTAATGGGAAACGGAAAGGATATACTATAGAATGCAATGATTAATGATTTCCATTAACCTCAAATCGTAGAGTAATGAGTTATTGGTCATTAGTGGGTAATGAATGATTAACCTGTTATAACCAACCATTACTTTTCATTCCATTAGTTATTCATTACCCACATTACCCCTAACCAAGCACCCCTAAGACTAACGCTGTGTTCTCAAGTTAAAAGTTGAAGTAAAGGAAAGTAAAGGAAGGTAAAGTAAAGTAAAGGAAAGTAAAGTAATTAAATTTAACCTTGTTCTTGAGTTAAAAATGAAGGGAAGAAAATGAAAGAAAAGTTTATTATAAATGATGTTCTTGAGTTGAATGGAAGGTAAAGGAAAGTAAAGGAAAGTAAATAAAACATTTAATTTTACAATTATGCCCTTGTCAAATATTGAGTCATAATGACAACACAAAGATGTTCATTCCATGATCTAAAAATCATGAATCAAATCTAAAATAAATGACAAACCCGATAAAGAAATAAACTCTGTTCCGATCAAAGATCATGACAAAACTAGACAACGAAATATAAACTTTTAGTTCAAATAAAAAGACTACGATGATTAAGAGATAGGCAATACGTAATAATACTTCTTAGTTCATTTGCTTTCATCTTCCATCATTGCTTCGAGCATGGACATCCGAACATCAAATGGACAACCAAATAATGCCCGTGTTTTTTCCGGACTTTTAGTGAGAAAAATATATGCTTTTAATATGTTAGGGGCTTCCATTCCCATCACCTTAAGTTCAGCATAGATTTCCCCCTCGGTATAGACGTGAGGACGAGAGCTTTCCATCACCTACGTAAAAACTATCATATTAATCCAATAAAAAAAACATATAGTTTCAAGTAATCTATATCTATATCATAAATAAATTATATACCTTGATACTTTTCTCTATAGCTTCTGCAAATGAAGACTTTTAACTGATTGGTTGTCCATTTCAAGTTTCTGTATAAGTTCGAATACGAAGAAACATCAATACAAAAAATCTCAAATAGTGCCATTAAAGGTACCTACTGCTTCCTACCTAGCCTCATCATCCCTACTCATAATCATCCCTACTCATAATAATTTAAAATGATAATATTATTAACGATCAGAAGTAAGTGCCAATGGCTTCTCTCATGTCCCTCATAATGAAAGGTACCTACTAAAACTGTTTCATTAATTCATTCTTATGATGATAGGATACTTGAATGACAGCTGCGACTAGATGCCTTGCATTTTTTTTATGATTTTGTCCCGTAAGTATAACCTAATCTATATGTATCTATAATTTGAATTGCTTACTAACTCATGTAGATGATCATATACTAATATCAATTGAATTAAAACACATATCATAAATATAAGATTCAATAACAAGAAAAATAGAGAACAATTACAATAATAAAAAAAAGTGATTAAAAAATATTCATGAAACCTAATAATTTGTAAATAATAAAGAATAATTTCATAGATAATCACCTGTTTTGGAGAAAGGAGGGATGATGATCAGGTTCTGAGAAGAGAATGTGGAGTAAACCAGTATGTAGAGACGTGGTAGAGAATAATCAGATATTATAGGATTGATGGGGGTAAATATGTAATTAGACATTGTTAGGATAAATTTTCCTATGGAAACACCTCATATTTGGGAGGAAAATAAGTCATTCAAAAACTCTATCACTTTACTTTCCAATCCCTTCCTTTACAATCCTTTACCCCCATAAAAAAAACTTAAGAACACGGTATTTTAATTTTTTACATTACTTTACTTTCCTTTCCCCTGAAATTAAAACTTAAGAACACAGCGTAAGTAGACAATGACATTAATTGGTTGTCGAACACTTGTTATTACAAAAGCCATTTCGTGGATTTTCGAAGTGTCGTGTAAAATTTAAAGAAATCTCTAATTCTAATTAGTAAAAAACAATCAATAGTTAATATATCCTCATAGAAAAGACATTAGCAAATTTTAAGAACAAAAATGATTAACAGAAACTTGATAAAAATATACTATCTTAAAAGATTTGAACCTAAGTTTATGCAAACGAAGAATGCAACACACTTACGAGCTTAGCTAGAGTGGGAATTGTTAAATTGTTCGACTTCCATATTTATATATCTATATTAAATACTTCTTTTTCGAAATTGCACCATACAATATTCAGGATCCTGAGTGGTTGCTCCACTTGAATTCCCTCAAAACCGGGCCTGGTTATTACTAGGTTTCAACCTTCATCAAATCATGTATATTAGAGCGCTACATATAATCTCATCGTTGGGCGATCATCAGAACAAACGTCTCCATAGACACCGACACATCTTTCTGGTCGTCGTGGGAAGGACAAACGAAAAGGGGTGTGAGGAAGTGGTGTGAGTCTCATGAGTATTTTATATAGAAAAAAACTCGACGACTATCTTTATATATATATATATATATATATATATATATATATATATATATATATATATATATATATATATATATATATATATATATATATATATATATATATATATATATATATATATATATGGGAGGGTTCTTCTAAAAAAGTCTTATATTTGTAAAAAGTGGAGGAAGCATTCTTGTAGTGACATGTGGCAACTTTGGAAAAAAAAAAAAATTTAATTTTTTTTAATAAAAAAATAATATTTTAATAAAAAAATATTAAAAAAAACGAAAATCGAAATTTTTTTTTTCGAGGAAACTTTTTTTTTTTTTGCTCGAAAAAAGTTATGTACGAAAAAAATATAATGCACACCTATGATGAACATTTATGTGTGCATAATAGTTGAATAATATAACTTTTTTGTGTGGATCATAGTTGAATATCAAAGCTTTTGTTGTGTGCATCATTAATGTGCATCATATCTTGTGTGCATCATTAATGTGCATCATATGACGTGGCATATTACGTTATCAAAAAAAAATTCAAATTTTTTTTTTCCAAAATCTTTTTTTTTTCGATATTTTTTTTTTTTTTAAATAAAAAAATAAAAAAAATATTTTTTTTTAAAATTTCATATAAGTTGCCACATGTCACTACAAGAATGTATCATCCACTTTTTACAAATATAAGACTTTTTATTTGATCCTACTCCTATATATATATATATATATATATATATATATATATATATATATATATATATATATATATATATATATATATATATATATATATATATATATATATATATATATAGGGACTGGTTAATGCGAGAACTCCAATTTTTGCGAGAACTGCGAGAACCATTTCTGATTGGTCAGTTTGATTTTATTTTTAAAAAGATTTTATTAAACAAAAAAGGGTATTTCGGTAAATTTGATATTTTTAATTATTTTTATTTTCAATTAATCCCACAATTATCTCTTAATCTCTTTCTCTCTCTTTTTTCTCTTCTCTCTTTTTCCGATCATTTCAATCTTTCTTTTCTTCCACCTTGTGACAACTTTTAAACTTTTTTTCTCCATTAAACTTAAAAAGAACACTCATATCGTTCATGGATATTTTTAGCAAACTGACATGGTTGTTTTTACAATAACTTTTGTCATTGTTCATATGAACACATCTCTGTGTTCATGTATAAACAATTAATGTTCATATATATACATATCCGTGATCATGAATGAACAAACATTTAAAGAACACCCATATCGTTCATAGATATTTTTTAGCAAACCGACATGTCTGTTTTTACAATAACTTTTGTCATTGTTCATATGAACACATCTCTGTGTTCATGTATAAACAATTGATGTTCATATATATACAGATCCCTGATCATGAATGAACAAACATCTAAAAGAGAAGTAATGTTGCAACAAACACAATGTCATAATGAATCTACTTTATTACAAAAACCATCGTTCGGATCTAAGCAATGAATTCAATTCATTTTATTAGAGAGCACGAGACACTAGACTACTGCTATGCATTCAATCTCGATTCTTGCATCCAACGGTAATGCTGCAACCTGATACGTTGAACGAGCAGGTGCTGGAGCAGGGAAATCTGAAAAACCAGACCATTTTCTCTATTTAAAAACTTTTTTTAAGCTCCATGGCAATAAGAGATTAAATAGAAATTAGGTGTCGTTTTTAGGTGTCAACACTTAAAAAAGACTACCGTTCAAAAGTACTCAGGCATATTTTTACCCAGGTTCTTCTTAAATTATCAAAATATTACAAAAATTAGTCTATTACAATTGTAATCAAACGTTTTTTATAAATCGGTTAGAGGGCTTTATTCATTTTGGATACAACTTGACCAACTCTTGACATGTTTAACCCATTTTACCCGTTTCAAACATAGCAAAATATTTTACTTTGACCCGATAAACCAATTGACCCATTTTCAACAGTTAATGGGTTAGAATTAACAACTCGATCAACCGTTCACTTTCTAATGTTTATTCTATTCTTTGGGTCAATACTAAACCAAGAACGTTATGAAAATGTTCACTCCAACTATTCGTTCACTTATTAATCTAAGATGTATAGTGAACTCACATTTAGCATAGATCTCGTTCACCTTCTTGAAGTCTTTCAAATCTGCCAACCTGCCACCAAACAGATCATAAAATCAATCTTCAACATTTTATTTCTTAAACATTTTATTTCTTAAAACAAATACGCTAAAATTGCAACGAGATTAAGCATGTACATAATCGTGGTCTTAACGACTGAAGAATAGCTAGCTCCACTTGCTTTCAATATCTCTCCCATATTCTTCATAACCTAAAAACGTGAGCCAATTTACCTTTTGTAAATAATGTAACGATATAAAAGAAAACTACAAGTTTTAACGAATATATTACCTGCTCTGTTTGTTCCTCAACATTGTCAGAAACAAACTTCCCGGTCTGGACAAATACTAAAACACGGATACGCTTATTAAAAATAAAGCAAAAGGATGATTAAAAAAAAAAAAACACAAATCATGACGTTACAACCTCAGGAATAAGACCGAGAACACCAGATACAAAAACAGTATCCTTGGCCTTAATGGCTTGGGAATAAGGACCCAAAGCGGCTGGGGCTTTGTCGGTTTTAACAGCCTCCTTTATACCTGCATCCAATATGAACAAACCGAATTAACGTCTATCAAAGCAAACAACATTATACACTACTAAAGTTCAACCAAACAAAACCCAATATTTAAAAAAAAACATCCTCAATTTGGTAGGCACACAGGTTGTCACATTTTCCATTTGGGTATATGTCCCGAAATTGTCCGCTTCAATAAAACTAGCGATAATCCAATTTTTTTTTTCCTAATAGATCCCACTGCCATAAACTCATTACCTTTCTTTCTTATTTGTTTAATTGTCGGCGGTGGCTAATTATAATCGTTAGCGGCGTTGGCTAATTATAAACTCATTACCTTTCTTTCTTATTTGTTTAATTGTCGGCGGAGATGGCTAATATGGGTTGATGTCGTCGGTGGTAACTATATTCTTGGGAGAGAGGGAGGAAAGAAATGAAGGGAGATGACTGTAGGATAGGTTTTAAATAAATGAATGGGAGAAATAATCGTGGGTGAGGGAGAAAAAGATGGGGGACCATGTGAAAATCCATATTTGCCCTTTTACTAGTTTCAAATAACCATATTAAGTTTTCCTAAATTACAATAATAGCACAATCAATCTAATCCATTGATTACTTTAATCAAAGGCTAATATCGAGTTCTCGCAGTTCTCGCAGAATTATGAGTTCTCGCAGGAACCATTCACTATATATATATATATATATATATATACATATATTGAATGGTTCCTGCGAAAATTCAAAATTCTGCGAGAACTAAATCTGGAGTGTTGATTAATTGATCAATAGCTAGAATTCAGAGTGTCAGTTTTGTAAAGATTAAAAGGGTATTAATGGTAATTTACATAATACTAAAAACTCTCTGTTTCTCTCTCCTCTTTATAACCCTAACAAAAACCCTTTAATCCTATTTTCAAAAACTACCGATCCCCAATTTTGAAAAACATATATTTTTTTTTTTTTTTTTTTTTTTTATTGTCTGTTATGCGGGTTTGTGTTTATTTTATATGTGTTCGTGTGTGTGTATATGTTTCATTGTGATCGGTGTGTAGAAAAGATACACACATCTGACATAGCTATATTATCGTGTATTCAAATGTCACAAACGGAGAATAGGAAGCAATTCACAGTGAATCAATGCATCCACCTTTTCGAATTTGATCACAAATTCATTTATTTCAATTTGATAGTTGGGCAAATTCATTTATTTCAATTTATGTTGGGCATATTCATTTTTTCATCATTTTTTGTTAATAGTTAATTAACAATTATCTATTTATTTAATTTATATCTTATGTCAAATTTTGTCTAACTCGAATTATACTAATATTAGATTTTTTGTTTTTTATTAGATTGATAATTAAGATAATAAAATGTTATTTAAAAATATGCGTTGTTTTTCGAACTATGCGTTGGCCTTTTATCATGTTTGAGTTTGTTATCTTTTTTATGTCATTGATTTTACCCTCCATTTTTTTAGGAAAAAATGAAAGAGAAAAAGCCTACTATGGCAGAAGCACTCACTAATACTCTCGAGGCAATGCACAAGGCTGGATGTGTGAGTCTTGCTGATATTGTCGAAGGTATGATCTATTATTTTAATTCTGAATTTTTTAAGGAGAATCTGCCACCCTTTTATGTTTTCGTATATAAAAACAGTTTTGTTATCTCCTACTTTTAAGATGTATGTTTGCTTCACTGTTAAGATGCTTTTGTTATACATATGTTACATGATCTCTTTCTTGTAAATTGTAAGAATCTATTGTTTTTAAGGGTATTCATAACTTTATTCTCTTCATATTTATTATTTTGGTCAATGTTGCAATTGGATATGGACAAAATGCGAACTTAATGGCTGATCAAGAGATCATGTTTCTATATTATGATCCTGTCAATGTACTAACATCTAGCTAAAATGTTTTTACAACAGATGTTAAAGCAGCTGTCAACAATAAAGTTCCACTTGTGCGTTCACTAACATTGAATTGGGTCACACATTGCATCGGGACAAGCAATATTGTGAGGGAAATGAGAGATGGGATTGGGAGTTTATCGAAAAGAAGGATTGAAGGGAAGCATTGGCGGAATTGTAATCGGTCGCATATTGCGCCTGATGTAGCAGCTCCGGTTTCTAAAATTTGTTCATTAAAGAACACATACATGTTTAAATGTGAACAGTCCTATAAATGATGATTGTTCAGATAATTTTTGTGTTTATTGTGTTCAGGTTTTGAATTTTTGAATGAAGATATGGAAATAATATTATGAAGACTACTGTACAAAGATGATGAAGATATGTTGGTGCAAGAATTTTCAAGTCATTAACGAGTATCAATGAAGATAATGAACATTGCCTGGTATAATGTGAACATCCGAAGTTTATTGCCTTTGTGATTAATCATCAGTCATTCGTGTTAATCTGGATTCGACTATATATTATTACAGTTTAAACATCATCGTTATGTGCATATGATATCAAACTTTGTTCATTTGTAAACATATGTGTGTGATCATATGAACAGGACAAAAATAAATCAATATCAAAAAACAAAATAAGAGTTTTTTTTGACTAAATTTAGATTTTTTAATGCAAGCTCCTCACATGGTGGCATATAATTTTGTATTTAATTCTATTTGTCATGATGTGTATAAACAAAAATATATGATCGCAAGTGAACGAATTATATTATGGAGCTTTATTAACAAAAGAGAAACTATTGTTCATAGATATGCCATATAATTAGAACACAAAATACAACTAAGCAACAAACTCATTATTTATGTCTCCAATAAACAATTGCGATATTGAACAAAATTTACTAGTAAATAATTAAAAGTTTGTTGCAAAAAATCTGGAACAAAACATAAAACATGAGAGAGAAAGAAAAAATTTAAAAATAAAGAAATTATAAAATTTACTATTTTACCCTTTTGAATTAAAATAAATAATTAAAATTAGAAAAATAAATGAGTGGTCCGAGTTATCGCAGAATTTTGAGTTATTTCAGGAACCACTCCCTATATATATATATATATATATATATATATATATATATATATATATATATATATATATATATATATATATATATATATATATATATATATAAGGAGAGGAATATGAGAAATTAGTTTCTATTGACCAATAGAAAGACTTAATTTTAAATAGTTTATAAAATCAATTTAATCTTTTATTTTTAACATTTTATTCAATTTAGCCCTTTATATTTTTTAAACAAAAATTCTACCATTTAACTAAAATATCTCCATATAATTCTAATAACCCCTTATTAATCAATAACGATAATTTATAAATATAATTAATTTAAATTGTTCGTATGTCTACACGACTATAAATTAACTAAATGATACTATTATTTTTTTTTTTTCTCAATTACATAATATTTCATTTAACATTTCATTTTTCTTTTCTCTTTGGTCATATTTTTTTCCACTATGCTATACAATATTTGATAAATTACCAAAAATTATAATATATAATATAGATTTATAAATAAACATAATAAACTGCCCGTGTGTATATGCGGGTCTAAAAACTAGTATCTATATAAAAGAAACGAAATAATATTTGGACAAAGAAAAACGATTATATAAGTGTTAACTTTGAAAAAAAGAAATTTTAATTATTTTAAAAACCTTACTTTTAACAATCTAAACTCCTTTTATATATTCCTCATTTGGCACTTTATCATCACCATCTTAAACTATTTCACAATCTACACACACAACAAATAATCTCTAATCAAAATCAAAACACTTATTCCTACGGGGTGTGACCCCTATGCCAAATAATGAATATAGACCCCCGGAAAAAAAAGACATGCAATTTGCACTTGAATTCCCTTTGAATCCGCTTGTTTAGTTAATGTTATAGCCCTTTTCATTGTTTTGTGAAAAGAACCTATATTTTTTAGTTAGCCGTCTATCAATTCTGAAAAAATATTAGAGTTTTTATAAGGTTCCGTCTATCAATTCTGTAAAAATATTAGAGTTTTTATAAGGTTTTTCAATTCGTGGGATAGCAATGTTAAGTTTTTTATTTAGAGAATTAGTTTCTTTTTGTAAATTCATCGGTAATTCTTGGATTCCTCATTAGACACTAGAATTTTGCACGCAAAATATATTTATTTATAATAATAAAATGCTTCTGAAATCAAATGATCTCTTCAACAACTTATTTCTCAATTATTCACTGAAAAATTCATGATAAGTACGTTAATTAACTTATTACTCAACAATCCTATAATTGTAATGCTAATGGCACCCCATATATGTAAAATGTTTTTAAGATAATTTGGTTATACACTTATAAATATTAGCAATGTACCCGTGCTATGCGACGGGGTCGTATATATCATTGCAACAAGTAGTAGCATTATTAAGTAGTGAGCATCCATACAAAATATTATTTCACGTATGACTATGTGAAAGTTTATATACAATGTTGACGTAACGTTCTACATTTTTAAAGGAGTTATATTTTCAAAGGAGTCAAACAATTATTTAAAAACAATTATGTATGAATGTTTTGAATTAAGGTTACATTTTGAAGTAGTCAAAACTAATAAATAGTATGTTATATTAAGAAAAAGTTAAACATTATTAAAGAACAAAACCATGTTTGATTTTTTTTTTAAAGATTATGTTGTGTATTTTTCTTTGATAAATGAATAGTCAAGTTAACATGAATTATAATCATTTGGTTTGTAATGGATGATCAAGATTAAAACTACTTAAACTTTTACTTAAACTTAAAAATTGTCATTTGCTTTATAGAAGAGAATAGAAATGGATAATTTCGAATATATAGAAGATCGTTTCTACTAATATATTAAGATTTTCAAGAAAATATTTAACTTTTAGGAAAAGCCAATAGAGTTATCTTAACTATATTATAAAAAATCTTCTAACACTCTTAATTTTCTAAAATTTAAGTAATTGAAATTACTTATCTATCCTTAGTCAATTCAAACACATCACACACGCTATTTTATTTGGGTAATCCTTTTCTATCTATCTCGCTATCTCCCTCTTCCCTGATTTTTAATTCATACGATCATACCTATGTTCTCCGATCTGGCCGCCCTTCTTCTCCAATTTATTGTTTTCGTGCCTAAGTATGGTATTGAAGGGCCAATATATTTCACAATGAGAGGTGCGAAAGGAGAGGGAGAATGGGTAGCTTATGGTGTTCTTCGGAGTGTAAAGATCCACATGGAGGTTGTTGAACATCTAACCATCCTAAGCTTGAACTCACTCTTAATTATAAACAGTAAGACTCCAAACTGATATTGTTTTATTTATTTTTCAAAATTTATGTTAAATGTATGAGAAAATTTGCATACCAATACACGATGTGTAGTAGATGTGAATGGATTATAAGAACGATTGTTGATTTTTTGTTTTTAATACGTCTTTCACTGTTCGTGTTCTTATAGTTTGTAAATATCTACCGGTACATAACGTTCACCATTCACCAAATAAACATGAATTAAATTAACTAGGGATTGCAATTAATCTATCATATCTATCAGCTAGCGAAAAAAGGTATATAGAACATATGTATGTTACTACATGTACTATTTCTTTTCTACACTTTCTTAAAACAGTATGGGACGAGTTATAATGTCCAAATTACGACCATAGCTAAGTTGTGGGACAAGTAATTACAATCAACCTTGTTTGTTATAATCATTCAATTTTCGCACGTCAACATATTAGTTTGTTGCTTTTTTTACTTATTGGTTGTAATAATATAATTGAACAGGTCGTGATAGGGCATTCTATCGAGACGTAACATGGTTCTGGAAAATACTCAAATTTCGCATCCAAACGCCTCCTAAACATCAGTTTCTCTTCCCATGGATAGGACATGGAGTCTATAGTAGAGACAATGATGCAACAACTATTATCCAAAGAAGTTCCGCATTGTAGGTTTGCCTAAATACTTTCAGTCTGAATCATCCTAGGAATTAGACATTCTAGGATTTATATATGTTCGTTGATTTGGTGTTGCTGTCGCACTTGAAGAACCGATAACTTCACCTTGTCAAAGTTAAATACACATATCTTCTTATTGACAGAAAGTCTGTTGATTGAATATCCGATAATGTGTTGTTATTATAAGATTTAAAGAAAGTTAGATTTTTTATATGTTGATTTCAGGAAAGACGTTTCTTTCCTTGGATCTGCATACATGGGAAGTTAGCCAATGTGGCTGAAGGCGATGACAAGGATATCGAAAGTGCAGTTACTGCTGCTCGCAAGGCATTGAAAGAGTGTTTACCTCAAAGATACTTCAGCAAGGTACACTCCAACTTTACGCTATATTGATCCCATTTTTATGGATTTTGATTAACGAGATATATTTGTATGAAATCAGGAAGGAAGTTCGTGGTAATCTAGAAGTTCCAGAATCAGATACATATTCATTCATATAGAAAGGTCAGTCTTATATTTGTTCGTATTTGCGTTTAGTTACCGTTAGATATACTAATGCTTACAAGGCTTTTTTTTTCTTTTTCTTTTTGTAGTTATTGGATAAAAGACCGAGTATTAACCTGACAAAATATTTAAACAATTAATGGGAGACTTGCTATTGCTAAAGGTTTCAAGAAGCTAAACTTCAGAACATTGTTTTTCTTGTTTAGGACATCTCACGGTTTCTTTATAAGCCATTCACATGACTGGAACACTAGACATAGAATATAACGCTTTAGTTGAGGTATGTTATGATCAAATTTTCTATTTTAGGTTTCTTACTTAACTCGAATTTATTGCCTCGTCACTATTAAAACCTACAACCCACTATTAGCGAAGTGTAATCCTCAATTATTATTTGATAAATTCAATTAGTATTTGAGATTTGATACTACTAAAATCCGGATGAAATGGTTATGTTAAATTTAGCTCTCGTTTCTATGATTTTTTTTTTCCCGGTTTTGATTGAGAAAAGGAGAAAGAAAAATTTATCCATACTTTTGGCAACATGAATAGAACAAAAAATTTATTTGTTTACAATATACTTTTACGAAGTGTGAAAAATCATCAATGTATTTACACTTAAAAATATATGTACAAATTTTATGAAGTTTTTTTTTTATCAACTTTTGGTTTTGCGTGGTGCAATTTTTTAGAACCTACAACAACATTATTATAGATTTAACTTCAATGAAAATAAATCGAATAACATATTTGAAACAATACTACTAAATTTGCTTTAATTTGTAACCGAAACAAAAAAAACAACAAAAATAGTATTGATTTCACTATATTAATGTCACAAAAAATAAACTATTAGCTAGTTTCTTTTTATCAAAACATATCATACATTATAAATTTTGCTAACCATAACCGTAGATGATCTACCTAAATCATACATTATTAAACACACTCCATGACTATATGTTTAGGACTTTAGGTGTTTAACATTTACTTAAATATATTCATTGATATATTATAGTTTGTGTTGTTTTTCATGTACGGACACGTAATATCATGCAATTGCTATATCCTGCATTTAAAGCCACGCTGTAGCGGTTGCCGTTTCTAGCAATATAACGTGTTCTTCATCCATCATTTCCCCAACATAAAACCAAAACAATTAACTTACACTACGAAACTTCCCGGAAATTTCACACCCTCTTTTTTTTACTATGTTTCAATTCACTTACAGTTTCATCCAATTCTCATTATAATTATCCATCATCTTAAACTGTTCTTGTGTTTTTGTATATTCAACTATGGATTCCTCTGAGAATACTTATGATGATTTGGAGATTGCGAAAGCGATTCCGGTTGCGAAAACTAGAGAAGCGTTGTTACGTACGAGATCGCAGACGGATGTTTTAGCGAGTGTTCGGTTTCGGGTATTGAGAAGATTTGTTGCCAATGTTCGGAAAGTTATATTTGAAACTAAACTATTTGTGCTTTTTCCGGCAATTCCAATGGCGTTTGTAGCTCATTGGTATCATTTTGGTGAAGTAAGTGTTCAATCTACATTAGTAAAATATATGATGGAGATTTTATTATAATGTCCCTATTAAAAGTCGTTCAAATCGAGTATTGATAATCACAGTTTATAGGTATATCGTTTATAAGCCAAAACATACATCAAAATATATAGTAGTTTCTCTTATATTTCTGAAGAGATATCCTAAATAATGTAAATATGTTTTTTTTTTTTAACTACGACTCTTGTTATCAAAACTCTGTTATAATTTTATTTGATTTTGTAGCCATGGATTTTTGCTTTGAGTTTGATTGGATTAACTCCACTTGCAGAGCGTTTGAGTTTTTTAACCGAGTAAGTTTTACATTTTAATTATAACAATGATCTTCACTTTGTAATATTGAATCTAAAATTGTAATCTTTTTGTTAATAAGATTACTAACTTTTTTCTTTTTTTTTTTTGAATTTTGTGTGTGTAGGCAAATTGCATTTTTCACAGGCCCTACAGGTAATTAAACGCTCTATTTAAGTTTATAAAACAATTATTTTCTGTTTCAACAATTGGACTTGAATTGATTATTATTATGTTTTAGTTTTGTTAATAATAATTTAATAATCCTGTGAATAATGACAAAAGCAAATAAAAGGTGACATTAATTAAAAGTTTGAGTCTTTTTGAATGAAGCCAAAAATGTACACCTATTTTTCACTTGAAAATATATTTTACCGAATCATAGAGAAAATAGAATAAAAGCTCACATTTTACAACAACTCTTTTATGAGCAAAATATATATATATATATATATATATATATATATATATATATATATATATATATATATATATATATATATATGGGGAGGGTTATTGAAAAAAGTTTTTAAAATAAAAAGGATAGGAAGGATTGTGGTAACGCGTGGCAATTTGAAAATTCCTTTTTTTAATAAAAACTAATATTTTTAATAATAAAAAAAAATTTCGGAGGAAAAAAAAAATTTGACTCGGAAAAACTTATGCACGAAAAAATTGGCAAAACTGATGCACAAGAATTCATTTTTTCAAAAACTAATGTACGAAAAATCTTTTTTAAACGAACTTATACACCAAAAATCACTTTATTTGTAAAATGATGCACTAAAATTGTCATTTTTTTATAAAATAATGCACCAAAAATCACTTTTTTAGTTGGTGCATCAGTTTTTCGTATACATAAATTCAAAACCTGTGCACGAAAATGATTACGTTATCGGAAAAAATTTCAAATTTTTTTTTTCCCCGATTTTTTTTTTTTATTAAAAAAATATTTTTTTATTATTAAATAAAAAAAAAAAAATGACACATGTCACCCTCACACTCCTTCCTATCCTTCCTATTTTCAAACCCTTTTTATAATATCCTACTTCTATATATATATATATATATATATATATATATATATATGATATAACAAACATTTAAAGATTTTAATCTAGTCCACATTTTTTTACTTCCTTATTTGAATCTACTTTTGTGAATTACATATAAAAGCTGTCTTGTCGTATAAAATAAGAAGAAGAAAATTGTTTTGAGCATCATTTGATCCAGTTTTCGCAATCTATTTAAGTATAATTAACCTGTATAATAGTTTTTTTTTTCTTTTTCTTTTTACATCTAAAATATCATTTTCAAGAAAGAAAATGGTCCTTGCGGTTAGCTTCACGAATCTTTATAAAGGAAAATTGATTTGTGCGGTTAAGTTGCGTGCATATAGCAAAGGCGGAAAGAAAAAATATAAGTTTTAAACTTTTAGCTAACCATTTTTAGCATGTGTACAAATTTTCCCATCTATTTTGTCATTGTACGTTGCTTGCAACAACACGAATTGTCTATTTATGTTGAGATTAAAACAACAATCTTGAACTTATGTGCTAACACAAACATGTTATTATCCCTCCTATTAAAACTCAACAAAACCTATGAAATTGTGCATTAAATTATTATAATACCTCCTATTAAAACTCAACAAAACCTATGGAATTGTGCATTAAATTATTATAATAATAAGAATATTTTGTCTTTAAATACAATTATTTTCGTTTTGTTTACAAAACAGATTGTTGCTGGAGTGGTTAGGCACTGCTCCTGTTACCCTGGTGACCAGGGTTCGAATCCTGGCAAGGCCTATTTTCATTCCATTGTTTTTGCTGGGTTTTTTGGTATTAAAACTCAACAAAACCTATGGAATTGTGCATTAAATTATTATAATAATAAGAATATTTTGTCTTTAAATACAATTATTTTCGTTTTGTTTACAAAACAGATTGTTGTTGGAGTGGTTAGGCACTGCTCCTGTTACCCTGGTGACCAGGGTTCGAATCCTGGCAAGGCCTATTTTCATTCCATTGTTTTTGCTGGGTTTTTTGGTTAGGGCTTTGCTTGGTTTGGGCTTTCATTTTTTTTTCTTTTTTTTATAAAATTAGTATTTATATTTTGCGAATCAAATAATCTCGTCAACATGAAAAATATAGTTTGCGAATCAAATAATCCCGTCAACACGATCACAGATTTCGTTTCGCCCCGGACTCGTGCAACGCACGAGTCCCCTCTAGTTTATATAAAATGTAAACATAAAAGGATAAGAGTTTAATATGTTTATTTTAAATCGAAATTTGATTAGAAAGGCTTTACGTTTGCTCTAAATTGTTTTTTGACACTTATCATGTGACACAAGCTAAGCTTGTTTCTCACTTGGTTGTGGTCCCTAAATAAGTTGTTGAATTTATTTGTTGTGTAAATCTTCCATACATATTTTTCACACCTTATTTTGATCTCACGTAAGGTATATGAGATACGGTTCATGCAAATCCGTTTCTTGTCGTCTCTAGATGTTGTTGGGATTTTTTTGCGGTTGTTTAACACTCTCTCTTGGTCGATATTAAATACCGAAAGTTACTATGTAGACCACAAAAATTATCCATACATTACTTACTAAGTTTGTCTAATATGTGTTTATAAGAAACATGTTAGAGTATTAATCCAACTATTAATTTAACTAAAACTTTTCTTTTAAAATCAATTTCACATTTTATATACATCAAATATAAGGAAATTTGGAGTTTATTAAATATATTTTGTTAAGAAAAAAAAATTCAAGACCATTTATTGTATCATAACAATTCGGGTTCTATAATGTTGTACATACCGTAGGTTACACAAAAGAGAACATTATTGTATTGGCTAGTATTTCGGTCTAGATTTAGCTTTTACAAGATAGTTGTTGCATTGATTTGGTTGTGCAAGTTCTCTTACTTAAATAAGCTAAACAGATTAAAACTGTACTAGAATTATAACCTGATTGGCGCTTGAAATTGTAATATTTGCAGTTGGAGGTCTGGTGAATGCAACATGTGGGAATGCAACCGAGTTGATTATAGCAATGTTTGCGCTTCATCAAAGGAAAATTCATGTGTTGAAATACTCTCTTTTGGGTTCCATTATCTCAAACCTCCTTCTTGTTCTCGGGTCCTCTCTTTTGTGTGGCGGCATAGCCAACCTCAAAACAGAACAAAAGTTTGACCATGTAGCATCCTTAATTTCCTTGCATTAAATTCTTAAAATCTCATTAAGTTGGATGAAACAAAAGTAATATTTTTGTCATTTTTTTTGACTAACAGAAGCAGGCGGACGCGAACTCGTTGCTTTTGTTGCTTGGGCTGCTTTGTCAGGTCACACCGTTGCTGTTCAATCTCGGCAGCAACGAGGGACCCACACCGGTTGGCAGTTCGGTTCTCCAGATGTCAAGAGCAAGCAGCATTGTGATGCTGATTGCCTATGTTGCGTATCTCTTCTTTCAATTAAAAACTCACACCCAACTTTTTGGATCACAAGAGGTTTGTAAAATTTGACTTTCATCTTGACTTTTGAGATCAAACAGAATACCAATTTATATATTTATTTTGAAAATGGGTGTTTGGAAATTTAATTAGGATGAAGATGAGGATGACGCCGAACTTGATAAGGAGACAGCATTAATAGGCCTTTGGAGTGCATTTATATGGTTATGCTTGATGACAATAACCATCTCCATTTTGTCCGAGTATGTCGTGGGCACGATTGAGGTATTGTACTGGAAATGGTCTTACAAAACTTTTTCTTTTGAAATATTAATGATAATATATCCTCATGCATCTCTAAATACGGTGTGAATCAGGATGCATCGGAAACATGGGGATTATCTGTGAACTTTATTAGTATAATTCTGCTACCAATCGTCGGTAACGCAGCAGAGCATGCTGGATCTGTTATATTCGCCTTCAAGAACAAACTGGTAAGATGCATACACATCTCTTTGATTTTACAGTATAGCTCATCAGGCCTATTGAAAACTTACAATGTCATTAAATGGTGCAGGATATATCTTTGGGTGTCGCTATGGGTTCCGCATCTCAAATCATGATGTTTGTGGTGAGTTAATGAAGTGATACGATTATGACGTATTTTTAGTATTGCATATTCATAGACACGAAGTTAAGAGTAACAACATCAATGATACATCTACGTATTGATGCATCTCTAACACATTATACATGAAATTCGACCAGGTTCCTCTATGTGTGATTATTGCTTGGATAATGGGAATACCAATGAGTCTTGATTTTGGACTTCTTGAAACCGGTTGTCTCGGCTTCTCAATTTTGCTCACGGGCTTCGCTTTACAGGTTTTTACATTTAACTCCTTATCGTTATGCTAACTGTATTTATACCCAAAAACATGTCTAACTAACTAAACGTCAAAGAGTTCACATCTAGACACTTTTAATTCATTTGATGCGATAAATCATATGCAGGATGGAAGTTCACACTACTTGAAAGGAGTGGTCCTTACGCTTGCCTATATAGTGATTGGGGCTTGCTTCTTTGTTCAACATGTTCCCTTCGGTAAGTCAATGTCCCTTACCTTTATATGACTTTTTTTAGGCACTTTTTCGGTTTCACTTGCTGATTCTTTTCAAAAATAATAGTCAGTGATGTACAAAAATTATTGGTTTCTTTGTTACTTGGTATGGCAGATGAATCAGAAATCAACAACTTAGGCCCGCTTGGAAATGCGATTGCTTGATTGTTTGATCTTTAAGTCTTAAATCTTCAACGGGCATCTTACTTGTACATCCGGTTCTGGTCACTCGTGATCCGAAAACTATTGGTATCAAGGATCATTATGGAGTCTCAAATAGCTAATAAGTAATAAGAGGGCCTAAGAATTGACAAGATAAGATGGCCCAACATCTAGTCACAATTTTGGTGTTAATTTTATGTAGTTTTCTTAGGTTACAAACTTACAATGTAAATAATTGAAGGTGCTATTTTATCTTTTCTTTTTATCGTATCTAAACGACAGTATTCAATACATTTTCCTTACGCTAGTCCATGTAAGATGGTAATTTTAGAAGCTATAAATAAATTTGTCTTGTCAAGAAAATTAATTATAAGTGTCATAATGTAAAGCGGGAGTGTAATTTTGAGTAAATCATGGAGACGGTCTTGAGATTTTGAGTGATATTAAGTATCGATTTGGAGTGCATATTCTTCATTAAAATCATTCCGAAGGAGCTTATACTCTAGTATTGAAGACTTTTGAGTGGATAGTTAAGGGAGAAGTAATCAAGGTCTATGAGGTATTTGAATTAACTAAGTTAAGCTAGGGAGAGTTTGTGACAGCGAGAACCGGCCAGATACCTGTTAAAAGTAACGAATATCTTATAAACCAAAAGACGGGTCACTCAAAAGTGGTCAAATTCGAAGAAAAGACATCTACATACAAGCTTCAAAGAGGACTAAGATACAAGACACCCGAATGATCTATATTTTTGTGCACCGGTGGTTTAGTGGACACAGGACAGTGATGCACATGATTGGTGATGCGGAGTTCATATCCAACCAAGTTACTAATTTCGTGTTCAACTAAATTGCGAGGGTAAAGTTGGTTGGCCCCTACTGGGTCCAAGGGGCTGAGCCCGACACTAGGTTCCCTTCTTTTGGTTTATAATAGAGTAAATTGCAATTTTTGTCTCTCTAGACTTTCTTATTCCTCGATTTCGTCCTTAAACTTTTTTTTTCCAATTTTGTCCTTAACTTGTCATTTTATTTTTTTTCCTCCGTCTACTTACAGTTAGTTTTTACCGTTAAATACTAACTAAACTAACTGAAAGAACAAAAAATGCAATTTTAATTTATTTATTTTAATTAATTAATTAACTAATTTGTTTTTTGTTTTTTTATTCTTAATTATTTTAATTGTAAAAATCCTATGTGTTTTTTTGCATACAAAAATTATAGTTAAAATAACATTTAATTTTTCACATATGTTTTTCAATAACCATCCGTCACTGTCGATCATCATCGTCGCCTCCACCACCACCTCCTCCATTGAAAATCATATGTGTTTTGTTCCGCCTCCCTGGAAATCAAATGTGATTTATTAAATTTTATAGGTTGAAAAACTAACAAAATTTATGTTTTTAAATCACATATGATTTTCAACGGAGGTGGTGGTGACGACGGCGACGATGATCGACGGTGACGGATGGTAGTCGAGATACATATGTGAAAAGTTAAATGTGATTTTAAATAAAAATTTTGTATGCGAGAAAGCACATATGAATTTAATTAAAAATAAATAAAAATTAATTAATTAATTATATAAAATAAATAACATAAAATTTAAAATTACATTTTTGGTCATTTCAGTTAGTGTAGTTAATATTTAACGGTAAAAACTAAAACGGTTTTATATAACAAGTTATGGATAAAAAAAGAGGTTTTTATATAAGGGTTTTTCTAACTTGTGCCCTACGGGCACATGTTAACACCATTTTTAAATATTAAAAGTACAATCAAAAGTATCAAAAAGTACCATTTTTTTATTGATTTCTTAACTTTTGATTGTACTTTTAATATTTAAAAATGGTGTTAACATGTGCCCCTAGGGCACAAGTTAGAAAAACCCTTTATATAAATAAAACGGTTTTTTAACTTTCTGTAACCTTCTTTGTTGGTTATTACCTAATAGTTATCTGCATACGACATCAAACATAATCAGACATACATAAACATACAGTTCTAGTATCTTGTGCCTAGTACGAATTTCGTGAACCCAAGGCAATTCACAAGGTCGAAATATTGTGTTTGGAAAGTGGTATCCAAACACAATCCACAAATACTTATTTGGTGATGGATCATACCCTCAATTCCTATTTTCCAACAATGACACGCTGCAACGAAACGAGAACACAATTAGTTGTGATCTTTACCATTTAAAATAGACAACTGTTGGTGATCTCTACTGGTTTAAAGAGAGAAAATTAAGAAAAAAATTCCCGTAAACCATGAACGGACTCTTTGCCTTGGGGAAATAACTTCCTTGGCTTACTAATGACCACTTCGAGAAGAAGTCCGAGGACTAGATTAAATTGGATTTGTTAAGATCCGTCTTGGCGTCTACTGTGCTATTTACATTTCTGCTTATATAAACTTAAACACTTTTCTGTTTAGGGGCAGATACCCGGAATGGTTGTGGGTTGGTTAATAAAAATTTCCACGGGTTTGGGTTTCGGACTGGTATTAGGTGAACTCAGTTAGCACTGGAAAAATGTCATATTTTGTAATGTCGAAAACTTGTAATAGTTCAAATTTTAGGATTATTGAAATTAGGAATTCATTGACAATTTTTTGCTGAGTTTCTGAATTTTGCTTTTCGAGTGTGGTTTTCCAGCTGAGTTTCAGGACAGGTATGGGTAGAACCGTTGAGTTAAATGGGGATCCTCAAAACCCCAGGATACCATGGGTTTATGTAATCGGACCTCCATCGGTGATGATAACAGGTTTGGGAACCGAATTGCTAATCAGGTTCAGGGTCGGAATTACCCAAACCCGGCCATTGCAATCCCTACATGTATTATAAAAAATAGAGGTGCTTATCATGACAAAACCTGATGGAACCGAATAGGTTCCAAACCAGAAACGTAAAATTAAGAATAATGGAACATGTTCGAACTAAACTAGTTTGGTTCCAAATTGGTTGGAAAACTAAAAACAAGCTTGGTGTGTTATAGTTTGGAAAATATAAATATTTGATTGTTTCTCTAAAACTCTTGTAAACAACATTACACATTAAACATTCTTTGTGTAGCATATTACATCGAGCATTGAGATGAACATTTACTTTCCAGTCACAGGTGGGAAATTAATCGGTATTTTTACATATATACACAGACACAAATGTTAAACCTTATTTGAACATGATACAATCTACACATCCCAGTTAGGATTATTTAGTTTCTGGAAAGCTTCTTAGTAATTTCAGAAAAATATTTACCCTGATAAAATGCTTGTTGGAGCTCTAATTCAGTCGGTTTTCGAGTTCCATCTCCAGCATACGTTCCCGCACCATAACAGGATCCACCCTTGACTTCATCTATTTCATACATTCCACTCCCAAATGTGTATCCAATAGGTACAAACATCATCCCATGATGCGCTAATTGTGTTATCGCTGTGAAGCTGCACATATGTAAGCATTGTCATTCTACACATTTATTTTTAAATAGGTCATTCTTGGTTATCTCAAACACTCAACGGGTCAAATCCAAAAGATTAGCTGAGTCTCCTACATCGATTTATTTCAAATAAAAAATAGCATATTGATTGTTATTGTAAGGATACATTTTTTACAAAATCGTCAAAAAATGTTTGCAGGTCAACCCCTAATGCTGCGTGTACTAGATAATGACCCGTTACCCAACCCGCCCATCTTGACACCTCCGATAAAAACAATGAACCAAGCAAGGAGCCAGTTCCTAGGATCACAAGTCTTTTAGTGGATAAAGATCTTACGCTGTAAGTTCCTGGCCTCCACCATGAAAACCTGTGCTCCAAAAGATTCCAGCTGGTTTACCAGCAAGTGCTTGAGTTTCCCACAGATCGGAAGTAGCATCAAAAAACGCTTTACATTGTGCTGCCATCACACCAAAACGAGAAGGAAATCCAAACAGGAACCCGTCAGCTTCTGTAAGCTGTTCCGGCTTAATCACAGGCACATCATCTGGTTTAGGAGGAGCTTTCATCTTTTGTAGTACCACACTTGGCAATGTTTCAGGTACCTAGATCGAACGATTACATTATCCACCCGAAAACATTTTATATTTGCATTTCCATAAATGGGATTCCTTCATTCTAAAAAGATAATGAGAAGGTAATTCAAGGGAAAATTGCATAGAAATGTAACGAACTTTGATCAAATCGCCAATGTGTGTAACTAAATTTGTTTTTTATAAAAAAAAATAATAAACTTTCATTTCGTTAACATTTTATGTAAAAGTTAACTTGGAATCTGGTTAATAATTGAAATATGATATTTTTTTGCTATAGATACATGTAATATATGTGAAATAGCTTATGTTGATCGTATTATCTTGTCCTTTTTTGACATTTAGGCACAATAATTGAAGATATCGAAAAAGATTGTGATTCAAAAATAATTAAAAATGAAAGAATCACTATTTTTCTTTGAATCAATATAAATAGTAATATTTATTTCCTATCCGACACCTAACTATGAAAAAGATCGCAAATAATTTCAATATGAAAAACTAACGAGATTTCAAGTTAAGTTTTACATACAATGTTAACGAAATAACAGTTTATGATTCTTTCGATAAAACACAAGGTTGGAGTTACCGACAATGACAATTTGATGTGCAATTTTCCCTTTAATTTAAATATTGATTTTGTGAAAAACGAGAACCTGCCAAAGTGTTGCTTCAATTCCTTGAATCGAATCAGCTCCGCGTTGTATTTCTCTAGCCATATACTCCACATGTTTATGTAGAGAGTAATAACTGGAACAAGATTAATCCAATTCAAATTAAAAAAACACATAATACAGTTACATATAAAGCATTTATACTTACATTATATAGATTTTGGTGATCGCCATACTTGTATCTGAGGCAATTGTAAACAAATTAATCAGTTAAGTTTCTAGATATGCACAAAACCCGATTAAATTTGATGATATAGTTACTTACATATGCAAAAGAATGGTTGATGAGATGAGAAGATGGGTTTTGTTTTGTTTCGAATGTATCGATAAGTTAGAATGAATGAGTGAATGAATGATAAAGCAGGCCATATGTCTCTATCTCTTTCATACAAAATAATTTTAAAATATTTTACTAAAAAGAGCATGAAAAGGTAGTCATGTTAAAATCGGATTTGACTAAAATCCGAGTCAGGTTTGAACTCGAATCGGGTTTGACCGATTTTGGTTTCGAGTTTTTTCGACACGGTTATGAGAAGGTAGAGTTTTTCAAACTAAACTTGTATTATTATTTGTCTCACTTACTTTGTTTTTATGCAGGTAATCAAGATTTATTAGTGCTGAGAGAAGTGGTTAAACACAAAGGACTTATGGGGCATAATAGTTTTAAAAGAAGGATTAAAGTTGGAAAATTACAAAGTTAAAGGGCCTCAAGTGAAGAAGTGGGTGACAGAAGGACCACAATTGTCACCCGTTGAAACTCATATGTGTAAATTAACACACACAAACACCCTCTCTTCTCTATCTTTGTTTGCGTCTTTATCTTTGCTTTTTATAGTTAAGGTTTAATACATAAACTTTAAATGTTTCTACTTGGTCTTCTTTGATTGATTATCAATCTTGTATATATTGTGTGAATCTTTGATCACGACTAAATTTTTGGTTAATATTACTTTTGATTAATATTACTGATATTGCAAAATATTGCTATTTTTATTATTTGATATATTCGTTTTTCTTAACCATTTTTAGTATTTTTTATTTATTAAAAATTGATAATGATATTGTTCCTATTTGTTAATAGGTACTGGAAATGTGTTTGGTTCGAAAAGGAATCAAAACGAACCAAAACGAAGCAAAAACCAAAGAAGATTCTGGAAACAAGTTACAACCTGTGGTTGGGTGAAGAATGATCGAGAAGCAGACGTGTGGCGCAACCGGGTGGAAACAAAAACCAACCTCCGGTTGGACTCCAAACGGCGGTTAGATATAAAAGAAGACGAGTTATGTAATTCCAACCTGTGGTTGGATGCAGAAACAGTGTTTTACTCGAATTAGGAAAGTTCGATAGAAATCTTATAAATAAAAACCAATTTCCAGCATTTTAAATACGTTTTTCACATCCACATTCGACCTGAAGCTGATTCCAAGAGTTTTCTGAGCAATTCGATGAAGAAAGATTCACACGATTGAAGCATTTCAATAGTTTGAATATTTGTTTGTTGTTTCAGTTTTAATATTCATCACTTTTCATTGTTTAAACATGTTTAATACTTTGATTATGTTTTTGTGTGCTCAAACTCTTAACATGAGCTAATTCTTTTATTGTATTCACGAAGTACTTTTTGTTCTTTGCATGTTTATTAAGTTTAATTGTAGAACCTTAGTTAATTGTGATTTGTAACTATTACTTAATGTGATTAATAGATCTAGGTCATAACTGACATTCGTCTAGACTTGTTAATTATTTATGTTTAATTGAGTATTTAGTTAAACATAGCTTGAAAATGTGCCCAGAGATAAGTTAAGATAAATAATAATTACTAAATCTATATTAAAGAAGATAATTGAACTGAAATAATAAGTAGACTATAAGACTACCGTTGACGCGAAGTCGTTAGATTAAATCTTAATAAATTTTGTCGGTAATAATGCATAGCTATAGGTGGATAACACGTAGGAGGACCCTTGTGTATCTAATATGATTTAAAGTCTTTCCATTAGTTATAGAATAACGGACCTTGACGGAAACATTATTTACATAAGTTTAAATCACCAAAGAACAATTAATACGAATAAATAAATAAATTACAATAACCATAGTCTAGGGAGATAGTTTGAAGCGAATACATCTTTAACCCGGTTGTTAAAACCTCTGCAAAATCAGTTTCATCCACGTTTTCTTTAATTAAAAATTTTTGTTTTAGTTAATTAAATCAACCAAAATTACGTTCATTTGGAACTAAAGCAAAACCCCCATTTTGTTGCTTTTTAATAGTTTAATTATTAGTTCTAGTTTGATTAAATATAAATTACAGCGTTCCTTTTGCGCCATACCAGACTTACTATTGACTATATTATTATACGATCGGGTATCATTGTCTGTATTGTTGATAATCTAAACTTTTGTAATATCGTAAATTTAACGTATTTTATAAACACTATTTAACACATCAATTGCTTTTGGTTAATAAATAATAAGCCTTTGTTTGATCTTTTGGTTTGATTTAAAATAGTCCCTCTAATTTGAATATACTTATAAAATTCGTCTAATTTGTTTTTTACAGGAATATCGTCTCATTTCACTATTTGAATTTTATTTTTGGTCTTTAGTATTTTAAACTTCATAACTTCTCCCTTAAATTTGTTAAAATGACAATTCTACACTTTTACAACTCACGGTTTTGGTGCTCAAGTTTCTCCCTACTTTTTATTTTGGTCCTTCATGATTTAAAGCTTTTGGATTTTAAATTTCAAACTTTTTATCTAGTCTCTCACTAGTCACTATTTATACCGGAAGTAGCCTATTATACTAAATAAAATACCCTCTATAATAATTAAATTACATATTTATAAATACTTCCTCCGTTCTATAATAAGTTTCTACAATCAGATTTTAAGATATTTTTTTTCAACTTTAACTTTAATTATATCTTTTTGTGTTATATACTAGATGATGAAAATTATATCAATGAAAAATATTTTTAAAACCTAATTCATTCATATATTTTACATCAAATATTATATAGTACAAAAAGTATAGTTAAAGTCAAAGTTGCGAAAAAAACCTTCAAATCTGATTGTGGACACTTATTATGGGACTGAGGGAGTATCATTTTTTTTTTGTCTTTTTACATACATAAGTCTCAACTCAGCTACTCTACGAAACATGTTTTTTTTGTATCTCTATCTATAAGCTTCAACTTCATTCATAAGCCCAAATGTTTTTCGTTAAAACAAGTCACGTCTTGACTCCATGGCACACCTTGGTGTCGCCATGACGCAGTTTTTAAAACCTTGGCAGACATGCTAGCTGCTTAGAGCAGTCAACTATATTGGTTCATTATTATCGACGAATTTAATACTATAATGATAGTTGATAAATGTTAACTTCATATAATAATATATAATATATCAACATTTAGTCACACTCCTAGATTTTCTTTTACCATTTTGTAATTTGCATTAAATCATTCATCTTTACTGGAATAACACATATGCACTAGCCAAACCCTCATTCAAAAACATATAAAATTCTCATTAGACCACAATATATTTCTATTTGCTATAGAAAAAAATCGTTAATGATACGTTAAATATTGCATGTTACGATCGCTCTATATAGTCAATTTGACGACTTCATATGCTTTTTGTGATTTGTTCCTAAACCATAGTAGCGTGAAGTTTTATAATTAAAATATTATATTCTTTTTGCTTTAAGAAAAACATAATAAAATCACAACAGATTAATAATTTGATCTGATCTAATCTTGCATCACCTAATACACTAGTACTACAACAAAGAATCTAAATATATATATAATTAATATAGGATTGAAACAATTTTGACTCAAAACATACGATTATTTTGAAACGACATGTGATATTTTTTAATTTAAAATTATCTTAATTAATAATATATTAAAGTTTCATGCCTTAAAGCGATATGTGGCAATTTTTTAATTTAAAATAATCTTAATCTTAATCTTAATAAATAATATATTAAAGTTACATGTTCTTAATGGATAATTATTAAGGAAAGTGGTTTTTTCACTTTAGGTTTTTATTCATTCACTTTAATTTAAATTGAATTGACAATTATATCCTCATTTAAATTAAAGCGAATGAATAAAAACCTAATCACAACATACATCTTGTTTACAAATCAGACGAAATCACATCTCCACTTCGTAAGCACAAACCATTAATGTTTTTTTTTTTTTTTTAATTTCCACCTTTTTTGAATTTTCAAAAAATATGCAGTTCAAAAGGACGTCGGATCGACTTCATATTCGCCGGCGGAGGAAAACTCTCCGATAGAGCAAGTAGCACTAACTGTACCGGTAGTCGATGACCCGAGTTTACCGGTTGTTACTTTCAGGATGTGGACACTTGGAACACTTGCTTGTGTTCTACTTTCTTTCTTAAACCAGTTTTTCTGGTATCGAGGTGAACCGCTTTCGATGATATCAGCTCAGATTGCTGTTGTTCCACTTGGACACCTCATGGCTGCCACGCTCACGAATCGAATCTTTTTCCAAGGGAGAAACTATGAGTTTACGCTTAATCCTGGACCGTTCAATGTGAAAGAGCATGTGTTGATTACCATCTTTGCTAACTCTGGTGCTGGGAATCCGTATGCGATTCATATTGTTAGTGCTGTGAAGATATTTTATGGGAAGACGTTGACTTTTTGGGTGGCGTTGATTGTTGTGGTCACTACTCAGGTTTTGGGGTTTGGATGGGCGGGGATTTTTCAGAGGTATTTGGTGGAGTCGGCTGCAATGTGGTGGCCACAAAATCTTGTTCAAGTTTCGCTCTTCAGGTACCTTTGATGCTCGTTTACATATTCGTATGGATCTAAAATAATTGATGCTACCCGGAAATCATATTGGTTCTTAGATAAAAATTAGAGAGTGTTTCACATTGCGTTTTGATGTGGTTAAGTTGTTTGAAGTTGTGTTAATCAGAAACCGAAAGGAGGATCAGTTGGTGTACATGATCCTGATCGAGGGAATGTAAATAATTCTCAAGAACTTGGATTCTTTGATTTCAATTTCAATTCAAATGGTTCCGGTGGATCTGAAGTTCAAATAACTGGTGAATCTGGCACTTGTTTTTCTCCTATGAACGGGTATCAAGAATTTCCTTCAACTATGTTTGAAGAATCGGACAGTTTGTCTTTCCTTTTATCTGGGTCTGGTAATTACCTGTGGAAAAATGGAGCAGCAGGGGAGTCGAGCTCAAAGGATCTTCTATGATGACAAAACTTTCTAGCAAATTGGTAGTGCAGTTTATTAGTTGTTTCTGTCTTTCAACATTTCATTTTTAGCTCTTAGTCTCGGTCTATTATAACTTTGTATTTCATATCTTGGAATAAAGTATTGTCTATTTGTCTTTTCCCTTATAGTTGGTTTAATTCCGTGTAGAAGTGGCGGGATAGTGGTATTATCAGTTATCGATAGTTATTAGAAAATATTAATATTAATTAGACATCTTTGACTAGTTCTGCAAATGTAATTCCATCAAAACAGTATGTTGATGACGGCTCAACTTCTGAACTCCAGTGGATCCTTTCACCGACCATGTTATCTCTGACAAATGTCTCCTGAAAATCTTTATGCCGAATTCAAGCCAAGATCCGAGAGATCTTTATGCCGGCCTTCTTAAGTTCCACAGTGACAGAAGGGAATATCGTGTCCTGAGTGTGAAGTTAGAAGGCGACAAGCTCTTTAAAGGGAATCTGTTTTGGTGTTTAAATCCGATAAAGCTGACATGAATGTGGAGATATTCTATGACGGGCACTTGGCTGCCATCATGGTTGAAGAAGGCGGTGTCGTTGCACCAGTACGCGATAGTACCTGATCCCGTCCCTGCGGAAATTTTAACCAAGGCGGTTGGTGCTTGTAACACCGTGCCCGAATCCGACCCGATACTTGACTTGTAACTTTAATTCGAACTTTGTAATTGTATACATTTGACGATTTATAAAAGTTCGATTTGAGTTATGTATATTTGGGTTATCTTAATTCTATTTAAACCTTGTAACATTATTAATGTGTTATCTTGCATGTGTACATTAATGTACACTAAAATGTGTTTAATACACATGGACTTATATAAATGCAAGTAATTCTAGTAATAGACAAGTAGTTTAATTAATACATGCATGCAAGGAACTATGTATGTATGTATGTATGTATGTATGTATGTTTCCTTGTTCTTAGCCTTCAAGTTTGGTCAAATGAGTTACACATTTCTTATTTATGGCTTTAAACACCTTTTTAACCATTTCTTTTTGTAACCTACAATAATTAAATTTGGAGTTAATTATTAGGGGAGTTACATTTTAACCTTTCTTTATCACATTTCAAACTCTATAAATTGATGTCTTCTTGTCAAAAATCGAACCAACACAAAGCTCCATAATCGAAACTTCAAGCCTCCCATAATCGATTGCAAAGGTTCCCAATTCTATTGTTTTTCATCATAATAATCCATAATCATGTTTATCTTTTATGTTACTCAAGCTTACCATCATCATCTTATTAATCTTGTCTATTCAAACTCTAATCTAGAAAACTCTAAATTCATGATATATTCATATTCATATTTATTCTTATTTCTAGATTTGTAAAGGCAAGTTTGGTGTTCCTTTCAACGTATTCCGTATTCATAATCTAGTATCTGTATCTACCTCCGTATTTAATCATGTGAGTAAACTCGATGCCCTTTTTATTATATAAATCTTTGGGCTGTATCATGACATTCATATTCATACTTATATTCATACTTTTATGTTTAATTCATACTTATGTTCATATTTATATTTTATGTCTATATTCATACTTATAGTAATATGGTGATTCATATTCATATTTATGTTTATATTCATACTTATATTTATGTGTATATTCAGACTTATATTCATATTGAGATTCATACTTATATTCATATTAAAACTTATATTCATGTTTATATACTCACTTATAATCATGTTTATATGTATACTTTTTGTATTATATTCATCGTAATTCATTCATATTGGTATTCATTCATAAAAGTCATTCTTATTATATTCATTCGTAAAGTCATTTATGTTTATATGTACTTATATTCATATTTGATACTATATTTTTGTATTATGGCAAACATTGGAATGAATCAAGTGACACAGTCATTATGGGATGCACACACGATAAATCAAACATTCAAACAATCAATCATTTATTATATGTATATACTAAACGGGAAACGTGATAGATCTATTGGCCGTTATTAGACATTCCGACGTGTTACTGTGAATGTCGAGGCCCTCGACCGGACCCTATGTGACTTTGATCACATATGATATACATCAGACTTGATACAAACGCGTGTTATGCCATTATACACATATTATACTTTCTTACAATATACAATCTTTATATATTCTTTCATTATACATTATTTTATACTACATTTTACATATTTATTTATATTACTTTTATACTCTTTATTACGTAATCTTTTTAATACTTTATACTTGTGTCTTAAACTTGTTTATTCACCAATAATTTTGTATTGACGTTTACTTTTTACATGATACAGGAAATGGATAGGTTTGCTTGAAGAAAACATAAGAGCTTGGACCTAGTTAATGACATTAATGAATAATTTAAGTCTTTTGTCGTTTTTCGGTTACTTTTCTGTAAAACATTTATTTATCTTTAATGCATTCATTTAAACCATTAAATGTGTCTATTATAACCTAATAGAGGAACACGAGTTAAGAACAATTGTAATGCCTCAGGTGTATTCCGCTTTAGCCGGGGTGTTACAGTTGGTATCAGAGCTCGTGTTTATAGGGAATTAGGTGGTTAGATAAACGACCTAGTCTATAAGCTACCCCACACAAGTCCTCGTGTGTTCATACATCATCAAAATTGTTTTTAACTAATTTTTGTGTTCCTCTTACTAAATTCTTTTGAGAGATTCTTCATTCGTCGTTTTCAAAAATTATAAATACTATATATATATATATATATATTTCTAAACCTTATTGAAGATTTAGTACTTGTTTGCGTAGTAACTGTAAGGTTTGGATGTGACTAATCGAGAGAGCGTTAACGATACTGGTTTGTAAACTCTCGACGAACACTCCTCTCCTAGGCCAAAGCGCGACACTTAAACCAAATCTTTTATAATGAAATGTTTTACCCTTCTCGTCTTGAATTAAAATTCTAAAAGTTCATGTTATAAGGCTGTAAGGTTTGGAAGATCGGTAGTTCAACTTCTGTCTAGAGCGGTATCTCGTTACAATTACGTATACCAAACTGGGAAATTTGAACGAGAGTCATCCTCTCCTAGGTCACGATATGATTCTTTGGAGTTGGTATTCTTGATATGTCGAGAATTTCTACGGATTTAACCGTAACCCTCAAAAATCAATTTTACTCGTGTTTATACGTATTTATATATTCATTATTTTATGATTTCTTTAAACATTATACGTGAGTGATACGGATACGTTAATTATACGTGAATCAATAATCATTCGTTGATCATTCATTAATCGTTCGTTAATCATTCATTAATCATTCGTTAATCATCCGTTAATTATTCATTACTCATTCGTTAATTACCTGTTAATCATTCGTTAAATCATTCGTTGGTCATTGTTAAGCGTACGCCCAGTCAATTATCGTTACTCGTTAAAGTCTAATCTTTATTCATTCTTATTTATGCTTCCATTTTATTTGATTCGGGTGCCGATCGTAGCTTTATCTCTACCCAATTTGAACTTTTGCTTGCTTTGAAAAGAAATAAGTTTCATGATCCCCTTAGTGTCGAGGTAGCCAATGGCAAGGTTCTTAAACTAAGTTCTATTTTGAATGATTGTACCTTAAGTCTAGGGAATCGTGATTTCGCTATATATTTAGTGCCTATGAATTTGGGTAGTTTCGACGTTATCGTAGGGATGGATTGGTTATCCCAACATTATGCCGAGATCATTTGCTTTGATAAATCTATTCGTATTCCGTGTGCTGATGGTAGTATTCTTACGGTTTCTGGTGAAACAAAATCAAAGGGACTTAAACTCATGTCCTGTACGCAAGCTTATAGCTACTTGCGTAAGTATAAGAAGGATCTTCCATGTTATCCTGCGTTTCTAGCTCACATCATTGATACAAGGAAAGAAACGCTCAAACTTGAAGATATTCCCATCATTCGGGATTTCCCCGAAGTCTTTCCCGAAGTCGTATCTGGATTACCTCCTGTACGACAAGTGGAATTTCGTATTGATCTCATTCCTAATGCAACTCCTATTGCCAAAGCTCCTTATCGTCTCGCTCCTTCGGAAATGCAAGAGCTTTCAAGCCAATTGCAAGAGCTTTCAAGCCAATTGCAAGAACTAACCGACAAGGGTTTTATTCGCCCTAGTTCTTCTCCTTGGGGTGCTCCTATTTTATTTGTAAAGAAGAAAGATGGTTCGTTTCGGATGTGCATCGATTACCGTGAACTTAACAAACTTACCATCAAGAATCGTTATCCTTTACCTCGAATCGACGACTTGTTTGATCAATTGCAAGGTGCTACTTGTTTCTCTAAGATAGACCTTCGTTCGGGCTATCATCAACTTAGAGTAGCCGAAGAAGACATTCCTTAAACTGCCTTCCGAACTCGCTATGGTCATTTCGAGTTTATGGTTATGCCATTTGGACTCACAAACGCACCTGCTATTTTCATGGATCTAATGAATCGCGTTTGTAAACCATACCTCGACAAATTCGTCATAGTCTTTATCGATGATATTCTCATTTATTCAAAATCCAAAGCCGAGCATGAAACTCATTTGCGACTTGCTCTAGAACTCCTCAAGAAAGAAAAGCTTTATGCTAAATTCTCGAAGTGCGAATTTTGGCTCAAGGAAGTTAAATTTTTGGGTCATG
>CAJVGC010000591.1:27643479-27933928 GCA_910822075.1 Senecio squalidus | reverse complement strand
ATGTGGCTGCAGGAAGTTGTTGTGCCCAATTGCTTTGGATGCAACACCAATTGGCTGATCTTGACATTCAGATTCACAACACTCCCATCATGTGTGACAACAAGAGTGCCATTCAAATAACTGAGAATCCAGTCTTCCACTCCAGGACTAAACACCTTGAAATCAGACATCACTTCATAAGAGACTGTGTGGAGAAAGGAAAGGTCAGACTGGAGTTTGTGACCACAAATGATCAATTGGCAGACATATTTACTAAGCCTCTAAGTGAGGACAGGTTTTTCTATCTCTTAGGAGAACTAGGAATGCTAAACCCTTAATCTGTCAAAAAATTTGAATCTCGGGCTGACCTGTCAGTCAGCCTGTGAATTTTCAGTCTGACTCACTAGTCAGCTTCAGATATCTCAGTCTGACCTCGTGCTCAGAATGAATGTATTTTTAGAACAAATTTTTTATTTTTTTATATCGTTTGCATATCTTCTATTTATTATTCGATATTTTTTTAAATTTTTTATTTTTGAGTCAATGTACAGTCAACGGTCAATAGTGATAATATGATACAAATTAGAGGTCTACATTGTAAATTTTCTAACTTAGTTACAGTCTTTCGCTACTTTAGCTTAAAACTAACGGAATTTCAAATCTTTAACCTAATTTTGTTTTCTCTCTTACTAATATTCTGATTGATTTTCTCCTCAATGGCGAATGCTAATATGATTCTTCATGTTACTCCAAGAATGATTCCTGGTGCAGATTTCCAACACAGGGTTCAAATCAAGGACAATAATCGAGTGGCAACTGCTGAAATTCCCGCCAATCGTCAAAACAGAGGATTCGAGCAACTGATCCAATATATGAAGGCACACCCACTTTATGGCGCTTTCTTTTGTGCTAACACGATGTGCCCTCCGGTGCTCTGTGAATGGTGGTACACTTGCACCGCCAATGCTGACAGGACGGCTCTAACTGGCACTTACAATGATGGGCGAGACACAATCACAATCACAGAGGATACTATTCGTATTGCCTTGCTACTTCCCACTCTCGCTGAGGCTGGCGAAGGCGGATTTCAGCCCAGACGGAGCAAACAACAAGCTAGAGATGAAGCGTTTCCTCTCATTGGTCAGACTGAAACCCAAGGGGTTATTAAGTACAATCTTTTTACTGGCAAATGGAAATTCTTGTTTTCCATGATCACTCGGTGCTTGGGGGTAAATCGGGCAGCCTGGATCAGATGAATGAGTTTGAAACTCATCTGTTTCATGCTATGGTCACGGGTAGACGAATCTCCTTTTCACAACTCTATTTTGATGAGATTCTCTCCCTAGCCCTAAAAACAAAACGACCGAATGATGTTCCATTCATTCGTGTCCTTTCACTTTGCTTTGAGGAGGTTATGGGGAAAGAAAATTATGATCAGCTTGAACAAACCTTTTATACATGTGATCTTCCCAAACTGACTCCCAAAAGCTTTACATATATACATATCACTGAGGATGAAACTGCACTTACCCCGGTTATGCTTGAATGGATTGCAAATCCTTTCATAGATCAAGAACTGACTGAGTCTGACTCTTCAGACTCAGAGGTCCAAGCTGAACGAATTGACGAAGGGCCTGAGGGAAATATCCCTGCTGCGGATGCTGAGGTGGAACTGGGTGGGGCTGGGCCTAATGAAGCTGACCCAGGTATGGACATTCCTATTTCTCTACCTCAGACTGAGAGTATCCCCTCTCAGTCTGAGCAGTCCACTCCACATCTTGATGTACTGGCTACACAAGCGACCCAACAGGTGGACTCACCAAGTTCATTTGATAAAGCTCTCACATCTAGCCCCACAGCAAATCAAGCACTAATGGACTCACTATTCCATGAGGCTGAGAGTACTACACTCCCCTCTAGTGCTGCAGTTCAGACCAGTCTCTCTCTGCTAGAGCATGAGTTGGATCTGACTGCTTTGACTACCCAAAGCCCCTTTAAGGTAGTAAACTTGGAGACACATGTTGCTGCTACCACACAGACACATGTGACTAGCATTGAAGAAGATGTCTCACTCCTGGACATCCCTGTACTAAGTATGGGACCACCCCCCTCAGTCTCACAGCCAGTTCCAACGGCTATTTTCACCAGCTCTGTGCTGGTTCACGATAAGGTACCACCCCCAAATCTCTTACACTCTCTTTCACTAGTCGCCAATGCCTTACTCCCCAAACTGAGTGAGGTACAGACTTCTTATTCTATGGCTTATGATCATTCTCCTAAATCACAAGGAGGGAGTGAAGCTGTGCCACCAGTTACAACAACACCTGCTACTACTACAACCCAGTCTGAGGTTGCCTTGACTGTCCCAGTGATCTTACAAGCTCTTATGGACATGTCAGCTCAGTTTGATGACAGACTGAAGGCAATGCAGACTGAGGTTCATGCTTTGAGAACACAAAATGCAGAGGCACTGAAGGATCTGAAGGAGATGGTGTTGAAACTGACATCTGAAGTCAGTATGATGAGGAAGGGCAAGGATGTTGCAGAGGGTTCTTAGATTCAGGGGGAGAAATTAGCTGGTGCAACAAATGAATCTGGGGACCCCAAGCAGAAGTTGAAAAGGAAAAGAGAAGAGGGGGAGAAAAGGTACTATAAGACTACCAGGTTTAATACTAAAACTGGTCAGTCTGAGGTATTGTATGAAACTGACTGGAGTGACATCTCAAGTGATGAAGCTGAAATAGAATCTGAGACTGAGGATAAAAAGAAACAGATTGAGGCTGAAAAATTGGCCAAACTTCAAAGGTATGCTCAAAATGCTGGAATGACTGTGGAACAATACAGAGAGTATGTGAAGGGATTATACAAAGAGAATTTTGAGGTCAATCCTTATGATCAATCATTAAAAGCTGCTGAAGAGCTTGAAGCTGAGATGGCAGCTAAGGAGGAACTAGCCATTGAAGAAGAACAGATGAGGGTTGAAGCTGACACACAAATGGCTAAACTAGTCCTCAGAGAACAAGCCAGGGTCAATTACATTGAAACAAACTTCACAATGAGAAAGCTTAAGCATAAGATTCAACACTTAGACTGTAAAAGTCATGGTGGAACTGACCTTTTACTCACATGCACACACAAAGGTGGATCTTTCAGAGTTGGATTATCAAGAATGCACACCATGGGATTGGAAGAATGGAAAGAAATAGCAAGTTTGAGCTACAACATAACTGACACAGCTCAAAGTCTGGCTATAAAAAGAGAAGCTATCTTCAATATGAATGCAGCTCACATGCTAAATCTGGTGCCTAATGAAGATTACAGAGCTTTCTGTACCAAGCACAATGTGAGAACTGGGGGTAAATCTTTGGGTCTGGAAACAAGCAGTATGCATCCTGTTCCCAAAGAAGTTGTGTTCCAAGACAAGACATATATTGAAACTGAGAAGCATGCTGGTCTTTGTTATGTTGATTATGGGGGAGAGGAAAGTTTTCAGGATAAAGACAGACTCAACATGCCTTCAATCTATCATTGCATAGCATTACTTAGCGAATGTGAGTCTGCTCAATGTCTTCCATTCAGAATGAAGCTGATCAGCTGGCTGTTCAACAATCTCAGAAGAATTGAAGAAATTGGAACATTGTCTGACAAGGTGGAGCTAATCAAGAAGGAATATCAGCTGCATTTTCATAAGTCTGACTGAAATGGAAAGATTGTTAGCTTGGAAGACAGAGAGACTGAAATGGCTGAATGAAAGAGATCAACCTTTGCCATTTGAGACATCATTGAAGAAAAGGAAGAGAACCTTGAAGAAGAAGAAGTAATTTGGCTAGTGCATATTTTGTTCACAAACATGTTTTGTTAAACTTTTTATGGTTGTGTTTATTTTGATGCATCTTTTGTAAAAGACTTTGATTGAAACAGATAGGGGGAGATTGTTGGGAAAAACAATGATTTAACCCAAGATTAATAAATCTGTTAATCAAAGTCTCAGTCTGAGTGACTCAGTCTGAGTGACTCAGTCTGAGTGACTTGAGTCTGAGTGACTGAGTCTGACTAACTCAGATTCATTAAGAGACTTAAGGCGTAATTTTAGGCAATCTAGTTAGATAAAATCTTCTATCTCTTTAGAAGATTTCCTAAGATTTATCCTTATCAAGCTCACTACTATTGTGTATAAATAGTGAGCTTGAACGTTGTAAACATTGTACCTTTTGAACGAAATATAACTGTGTGTTATTTTCATTGTTTCTTATTATAATTCCGCTATAATAATTACTGAAACTGAGTAATCAATCGATAAATAATAATTAACATCTAAATACTTATTTGTGATTGATTTGTCATTGTTTGAGATCTTAGTGAGACCTAACACAACTTCTAGTCTGAGTTTCTACTGTTCGAATTCATTATTAGTATTGTGCGTCATGGAGGGTAATTTGACACATTGGAAAGCTTGGATTAGTAGTTTAATATGGTTCGTAGTTCGTAAAGATATGTTTCCCTAATGGATGATAACAAAAAGGAGAAGATATAAGGGTGGTGGCATGGAACAAGATTTGAAGGCTTCAAAATATCGAAAGTCTACTTAAAAAAAAAAAGTGGCGTGTTTTGATAGAAATATCAACGGTAGAAGAAGTATCAACTTGTTCACAAGAGATCTCAGTTGAAGGGGAAGTTTTTAATGTTCTCAGTTTAGTGTTTGTTTTGTCATCATCAAATAGGGGAAGATTGTTGGGATAATTTATTATCCATATTATTGATTTTGATTTGATGAGACAAAATATAAACTGAGCATATACATCAAGGAAACATGGAGAAGACAAAGTTGAAATAGCAGTTGTGATAGCATTCTCATCAACAATTTACATTGAAGAAACTTATTGCTTTGCATGTAGAAAGCATAAGTTTAGGGGAAGATTGTTAGGATTAAATTGTCGAGATTGTTATTCTAGAGCTGCGTTACATACAACAGTTAGTATTGCGCAGTTCAAAAGAACACAGTTAATACTGCTCAGTTACTACTGCTCAGTTAATACTGCTCAGTTACTACTCCTCAGTTACTACTGCTCAGTTACTACTCCTCTGTTACTACTCCTCAGTTACTACTGCTGCAAATCTGTTATGGAAGACTTGATTTTCAAGATAAAGATCTAAAAGAATTAGTCTCCTAATATAACTAGGTTTCCTTATGTAACTAGGTTTCCTTATGTAAGTCATATGAGACTCTATATATAAAGAGATCTCTAGACATTGTAAAGGTGTGGTTTTTCATCATGTTTATTCTTTAGGAAAACACCAAACGATCTCACCACTTGAGATCGTTTCCCCTTTGTTCAGCCTCAAGGTCAAATTGATCCTTGTAAAAAGAAGAAACACGTCTATTCTGATCAAATAGATTGAGGCTCGTGTTGTTAGATGGTTCCTACGATAGCTAGGTTTAGCCTCAAGATCTTTTATAGATCCTTTTATGTAAAGAAACACGTCTGTTAATTTCTTAATAGATTGAGGCTTGATGGTAATCGTTATTGTTTGTTCTTATTGTTCTTTTATATACAATATTCGATTATCATAAACTTGTGAATATCAAAGTGTTTATCCGCTGCAACTTCTTTGATAAATCTTGATCTAAGTAATCATATCGATCCTGACAAAAGCACATCTCGGCTCCCCACGATCTAAATGATAATTATGCATTAACCCATGAGTCAACAAGATGTTATCCGAAATACTACGCCCAGGGATAAATGCAGACTGATTCAGAATAACCAGAGAATGTAAGCTACCCTTGATGCGATTAACAATAATCTTGCTAATACATTTAAACAACACATTACAACACGAGATCGACCGAAAGTCATTAACCTTTACCGACGTCTGAACTTTAGGAATTAGAGCCAGGAGCGTATGATTCAACTCTTTCAATAGTTAGTCATTGCGGAAGAACTCTTTAACAGCTTTACAAACATCCCCTCCAACAATATCCCAAGCCTCTTCAAAGAAAGCAGCCGTGAAACCATCAGGACCAGGGGATTTATCATTTCCCATAGAGAACATAGCAAGTTTAATTTCACGGTCCCCCCCACCTCACTAACCATCTCTGAAGCAACCATTGAATCAAGAACATTCCCAAATAAGTCTCGGGTATTAAGCTCAGTAGTATTACCCTCTTGGCCAAGAAAACCTTCATAATGATCAACAAAAGTTCATGCCACATACTCATTCTCATGAATAGCCCCAAAAGAATCTATAACCACATTGATACGATTACGACTAATTCTACCTTTAACCGCTTTATGAAAGAATGCAGAATTCGAATCCCCATATTTGAGCCATTGAATCTTTGCTTTCTGATTGATAAAACGATCATGAGTGATAAGAGCATTATTATAATCATTTACCAGCGAAGCCTCTTCGTCCCGTAAAGCAATATTGAACGGGTCTTGATCCAAATCAGTCTGAGCCTTATCCAACTTCAAGCGCAGCTTGTTAAGATTATCAAACAAATTACCGTGCTCAAATAAGAGATTACGAAACGGTTTTTTAAGATGTTTGAGCTTCTTGGTCACTTGAAACATGAAAAATCCTGACGACATCCTCAGCCAACCCTCTTTAACCACATCCTTGAATCTCGGGTGAGAAGTGAGAATATTAGTGAACTTAAAAGGCTAAGGAGGACCTTTAACATTGGTAGGGATTCTAAGAACCGAGGGAGCATGGTCCGAAGTTCTATAAGGTTGAAAGACAACATGAGAATCAGCAACAACATCTCCCAACTGAGAATTACCCATGATACGATCGATTTTCTTAAGAAGACCATCAACACCCTTAGGCTTCTGAGTCCAAGTAAATTGAAGACCCGTGCTAGCGATATCCCTAACCTCAATGTTATCAATGTAATCCTTGAACTCACGCATATATATGTCCATACAGGAAGAACCAACCGTGCTTTCATTCAAGAAAAGAGAAGCATTAAAATCACCAAGAATGCTCCAAGGTCTATCTCGATTATAAGAACAATGCATACGAAGATTATCCCAAAGCGGCCTACGCTGAATATACCTTTTATGCCCATAAGTAAATGAACAAAACATTTCCATCTTCGCGAGCTTGAACCATATACGGGTATGAATAACCTGATCCGTTTGAGAGATAACCACAACATCAACATCATATCTGTTCCATCCAAGAATGATCCTCGTGCTCTTATCACACAGACTTCCATTAGTTGTCCAGTCCCAATGCTTAAAAACATTAGAACAAAGCTTGTCCAATTTATACACTCTCACATGAGATTCCAAGATAGCACAAACTGAAAGTTTATTATCAAAAATCATCTGCCGAACTTCACTTTGCTTAGGGGAGAAGTTTAGACCCCTTATGTTCCATGAAGCTATACTAATCATGGGAAACCACTGTAACGGAAGTGCTTGCCCCCTCCGGAGATGCGGGAACTTGAGGGCCATGAAGACCTTCAAGAATTAGTTCTTCATCCTCTGAGTCACTAGGATTCAGAGTAGACTTAGATTTTCCTTTTAGACTTGACTCCCCTGAACCGGCAGCCTCACTATTAGCCGAACTCAAAGGGCCAAATGAGTTTGCTATCAATAAATCATCCTTTTTAGCCGCAACAGATCCTTGGCTATTCACGATAGCACCCCGTGGGGTTTTTTTTTACTATTTGCAGCTTGTACTGAATCTGCTTTCTCCACGCAACGAAAATGAAAATTCGGCTTAGGTTTATTTAACCTAACACCTTCGATGGACTTACCATGCTTGGATTTATGCTTTCTATTCTTTACCTCAGTAAAGCCTTCCACATCCGCCCTTGGAGGGATAACATCAACCTTAGGAGTAACATCAACCTTAGGACGCTTTGGACATTTATCCTCCGCATGGTCAAAGATCAAACAAGTAGCACACCGAGAGGGGGGGGGGGGGGGGGCTCCATTCATATTCAATATCAATTGTAGCCAACGTATGGTCGGACCCATCATTATGAGGAATTTCCACCACCATAGTCTCCAATAGATCTTCCACAACCGAGACCTCAATTAATGCCCTAGCATTATCCTTGCGCCCCCAAGAATTAGTACACATTTTACTCGTATATGTATCCAACATAACTGGTTTGCCAATTTGTGTTGTAATAAGGCTCAATCCCACCTCTGAGTACGCAACAATGGGAACATTATGCAGTTTAACCCAAACCGGAGCCCTTGTAATGGCCTCCTTCTTCAAGATGGTATTCGGTCTCCAGACATTTAAGAATAAAGGAACCAGTCTAATAAGCCAAGGAACACCTTCCAAAACCCGGTCCATACCATCCTTCGTGTCAAACTGAAATAGAAAAAAAATCATGATCCAGCATGACGCGTTTCAGACCAAACTTTGCCCATGTATTTCCACCAGTTTAAACGCTAGACGCTTTCCAATGAAAAAGCCATAAAGAGTGTTCTTAAATCGGGCGCTAACTTCTTCAACCACCTTCAGCGGAATAGCAACTCTAGCACCCTGAACTACTTCCTTATTACGCATTTCAGTTAGCTTAACATTCGGATTGGAAGTAGAGTGTCGTAAAGTAGATGCAAAGGACCTATTAGCATTATTAACCACCTGATTAACCAGGGTTGGGGGATTCCCCAAATCGTTCGGAGGTTTTGAAAAAGAAACACCTCGAAGAGGTGCACGGACGTTACCATCAATATTTGTCACCTTTGTAGCTAACTTAGAACCCGCTACAGCAATCTTCAGTATCGATTTTACACCGTCGGTAGATGCCATCACACAAACACGAACTAAACCTTAAACCGTTCGAATAGTTACACAGTTCGAATAGTTATAGATCTAAGTCGTGTACATGAGTTCGTGTATGAAGGAAATGAGTTCGTGTGTAGTAGTTCGTGTATGTTAACAAGTGAGTCGTGTAATGCCTTGCTTCGAACTCAACGTATCTGAGCTAGGTACCGTGTTCTAATAGTGTAATTCAACTTCGTGTAAGGACCCCTTCAACCGAAATCCAAGAGTCCAAAGCGAATAGACCTCTTCGAACTACAAACCAACTAAGACGAATAAGATGCACACGAATGTGATATGTTCGACCAGGAAAACAGCCTACACGAATACAAAGAACTATTCGTATATGTTGAAATTCAAGTCGAATTCACGAGTTCGTTCCCTTTAATTCGTGTGACATAAATTCGAGCTACATAACATTAGAGAGAGTTAATCCAACCATACATTATCCAAGAATTTATATTATATAAAGATAAAAAAAGAAAAGAAAAAAATATGATAAAAAAAAATGATTGTTAACAATAACATAGGAATCTATTGTAAACGAAACCCTTAAATAAATGTTACTTCACTTCACCGAGATTCTCTCTTATTTATTTGGATTTAAATTAGGTGTGCAAGGATTTTTGGTTGTTGATCAAAACCACCCCATTTGGAAATCCTAACTGTCTGGTTATGGTTAAGTTATTTATATTTAAAAGTGAAATTGGATAAAATTCTCATCAAATGTGAGAGATATGAAGTTTGATTCTCACCAGTAATAACTATGTTGGTGACATTTTATCGATCAAGTGCACCTAACGTGCGTGGGTTCGATTTTGTTCCCAAACATTTGTGGAGGACCATAGGTCGAGGTGAATTAACCGGCATCGTACGCTCCTAGTGGGTAACTAGGTAAGAATCAGATAAAACTGGTTGTCATCTAATAAAACTTTAAAAAAAAAAATTGAAATAAGATTTGTGACACCCAAATGTGAAGTAAAAATCAGATTCAAAATATGAAAATAAAAAAACCGAAATGATATTGTAGCTAGGATAACTTTGGATTATATAATGGAGATTCAATGATGTTTGCAGGTAATTCTTGAATAATCACCAAATAAACATTGATTCGATGAAAATCATACAGTGAAAACAAACCAAAAGTAAAAATTATTTTTGTAATGAAAGTGTGTAATTCGTGAATAGTCACCAAACAAACATTGATTCGATGGCTATACTAAGAAAATCTTTCAGTGAAAACAAACCAAAAGTAAAAATTATTTTTGTAATGAAAGTGTTTGATGTATGTGTATATTATTTGTACTCTATTATAAACTATTTAGAGCACCCGGAGTGGGCTCGTTGTGGAGCTCAACACGAGCGTTGTGCTCGTTATGACACCACCTTCCTTCGTTGTGGAGCGAGCGTTGTCTCCACAACGGCTCGTTGCGAGATTTTTGTTTTTTTTTTTCTTTTTTTTTACTTTAACGGTAATATTACCGTTTTATATTAATTAATTTTTTTTTTTTTTTTTTTTTTCCAAATTTACCTATAAATACAACCCCATTTTAACCAAAAAAATCACACCTTCTTTCAACAATCTTGTTCTTAATCCAATTCAATCTCATACCAATCCCAAAACAAACACAAAATGTCTTCTTCTTCCTCAAACGCTCCCCAAACAAACACAAACAATCCTTCGACGCCGCAATCACAAACATCATCCGGTTTCGCTAACTACTACGGCACAACAAACGCCCCTTTTTCACCCCAAATACCAAACTTTAACCAACAGCAATCCCAACAAATTCTAAACACTTATTTAACCCAACAACCTCAACAACAACAACAAATGTTCACTCCCGAAAAATTCGCAATGCATCAACAACTTATGATGCAATATACCCAACAATCCCAAACTTTTTTTCTCCAACAAACCCAATTTCCAACCCAACAAACACAAACCCGAGTTGAAGAAACTCAAGAAATCGTCCAAGAAACGGACGATGTGGTCCAAGAAACCCCACGACCGTCCACGTCTAATCAGAAAAAGAAAAAGACGTGCAAAAAGGTGCAATGGACGGTCCCAGAGGAGGTCCTTTTGGCACAGATGTGGTGCGCTATCTCGGAAGATGCCGACAGAGGAAACGCCCAACCCGAAGCGACATTTTGGAGACGGATCGTTGCGGGTTACAACAAAGAAGCGAAGGAGCAAGGATTGGGGGAGAGAGGCAAGGAGTCCATCAACTCCAAGTTTACGGCGATGAGTGCCTTGGTCAAGGTTTTTATCGGCCACCATGCGGAGGCGGTAAGAAATCGGGAAAGCGGGACCGACGACGTGGCGCTTATCCAAGCGGCTCGGCAAATGTACTTTGAGGCCGAGGGTTCGCAGTTTAAGCATGAGAAGGCGTGGGAAATCTGGAAGGATCACGGCAGATGGCGTGCATTTGTCAAGTTAGACCCTCCACTTGATACCGTCAATCTAGACGACGTTGACGTAGGGGGCGATATATTTGCGGATGATGTAGAACAACGACCTCCAGGGAAAAAAAGAGGTAGTAAAAGAAAGGAATCATCTGACGCCTCCGATAAGGCGCACACATCTTCGTCGTCGACGCTTTGCGGGCTCATCGCGACACACTTGAAAAAGATTACGAAGACAAAAAAGCAAACAGCGGAAAAAAAGGCGCAAACCCTCCAGGCTCAAGAACAAGCGGCTATCCGACAAGAAGAAGCGGCTTACTCTAGTGCAAGAAGAGACGATATGATGTTTCTTCAACAAAGCACGGAGGGGATGCCGCCGGCACAAGCGGCTTGGGTCGAAGCGGAGAAAATAAAAATCCTAGAAAAATACGGGATGAATTAGTTTAGTTTTTATTTGTATTGTTTTAATTATTTGTTTTTGTTTTAATTATTTGTATTTTTTATTTATTTATCTTATTTAATGTTTTAATTATTAAGTTTTAATATTTTATATTCTTTTAATTATTTATTTATCTTTTATTTAATGTTTTAAGAAAAATAATAATAATAATAAAATAATCTCACAACCTCCCCAACCCTCGTTATCATACCACCCAACAATCTCACAATTCTCATTCTCACTGCCACGTCAGCAACTTTTTTTCCCACAACCCCCACAACCCACATTGTGGAGCATTATCACTCCGGGTGCTCTTAGCTTTTTCGAGATTGAGTAAAGGTTTTAATTAAAACTAATCTTAACCCTTCACTAAAATTGATAAGAGCTTTTATCTATGAAATCTTGGTCATTTATTTTATTCTATTCTATTCTACTATATATCATTTATCAAAGAGGAAATCGCATATATAATTACCTGACATTTAAAAAATTCCAAAATATTCATCTGACTCGCAATAATTTTTTCGCACCAATTTTTGTTTGTTTGTTGTCGTCGCGAGATTGAAAATAATAGAAATAATTGGTCACAAACTGACCACGTCCTCGCGACTTTTTTGGTCATCGCGACGTATAAAAACAAATTCGCGACGTATAATCGTGTATAATACCTCATACAAATTATGAATTAGATTTAAATTGTCGTCATTTCAGCCACGTCATCGTGTTGTTGACTATAGTCAACGCGACTACTTTAAAATTTAAACAGTTCATGTAAATCTTCAAAAAACACAAACGGTGAAAATTACAAAAAGGAGGAAAAAATTTCAAATGGCGTCAGAATAAAATCAATGGAGTGGAGACTTGTCTAGATATAATTGGGTAGATATTAAAATATGTTTGTATTATACTAACTAATACATCGCGAATTTGTTTTTATAAGTCGCGATGACCAAGAAAGTTGCGAGGACGTATTCAAATTGTGACCAATTATTTCCATTATTTTCAATCTCGCGACGACAACATACAAACAAAAATTGGCGCGAGAAAATCGTTGCGAATCAGACGAGTATTTTGGAATTTTTGAAGTATCAGGTGATTATATATGTGATTTTCTATTTATCAAACAAATTGCTAGTTAAAAGTGACACGCTATTTTTTTTTATTATATAATTGATTTAAAAACAACAAACATTGAATTGTTGTGAAATAATAAAGAAGACAAAGAACCATAGAGAAAAGAGAATGAAGAATTGTGTTTATTCATCCCATATACAAGTATATTTATAGTTACAATATGGAATATTTTACAAGAAACAAATCTTCTAGTAGTATACAAGTATATTCTAAAGATATAGACATCCACACTATAATTATTCATAATACTCCCCCTTGGATGTCCTATAAAAGATTATGCCCCGTTAAAACCTTACTTGATAAAATCCAGTGGGACAAAAATCTAGTCAAGAAAAAAAGTACATAACTCTTCAATACGCTTGAGGATGTTGCCTCATTAAAACTTTGCCAGGAAAACCCAATGGGACAAAACCACAGTCAAGGGAAAAAGAGGGCAACGCGTATTTCTCCCCCTAATGATCACATCACTTAAGCTCTTTGAGTTGACACAATCACATGTCATCTCTTCACAATACATATATGGTTTGTGAGCGACTAATATGATGATCAACTAAATTTCCCCATAATGATGAGATATCAACCATATCTCGGAAATAACATCTCGAAAGTAATAACATCTTATATAAGCAACTCAATGCTTCAATATCAATCAAATATGATACTTCAGGACCACTAATATCATAATCATTTTTGGTTGTCAAAAGGGGTCATATCAGTATAAAGTTACCTCTTAACCATTTAAGTGTTCAGTGCATAATTGTTGTTAGTGTGCAAAGATTTCATCCTTTACATGCTAAAATATATAACTCAAGACAAAAATTATATCTTTTAAAGGTATTTCCTTTCACATTACTTATTAGACTATTCAATCGCCTTTAGAATATCATCACGAATTCCAGATGTAGTAATACATCATAATTATAGCATATATAGATCCAGATCTCTTTGTAAACTGTGTGCACAAACATAATTATTCATAGCTATATCAATATAAATTATCATGGCGACTGTATCATATATATCATCATTACTTCTGGCGATATAAGGACTTTTTCATTTAATCAAATAGTATTCATGATCTCGAGAACTTTTCTTATATGCTTCATGCATTTATATCGTGAGACATGCTTCATGCATTTCATATCCTTCGGGGAATTTCAGTACCACATGAGCTTCTACAATATTCATTAGACGCGAATCAAGTATCTTTTATATTACTAGACTTATTGGATATCAATACAAATCGTTGCATCCACCACTTTATAATTATATCTCATAATAATCAAACATGATTCTTTGAAAAATCATTATCTATCAGTTTTGCCTTATATCAAATAATCTCAGTTCAACTAAATATTGCTTTATAATACACCTTCATGTGTATGAACCTCAAGTCCAATATATCTCTTACTCCGAGAGACTTCAATTCTCATTTAATAGTTGCGTCTTTTCCATATTGGCCAATCAATTCTATCTCTGCACTTCTGGGCAGGTATGCTTTCACGATCTTCTTCAATATTCAAAATATTTAGCGATATATTCTATAAAAATTATTCACGACGTCGATTTCATTTTTATTTTAATTCCATATTTTCCTAGACATGATATAACATATTGAGATCTCTTTATAGAATAGGTACCTTAGGTTCTTCTGGAACCATCATGTCTAAACTCTTCAGGAGTATATTTAGGGTCTTTATTACCTCGATTTAACCATCTTAAGTCCTTGCTCCTTTCTTTATTTCGAAGATTTTATTTGGAGTTGATTATTATACCACACGTCACGTGTGCCGTAGATTTATTAGTAATATCATGTTGTCTTTCCATGACACATCTTAATCGGAACATTAGCAGCTAATATATGTGACATGGTCACACTTTTTGGTCAGTAACATTGTTTAACAATTACTAAATATGGCAAATGAAGTATCTCATGAACTTCTGGTTAATATTTTTTAGTGTGAGCTAGGGTGGATTATTTCTCAGTTTTAGCTGTTCATTCTCTCCCCTAATGTTGGAATAACTAATTTATTGTAATCATTAATCATGCCATAAACAAATCTCCCCTTGATGGCATACTAAATTGTAGTAAAATGTGGATGCATACCAAACATATATTCCAAACATTGTATAGGTCCCAAATTTATGCGTTGTGGTGGAACAAATTTAAACATATAAGCATAATCAAAATATTTTATGGGAATTACTTATGACCAAAAATCAATCATAATGGGAGGTAATCGTTACAAATATTGCCTTGATGCGTATTCTTTCATGTAAATACATGGCCCCAAACAAAATCTTTGTGTTTTACTCTCATGATTATTGGCTTTGCAATCAACTGAAGACGCTTGATAAGCGTTCCAACAAAAGCAATTTGCGTAAGACATACCAATGTCAACACTTATTCCAATAATAATTTATAAACAAAATTGTGAAGTATATTCACCACTATTGACAAAAAGAATATGATAATCCCGCTCAATGTCTCATTAGCTGAGTCACTAATCATGCAAACTTCAGGTTGCGACTTGATAAACATTTAGACGATGCATCGATTTTAAAACTCTAAATGCTCCAAGATAAATGTGTATAGCTTATTCATACCCGTTTTATAATTTTCAGAATTATGGGACTCAATCTCTACTTTAGTTGGCAATAAGTTAACTTCTCTTGAAAGAACCAACACATGTAAAATCATATGTTTTAAGAATCTTCTTGTTCTTATCTATATATTTCGCACCATCATTGACTCGGGATGGTCTAACCGGTCATGCCAATAAAGGTCAATAAACTCCATATTTATGACCAAATAATCACCGTTCATAAAACTTCAGGTTTATGACCACATATGTTTCAATTACACCTCTCTTTGTATTCATATGACATTATAAAATTAAATAATTAAGATCTAATGACATGTCTTTGACCAAATAATTGATGTTCATAAACTTCCGATTTATGACTATATTTGTTTCAATTGCACATGAGTTTTTTATGAAATATAATACAAGAGAAATTAGTGAAATATCATTTTAATCCTTTACTCATGACAAATTTATATCTTTAATGAGCTTTCAATTATTTTCATAACATCCAATATAATACTCATATGATATATTCTCAAAAACATACTTATTCACCAAACAAGATTTTTCATATACTCAAAACATATAGATCTATTAACATCAATTACAAAACATCGATAACAAATCATACAAATGGTGATTAATAATATTGTGACAATTACGTCAACCACGTCTATCACTTCAATAGATGTTGTTACATTAAGCAAAATCAATTCGACATATTTCATAGTTTTTCATTCCAAACTCATATTTTCGTATTTGTAACACATGTATCATCATGAATAAAGCAATTGAATAAACAAATCAAAGCACATGAATTGTATAATAATACACTTAATACAAATTCATGATTCAAAAACTTTAACATAAAAGTAAGACTTTGATTATATATACTAACGTTCAAGCAACATATAACGTAATAGCATAGTAGTAATACTACTCAAAAGTATTAGTCAACTTTAAAGAAAAAACAAACTTATGATATTTAAGATATATCATACTTCTATTTATACTATGATAAAGGTACAAGGTAAATTGTATATATTCGTACTCAACTACTATTCAACATATAAAGAAACTTATATATATTTTTCAAAGATAGAGACAAAAATTAATATTATATTACAATATAAGTTTACCTAACAAAAATATTATTTAGCTTGGCTACGTAAATAAATCAGAAACTACATTAATCTTAAGTTTAAATCTCATCAATACCTATGGAATTGTGCCTTTTATATTATTATAATAAAAAGTTTATGTTTAAATACAATTGTTATCGTTATATTTACAAAAGACATGGTTGCCGGAGTGGTAAACGCGCAGCCTCCCCTGCTGGGAGACCGCGGTTCGAATCTCACCCAGCAAATATTTTTTTTTTTTTTTGTACTGCAGTGTTGGGCTTGGGCTTGCTTAGGTGAAAATAGAAGATATCCCAACATTTGTATTTTTATATGTATAATGTTTTATATAAAAATATGTCTACTTGGTTAATAAATAAAAAAATGTCTAATTGGTTAATAAATAAAAATATGAAACAAATGTCTAATTGATTAATAAATAAAAAAATTAAAATGTCTAATAAAAAAATTATAAAATGTCTAATTAATTTTAAAGTTTAATAGACCTAGGTGTTATTCTTCTAATACATTATATATCAGTATTTTATTTTAATTAACTACAAAACAGTATATAAATTGATGAAGTGCTTGGAATTTCTATATTTTGCCATTAATAGAACATTATTAAATAATCAATTATATTATTATTGTACATACAAAAGTAGAGTTTAGGTATTAAAGATAGTACTAAATATACTATATAATATTAAATGATTAATATATAGTTTGAAAACATACTTATTTGTCTAATGCATTATATAGCAGTGTTTTATGTAGCATATTATTATTTGGACATTTTAATTAAGTACAAAACTGTATATAAATTGATGAAGTGTTTGGAATTTCTTCATTTTACCGTTAATAGAACCTTATTAATTATCAAATAATCATAATAATCAATTATATTATTATTATACATACAAAAGTAGAGTTTGGGTATTAAATATAGTACTAACTATACTATATATTATTAAACGATTAATATATAGTTTGAATATAATAAACATATAAAAATTGACTATAATGAAAAGTTTGTGTTTAAATATGGGCCGGTGTTGGGCTTTGGTTGGTGTTGGATTTTCATTTCTTTTTTTTTTCTTCTTTTTTTTAGATTAGTATCAAATAAAAAATATAGTTTCCGAATCAAATAATCCCACGAAGACGATGCCTTTTTTCTTGGCTTGCGAATGTAAATTTACATTGTTTAATGGTCAAAGTACATGCTGGAACATAAACCCCCGAACTCGTGCAACGCACGATTGTCTACTAGTTCAATAATAAAATTCATATTCTTAGATATCAAATATACTAATAGATGTTTAAAACTTTCTCTGTCACCCATAGATTACAAGCCATAGTCAAATCTCTATATCATAAACTTCAAGTTTTGCTATGTCTCTTTTTTTTCTTTTTTCTTTTTGTATATTGTCTTATGCCTTACGCTTATCAAGTTCTTCAATTCATACATGCATACAATTAACTATCAAACTGATATCAACAAATAATTAAAACTAGGGGTATGCTCGTGCTTCGCACGAGTTCGTAGAAGCACGCGTTCGTCTGCGTTTGGGTTATTGTTGATGTTGATCCTTCTCTGACTCGAAGTGATATGTGATTCTGCAAGGGTAGGAGGTGTTAAAAAAAAATCGAAACTGAGACACGGCATAATGATTTTTGGTATTTCCAGATCTAAAAAGAAAAGACGAAAACGAATAAGATAAAACAAACCGAAATTGAAAAATTGAAAAATTGAAAAACACGATTTGTGAGTTAGAATTGAAAATTAGGGTCTCTGACTCGCAATTGTAACTCACAGATGGTCTTTTTCTGTTCTTCAATTTCGGTTTATTTTATCTTCTTGGTGTTCATATTTTGTCCTGTGATTGTGTTTATTTTTTTCAGAAAATTCGTAACTGTTGAGATATTGGTTTGAAGAAGTTATAAGGTAGGGGTACTTATCTTTATTGGACGGAGGATCACCGAACGTGGACATCTGCTATTTTCCTCCGATCTGTTGGACAGGATTCAAAACCATTTGAACTATTCGGGTAAAAGTCGCTTGACTTTTTCGGAATGGTTCAAATGATTTTGAATCCGTCCGAAATCGAGGAAGCATTTGCGATATCTACTGTATTAAAGTCTATGAACTATTCGGGTAGAAGTCCGCGTATGTCGTGTGCTTCGATAATTGTTTCGGGTGATCTTGTATTGCTGGCCGGAGGGCTTCGGCTTTGGCGGCAGTAGTTTTTGTTGGTAGGGTTTTTTTTCTTTTTGTGTGGGTGCAGAAGGTTTTGGTGATGGTGTTGTAGGTTGGATGGAGGGGGTGGATTAGATATGTTTTTGGGGATGGGCGGTGGAGTTGTGTTAGTTTTGTAGATAAGGTTTTGATATTGGGATATGTGTATGTATGTTTTGGATTTTTGTAAGATTTATTGAATTATTTATTTTTTGGTTGTATGTTTGTATTTATTGTTGAATTTTTATTTGTTCGTTTCTTTTTTTTGTAATTTACTTTTTGGTTGTGTATGGATTTTGTGTATGTGCGTAGAATGAAATTGAGTCGGCTGATAAGATAAGGAGCAGTCGTTATTTGTCGTTTACCAAAAGAGGTGTTTTTGTTACCATAATTCCCTGCGCTGGTGTTTTTAAGAGTGTTAGCAGAATATTGTTTACAAAACGTACAAAAGTTGTGGGAATTTATATCTACGTGAGGTTGTCATTGTTGCTTCCTGGTGCTGTTTGTTTCTTACTCCGGATACCGTTCACGCTTTGTGGGATTTAGGTGTTCTATTCCTTCTGCAAAGTGTAAGGATGATTTGTTTCAGTGCATGTATTTGTCTTTTGTTTATATTTCTTGTTAGTGTGGAGGATGTGTACCTCTTACCTTTGCTGGTTTGTGTTTGCGTACGTCCTTCTCGGCGATGTCTTTTCCTTGATCCTGTGCATCTGTTATGCTTGATGGCTTGCGTTTGCGTAAGTCTTTCTTGCTGGTGTCTTTAGTTTGATATGTATTTTCAAAGTGGCAATTGTTAGTATTTTTATGTAAGTGGCGTTTTATTTTGAGTCTTGTTACCTGTTGGTTCGAGTTGCGGCTGTTTACCGGTTGTCGATTTGTCGGTCTTTTCCGTTTTGGTCGTGTCTGTTGTTGGACTGTTTTCGTCGCTTTGCGGAGTTATTGGTGTGTTTGGGGGTGACTCTGTCGGGTCGAATTGCAGTTGTCTAGCAGTCGTCGGTTTCTCGGTTTTGCTTGTTTTTGTAGTGTCTGTCGTTTCTGTGTTTTTGTCACTACGCGGAGTTGCAGGTGTGCTCGGGGGTGGTGTCGTCTGTGGTGTTTCTGTTATTGCCAGAGTTGTGGAAGCAGTCGGCTGTGGTGATGGTGTCTCTTCGGGGATTGGTTCTGTGTTCACGATGACAAAGTTGATGCTATTTGGGCTCGACTTTTTGGTTAGTTCAATGTAGAATCGTTTTGTGTTCATGCCTTTGTTTATGAATGCGGGAGGTATCGTCTTGCGATCTTCGTAGCCGTCTATTGTGATGAGCTCTTTGCAACTGCGGCCTAGTATCTTTTGCATGCACATATCGGTTGCCGTACCTTCTAGTTTAGCAGTTCCATCGAATAACACGATTATGATGTTATAGCTGCAAGTGTTTGGTTTGTGTTAGTCTATATATCTAGTTTTTATATTCAGAGTGTATATGGTATTTATGAGCTTACAAGAAATTTGGATCGGATTTTGGCCCATGGTTTGGGCAGAACCATACTTGCATTTGTCTCGAGATTTGACATTTGCATTCTGGGCTAGAAACGTTGTACCAACTGTTTTCTATTTGCGTTTCTGTGATTCTTGCATTGACAGTGATTGTTTTTCAATGTTATAACATATTTTTGTATCTGTTAGAATGCAGTAAAGATTTGAAATTTATATGCTCTTGTCGTACTGCTTACCAGTAGCGATTCGTATGGCATTGATGTCACCTCTTCGAGTGTCCTGATCGTGTGTGGTATGAGCGCGGAGGTCTGTGCTTCGGTTGTACCTAGTTGTTGCTGTTGGCCAATGTTTTGACATAGTGGCGGATTTATGATGATGTGAGTCGCGTCTGTAGAGGACATTTTTAGCGTTCCTGAAGTAGTGTGTGTGTAAGAGTTTTCAGTTCGTATAATGTGGAAGTAATATATTGACTTTTTATAGATATAAACGTTTTACCTGCAAATGTTGTCGGTTTTACGTTTGTTATCGCTATTGGTGTTTCTTTCGTTGCTGCGGATAAGGTAGTAGTTTCTACTTTTTCTGCGTTTTCCATACACTCCTTCCATATTGTTGCAGTTATTTCTTGACCGCTGCAATGTTAGCGTCGTGGCGATATTAATTGATTGTGCTGGCAGACTATAAGTTTTTTTTTTTACTTACCTGGCATCGATTAGTGTTAGAAGCAGGAAGGGGTCGCCGTCTTTTTTGTAGCATAGTGTTTGTCTTTTGTATGTTCCGAGAAAGTCTGCATTGATAGTTTGTTCTTTGTTATTATATAACGAAGCTTGCGTTTCATAGATGTGGATTTTCTACATACCTGGGTAATATGTTGGTGTGTTGAGGAAGGTTTCTAGTTGATGTCTTGATACAAAGTCGAAGCATGCCTGAGGTATCTTTTCTATGTCGTTAACTGGGATGATTTTCGAAGCCTGTCCGACATTAAGGTGGATTTTATTCTTGATCATCCTTTGGTATTTTGGCGTTTCTGTGCAAGTGTATTGTTGTATAACGTAGCATCTGTTTATTTGAAAGTTGGATTCTACGAACTGCTGTCCTTGTTGTTCCCCGAGTATTGCGATCATATCCGCCTGTTGTAAATGGTGTGTTAGTATATACGTATTATGCATAAAATTTGAATGATTTGTGTGCGTAAAAGTTTTGTGATAATTGTGCAAGACTTACATTCTCATCCGTTGCGAGGAACCAGGTTTCTTTTTTCCGAAAGTGTGGCGTCCACTTTCTTAAGATTCTTATTTCGAGCGGTAGTCCGGGACAACCGTATTCCAAGTCTGCTATGCGAGTCATGTTCCCCTGCATTCTGGAATAAGGAAATGGTTGTTAATAGGTTACGTAAATGTAGTTTCTGAAACAACAGAGGTAATAATGCTTTAATTAGTCTATATGTGTTACAGTATGTGTAGATTTAGAAAATTTTTATATATACATGTATATGTTGCTATGATTCTGTTATGCACTGTGCAGGCTGTCGATGTGTGAAAGAAATTCTTTGTAGACAATGTTCTTTGTATATCGCAAACATTGTCCCTGATCGTCCTGTATAAGTACTTTTATTGAATCTGCGGAAGTTGCTCGTGACAGAGCAACATACAGTTGGCCGTGGCCAAATACCGGGGCCGGTAAAAATAGTCCTATACGCTGTAGGGATTGGCCCTGACTCTTATTTATGGTCATGGCATATGAAACTTTACACGGAAATTGTTTTCGGTTAAAGGCGAAAGGGAGCTCCGGATCGTGGTGAACAAATTTAATTCTCGGGAGATAAACTTTCTGGCCGATACATGTGCCCGTCATTATAACTGCCTCTATAACTGTGGGTAGCAAATGTGTTACAATCAGTCTAGTGCCGTTACAAAGGCCGTTTTTTTGGCTCATGTTGCGTAAAAGGATTATCGGGACGCTTTTTTCAGATCTAATCTATGTAATGGAAGACTGGGAAAGTTTAGTTGATTTAGATATTCTTCCGGGTATAATAGGTCCAGATCTGACATTTTCTGGGTATGAGCTGTTATCGAATCGGCACTGTAGTAGGAAGTAATTGTTCCTGGAGTCTTGTTCAAAACCATTGAATTAATCTCGTCTGTGGTACAATTCTTTGGACACACGATTGCTCTGTTGCGAAGAACCTCTGGATTAGGGCTGAACATAATAGTAGATCCATATACAAAGGCAATCAATTTTTCTAATCCAGACTGACTGTTTACGATCAGAAATCTATCTGGAATCTGAACAGTGGAAGCATATTGAGGATTCGTAGCCTCTGGAGTACCGACAATGCCGTTTCCGATGTCCAATAGCCATTGCGCAAATTCAACTGACTTAACTTGTGCAGAGTCATTGGTGACTGTGCAGGAAAGGCGCATGTTGCACGATAATTTGTATAAAGTAAAATGTGGCCATAGCTGTGAATTTGGCAGAGTCGATGTCATTATGTCCTGATGACCCTTTTTACGTTTTATCGGTAGAATCTGTCTAAAATCTCCACCCAGAAGCATAGAAATTCCTCCAAACGGCTTACCTTTTTCATCTAACACGTCCCTGAATGTACGATCTACACATTCGAAGCATCGACGATCCATCATGGTGGCTTCATCCCAAACAATGGCGTAAGTCTGTTTTAAGAGTTCTGAAAGTTGTGTTTTTTTTTTAATGTTACAAACAGATGTATCTAATAGATTAATTGGAATGTTGAATCTGGAGTGGGCTGTCCTACCGTTTGGTAAGAGTAGGGATGCTATACCTGATGAAGCTACTGCCAAGACCACCTTGCCAAGAGATCTAAGATAAGCTATTACTGTTGACCATAGAAAAGTTTTTCCGGTTCCACCATGACCATATATAAACGCCAGTGTCTGTTTTTGGAGCGATTCATCAGTACGTATTCTATGATAAATCTTTAACTGTTCTGGGTTTAGCTTGGAAGACATTTGTAAGTGTTGTTGAGCAAGGGAGGCCCTGTCGTATAGCCTCTCCTCTAACAGCAGTCGGTTTGTCAATGGTAGTAACAAATCTGGTGGCGGAAGCGGCAAGTTGAATGATGTCAACGACTTTGGGGGAATTGCCGCATTTAGTATTCTTTCTATCTCAAATAGAATATGATGTCGTAACACTTCTTCAGGTACAACAGATTCACGGGAGGGTGCAGAATTTAATAATATACGGGTGATGTCATCACCCATCTTAGACCAGGCATTCTCCCATAAAACCGTAGGATCGCCAACCTCACAAAATAGAAGCAAATTACAAAATAGGTTGCGTAATTCTGGAGACGATGCCCACAGTGCGGCTTCGTTGAATGCAGTTAACCATTCCCTGTCATCGCCTATTAACCCAAGTGCCTCACATGCTAGACGGTATGACGGATAGGTAACTCCAGCTACCGTTCGAATATCGACAAAATAACAGCAGCCTTTCTGATGAGACAAAAGCATTCTCAGGTAGAATAGTTCGCCAGCGGTTGGATGTACATAAACCGTTCTCCCGACAGGGATAATAGTATTCCTAGTCCTAGGAAGCCAATCCTTTTTCGCCGCATTCCATGTAAACAACTGTGGATATTGGATGTAGGTTAGGTGACGGTTACCTTCGTCCCATCTATTTCCAATTAACCATCGCGAGAGAGTTGAATTACCGAAGTTAGGGGTGATCACTAAGCGATCCAAATCGGCACCATCTTTAAATGTAACAGTTTGCATATGCTCCAAATGCACGTGTAATATTTGTACAGAGGGCTGTCTTTCATGGATTGGAAAATTTAGTAAACGCCAAGCAGCTTCGTGAGGACATATGAACCTGCCATCTACAAATTGTTCAATCTCGTTAACGGTTTCTGGCTGGGCATTAGACGAAGTACTACTTGTAGAAGCTGAAGACGAAGCAACAGAGGGCATCGAATTCTCAGCTCTCCGCAAAGAGAAAGCAACACGTTCCACACCTTTTGAAATGTATTTGAACAAATATTTTATCATCATATTCCACCCACAATATTCGACGTTGATGTGTGCATCAAAACGACTACATAAAAGCTTATTGTAAGGAACTACAAATCCGTTATTTGTTTGTATTCCATTCTGCATTGTATGTGTAGTGACGTCGTTTCGTTTGTAATGCACATATCCGTCTTTGTCGAAAGTAGTCGCAGAAGCAAATGCCTTAGGAATTTTTTTTTTGCACTTTCCATCTCGCATACACGGAGCAGCAGGATTCGAAACACCGCAAGGGCCATGAATCATACATGTTGTTATGGTGGTATACAAAGCTTGCTCTGTCGTAGGGTCTGGAAGTTCGGCAGTAATATATTTATCCACGTCCGCGGCTGTTCTAATCTTAGAAGATTCGTTAACCCATAAGAGCGTGTGACAATGTGGTAGACCACGTTTTTGGAACTCAACCGTATACAGGTCTGGACAGAAGAAAAAACGGTGAAATTGATCATTAATAGCTATGAAAAAATGCAATATGAAACAAAGAGATAACAGGATGCGGATGTTTACACGCGTTGACGGTACCAAAGGGATGCTCTGTTTTCAGGAAATCGATGAAGTGACCGACTTTCATACTAAAAACTCTAGAGATTATGTCTGGCCTATTCTGAGGGTGACCCATATCGTGTGCGTCCATGAATCTTGTAATTTCAGGCCATCTGGCATTGCACGTGAACGTGATGAAGTATTGGGGATTCCCATAAACACGACAAATAGCAAGGGCGTCCTGATAGTGTTTGTACATGTAACGCGGACCTCCAACAAAAGAAGAAGGTAAGAAGATTCGTTTACCGATTTCTCGACCTACAGAATCCCCTTTCGACAACGCGTCGAAGACACCGGCAATATACTCCGATCTTAAGCTGTTCTGATTCTTGCGGAAATAGTCCAATCTACTGTCCTCTACACAAAGGTATGCGTCTATCAGAAATTGTTGAAAGAGTTTACCACCACGCAGCAGCAATGAAAATACACCACGTCGACTATGCAGCAGGTAGCTATAATACATGTTTACTGTCAACGCTCTTGTCCCGAGACCCGCAGCAGATCTTAATTTTAAGGCCGGAGACCAACCAACCTCACCATACGGGAATAAAAGAGGATACTGCAGCGGCATATACGACTGGTGTAACTTACTGATACGCTGTGGACGGTCACTCTTGGAATGAACAATTATGTCATAAGAGCTTGCATTTGCATCCTCACCGACAACGATAGCCCCGAGCGTCCCATGTTGCGGCAAACCATAACGATGATCAGGAACATTGTTATATAACCTAACCTCGTAGTCAACCATGCTGTTAATTTCTGCAACCTCAACAGCAGTACGAAAGACACGGACATACTCATTACAAGACGATAATACACGACGTAGAGTATCAACGATATCAGATTTCAGTTGCTCTACAGATTCAGAGGCGCGGAAAAAACGAAGCCTATTTTCTTCCTCGTTTGAAGTGTCGTATATATAGAGCTGTAAAAACCGCGGGGCGTCGAAACGCTGTGGACACAAGGATCCGATATGGTGAGATATCTGGCCAGAAACCTTAAAAACATAGGGTCTGTGGCGTACGTTAACTGATTCATCAACCTTACCGCCAAACGACGTCATAGAAAACATACAGTTGTAGGCCCTAATGTTCCGCATGAAATGAGAGTCTCGTACATAGCAAGAAGTGGAGAAGGCGGCATAACAGGGGAGGGTAGTACTACAGACCCACCTTTACAGCTTTGGTTATAGGTTGGATTTCCTAAGCGGGAGTTCTTCAACGCCCTCTCGTCATACCAAAACCACGCACCGCAGTGACCACAGTACCTACTTGCATCGCCACAATCGAAATACGTTGGTAGGCAATTTTCAACAGCTGTCAAGGTTGACACAACATTTCGACATCGCTTTCGACGACTACATACCGGGACAGAAACTGTAGGCCAGGTAACCCCCTGAGCTAGTCCAGTACCCCACATATGACCAAACAGGCAGTTATGACGTGAGGCGAGAAGAGAACCTAAACGACGCCAAAATCAACTATAACCATCGAGTACCACACATATGACCAAACACAGCAGAACAGGCAGCTATGAAGTGAGGCGAGAAGAGAACCTAAAGGAGGCCAAAATCAACTATAACCATAGAAGACAAAAATACTCCTAAATCTACTGCAAAAAAACGACCAATACTGCTAATTTATTGCCCTTCAACCGCCTAATTAAAAGACACAACAAAACACATATCTAAAAATACCAATCACTTACCTGCGACAATAGATAGCAATGCACGACGAAGTCCAATAGAAACCAGAAACTTGCCGGATAACCACCTAAAACATAAACACAAAGACCACACGATTACACAAACGAAAATTACCAGCACAACTGAATACCTACAAACAACAACTACATACCTACGATAACGAAACGGCAACCTGGAAGGGGAAAAAAACAGTAATCTGAGGATCGCCGAAAATTTGAAAGAGGACGAAGGACACGTACACCAAACACAAATCACACGTGGAAGACAAACAAAAACTATACAGAGGAATAATAAACCGACGACAAACACCAGTCCAATAAAAAACGAAAAAAGGCCCAAAACAATAAAAAAAAAAACTAAGAATGGCACATTTCCATATGCATGTTAGAGATTTAATATAGGAGAGTAATTTATATACAATCATAAATCTTTATTTTTTTATTCACGTAAGAGGTTCAAAGATACATACAAAGTTTCAAACAAAACTCCTCATATGTAACCATTAATTAATAGCGGCTAAAGAAAGGATTGTATAAAGAAAACAATAGATATCTCAAAAAGAAAATTCTCACAGTTGTTAGATCTTTAAATTAATTTACCAAAACTTAGATTAATGTTAAGGGACATAAATATAATCGGAAACAGTATGCTGAGGTAGGGTCTTATTAACCACCATTCACAAGTTTATACAAATCTTAACTATATTATAAAACATTTCCTTCAAACTCTTAAACTCTTAAAATTTAAGTAATTGAAATTATTAATCTACCCCTATTATACATTTTACAAAATTTATCATTTAAAACAATTTACAATTAGTGATATTTTCTTATTTACAACAATAACTAATAAATAATAATAACTATCTTTATCTTTATTAATATATAAAATATTTTCACTTCTAATTATAATTTTAAAATATTAAATAAAGTATAATTAGTAATATATCTCTTAATGAATATAACATATAAACTAATCTTAATTTCCTTTAAATAATTCGATTACTAATTTCATAAAAAAAATATGCACCCATATAAAATAAAGATATTTCAAATTAATTGATATAAAATTTGTATTCATGTAACCATTATTTTTTAACTTTAAACGTTATTTAATTGAGTAAATTCTCAAATATTTGATTTATAATCTAAATTTTATAAAGTTAGTTGACAATGTTGTGGTTCGTGTTGCTCGATAATTCAAGGGAAGATGGTTATCATCAAAAGTTTATATATTCTTCTATTGGTCACAGACAAGTCTTAATACCAATAAGCTGAGTAGTATTATATTTGATACTTCTAAGGTTAATAAACCTTGTTACCATATTGATTATCCTTCATTACAACATTCGAAAGTATGTGTTACCATATTGGATTCATGGAAACAGACTGAATTTGAATGCCTTGAATGAAAATATTTTTTTCGGGTTGAAAACCAGAACGGTAAACGATTAGAAAGCGTAGTGTCTGAATTGATTTTTAATTGTTGTTGCATCGTTGAAGGAAAATTAGTTTTTGTTTATAGAAAACATGGATTTATACGGGAATACTATTCAAGAAATATATTTAATTCTCTTTTTGACCGAACGTGAAATTATTAGACGTCACTATTAAAAAACAAAATGACCTGAAAATTAGACTTTTGTTATGTTCGCAAATGAGTTTAACCTTCAAATGATTCGAATTACCCCAATGGGTTGAATGATCCGAACGGAAAATATTCTACGAGGGTGTTTGTTTCACGAAATCGATAAAAAAAAATTGAGTGAATTTGAATTGAAATTTTTTTCCATAACATTTTTGTTTGAAGTTTATGAAGGAATTTAAATCCGTTGGAATCTAAATTTTTCTTTACTTACAAATTTGAGATTCCTTAGGGTAGTGGAGAAGAATTGAGAAAATCGATCATATGACATAATAATTATTATCGCTGAATGGTCGAACCATAAATTGTTACCACAACATTCTTTTTATATTGTCCGAGGGGCCGAACTTTAAACTATTACACTCCACATATATGTAACGAGACAAATGATAAATTATCATAAATCATTACTCCACTGTAAATTGTTGAATATGATTTTTTTCATCCGCTGCATCGCGCGGGTACCATACTAGCTTCTTAAAATTAAAATCAATTTGCATTCAAATAAAACCATAAATAATAGTAATAAAAATTGATTGTACTAATAATCTAATCTATCAATTTTAAGCATCCGAATGAATTTAAAGTTACTTATTCAGAACTTCGGTTCGTAAAAGTGGCTTTCGGTTTTTTGACATCTCAAGATAAAAGATATTAAACAACTCTACGAGCATGCAAAAATAAATTAATACAAAATATATGACAAATGGTTTAAGATTTACCTTAATGAATCATGAAGTGGATCAATCATTTAAAATGTTGTGTTTTTCCTAATCACCGACTTCTTTTGCGTCTTAAACTTTCAAACCCAAATTCAAGATTAGAGCGTGCTGATAAACGTTTTGTGAAATAATAAAGAAGACAAAGGAACCATAGAAAAAAGATAATGGAGAATTGTGTTTATTCATCACATATACAAGTATATTTATAGTTACAATATGAAATATTCTACAACAAACAAATCTTCTAATAGTATACAAATATATTCTAAAGATATAGAAATTCACACTATAATTATTCATAACATATTATATTCTGTTTAATTTCAAATAGTCGAACATTTTCTTTATACTATTTAAGTCAATTTAAAACATTTTATTTAATGGGTAGTCAAAATATAACTGAAACTCTTTATTATTTAGTCAAAATATAAATAAAAATCATAATTAGTTAGTCAAAATATAATCGACATGTAGCCATGTATGTAAAAAAAAAAAAAGAATAATCACATTGGAAAACGATTTACTTCACTCAAACCATATTAAAGAACATTGTTTTCCATATACACTATTTACGTGTCGTCAGGGACGTTTTTTCTAACGCAAACACATGCATTAAGGTTCTTCATGAGACGCATTCAACTAATTAGGTAAAATGATATATTTCATACTCTTTGTTTTTATGCATTGAGCCTAAAGTGACCAACAAGTTTAGGTGTATAACATAATATTGACATCTATTTTTATATGTAGGTATTTCATATTCAAAAGATTTATAGAAAGCGGAAAAAAAGAGGAAAATTTAGAGAAATTGAATAGGACAAAGTAATTGACAGGAAAAAATAGGATGAATATGTTTAGTTTATAATCTTTATATATATTACACATTTTACTCTTATATGACGGTTACTAATATATGTACTACATTATAACTCATTTAACTCTTTTCAGATTAACTAAGAGCACCCGGAGTGGGGGGGGGGGGGGGGGGGGGGGGGGGGGGGGGGGGTTGTGGGGCTCGTTGTCGCCTCACAACGACCGTTGTGGTCGTTACCACTCCGGGCTCCTTCGTTCTCGGCTCGTTGTGAGGAGACCGTTGTCTCCTCAACGAGCCGTTATCGACATTTTTTTTTTTTTACCTAACGGTAATAAATCCGTTAGATTTATTTATTTATTATTATTATTATTATTATTTTTTTTTACCAACCCATTTCACCTATAAATACAACCCCATTTTAACCAAAAAAACCACACCTTCTTTCAACAATCTTATTCTTAATCCAATTCAATCTCATACCCAAACCCAAAAAAATCACAAAATGTCTTCGTCTTCATCAAACGCTCCCCAAACAAACACAAACAATCCCTCGACGCCACAATCACAAACACCATCCGCTTTCGCTAACTTTTTCGGCACAACAAACGCCCTATTTCCAAACCAAATGCCAAACTTTTCGCACAACAATCCCAACAAATTCTAAACACGTATTTAACGCAACAACCTCTACAACCACAATACCCACAACAAATGTTCACTCCCGAACAATACGCCATGCATCAACAACTTTTCTCACAACCCCAAACTTTTCTTCCCCAAACTTTTCCTCCCCAAACTTTTCCAACCCAACAAACACAAACTTTTGTCCCAGAAACCCAAGAAATCGTCCAAGAAACGGACGATGTGGTCGAAGTAACCGCACAACCGTCCACGTCGAAAAAGAAAAAGACGTGCAAAAAGATTGCATGGACGGTCCCAGAGGAGGTCCTTTTGGCGGAGATGTGGTGCTCGGTCTCGGAAGATGAGGGGGTAGGAAACGCCCAACCCGAACCTCGATTTTGGCAACGGATCGTTGAGGGTTACAACAAAGAGGCGGCGAAGCAAGGATTGCCGGAGAGAGGCAAGGAGTCCCTCAACTCCAAGTTTACGGCGATGAGTGCCTTGGTCAAGGTTTTTATCGGCCACCATGCCGAGGCGGTAAGAAATCGAACAAGCGGGACTGACGACCATGCGGTTTACCAAGCGGCTCGGCAAATGTACTATGAGTCCGAGCGTTTGCAGTTTAGGCATGATAAGGCGTGGGATATCTGGAAGGATCACAGCAGATGGCGCGCATTTGTCAAGATAGACCCTCCACTCGATACCGTCAACTTAGACGGCGTTGACGCCGGGGACGATATATTTGCGGATGATGTAGAACAACGACCTCCAGGGAAAAAGAGAGGTAGTAAAAGAAAGGAATCATCCGACGCCTCCGATAAGGCGCAAACATCTTCGTCCTCGACGCTTTGCGGGCTCATCGTGACACACTTGAAGAAGATTACGAAGACGAAGAAGCAAACCGCGGAAATAAAGGCGAAAACCCTCCACCGACAAGAACAAGCGGCTATTCGACAAGAAGAAGCGGCTTACTCTAGTGCACGAAGAGACGATATGATGTTTCTTCGACAAAGCACGGAGGGGATGCCGCCGGCAGAAGCGGCTTGGGTCGAAGCGGAGAAAAATAAAATCCGAGAAAAATACGGGATTAATTAGTTTAGTTTTTATTTGTATTGTTTTAATTATTTATTTTTGTTTTAATTATTTGTAATTTTTTTTTATTTATCTTATGTAATGTTTTAATTATTAAGTTTTAATATTTTATATTCTTTTAATTATTTATTTATCTTTTATTTTTAATGTTTTAAGAAAAAAATTAATAATAATAAAATAATCCCACAACCTCCACAACTCTCCCTATCATAACAACCCAACAATCTCACAACCCACATTCTCACTGCCACGTCATCACCTTTTCCCCCCACAACCTCCACAACCCACATTGTGGCTCATTATCACTCCGTGTGCTCTAAAATTTTTAAGTAAAATCAATTTTGACTTTTCATTGAAATTGACAAGGATTTTTATCCAAGAAACCTTGGTCTAATTTTAAAGAGTCAAATATTTTCTTTAGGCTATTTAAGTCAATTTAAAATATTTTCTTTTATTTGTAGTAAAATAGATTATTGTTTAGTGATAGCGCGGAAAAAGATAAACTTTGACTTGTTAATTTTTGTTTATGTAGATTTTAAGTTATTAGAGAAGACAATGTCATACGTATAATAACATATATATTGGTACGTTTATACCTATGTTTCTTATAGTTAAAATAATATATACACTTTTACGTTTACGTTTATACATATGTTGCTTATAGTTAAAATAATATATCATAGTTTAAATAGAGCGATTTATAAGAAAATTAAACTTATGTTTTTTTTATTTCAGTGGAGATGTAAATGAAAGAGAAAATGTAATTATGTATTGTAAGAGTGTGTAAAATAGAAATAGTCTTTGATGACATCATCAATCTGATCTAACGGCTGAAATCAAAGAAAATAACTTAGCTAACGGACCTTACTTCGCTATGTGACATTTAAGGCCCCTCTTTTATTATATATTAAAGATTAAAGATATGTAACCGAAACTCTTTATTATTTAGCCAAATTGTCAGGATCGTTATGGTTTATGTAAACACAACCACACTTATATAGATCAAGATTATTATAGAAGTTGCAGCGGATAAACACTTTGATATTCACAAGTTTATGATAATCGAATATTGTATATATAAGAACAATAAGAACAATAACACAATAACAATTACCATCAAGCCTCAATCTATTAATCGATGAACAAATTAACAGAAGTACGTGTTTCTCTTAATACAAGGATCTATAAAAGACCTTGAGGCTAAACCTAGCTATTTTAGGAAACATCTAACAACACTAGCCTCAATCAAATTGATCAGAATAGACGTGTTTCTTCTCTTTACAAGGATCAATCTTGACCTTGAGGTTGAACAAAGGGGAACGATCTCAAGTGGTGAGATCGTTTGGTGTTTTCCTAAAGAATAAACATGATGAAAACCACACATTTAAAATGTCTAGGGATCTCTTTATATATAGAGTCTCCTACGACTTACATAAGGAAACCTAGTTATATTAGGAGACTAATTCTTTTAGATCTTGATCTTGAAAAGCAAGTCTTCCATAACCCTAGCCGTAGTAGTAACTGAGTTGCAGTAGTAACACCATCGTGCAGTAGTAACTAGCTCTTGCAGTATTAACCAGATAACCTTGCAGCAGTAACTTCATTGTGTAGTACTAACTGTTGTATGCAACGCAACTCTAGGATAACAATCCCAACCATTTAATCCTAACACAAATTATAACTAAAAATCATTATTAGTTAGTCAAAATATAACCGACATGTAACCATGTTTATAAAAAGAGAATAATGACACTGGAAAAAAGATTTATTTCACCCTATCCATACTAAGGAAAATTGTTATCCATATAGACTATTTACGTGTTCTCGTGACGTTTATTCTAAGACAAACATATGCATTGAGGTTTTTAATGAGACGCATTCAACTAATTAGGTAAAATGATATCTTTGATCTCTTCATTTTTATCATTAAGCCTAAAGTTACCAAAACGTTTAGGTGTATAACATAATATTGATATCTATTTTTTATATAGGCTTTTCAAATTCATAAAAGTTATAGAAAGCGAAAAAAAGAGAGAGAAATCTAGAGAAATGTAATAAGACAAAGTAATTAACACTTACAAAATCCGATGAAGATATTTAACTAATAAAAAAAAATTTATGTTATAGGGTGTTTTGGATATATTTTATTTTTAGACTACGAAATAGTTTGAGTTGTCATACAAATTGGAAAAGATGGAAATATACAGTTTATGTAAACCTTTAAGTGACAAATTATATTCATTCTTATATCAAAAAAAAATTAGCAGTAAGTTAACATATTTTAATTTTGTATCTTTTTGAAGTAATTAAATACCTAAATTCCTCATATTAGCTTTTACGCACATTTTAATAATGTTTATTTGCAACATCACATATAACGTCCATCATATAACACGAATATGTTGGTAGTTACTAATAATTAGTATCATCGATAGTGAGCAATCTAACCAATGTAACTATCACTAACTAATATCATAGTAACAATTTGACAATCACTAACGAATAGTTGTCATTTTCATTAGATTTCAATATGTGAGTCTCCCTTGTTATTCGAGTAAAGTTCATATTTTAGCTCTAAAACTTTATGTATAAAGGGTGAGGTTTCTAATTATGAAAAGTCGGCATTTATTAGTTTAAAGTTGTTTATTCAAAAACATATATAATCGAGATAGGGTACACCTCAATTCATAACCCGGTTATATATGAACGGCCGAAATGTTATAGATACGTTAATAAATACTTAAATAGTATTGATTTGTTATTATAATTTGGCTAACTTCACAAACTAGTAGGACCGATTGCCTGTCGAGCCCAATCAAGAAAGAGTCGCGTCATCTGTATGAATCGAATCAAAAGTGGATTTACTAATAAAAAGGTATTCGGACATAGCAAGAGGAATTACTTTCAAAGCTCCTACAAATGGACCACCTTTTGGTCCAAAAATTCTCGTTGTGGACATTAACACTTTAATCAACCATTTTTGTCAAGTAAACTTTAGATGTGGGATCACATTTGAATTTGTAACTAATTCCTAACATATCCTTTGTGATAATGACACATATGGTGACAATTTTCCCCAAGTATATGGCATTAGTATACATGAGAATATGTTTCGTGTTTATTACTTCATTTTAGATATTAGACAACATTAATCATGGTGCTATTTGGTCACATCATAATTTTCTAGTTGTAACCCGATAAATGTAACCGATGTGAAAGGGTTTTGTCCTTCAATCCGTTTTTCGTGATATTAACACCAGTGCGATATACAAAAAACCTTTGTTGAAGGATGATGCATTGTATGATTAAACTGTTTGGACATTCTTTTTAACGTTATTTATAAATTAAACCACGTGAAGTTATTTCACGTGTTACAACTTACAAAGACCAAGTAGAAGGCGTTGAGTAAGGACATGGTATACCACCATCCTCGATGATCATAAATAGGACCGATAGAGTGGCGCATATAGATTTGCAGCCTCGTAAATGATCAAACCATAAATCATGAATATTTTCATAAAATTGGATAAAATTTTGAATAAATGTAAGAGGTATTAATTTCAAATCTTGTTGAAGATAATCACCTTTCAATAAGTTATTATCAAAATAAAACAAAAATAAAAAAAAATTAAAACATAGGTGATATAAAAATTCCTAAGGAAAATAATATTTTATGACTCTTTACTTTCATTCGTCTTGCATGGAAAAATTTATAAAACTACCATCTTTTTGGAAACGGTGATCAAAACTACCCGTGTTTTGAAACGAGTTTCAAAACTACCCCGTTCGCTGTTTGTAACCGCGAACCTTAGTTTTAGCTGTTGGGTCGTGGTTGCCAGTAGCGACCTCTGTGAAGAAAAAGAAAAAAAACTATTTAGAGGGGTCGCGTTTGCTACTAGCGACCCCTGTGAAGGGTTAAAAGCCCATGCATTTTACGTAAACCATTTGCTATATATACCATATACACCAACTTAAAACACACCAACATACACATAATGTTATAAGTTTAATGCTAGTTGACCGGTTTTATGTTATAAGTTGAATGCTAGTTGACCGGTTTTATGCTAGTTGTTGACCGGTTTAATGTTATAAGTTTATGTTATACTGTATTTAACAATATTTTTATTAACTATATAATAATAATATGTTTTAAGTTTATGTTATGATTTATGTTATGATTTATGTTTATAATGTTATAAGTTTATGTTATAATTTATGTTTAAAAAAACACATTGTTAAAAAAATTGTAGCTAGGATGAACATTACAAAAACATAATTTAAAAAAACAGTAACATAAATAACATTACAAAAAAACATTGTTTAAAAAAAAATTACAAATCTCTAACGTCGACGACCACGATGAACTTGAGGATTCGGGTCACTTGGGGTATAACAATCTGGCGGTTGATGTTCTCTTTGCGGATACCGTCGATTACCATCTTCATTGTCAAAGTCAAACCCCTGATAGTGTACAGGTGAAAAGTCACGGTTTTGATGACTCGATTCACCTCCTCGATGTTGCATCGCTGGTGGGGATGTCAAATAGTTATAATTATAACCCTCGGGCGTAGGCGTAGGGGTATAATCCAAAAGTGACAAAAAACCTCCAGAAGGGGATAACTTTGATTCGGAAATTCGAAGGGATCGGGATCCTGACTCTGGAATGGCATTGAATCGTGAGTCGGATAGTACATCGAAGTATCAAAGTTAACCCCATGCGATGGTTCCGGGTTAGAGGGACCGGCCTCGTCCACGTTAGAACGTGGCTGTGCACGCCTTCGAGGGGCATCTCTTTGGAACACCTGTTGGGGTACCGGGTCATAGTGGTCCATATAATGACTCGGCAGGTGTGAAAATCGTTCATCACTATTAATCTGACCCATATACTGCTGAGACAAATTTTCACCCCCCTGATGCCATCTTGTCATACCATCCATCTGCATTTAATTTTTTTAACTTGGTGTTAACATTTTTTTAATTAATATATGTAAAATAATATAAAAGTTGATAAACATATCAGAAACTCCCGTTGTTCACCAAGAGGTTGAAACCCCTGTGACGTCGACCCTGGCTTAGTGATATAAAAAACAGTTCTAGGATGAAACCATGCAATATATTCAGGGGACGGACTAAAATCATTCACGTAGTATGATATTTGAAGATTCGCATATCGTCCGACCCACGCGTCAATGTAGTCTTTGTGTTCATCCGCCCAACTATGATTAAACCTACCACTGCGAGATACAGCGTGTAAAACTCTACAATCATTGTCACTAAATAACGGGGGACCCGGTACATCCTGAAACATACGAAATTGCCGCATTACTCTAGTCACCGGGTGAGGTTCGACAATCTCCCAACACACGAGATACGTTTCACATCTCCAATTTTCAGAATCTATTGTACAATATGCTGGAAGTTGTTGTAGAATACCCTCGTATGGAACCCAGTTAAACTATACACCAAAAAAATATTTATTAATAAATAGGATATATAATAAAATATATTATTTAATTAGGATATATAATTAAATATATTATTTAATTAGTTAACTTAGTTACCTCGTGTGTGGTCAATGCTGTAAGTTGTGATCGACATGCTGTCAAAACATGTGATGTAACTCTACCAAAATTTCTCTCCGCATGTTCGTCTCCAAAACTGTTATTTTATTTAAATCATATCATAAAATTATTAATAGAAAATATATAAAAATGCACCTTTATTTAGCTTTTTCAAATCTATATTATTATTATTATTATTATTATTATTATTATTATTATTATTATTATTATTATTATTATTATTATTTCGCACATCATACAAAAATAAATGAATACCAAAATTTCTCTCCGCATGTGATTCAATTATTCCTTTTTATTATATACTTTTACTATTTTCTACTTAATAAATTATAATAAATTAATTTTAATATTTCTAAAATATAACAAAGAAATTTAAAGGAATAAAGTTTATTTATAATTAAACATAGTTGTATTGCCATTAATTAGATATGGAATGTGAATGAATAATATAACCCATCTTTGTTGGTAGGTTTAGTCAAAAGGATTCGAATAGTGACAAATAAGTTATTAAAAGTTTGATACTTAAGTATAAAAAAAGATTAAATGACTAAAGCGATAAATTTATAAAAGTTTGAAGATTAGATTATTATTAACCTCCATATAATTACGAATTTTTTTTGTGTTTGATTAATAAGTATTACTATTTTCATTATAACTTTTACTAATTAATACAATATATTTTTAGACTTTTGTTAAACATAGCATTTGGTAATATTTTTAAAACATATATACACGAATAATTATATTGTCTATTAATTATAACTAACTCTTTATTTATATAAGTGTTCATATATTTATAAATAAACGCTTTTATTTAAAACATTATTATATGTATCTAAATATGATATAGATAGTTTAACAACTATAGTTAATAAACTTATATATTTTTCTATATTATAATTTATGAAATTCATGATTTATATATAGTTTTAATAGCATTTTAGTAGGTAAAAGTAACTTAGATAGTACTTGAATAATTTTAATTGTTTCTACTATACTTTTTTTAAGCAATGTTCCTTTTTTAATACATAAAAAAAAGAAAGTTTCAATATATTGGATGATTTTTTAACGAACATATAAACGGATGAAAATTGTTCACAATTGGATGATTTTTTAACGAACATATAAACGGCTAAAATTAATGAAATACAATTTAATAATAATACATTAAAAAAAATTAAGTAAACATACCGTCCACCGTAAGGTTCTGTACCAAAATTATAATGCGTATTGGTAACCGTAGGTGCCAAACTACTTATCCGTGTCCAAGCCCAAAGCTGCAACAAACCCATAGGTCCGCAAGTATCGGATATGTCTGGTTTTGTTGCTTTGCATAATCTTCGATACAAATATGCAAGAATGGCACTCCCCCAACTTAACTGACCCGAACTTTCCAAATCCTCTATGTTTTGTAAATAACATAGAGGAACTCTGTTACCGGAAGTGTTGGTTAATAAACAACCACCAATCATATGCAAAATAAAAACCCGAGCCCTCTTCATATAAGCATCGTCAGAAGCGTTGCTGGGTAGCTCTCTGAGGATCTCCTTTAGTAAAGATGACATTTTAATCGACCCTTTTAGAACGTCACTTGACAAGGGCAGAAACCCCAACAAATCTGCACAGTTATTTCTCCATTGATCAATGGAGAGTTTCAAATCCGTACCGGTAACAGCACCTCCGGTAACCCTAAAACCCCACAAAACTTGAACATCCTGCAGGGTCACGGTTGCTTCCCCGATACGTGGGAAGTGAAATGTGTGGGTTTCGGGCCGCCACCTTTCCACCAATGCCGTTACCAAAGCGTTATCTATTCGGCGGTTTCCAATAGAAAAAAAGCCTCCAAACCCAGCAACATCAATAAAGTGTCGGACGCGGTCATGTATGTTTGTTGTACGAACAGCAATCCAAAACTTTTCATCTCCACGCCTAACGGTCAAAGTGTTGGTGGAATCTATTGAACCATTAAACAAGAATGTAGCCCGATGGTCATGGTTTAAGTGTAACAATGATGGATCAATTGGACCGGGGTTTAGGTTTCCAGCCATGATAACGATAAATAATAAGGTTATAACGATTATAGGAGAATGTGTGTTTGTAATAGTTTTGTGTGAATGTTTTCGTGAATGTTAACGTGCATGGCATGGGGTTTTTATAGATGATTGATTTGGTAGAAAATTGAATTCGGTAAGGTTGGGAGATGAAAATTGAATTCGGACGGTTGAGGGTTCGCTTTTTGTAACCGCGACCCTTATAAAGGGTCTGACTTTTCTCTGACTTTTCTCTGACTCGCATTAATGATTTATTGGAATATGCTGATGGTTCGCCCTTCGTAACCGCGACCCTTCTAAAGGGTATTTAATTCTCTGACTTTTCGGGTGGTTGCAAATTTGTTTAAATTGATGTTTAATTCGGTGGTTGAAAACAATAAGAATACTGACTTTTCTAAAATAATTTCATATAACTAATTCATATTCATAATGAAAACAATAAGAATAATGTTTTTATTTGATTTTTAACATATGATTATTAAAACAAAGTGTTTATTATTGGTAGATTAACTCTTTTAAATAGAAACATGTTTTTTATGTATTTATCTACATTGTTATTAAATCACCAAAATATTTACATTTATCTATAAAATAACTATAAAAAGTAAAAAAAAAAATAATAATAAATTCGGTAGTTAACATAATAATAAATTCGGTAGTTAACATTAATAGTGAACATAAATACTGGTAGTTGGGGGTTAGAATAAATAAACAGAGTATCAAAGACACACTTCTAAGATTCGAAGCCAGGACCTATATTATCACGAAAGACTATCACCAACACCCATCTACCACTACACCAACACTAACTTGTTTGAAATTTATCCTAACACAATATTATTATTATCTATAATACTGTATTTAACAATTCAAAAACCTTAACCTTTTTTTTTTTAAAAACACAAAGTTACCAACTTTTTTACCAAAACTTATTATTATGAATTGTTATTTAATTAATTATGAAAAAATATTATTAAAAGGATAAACAAAATATTTTGGTTACTTTGTTTGTTTTGAAAAAGGTTAAGTGTTAGTGTTTAGGGTTAATTATTTATGTACTGTGATGATTTTTATGAAAATTTTCAAATTGTGTTTTGTTAATATGTTATTGTTTTAGAGTTTGTAAAAGTTAGATTTTTATTTTTGGTTTTTTTGGTGTATTTTATGCTATGTACAAAATGCCAAAAAATCATTTTGTTTAGTTTTTTTTTTTAAAAATGGTTAAGTGGTAGTGTTTAGGGTTAATTATTTATGTAATTTGATGATTTTTATGAAAATTTTCAAATTGTGTTTTGTTAATATGTTATTGTTTTAGAGTTTGTAAAAGTTAGATTTTTATTTTTGGTTTTTTTGGTGTGTTTTATGCTATGTACAAAATGCCAAAAAATTATTTTGGTTAGTGTTTAGGGTTAATAAAAACATATTAAACAAAAACAATACATATCATTAAATATAAAAAAAACCATATTAAACAAAAACAATACATATCATTAAATAAAAAAAAATTACATTTTACGTTTTGCATATAGTACATTTGCCATCCTTCTCCTGAAATCAACTACTTGTTCATTGGATACGTCAGCTCTAACTACACTTGAGGCTTCACCAGTGACCATGTAGTGAATAAACATACATACAAACACAGCAGAGTTTTCTTTACTACCCGGATATTGACTTACAATTTTGTAGTAAAGATGTGCATCATACCCAGGAGGAGGTTCCCGTGTTGTTGGTCCGATACGTTTTGCAGAGTAATAAAACCAACAAATGTATTTAACGTAAAATAATAATAATTCTTGCATATAAACGGCCGGATGTGCAGATTGCTCACGGTCGTAAATGCTCAACTCATTGGAATCAATTTTATACTCAAGAAGAAACCAATAACCCCCAAGGGTAGATACTGGAATAAGGACTTAATCAACGTTTCTCCAGCCTTTGTATGGTTTTTTTTGTCCAAGGTAAATTTCAAAGTTTTTGCCCCAATTATGATGATTTAAAAAATCATTATGAAACGATATAGGCATTATTGCATACCTGGTTCTTTTGCCTTGTGGTTCCCTTTCTTCCCTCTCTACTAAATTTCGATGCACCACCTGTGATCGCCTTATCCATGCATCGACATGCTGAAAATAAGCGGAAAAAATTAAAGTTATTAAAAATTATAGTTATTAAAAAAATAAAATAATTGTAAATAAAAAACTTACAGTTTCCGACAATTCGTTGTCTTGCGTAAATCCTAACAGAACGCCCCAAAACGTTCTGGAACACTCTACATTTTCTGGTAAACAACTAATTAAACAATATTGGTCTTCTTCGTTTTTTCCTCTGTCACCTTCAAGGAAAAATTGCTCAACACTCTCAGCTGGTATAATAGCTTGAGAGATGTTGACCGCATCTACATCTTCGTTTACGTTGCAAATTCGTTGTATAAAGTCATTTTTCTCTTCTACTTGAAGATCAATCCGACTTATCAACTCGTCACATTTGGACGTATTTTCCCAGTCTTTCACGCACTGGAGACGAAGGTGGTTGAGATAATCTTGTTCTAAAATTGATAGGTTTGGATCATCTTGAATTGATTGTATGAGTTGGGTTTTTTCGTTATCAGCTTTCTGGAAACTTTTGATAAGGGAGTTTAGTTTTTCCAAACGCTTTTTATCTTCTTCTATATGTTTGAATACGGTGTCGAGGATATTGGAGGTAGTGGAATAAGAATTACTAGATGAAGCCATGCTTACGAGAATTTCAAATAAGTGTGGAGTGTTTTAAGTTGTATGAAAATATATGTTGGTAAGTTTGTGTAAGTTATATGGTGTATATATAGGCAGATTTTTCAACGGTGTAAGTTACCCCTCACATGGATCCCATCACAAACTCTATAAAAAGAAAACACCACACCTAAACTCTATATCAAATCTCTATAATTCCATCACAAACTCACCAAACACAAAGTTATAACATAAACTTATAATGTCTCGTATTCCAGCAGATTTCTTAACACCTAAAATATATTTACCATTCTCGGGCGCTCCATACTTTGGTCGTCACTTTTTACACAAATCCCTCTTTGAAGACAATGAAGATTCAAGCACTAGTTCAGTAGGATCTAATGTTCCAGTTTACGACGTTATAGTTATCCCTGATGACGAAGACGATGATGACAACATTGTGTCTCCACCGAGCAGCGAAGAAGCTGCCAAAATCAACGCACCGTTGCCGACCGTTGTTGAGAAGGATATGAAAAAAAAAAGAGAAAAAAGACGAGTTTGTCACATGTTGTTACTTAAATGATAAAGAGTATTGGTTGAAAATAAACGATAGCATGAACGGCTGGGTGGATTATTAGTGTTTTTGTAATGTTCTTTATATTAGTTGTTTTTAATTATCTTTTTATTATTAGTTTTTTTTTTAATTATGGTTTTTAATTATGTTTTTGTAATGTTCTTTATATTAGTAATGTTTTTTATATTATTGTTTTTTTAATTATCTTTTTATTATTAATTTTTTTTTGTATTATAGTTTTTTAATTATGTTTTGATATGTATGAGGTTAAAAAAAAAGAATCTATCTGATATGTATGAGGTTAAAAAAAGGAATCTATCTGACTCGTAATAGTTAAAGCTGGTATTAGGTTTTGTTTTAAAAGTAGGTATGTTAAAGGGTCGCTAGTCCTACATACGATCCATGTACTCCTAATAGTTAAAGCTGGTATTAGGTTTTGTTTTAAAAGTAGGTATGTTAAAGGTTCGCGTTTCCTAACAGCGATCCATGTACTCCTAATAGTTAAAGCTGGTATTAGGTTTTGTTTTAAAAGTAGGTATGTTAAAGGTTCGCGTTTCCTAACAGCGACCTATGTACTTGTCTGGCTCCTGAAAAGTTAAAGCTGGTATTAGGTTTTGTTTTTATTAAATTTATGTTCATGGGTCGCATCTGGGACCTGCGACCCATGTACTTTTTGGTCAACACTGGTTTTGGTTTTCAATTATGGGAATATTGAAATATTCGACGAAAATTTCAAATTTTCTTTACAAATAACATCATTTTTTATATGTTTTTGTATAGATTCATATCAATTTTTTACAAAATTCATTTTCGTTTATAATTTTCTACTAAGTTCATATCAAATTTCTTAAAATATGTCTTTATCTCGTCCATTTATGGTGCATTTATATTGGGGAGGTAATGTAAGATATGAAAACGGTTTTATTTACGGCGATGATTTAACAAGAACTACAACGATTGTTATGTCTCGCCATTTGAGTTTTGAAGAGTTCGTTGATTTAATCTACGGTTATATTCGGGTAGACAAAAACTCCTTTAAATTGGAGTTATTACTTTGTTATGTTTACCTAAATATGCCTCAAGTTATCGAATTATGGGGCAATGATAGTTTAGCAACTATGTTTTTTTTATCTGACAGAGATGAAAATTTTTGGGGTCAAATTCATGTTAAAATTGAGCCATTATTTACATCTCAGCAGTCAACCTTCCAAAGTCAACCTTCTTTCCAACAATATCCGACAACCATCCAAAATCAACCTTCCTTACCAGAGTATCCGTCAATATTGCAAAGTCAACCATCTTATCATGAACTACCAACAATATCAACCAACCCACTACAAACCGTCACAGACGATGTCGATAGAGCTGGTTTTGAGAACTCAGATGCATGTAGCTCAGAACACAGTGAAGATACAGAGGAAGAACCAGTTGGTGGTGACGAATCAGAAGATGACCAAAATGATGCAGTTCATGAAGAAGAAGTCGGTGGTGGCCAATACGAACAAGCCGAAGATGATTACATGCCAGACTTTGAGGACGAGGAACCACTTGATGTTTGGAGCCAAGAAGAGAATAAAATCCGGGTTGGAATGACTTTCAAAAATAAAAAAGAAATCCAACATGCGGTAAGGCTTTGGTCTGTTTCTCAAAACAGGGAGATTTGGGTTAATAAAAGTGAACCCAGATTATTCAATGCAAGGTGCCGTAGTCGTAAACCGGGTTTTACTCAAGTAGCCGGGGCACCTGCTTGCAATTGGTATGTACGTGCGGTGAAGAAGTTTAACCATCACAACTGGACTATAAAGCGTTGGGTAACCTCTCACAACTGTTATGGTACGGTCACTCGCAATAACAACCGATCCATCACCTCACAAATGATTGCTTCTCTCATCAAGCACTCAGTTACGTTAGATGTCGCCTACCCGATAAAACACATTATGGCCGATATAAAAAACTCTCAGAATGTCGACGTTACTTACCAAAAGGCCTGGCATGGTAGGAAAAAGGCAATTGAGAGTATACACGGTAGTTGGCAGAGTAATTTCTCGGAGTTGCCTTCGTACATTGCAGCATTAAAGGCTACAAACCCAGATACCATCGTGGAGTGGCAACATCATCCACAATATTCAGACGATGGATACGTATTCAAATACGTATTTTGGGCGTTTGGACCTGCTGTTGAGGCATTTAAATTCTGCCAACCGGTGATGTGTGTTGACGGTACACATCTGAAAGGATCGTACAAGGGTAAGTTGTTAACGGCTGTTACAAAGGATGCTAACAATCACATATTTCCGTTCGCGTTTGCCATTGTCGATGAGGAAACGATGGAAAGCTGGTGTTGGTTTTTTCAGCAGTTAAGGACTCATGTTGTTGCGGACAGAAAATTGTGTGTCATATCCGATAGACACAATGGTATAATCCACGCTATGGAAAATCTTCTTGGGTGGATGCACCCTTTTGGATACCATCGTTTTTGTCTGCGACACGTGAGAAGTAATTTCACAAAGAAATATAAAACCACTGCAATGAAGAAACTTTGTTGGGCGATAGGAAGTACCACACAAGCAAGAAAGTATGTCGAAAGCATAGACGATATGGTGCATCTCGACGCAGAAGCATGGAATTATCTTGACGAAATCGACAGAAGTAAGTGGACACTTCTTTATGACGAGAATCATCGAAGGTGGGGTTGGTTGACAACGAACATTGCGGAGTGTTTCAACAATGTTTTACGGGGAGCGAGACTTTTGCCGATAAAGGCCCTCATTGATTTTACATTCAACAAGTGCGTCGATCACTTTAGAATACACGCCCAAATCGCAAGGACCTGTGATACACCGTTGCCCCCTCGTATGTGGAAAATGTTCACCGAACGTGAGGTATATGCACGACGGCATAATATTACCGAGTTTAATTACGAAACGGGGGTTTATAGAGTCGAGTCACGGTTCAATCCAAACGATACGGGCGGAAACGTTTGCACTGTGAATTTTGGAGGGAGAAGGAAAACTTGTACGTGTGGAAAATGGCAAAATCATAGATTTCCATGTTCACATTCTATGGCAGCGATTCGACATAGAGGTGAACAACTTGCTAATCACGTAAACAAGGTTTACAAAACGGAAACGTACAAAAGAATGTATCGTTCCAATTTTCAACCACTTCCGCACGTTGCTTATTGGGTAGATCCGGGTTGGAAGATTCAAGCGGATCTCTCTCGTTTTTCAAGGTCAAGAGGACGCAGACGTACGAATAGAATACGTAACGAGATGGACGTTCAACCTATAGATGCCCCTCGAAGGTGTACCGCTTGCAATCAACCGGGTCATAACATTTCAACTTGTAATAATAACTAATCTTTATTTTATGAACTTTTTGGTATTTAAATTTCGTTATTATAACCAATCTTTATTTTATGAACTTTTTTGGGCTATTATGAACTTTTTGGTATATAATCTACAATTTATTGTATATAACATATTGAAAATAATTAACTTTTTTTTTTGGTGAAAAAACACAATTTATCAAAATCTAATTCTAAGGTAAAATATAACAATTTCCAACCTCGTAAATCATTATTTTATAAATGGTTTTGATAAAAGTGTTTGAGTTTGTGTATGTTGGTGTGTTTTAAGTTGTGAAAATGTGTGTTTTTGTGTGTGTGTAAGTATTATGTGTATGTTGGTGTGTTTTAAGTTGGTGTATATGGTATATATAGCAAATGGTTTACGTAAAATGCATGGGCTTTTAACCCTTCACATGGGTCGCTAGTAGCAAACGCGACCCCTCTAAATAGTTTTTTTTTCTTTTTCTTCACAGAGGTCGCTACTGGCAACCACGACCCAACAGCTAAAACTAAGGTTCGCGGTTACAAACAGCGAACGGGGTAGTTTTGAAACTCGTTTCAAAACACGGATAGTTTTGATCACCGTTTCCAAAAAGATGATAGTTTTATAAATTTTTCTCTTGCATGAATTTAACGCATTATTTACCGTTTCAAATTTATTTTATTTTTGTTACATATGGGAGAACATTAATAAATAAAATTTAATGCATTAACCGTTTCTTTTCGATCCTTTTTTTTTCCAATCCGAGTCGACTCAACGATATGAGCCTGTGAGGTGCATTAACTGCTAATTAACTAACTGAGTTGACACATTGAGGTGGCTGAATGATTTTAGACTATGACGGTAAAACGAAGGAGACAATAGAAGATCGTTGGTGCGGAGATACAATAGAGGCACGAAGATGATGTAGCGAAAACACAATTTTGGCCCCAACATGATGATGTGTTGTAGACACAACTGTTGGAAAAGAAAACATATCATATACGGAAATATAATATGGACGTGGTCGTGTACTATTACTATCTATAATCTATACATTATTAATAGATACTTACCCTTTTGAATTTAAAGAATTTGTTAATTGTACATCACTTAAAGCGTTATAGTTAAAGTTCTCATATAACTGAACATTTAATAAAAAAGTTTTGTTATATGGTGTCCAGTGATATCGGTTATTAATATTTAATTTTGTTTAATTAAACTTAAAATTTCCAGTAAGATATTTTTCAATTTGATTACGGATAGTGTGTAAATATCTATTCATATATTATATGAGAAAGGATATTGATAACGGATGTTACAATAAATTTTATTTAATTATATATTAATAAATATTCATCACTCGATTTTTGGAATTATCAGTATATTTGTTGATACAATTTTTTTTCTTCATGTCATACTAGGGCTGAGAAATACCGACCGAAACCGACTGGCCCGACCGAAACCGATAATACCGACCGAAACCGAAACCGAAATATGTGCATCCGGGGCGGTAGTCGACGGAAGTATTCACCGTTTTCGGTATTCGGGTCGGGTCGGTAGAAATACCGACCAAAACCGAAATGGCCCGACCCAACCCGAAATATAATCAGTCATTTAGGGGTTTTTGTTGCTTAGGTCTGTTGCCTGCTCAGGTCCCCTTGTGAGGTAAACAAATTCATTCTCTATTGGTCACATCTCGGTTTTGTGTTTATGAATTCGAATGATTGCTTAATTTACTGATAAATCGGATCTATGTTTATGTATTTTTGATATTTTTGGTTTTGAAGATTTATTGTTTGAATTTGAGATATAATTGATGAAATCGAAGTATAGGTATTGTTCATAAATTTAGGGGTTTTTTTGAGGATTCGAAAGTATGTGAATTTTATTGTTTTTTTGGATATTAAAAGTTAGTTAGATTTTTGTTTTCTAATCTGTCATATCTATGAATTTGGGAATTAAAGTGTATTATGATTTTGTTTGAACAGGAATGTGGTTCATGGGAGTGACAGCCCTGAAAATGGGAAGCGTGAAATAGGTAAAGACCACTGCTTTCCGTGCAAAAAAATATAATGTAAAGTAAATCGTTTAAGTTATTACATGAGCATCTTATATTTGTGTTCGTTTTTATGACACCTCTATGGTTCAAAGAAGGTGAATAAGCTGATTGGACATCAGTTCAGGCTCCATGGCTGATTGAATGATGAGCATCCGTGACAACTAATTTATAATAGAGCCATTCGGTTATAAACTTCTTTTGCAACTGATTAATGTATGCGAGGCAGGTCATTTTTGGGGTCTAGCCATGTGTTTAGTGGGGCTGCATCCTTCACCAACTTTCGTGCCCTGTTTTTCCCCACAGATATCGGAAATTCATCATCTAAATACTGTGATAAATACTGTGACACTCAGGGGACGATGATGTATCATCGCTCACATTTTGCAATAACACAGTTAACTAGTATAAATAGGTCGATTTGCCTTTAACATGTGTATATGCATATAGAAAACATCTTCTTCAATATATTTTAACATATAGCCTTGAATATAGGTCGATTGCATTAGTTTTCTAAATGGAGGATCTAGTGTTACAGAAAGTTCGTGTAAATGGTCAACTTCAATAGCACACGTGGAGAGTACAAGGTGCCATGTTTGAACTTGAACTTGAATTTGAACTTGAACTTGAACTTGAATTTGAATTTGATGTGTGTTTTTCGGTATTTTCGGTATTTTTCGGTTTTTTTCGGTCGCAATACCGAACCGACCGAAGCAAATTCGGTTCGGTTTCGGTTTGATGTTTTGCCTATTTTCGGTTTCGGTATTAATCGGTATCGGTTCGAGTCGGGTCGGTATTGGCCCGATGCTCAGCCCTATGTCATACTCATATTCAAATAGGGGTAGATTCATTAGGGATTTCATTAAACATAAAAAGTTAAGAATTTAAATTTCTCCGATCTAATTTCGTCTACATGGGGTTTTAATTTAGAGATTGTTTTGTTCATCTTCTCATGTCGAACTCGAGTTCTTTCGGCCATCTATTTGTTATAATCTTGTAGGTCACATTATCTTTTATTATATTTATTTATTTTTCTTTTATTTTAGATTGAAAAACCAAATGTGATTTTCATATAAAAAAATTAAAAAAAAAAGTAAAAATTAAAGAAATAAATAAAACAAATTAAAAAAAAATTAAGAAAATAATAATAATTAAATAACCAAATAAAAAGAAATAATATGTTAAACACATATTACAATATGTTACAATTCTATAAAAATAACATACACTTCATGAGTTGAGGGATCCGGATATTATGACCACATAAAGCTATCATATTTTTAGAGTCTTCGATTTTCAAATATTTTAATATAGAACTTAGCTTTAAACTTATATATTAATTAAATAAGGATATTTCTTAAGTTTATTTCATAAATTTACTAAAAGTTACCGATATTTATAAAAATTTGGATTATGTTAATTTCCCTTATCATGTTGTTTAATTTTCTTTCACTTTTAAAACCTCTTATTTAATTGCGTACCATGCTATCCAAATCCATTTGCCGGCCAACCACTTCATATTGTATAACCAATTTAAAGTCTTTCATTTGATATCTTCGGCAAACATTGATTTTCGGTTACCATATATTCCCGACATAGGTATACCCATGTATCTGGAATTGGGTCAGGTGTTTATTCTAGATCTAGTTGTGTATAGTGTTTTTCTTGAATATTGTAATCTTCGGTTATCCTAAACATAATTTAGTTGAAAGCATTACAAATTCAAGCACATCATTCCTCATATCTTCATTTAATTTTAAGAAAAAATCACAAATAATACTAAATACATGAAAAGATTTTTCCAAGACCATTTTATCACGAAAAATAAGATTGACAAGATATAATCTCTCATATAGAGACGAGAATGTGAAACGACACATATTTATTTTCACTTCCAAAAGAACATGGGGAAAACTTTTTCGCAAATCAAATGATTATTGGTAAGATAAAATACATAAGACTAGTATTTTCATAAATTTCTCTACATTTTATTTTATCAAGTATCATTTTTCTAATTCACTATTATAAATGTTAAATTGGGATAGATATAGGCAATAGTCAAATCGATTTGAAAATAAAAGCAGACAAAAAGACTTCGAAATTTATATATTTTATTTATTTATATCCACAAATAAAAAAGCTAAAAAAAAGTCCAAAAAAGACTAAAAATAACTCTAAATTTTATCACCATCATCATCATCATCAAATATGTCTTTTCCACGTCATCATTTTCCGGCCACCACACACAGCATCAATCCTAGTCTTGACATTTTCAAACTCCGATATCCGGCAAGGAATCGTAATCCCTCCGGGATGATCATGTCCATACTCCTCCTCCGCTTTCCTCAACAAATTCCCAAACAAAGGATGATTTATATATATCACCGGCACCAACACCCTCTCATAATCCCCGTCATCTTTTCCGACATACACCGCCATCTTCCCTTTCGGAACCGGTTCCACATCCAGATCCTCCTGCCGGAATTTCAAATAACCTTGATTCTTACAACAAATAGCTCTTGCTTTTGCTTTAATTCGAGCACCCCATTTTATAAAACTTGATAAAGATCGGGTTGACGGGTTTAGTCTTTGGTAACGTGAAGCCGAGTGTGTTCGCCGGCGGAATAATGAAATGACTCTGTGTTTGATCAAAAAACCTCGAATTTTCTTCATTTTTTCAAGAAATTGGAAATTAGAGATGGGATTTGAAAAAGATTGGATTTTGATTTAGGGAAAATGGCCATGGGTTTGCTAAGCGAAACAGAGTGAGACGGATTTCGGAAAGAGAGATGAGTATGTTCTGCATGATCCAAATTAAGGTTTTGATGTTATCATTTTTTTTTCTGATTTATGGATTGTGTGAAACAGAGCACCGAGTTTGATGATGTAGTGTGTGTGTGTGTGTGAGAGAGAGAGAGAGAGAGAGAGAGAGAGAGAGAGAGAGAGAATGCAATGAATTAAATAGAAGAAAATAGAGAGTCAAATATATAGAGAAATTCAATGATCAAGTGTACAATAGATATTTGATTCCACGTGTTATTTTCGAAAATAGTGCAAAATAAATACTTTTGTTTTCTTTTATTTAATGTTTATTATTATTTGTCTTATGAATATGTGGAGTTTATTATGTTGGAAATTCAAGAAGCTTCTATGTTGTAAAAATAAAAAAAATAAAAAAAATGCATATTATGAGTATTTATTTTGAGACAGTTTCAGTTTAAAATTTGATATTTTGAGTTTTGTGGTTTTAATTAACAAAATTAATTGAAGTCAAGTGTAACTTATTAGTGAGGTGCAAACATAACAAATAAAATTATAAAGTCTTGAATTTGTAAAAGTGATATTTCATAAGTTTATAATTTGATAAATTTAAGCTAATTTTTTTCGACTTACGAGTTTATCAAATTGATTTAGTTTATTACATATTTGAATGAAAAGTTGGAATACATTTCTCCATAATTTATCCTCAAAAACTCTAAATTTAAAGAAAAATCTGGTTTTTGAGCTAACATTGGAGATGTTTTTAGAATTTAAATTGAGAGATATTTTAGATTATAATAAAACAGTGAATTTGAAAACCAATTCCGAGGACGTGATTAAACACTTTGATTAAGAAATATTAGCTCCCTTAACATACGCTAATGGTTACATACAACGATAGAATCGATTAGCATTTTTGACACTCTTAATTAATTTTCATGTATTTATGAGTTGGGTATTATGTAGATGAAAGAAAGCAACTGAGTGTGTGCATACGCAACCCTTGATCCTTAATTTATAACCCAATTATTTTGGAAACAGAATTTAATATATAAAACGTATTTATAAATATTGCACAAAATGTGTAATAGTATAAATATAGATTTCATATTTTTAAACACCAACTAAGAAACCTTTATAAAGTAAACTTTTAAATACTTTCAATATTCAATATCAATGATAATAATAACAACTAGTGGACCATATTAATAGGCTCACCTGTAATTAATATTCTAAAGTTAAATTAATAAGAAAATCTCATCGAAACTGAACAAATATTCAACGAGTCCTACCGTTTAGTTACTAAAAGTATAATAAACCTTATTTTTCTGTTTAAATAATTGTATATTTGATTGTTTTTGTAACGTGGCAGTAATTTATGCAAATTCCACCTTTCTGTTTTCTAAAATAATATGCAATAATCCACAATTATATTGACTTTTATTTAAGAAACTAATTCAATGCTACTAAAAATCAAATAAAATTCTACGAGAAAAAGTTCGGAAATCGTTGTACTACTTGTACAGCCTGGAGCCCTGGATATTATTCTGGTCAATATGATCTTAACAAATATTTTTCGGATAGATATATTCCGATTTAACTGAAAATATATGGTCCAAACCAGACCCTAATAAGGGTTTGGGTTTATGTATCGGGTGGGTTCAGGTCACGATTTTGTTTCAAACTTTTTTTTATTAAATTCTACAAAAAAAATATTTATGATAAATTTAATGATATATGTGAGATCATTGATAATGATAACTTTGACAACGGTGGGTTGATATAATAAAAGTTTTGTTTCTTTCAACCTAAATCTTGACACGAGTCCGACCCTATATTATTGTACTCGATAATCAACTTATAATAGAAAGTATGTTGTTATATTTGTAAAAAGTTTTAAAAAGTATTGTAGTTTTAGTACAATTTGTGACACTGTAGCTACATTCTCAAACGAGGTTAAATATTTTGTATGTGCAAGTTATATATACACGTAATAACTCGTTTAATTTTCAGATGTAAAATCAAATTTAAGGGATACTTTATTTATAGTTTGAGAGAGAAATGAAAAGTCAATGTCAACCGGAATAACGACTAACTTGAAAAAATATTTTTGTGGTGGAAAATATAAGAAAAAGTCTTCGGATAAAGGAGGTTGAAATTTTATAGTTTAATAATATAGAAAGTCTAGATTTTGAATAGGTTTTTAAAATTATTTTTCACAAAATAATGTGTTATAATATCAATGAATGAAAAATGTATGAGAGAGAATTAATAAGGTGACGATGTGATGTAATTTGTTAAATTTATTTATCGTGTTATTTATAAATAATTTTTGATAATTCTTTAATATGTGTAACATTGTTCTTAATTATACTACTTGTTGCATTACATAATATTTTCTTTTGAGAATGATTAACTTATCTATAATGTGAACGTGAAAAAGATTGAAAAAATATGATTAGTAAATACGGCAAGATCAATGGTATATATGAAGAGAAACGAAAAAAAATTAATAATATATATGATTCTCTATTTCATCCGGCAATCATAATTTATAAACAACTTTTTATATATTGAAGAAAACTATAACTAGGATTTAAAAAACAAGAAAATATGTTAACCTATTAACAACAAGTTATATTATAATAATATCCATATAGTTGTTTTTAAATAAATAACCATATTCATAATTTTTGTAATATCTTAAATGCACAAGATGTTTTTCCAAAAATATACAAGAAAATGAAAAATTTAAACAAAATATATAAAACTTTTATTAACAAAATAAAACACATAAAACGTTAGACCTTTTCCCAGGACATGCTCTATATTTAGAGTATAAAAATCTAGTTTTAAGTATGTTGATACTCTAAAAATCAATCTATCTCTAACCATATACTCTATAATACAAACTCTAATTAATTTATACTTCTATATTAATTTTGTATAAGATAAGTTTATATTCAAAACCGCTAGAACAATTAAAATATTATAAAAAAGTTTCGGAGGAGCGAATAGTGATAATCTATATTTTGAGTATCACTATTCAATATTCTAAAAATTTCTCTAAATATTGAGGTTAGAGATCATTTTTGTATTTGATACTCTAAATATAAAAGATATTGGGATTATAGAGTATCCTTTGAAAAAGGTCTTAGACCATCTCCAACCTTATACTCTATTTTTAGAGTATGATAAAGTGGAGTTTAGACTGTTGATACTCTAAAATATAAATCATCTCCAACCATAGTACTCTAAATATATAAACTCCAATACTTTTATATTACTAGCTTGTAGCTTCTTTTTATAAAATAATACCAAATTATATAAGTAAAGTATTAAAATATGTTTTAAAGAAGTGTGATACTATATATTTGAAGTATCACTATTTAATACTCTAAATTTTTCTTTATATTTAGTTCATCTCTAACCATGACTCTATCTCTATCTCTATATATAGAGGAAATAGAGAATATTTTCAACATATTTATCCTCTAATTTTTTTTCCACTTAAACTATTAACTCTAAAAACCCAACTCTGATAAGGTCATCTCCAATTGGGGTTTTAAACCTCTCTCCTCTATCTCTAAATATAGAGATAGTGGATAAAAACTGTAATAAAACAGGTCTTCTAAATATAGAAATTTTTTTAAAGAAAACTGAAATTACTTTGTATATAGAGAATCACTATTATCCTCTAAAAACTTAATTTACCATATTTAATTTAACTTTTTCATTATACGTATATTGATTATATTGATACATACTTCATATAAAGATAAAAAAAAATAAAAAAAAAATAAAAAAAAATTATTTTCGTCAAAATTTTTAGTCAAGTAAAAAGAAATTTTAAAAAAGTTTTATAAAATGTTTAGTTAAATATGATTATAAAAGTTTAATCAAAACTCAAATAAACAATTAATACATATAAAAATCAATTAATTTAGTATAAAATTTTTATAGAGTAAGGTTTGTAGAGTAGAGATGATTGAAGAATAAAAATTTTAAGAGGAGAAAGATGCTCAAAATGTGTTTCATTTTCTATAAATATAGAGATAGAGATAGAGATAGAGATAGTGTATAGTTGGATATGGCCTAATACTCTATCTCTATATATAGAGGAAATGGAGAATCTTTTCAGCATATTTATCGTCTAATTTTTTTTTCACTTTAACTATCTACTCTAAAAACCATATTCTATAATTTTTTGATACTAATTTAATTAATTTTTGAATTAAACAATTTTTAATTTAGGTTTTGATTGAACTTTTATAATAATAGTAACTAAACATTTTATAAAAAAAAAATTAAGTTTTTTTTAAAGACTGAAAATTTTGACTAAAAAAATAACTTTTTTTTTATATAACTTTAATATGAAGTATGTACAAATATAATCAATATATGTATATTGTATAATGAAAATGTTAAATTTAATTAGAGTAATTTCTGTTTTTTTTTTAAATTTCTCTATTTTTAGAGAAACGGTTGTAGCATAGTTTTCTATCCTCTAGAAAAGAGTTTTCAGTGAACATTGAAGATGACCTTAGAGTATGGTTGTAGCATCATAGTTTCGGAAATAAAATATTTTGTAAGTATATGTTATGTTTTAGTCTATAATAAAAACAATTGACAATTAATTTATAAACTAATTTATGTCTATAGACACATGATAAATAATATTTAATTCAACCATTAGCTGTTAGTTACTATATTTTTATTTTCTTGAATTAAAATAATTTACTAGAAAATCTCATGTCCGACCAAATCAAGGTTAAACATTGAAAAAGAAAAAAGTTATAAATATTTTGAATTAATTGATATTTAGAAGAGTTATGTTAATTAAATATTGATATTGATTGGTATATCTTCAAGGAAATTTAAACAGACCTATGTACCGTAAACTTTTAAATATAACTAGTAGACAATCGTGCGTTGCACGAGTTCGGGGGTTTATGTTCCAGCCTGTACTTTGACCATTAAACAATGTAAATTTACATTCGCAAACCAAGAAAAAATGCATCGTTTTCGTGGGATTATTTGATTCGGAAACTATATTTTTTATTTGATACTAATCTAAAAAAAAGAAAAAAAAAAAGAAAGAAATGAAAGTCCAACACCAACCAAAGCCCAACACCGGCCCATATTTAAACACAAACTTTTCATTATAGTCAATTTTTATATGTTTATTATATTCAAACTATATATTAATCGTTTAATAATATATAGTATAGTTAGTACTATATTTAATACCTAAACTCTACTTTTGTATGTATAATAATAATATAATTGATTATTATGATTATTTGATAATTAATAAGGTTCTATTAACGGTAAAATGAAGAAATTCCAAACACTTCATCAATTTATATACAGTTTTGTACTTAATTAAAATGTCCAAATAACAATATGCTACATAAAACACTGCTATATAATGCATTAGACAAATAATTATGTTTTCAAACTATATATTAATCATTTAATAATATTTAGTATATTTAGTACTATCTTTAATACCTAAACTCTACTTTTGTATGTATAATAATAATATAATTGATTATTTAATAATGTTCTATTAATGGCAAAATAAAGAAATTCCAAGCACTTCATCAATTTATATACTGTTTTATAGTTAATTAAAATAAAATACTGATATATAATTTATTAGAAGAATAACACCTAAGTCTATTAAACTTTAGAAATTAATTAGACATTTTATAATTTTTTTATTAGACATTTTTATTTTTTTATTTATTAATCAATTAGACATTTCTTTCATATTTTTATTTATTAACCAATTAGACATTTTTTTATTTATTAAACAATTAGACATATTTTTATATAAAACATTATACATATAAAAATACAAATGTTGGGATATCTTCTATTTTCACCTAAGCAAACCCAAGCCCAAGACTGCAAAAAAAAAAAAATAAATAAATAAAAATAAATAGGTGCTAAAAAAAAGTAGGTGCTGGGTGGGATTCGAACCGCGGTCTCCCAGCAGGGGAGGCCGCGCGCTTACTACTCCGGCAACCAAGTCTTTTGTAAATATAACGATAACAATTGTATTTAAACACAAACTTTTTATTATAATAATATAAAAGGCACAATTCCATAGATATCGATAAGATTTAAACTTAAGATTAATAATAACAACTAATGAGGCAGTAATTATGCCAATTCCACTTTTTTATCATCTAAAATAATATGCAATAATCAAAAATTATATTGACTTTTATTTAAAAACTAATTCAACGTTTAAAAGTATCAAATAAAATTCTACGAGAAAGAGTACGGAGATTGCTGGAGTTTTAGTCATAGTTGACTTTTCTTTTAAAATGGTTCAAATGTGTTACTTCTGGTGTCATTCGCGCAACACGAATCCTAATAAATATTTTTTGAGTTAGAAACATTTGGGTTTTAACTAAAATACTTTATCTTATTTCGAACATTAATAAGGGTTTGGGTTTAGTTCTCGGGTCAGTTCTCGGGTCTGGTCTAAACAAGTCCGGGTCACAAATTTAAGAGAGAATGTCACAAATCGTCCTTGTGGTTAGGCTGCTTTTCACGTATCGTCCTTTTTGGAAAAACTTAGCATAGATTATCCTTTTGTTTTTTAAATTTATCGTCTGTGATCCTTCCGTCCAAATCCGTTTAAATTAAGCCGTTAAGTGGCCCATGTGCCTGTCACATGAGGGTAATTGAGTCTTTTTCTGTTCTATCTCCCCCACGTGACAGACCATTGTTTGAATTAAATTGAAATTACCAGAGCCGTCACCGTCTCTCTCTCACCGCTCAATCGGAAATCGTTTCCTTTATTCCCTCGATTTTTTCCCGGTTTGATTCGGTTACGAAACTTTCTTTACGATGTGACCGTAGATCTGTTAGTATAGATGATAACGGATTGATTTTAATATCTCTCCGGTGTCCTAAGCTCAGGCGTCTTAAACTGCGTGGCTGTCGTGAAATTACGGAATTAGGTCGAAATTGTAAGGATTTGAAGAAGTTTTCGTGTGGATCTTGTATGTTTGGTGCTAAAGGATTGAATGCTTTTCTTAATAATTGTTTCTCTCTAGAGGAGCTTTCGGTTAAGCGTTTACGTGGCGTTAACGATGGAGAAGCTGAGCCTATTGGTCCAGGCGCTGCGGTTTCGCTTAAGTTGATTTATCTTAAGGAGCTTTATAATGGTCAGTTGTTCGGACCATTGATTGTTGGAGCTAAGAAATTGAAAACGTTGAAGTTGCTTCGTTGTTTAGGTGATTGGGATAGGTTGTTAGAGTCTATTGCGGTTTCGGATAATTCTATTGTTGAAATTCATTTAGAGAGGCTTCAGGTGAGTGATGTAGGTCTTTCCGCGTTGTCTAATTGTTCTAAATTGGAAATATTGCATATTGTTAAGACTCCGGATTGTACTAATGATGGTGTTGTTTCGATTGCTGGACGTTGTAAGTCGTTAAGGAAACTTCATATTGACGGTTGGAAAACAAATAGGATTGGTAATGAGGCTTTGATTGCAATTGCTAAACATAGTGCAAATCTTCAGGAACTTGTTTTAATAGGACTTAATCTGAATTCAATTAGTTTGGAAGCGATTGCTTTGAATTGTTTAAAATTGGAAAGATTAGCTTTATGTGGAAGCGATACGATAGCTGATATGGAAATATCTTGCATTGCTTCAAAATGTGTTGCGTTGAAGAAGCTGAAATAGAGGATTTAGATGCTAATAGTAGTGATGAAAAAAGAGGGGTAATTTCAATTTAATTCAAACAATGGTCTGTGTGGGGGAGATAACACAGAAAAAGACTCATTTACCCTCATGTGACAGGCACATGGGGCCACTTAACGGCTTAATTTAAACGGATTTGGACGGAAGGATCACAGACGATAAATTTAAAAAACAAAAGGATAATCTATGCTAAGTTTTTCCGAAAAGGACGATACGTGAAAAACAGCCTAACCACAAGGACGATTTGTGACATTCTCTCTAAGTTTAAAGATATATGTGAGATAAGTCCTACCTTAACAATAATGTTGGTAACAACCTTGTCCCTTTATCTATCAACCTGTTTTCGATTTCCTTCTAAAGAATTTATGATTTTTATTTAAATTTCATATTAGAAAAAAAAATTCCGAAGAATCCTATATTTATGGTTAATAGGTCAAACCCGAACCCGAAATCCAACCTAAATCTTGACCCAAGTCCGACCATGTATCGTTGAACTCGATAATCAACTTATAATAAAAAGTAGAGTAAACTGTAATTTTTGTTTCGCAACACTTTACAATTCGCCGACTTCGTTTTTCAACTTCTTTTTCCGCAATTTTTGTACTTAATATGTTATTTTTCCTTTTTTTGTCCCTCCGTCAAGTTACAGTTACTTTTTACCGTTAAATGTTAACTGGACTAATTGAAAGGACAAAAAATGCTATTTTAATTTTCTTAGATTTATTTTAATTAATTATTATTATTATTTTTGTAAAAATCATATGTGCTTTTTCGAATACATAAATATCACATTTATTTTTTCGCATATATTTTCAGATAAGCATCCGCCACCGTCGATCATCGTCGACGTCGACGTCGCCACCACACCACATCCGTTGAAACTTACTACCAAAATTCTAATAATTGTGTTTGGTAATTGTAGGTTCGTTTCTTTGAAATATAGACCTGAAGGTTTTAATGAATTTTTTGACAAGGAAGTCAATCTAACAAATATTGTACGATAAGAAAAAATTGTGTAATAGTATGTAGAAATTGCTAGAAGTGAATCATGTTCTGTAGCGAGTCTTTAATTTTTTATATTCTCATTGTCATATACTTGTTTTTTGTTACTTAATTATATTGTTTTGTTATTTAGTTTGGGTGTTCATTTCAATTTATATAATGAGATTATAAACTTGTTTTGTTATTTAGTTTGGGTGTTTATTTAAACTTATATAATGAAATTATAAGTTTATGTAATTTTCTATTAGATTTATAGATTATAAGTCTAAACTTATTAATTTATAAAGTTGAGCTTATGACTTTATGTAACGTCATGGTTTTTCAAAATCTCGTTTTTCAAAAACTTTTTAATTTTTTTATTATCAGAGTTTTAGGCAACAAATTAAGTAAAATACGAGAAAAGTGGTTCAATAGTTAATTTACAACGCACCATACGACACGTTAGCCTTTAAAACTTATTACAAATACTATACAAACAGTTGTTCCAAAAGCAGGGGATTTAAAGCTACCCCAAAGTACTTCCACTCAAATGCAGCTAAGCAACCTACTAAACAAAAGACAAATTTAATAAAAAGAGTATTAGAGTTAAGCCAGTGACACAATAATATTACTAAAGACTATTTAAAAACTGTTTAGAAAGAAACACATTTAGTGTTTACTAACCCAATCCATACCCACTATCATAATAGCAAGTAGTAAAACAATCATCAACATTATGTATTAATAACTTCACAATTCGAATTCATACTAATTCAATGATCAACTAAAGTTCACTAGGGTTCATCATGCCCTAAGTGTTTACTATAATAGGGTCCCACTTATGCCATAGAGTTAATACCACGTTCGCTACTCACCCATTTATGAATATTATTATAAGCATTGGGGCGCGCCTTCCAATCTTTATAATAACCCGAAATATAAGCTTTCGCTACTCCGACTTTGCAAATTAATGTTTTGTCGTTAAGGAGGGTTTCACGGTGTTTCATCTTATTACACCTCCCCACTCCCACTTGGTATCCCTGACTGACACATCTTAATAGTCAGACATCATTCCAGTACGAGATCTCGTATCAGTACCTCGTATTGCATGGAAGGTCTAAAATTCTCCGCAACCATCTTTAATATCTAGCACTTGGCTCCTAGTTAATGATGCTAGGTTTCACCAACACATATCTACGAGCACTTATACTACTCGTAATCAATCAAAGGTCTTTTACACAAAACTAAGTCATACACTTTATAATGCATAAAACAAATAACAACAGTAACAATTATATAACACAACACATATAATTTAACGAGAGTGTACTCATTGCAATGTACACTAAAACGAACACTAGTAGTCTCAACTACTCATTTTCATAAAAAAGTTATCTTGTATTAGATTTATCAATATTTGATCAAAATACCACTTATAAACATTCTTTTAATGTGTCAGCAACGTTTTGTCATAATGCTCGATTTTGCAAAAATCATATTGAAACTCACCTCCAAGTCTTTGGTAAACAACACACAAACAAGTAGACGATACTACGAACAACCTAATTAAAAACTAACTGTTAAGACTATAATATCAACTTCTAATCATAAACGAATAACGGGAAAATAAATATGACGAATTTCCTATCAAAGAACTCAACCGCCGGCTGGCCAAATCCAACCGCCGGTTGGGAGTTCACACATGCACAACACTAAAGCGCTTTAACGTAACAACTGTTTCGTAACACCCTTAATGTAACACCAATATCTACGTAACAACTTGGCATAACAGGTTAACGAGACAAAATGTTACGAAAGACACCTCCAACCGCCGGTTGGATAAATCCAGCCGCCGGTTGGCAGCTTCCCCAATATCTACGAGCACTTATACTACCCGTAATCAATCAAAGGTATGCTTTGCAAAACTAAGCCATACCCTTTATAATGCATAAAAGAAATAACAACAATAACAATTATATAACACAACACATATAATTTAACGAGAGTGTACTCATTGCAATTTACACAAAACCGAACACTAGTAGTCTCAACTACTCATTTTCATAAAACCAAGTTATCTTGTATTGGGTTTATCAATATTTGATCAAAATACCACTTATAAACATTCTTTTAATGTTTCAGCAACGTTTTGTCATAATGCTCGGTTTTACAAAAAACATATTGTACTCACCTCCAAGTCTTTGGTAAACAACACACAAACAAGCAGACGATACTACGAACAACCTGATTAAAAACTAACCGTTAAGACTATAATATCAACTTCTAATCATAAACGAATAACGGGAAAATAAATACGACGAATTTCCTATCAAAGAACTCAACCGCCGGATGAGCAACTTCAGCCGCCGGCTTGCCAAATCCAACCGCTGGTTGGGAGTTCACACATGCACAACACTAAAACGCTTTAACGTAACAACTGTTGCTTAACACCCTTAATGTAACACCAATATCTACGTACCAACTTGGCGTAACAGGTTAACGAAACAAAATGTTACGAAAGACACCTCCAACCGCCGGTTGGCAGCTTCTAACCGCCGGTTGGATAAATCTAGTCGCCGATTGGACCAACTAGATCATCTTCTTCATTGAGCTTAAAACCCCCATATTTGCAGATTTATGCAACTTACCCAACCTTAATCAAAACACTTTAAACACAACAACAAACGAAAAAAACATAACATATTAACGCAAGATACACGTTATACCTTTCGTTTTAAATCCGAGTTTCGCTACGATCCAAAACCGACCTTCACGAAATCAACTGTTGGTTACACCAAAATGATCGTTGCGATTCCAGGAGTCCAACGGTATTCTTCGCTTGATTATCCGGCGTTTTAACGCTTAATGAATCGATCGAATACGATTTACGGTTTTCCTTTTCCTTTTTCTTTCGTTTCACACTTAAGCTCTGTTCTCGAGTCTAAAATTAAAGGAAAGGAAAGTAATGTAAAGAAAAGGAAAGTAAAGTAAAGGAAAGTATTTATTTTACTTTACAATCACCTCAAATATGGCCGGATTGTTTTATTGAATAAAATGTATAAACTTTACCTCCTAATCCTTTCCTTTACTTTGCTTTCCTTCCTTAAAAAAAACTTGAGAACACAACAATTTATTTATTTCCTTTCCTTTACATTCCTTTACCCTCAAAATAAAACTTGAGAACACCGCGTTAAACGCACACAAATCGAATTCTTCTACTTCTCATCTCTACTACTGCTTTCTATTTATAAACAAATCAGATTTTTATTTAACTTTTACAATTTAAACCCTGAACTTTGTCATAACGACACTTTTAACGCAAATTATTTATTTCATTACAAAAGTGGTCCTAATCCAAAACTTATTACATCTTTAGTCCTTTTAACAAAAATCGTATCGTTACACTTTAAATATGTCATAGGCCAAACTTAATAAACTTATAAACCTTATTATTTTCGGTTTATAAGTTTATTAAATTTGGCCTATGCCTATCATATTTTATAAACAACTTTTTAATATTAAAGAAAACTTTAACTAGGATTTAAATATATATATATATATATATATATATATATATATATATATATATATATATATATATATATATATATATATATATATATATATATATATATATATATATATAGAGTTGGTTTCATTTAAGAACCATGTAATTATTTAGGAACCATTAGGAACCATTTTTAGGCAAGGTGGCAATTTTTTAATTAAACTCAAGGTGGCAATTTTGTGATTAAGTCAAAATTGAGAGCCAAATTGGAAATCAATTAAAACCACTTTAAAATCCTAATTAACTTTAAATTAACATATCTAGAGTATAACTAGGTTTTAGGAAAAACTAAATACACCATTAGAACAAGCATTTAATTATCTTTCCAACGAGCACCCACTTGATATACTTTTGACGACATTTTTTTTTTTTTTTTTTTACAGTGAGTTTCGGTATATACACTAGTGTATATACTAAATATTCACCAGTGTATATACTAATTCACAAAAAACACATCTGAACCATATATACTATACACTAATGTATACACTATATTCACTAATGTATAGTTATACACTAGTGTATTTATACACTACAGTAGTGTATTTATACACTAGTGTATACACTATATTCACTAATGTATAGTGATACACTAGTGTATTTATACAATATACACTAGTGTATACACTATATTCACTAATGTATAAGATGTATTCTCTATTGAATACATGGTATTCACTGGTGTATATTGTATATTCACTTGTGTATATTGCGTATTCACTGGTGTATATTGTATATTCACTTGTGTATATATATATTGTATATTCACTTTTGTATATTGCGTATTCACAATTAAAAGGAAATTAATATAAAGATTCGTATACATTAGTGAATATAGTGTATACACTAGTGTATAGTGTATATGGTTTAGATGTGTTTTTGGTGAATTAGTATATACACTGGTGAATATTTAGTATATACACTAGTGTATATACCGAAACTCACTAAAAAAAAAAAAAAAAAAGTCGTCAAAAGTATATCAAGTGGGTGCTCGTTGGAAAGATAATTAAATGCTTGTTTTAATGGTGTATTTAGTTTTTCCTAAAACCTAATTATACTCTAGATATGTTAATTTAAAGTTAATTAGTATTTTAAAGTGGGTTTTAATTGATTTCCAATTTGGGGATTTGACTTAATTACAAAATTGCCACCTTGCCTAATGGTTCCTAAATAATTGATAGTTCCTAAATGAACCCACCTCTATATATATATATATATATATATATATATATATATATATATATATATATATATATATATATATATATATATTAACCTTTTAAGTACAATTTTAAGTGATATCAAAACCCAAAAAATAGGGTCTTGATAATAATATCCATATTTGTTTTAGAAAATAATTATATGTATAGTTTAGTTGTATTTGTAATTTAGTTTGAAATATTTTAAAGCACAAGATGTTTTTTCTAGAAATGAGAAAAAAATAAAGAATATAATACTTTATTAAACATATCCCATATAAAACTGTTATTAATAAAATACAAAAATTCATGACACCATATAAAACATCAGTCAAACACTCAAAATGGTTAAATATAATTGAAATTGATGTCTAAACAAAACATATTTTTTCCATGGGTTTGAAATATTTATTTTCAAACAACATTTAATTTAATACCAATTTAAAGTCAAATAATGGCAACATTATTGCCAAGATTACTGATATTTTTTGTTTGAGAGTTTCATCCAAAATATAACAAGTAAACAAGACTTAATCTATCTTTAAATATCACATTATACATATTGTTTTAACTAAACAAAGTGTATGATAATTGATAAAACAATCTCAATAAAATGGTTAGAGTTTCTAGCATTGAGATATAGATATGTGTTTTAGTTACCTCTTACCAACCGAAAGATTATGAGTTTTAACTGTCTCTAACAAAAGTAAAAGTAATCAAATGATGTGTCTTAAAAGAAAAACATGATTAATCATCTATATGAATATTTTTTAGTCTAATCGGACCATTATGGAATTGGAGGAATCGTTTGATTTTTGCAGCGGATCAAGATAGAATCAGAATTGCTCAAGAAGACATCTTTTCAAATATTCAGAGATTATCTCTTTTATGGATGGAGAATCCATACAAGAGGGAGGTGGTTAACCGGAACCGTTAGATAACAACCCACAAGAAACATGTCAAGTTAGAGTGTATTTTCCTTTGTTTTTTTCTTAATTGTATTTGGTGTTCTCTCCATATCTCCTCGATAAAGATTTCTTGGTTTTTAATAAAATATTTTGTCTTTCTAAAAAGGAAAAAGAAAAAAGGCGTTGGAACGTGTTAACCCGGATGAAAAACAGGAAGGGTACTAAACCGTACATAACGGTCTAAAATTACATGATTAAGACATAGACAGCTGAACCGACCTCGGGCCCACCATGGCATGCTATGACACGTCATAGTAGATTATAAACAAAGTAATTAACTAATCAAATAAGGTGGTGGGTCGTACGGTTCTTAAGTACAACTCTAAGTGGAAACACACGACTCAAGTTTAATAATTGATTAAGTATTGACCAAATTACCAAACTAACCACCTATCACTTATGATTTACAAAAAAATATTCTCGGGACATTTTTTTTGTCGCGAAAATACACATATTTTAATCAGACCAATAAAAATTTGACTCGTTGTCGCGACACTATTAATTTCTCGCGTTAATATTCATTTTCGCGATGACTTTGTATGATTTTTATTGGTCTGATTTTGTTTTATGTACTTCTCGCGACAATAAAGTGTCGCGAGAAATTCGTCGCGAATCTGGTTATTATTTTTGTAAAATATAAGTGATAGGTGATTATTATGGTGATTAATTCTTAAGTATTTTATTTAATCTAAATTTATTATTATTTGTTGAACAACCTCAATTAAAATATATAGCTAATTGCTTAAATATTCAACCTTCTTGTTGTTAATTGATGCTATGATGTTTACTTACCAGCAACCGAAGATACTATAAATATCATCCATCAAATCACCTAAAAATTTTATATTACAACATTTTAAGTGTTTTCACATTTTCATTTATCTATTATCGTTACAACTTCATGAGATTTTTAAGCTATATATCATACCGACGAGATCGATGTATGTATTCTGATCGGATTATGAATACGAGTGCATTAGGATTCTTATATGTAAAAAGTTATAAAACTAATTAACTAGCACAAAGCTAGCTAAAAGGTAGAAGTTTTGAGAGAAGAATTAGCTAGGTGTACTCTTTTATGGCCGTCGTATACAAATTCTCGTATGGTTCGTTGGATAAGAGTACCACATGCATTTTCTCTCTAAAAAGTAATTCCATCATTGTTTATTACTTTATCTTGTTTGAACAAGTTTTGTTTTTATACGGCTTTAAGTTGAAATATTTGATCAACTTAGCTTCATAATTAAAGTGTTTTTTGAATTTTTGTTGTTTAGTTAGATCATGATCACATTTTATTACGGAAATGTTTAAATCGTATGCGCTTATCACAATAAAAGTTGAATAATGTTTAATGATATATCTTATTCATTCATGATAGTTCAACTATCGAGTCTATTAGGTGATGTTCTTTTTTGTAAAAAAAATTTAGATGACCTTTGATATCTGATCGAATCAAAGGTTTTGTACATTTAGCTATTCTTTTTATTATTTTCAATAGACAAAAAAAATCTCTTTTCATTTCTAATTCAACCCTATATAAAAAAAAACTTCTACTTTATGGTCTCTTTTTTCCTATACATCCAATTTTTTTTTTCTTTTTCAACTTTGCTCACGGTTCACTTATTTATATATAATTTTGTTTATTACTTTAATAATTTTTCATTTCTAATTCTTCTTTATCTTGAATTACTTAATTTTATTAAAGTTATATTTGTATATGGATTTTTTCTTTAACTTTTCCACCGAGTATTTGTTTTAATTTGAAAATATAATTTTTAATTTATTATTTTTCTTTTTTACCAATTGTTATGTGAAACTGCAAATACTTGTTATGTTTATTTGTTTTATGTTTTGTATTATTACGTTAATGTAATGATATTTGATTGAAGTGAAGTACATGCAAACGAGAATGTATTTTACTCCTATATTCCTATTTGATTTGATTTGTTTTAATTTATCCGTTGGTATATTAAAGTATTGAGTCGACTAAACAAATAATCAGAAGTTTTTACATAAACAAACATGTAATTTTGATTCAGATTCAGAGTTTTGAATCACCTTTGGACAATCAAAAGTGGTGTTTCAGATTCAAGTAACCTTAAAAGAAAAGGAACAACACATTAGTCTTTTTTGGAAAAATCCAGGATGAATAATACGTGTTTAAAGTTTGTCATTAGATCCGCATAAGATTTCTCTTATTATTAATTGATTGAAGTAATATAATGCAACCCACTATTTCATATGATTTTTCAAATGTATACTTTTCACTTTTATTCGATAAAATCTCTCTTTCTTTATGTTTGCCTATTTTAAATTTTGGCTTTCCACGCATCCTTCTAGGAATTAGGGGTAATGTTTTTTGAAGATCAAGGTTGGCCGTTGAGACATGCCTTGTAGATGGTATATGTAATGGTTGTTAAAATTTACTAGCAAATGTTGGTTGTTTAAACCATTCACTTACATATGAGTCATGGTTTTTGTGTAAATAGTATATCATTGAGTTAATTACATGGGTCGTCCCTATGGTTTGCACCATTTTCACCGATCGTCCCTATAACTTTTTTATTACACCACTCATCCCTAATTTTATTTTTGTTACTTCGCAAGTCCATATTTTGGATGTTCCGTTAACTTAGCCATTAAGTCTTATCATGTGAGAAACATATGAGGACAAATTTGTCTTTTTACCATTATCTTCCCCAAATTTCCAAAATCCCCAATATCCACAAACCTAATTTCTTCAATCACCATTTCATAAAAATTAACCAAAAAATAGTTCTGAATGTAACATGTTTTATGGATGATCCAAAATTTTCAGTTAAATCGAGATTGATGCATATTGAATGGTTGGAAATAGTCATAGTCATAATCAAACAACAGAAAAATGTGTTTGATTAGGTTACTTAAGCCGCCAATAATATCTATCATTCTCTCAAAACCCTACCCATCAGCCATCATGAGCCGCCAATATATTATCCCAAATTTTTCGTTTTCTTCTATCATTATGCAATATACGGCCAAACTCTAGCCGATTATTCTTGTCTTCTTCCCCCTTTCTATCTCTCTCCAAAAAAAAAACAATATATTCTTTTTGTAAATTCTATCATGATCCTCATGTAGTCTGCAATTTTTTACTTCTTTTCCTTCTTAGCCTACATCATTTTCTTTAAATTGTTTAATCGGTGCTTATTATAAATTGTTCATAACAATTTTGGATGTCCCATTTACTCAGTTTTGATGTAGAATTTTAAATGTCTTCGTGGTATTTGCTTGACTATTATCCCCTCTATTTCGAATTGTAAATAATTTCCTCTTTCTATTCTTAATTCCTCAATGAAATTAGGTTTGTGGGTATTGGGGATTTTGGAAATCTGGGGAAGATGATGGTAAAAAGACAAATTTGTCCTCACATGTTTCTCACATGATAAGACTTAACGGCTCAGTTAACGGAACATCCAAAATAAGGACTTCTGAAGCAACAAAATTTAAACTTAGGGATGAGTGGTATAATAAAAAAGTTATAGGGACGATTGGTGAAAATGGTGCAAACCATAGGGACGACCCATGTAATTAACTCTATATCATTATAAAGCAATGTTCATCAATCTTAAACACTAGTGAATTTTCAAAGATTAATGATCCTACCTCATACTTTGAATCTCCACTACGAATGGCCCTCCAGTTAATGCACATAAAAGCAAGCTATAACAAAAACAAATTATCGTTTTAACGATAGCATAACTCTCTTTCCAAACCCTAAACCTAAAGCAACCGGCGGTGTGGAGGTGTCCTTAATTCTACTCTCTTATGTATAATCCTTCTACCACCTCCGTTTTACATAGGTTTTTCACATCCATTCAACAAGCATCATCCTCAAGGATATCAAGGGTTTAAATCGTTTTCAGGATAGTGTTAAAAGTCACAACATTTTTCGCAAGAGTTTCAAGAGTTTCGACATATTATTTTAGACTTAGTTTAAGTAACCGAAGCAAGTATGTTGGGTGTTTCGTGGATCAGATTTGTGAGCATGTTTTTTCGGTAGTCATTAAGGTCGTGGTTCAGTTCAATGGTTAGGTTTCGGTTCAAGTCCACAAATTTAGGCTAGAATTAATTTTCGGTTGTTTAAGTCTTAGTAGTGGTCATTGATCGAATTAGCAACAAGTTTTTCAACATGTGGATCCTATAATCTTGGATATATTTTCTATCCTACGTTTCTATATCTCGTCATGCCACCACTTGGTTGATTGTACGGTCGAAACTTTTTGGTTTGAGGTAGCAACGAGTTTTTCTTAATTAGAATTTGTTTATTTTTATTTTGGTAAGCTTTTAGTTTGTTTTAGAGTCATTTCCAGATGTTTTTGGGTAATTGTCGGATGTTGTAGGGTCTTTGCAAGGTTGCTTTTTTATCGTCACTGAGTGATTGTAATCCGTAACATTTTTTTCACTTTTAAATTTATACTCCTTCGGTCTAAATTTTTTTTATCTTGTTTTGAATTTTGAAGTAAGGTATACTATATTCCGTACATGTGTAGACTTTGATTGCTTCAACTCTCCTCCTTAGACTTGCTAAACTACCATCAATCCATCCTTTTAGGTTTGCTTTATCTTTTTCATTCTCTCCATATGTACAATATATTCTAGCATATTAAGTATTAAAATTGTTTAAATATAGTAACAATGCATAATAAAAAGGGTAAAAATGTACCTTATGTTCACCAATCCCCGTACTCTAGGGGTGTTCATCGGATCGGTTTTTGGTTTTTTCGCGTTATTCGAATCGGTTTTTTTGAATTTGACTTTTTTTGATAAATTCGAAAACCGACTTGAATTCGAATTCAAAATATAAAACCGACTCGAATTCGAATATTCGAATTCGGCTCGAATTAGGGTCAAATTCGAATCAAACCGAATTACAATATATAGTTATAATTTACTAAAACTAAGAAGCAAAATCGAATTAGAATTTAAAACCAAATTCGAAAAGCGATTCGAATTCGAAAATAGACTCGAATTCGAACAAAAAAACGAATTTCAACATATATTATGACATATTTATAAAAATTATATATAATTAATGATATAAATTCGGGTTTCGGGTCGGGTGGCAAAAAAATTCATGAATTTGAAAACCGGCTCAAAATTAAAATTCGAAAATCAATTCGGGTTCAAAATCGATTCAAAATTCGAAAAACTGTTTCGTTTTTAAAAATTCGAATTCGATTCGAATGGAATTTCGGTTTTTTCGAGTTCCACTCGAATATTGAACACCCCTACCATACTCAATTCCCAAGTCTAGAACTAGGCAATCATATCCATGATCCACTTACAATTTTATTTGTTTTCAACATTGCAATTGGGTAAATATTGTTATTAAAACCTCGACCTACTCTAGATAACAACTCACACATACAATTTGTTTTCAGAAAATAACTATCCCCCTTTTTGTTTGTCCTTGAGAAACCTTGCATGTATACTTCTCGAAAATAACTTCTTGAGTTCCTTAAATTTAATTCATGGATTGCCCATTATTTTCATTGCATAGTTTTTAACGATCCAATTACAAGTAATCAAAGTTCGTAATTCATAGCTTCTAGAACAAGTGTGCTTATCGACTAAGGTTTCACGTGGAATTATATTTCCTTTTGCATCCTAGACGCCGACAACCTATAACATAAGCGTCCTTCTCAAATTCTTTTGGCCTACAACACATAAACTCTAAAATGCACCATCATTGTTTTTGAAATATAAACTATACCCATTTGATAAAACATAAAAGACCATGCACCTTTTCATTTGGTATGCACCTTCAAACCGTTCCCAAAAAACTGTATCATATACTTGTTAGATGCATTTTATTGCATCTTTTCTCAGTCTTTTAAGTTCGTTTTAGTCGTAATTGAATTGCATTTAGTTTACTTTTTCGTATTTTTACTCGTTTTAGTTTTACTTTGTGTTATTGCGGGTTTATGTGGTATTATGGTTTTATGTGCAAGAAATAGGAACTAGGGAGCAAAGTAGAAAATGGTGACTCGTGAACTGAGCTGCAAAAGGAGTGAAACGAAGACGGAAGCTGAACGAAAATGTCGAAAACCGACGAAACGGCCCCGCCCGGGCCATTTTATGAAGATATATTAACCCGCCCGGGTCCCTTGAAAAACGGGTTTCAGTTGCATTTTTGTTGCTGCCCGTTTTAGCCAAGTGGGACACGAGTTTTTACACATCTTCTACACCTGCAGACCATTGGAGACAAGAAGAATACAGTGGAGAAGTTAGAAACACTCCGAAAACATCATTTTCGTTTAATTTTCATAAGATTAAACATTTGTATATCATTTCCATTATGATGTCTTGTGTATTAGCCATATTTAGCTAATAACCTTATATTCGGTTTTGAATTACACTCTTTATGTTTATAAATCAATGACTTGATGTTTGTTTCAATTCTTGTTTAGTAATTTGGTTATGAATTTACTTGGAAATGTTGAATTGCAATCTTAATTCTTATTGATCATTTGGGTTAGGGTTTGGTTCACTAATGTTATATTGAATTGTAAAATCCGTAATTGTTTTTAAATTCAATAGTTGAACACCATTGTTATCAATGTCAAACCATAAATTACATGTTCTAACGTTTCCGAGCTTATGAGAAGTATTAAACATTGTTTGGAAAGTTTACGCAACACGGTAAAGCAATCTTTCGATTTAATCTAAGAGCTTGTTTGGGTTAAACTAGAAAGATTATGTCTATTTTAAGAGCTTGTTTTGATTTAGACATTTTGGTAAACAAAAGTCGTTAAACTTGTTAACGTCTTTTAGTACAAACTTGAACGGAATTGTTAGCAACTAAACAACATCATTTCAAGGTTGATTTACATAGTTCGAAAGAGTGAAAGACGGAACCGAATACTTATTATTGTTGTTTACACTTTTTAGTTTAATTGTCATATTTTAGTTAATCATTAGTCTAATTAAATCCAATCAAAACCCCTATTTTTTGTTACTAAATTTGTACTTGTATTCGAAGTTTGAAAACGTAAAACATTTATCACGCGTTCTTTGGGTTCGATCCCACTTACATTATATTACGTTAGTAGCACATAGCATTTGGAATAGAAATCATCTTTAATTTCATTACTATCATTTTTAACCGGTGTGATAAACCGTGTTAACAATACTTTCATTTCTTAGTTGGATCAATGAAAGACCATCCATCACCCAACTTTCATTATAGAAGAGAGCACGTTTTTGTTTAATCAAACCAGATTAAGTTGGGATCGATTAGAAAGTGTAATGATAAACGTTTAATAAACTAATACACGTTGGTATCAAGATATAATTCTTTCTACGTCATCCGGTAATAATTCAAACATACCCGGCTATCACCAATTGCGTCGTTCATTTCAACCTTTTTTGAGAGTAGAAGGAAGGAGACATATTTTTTTTTGTTGAATGATTCAATCGAATAAACGTGAAGAGTAGTGTTACCATCCGGTGCATTAACCCTCTTTCAAATGACTATATCACGTGTTACGTTTCTTGATGAATTAGTACGACCACATGTTCGTAGATTCATTTTGGCTAGCTGGTGTGCCAACGGAATTCCGTAGGTTCTTTGAGAATTAGCTACTTTACCCATACTATTTGAATTGAGAAGTTTAAAGTTTTAGGTAAATCACTATTTTGATCCGTTCTATTTGTTTGAGTATCTCTAGGTCTCAGTCATCTTATCAAAGCTATTTTCATTAGAAGTGAAATTACTTGGATGTGAACAAATGCATAATCAAACCTCTAGTGATTGATTTGTTGCTTACCGTATTATTGTTAATTTCTAATTTGTGGGTGCTAATAAATGATTAGATCGATAACGTACTTTTATTTTAATCCACACAACTAGAGATAAGGTTATTTTATTTTTATATTAAAATTGAAATTACAATTATATTTAGGGAGATTTACATCTACGTCCTTATAAAACTTTAATATTACGTCAATTTCCTTGTAAAAATCAAAATTACATTAATATCTTTCCAAATCATGAAAAAATCTTATAGATATCCAAAATAATAAATTAATAATATTTAAATGATTTTAATATTTAAATTACCGAATAAATCAATAAAACTAATCCAAATGCTTATTTAAACAAATATGTCAATGAAGAATCAAATACCGAATGAACCGAATAGATTAAATCTAATGAATAAATTGTTTTTAACATATATTACAAAACATTAATCAATCAAGACGAGGAAGTTTTGTAACCTTTTTATTCCCGTTAATGCTAAAAATTATAGAAATCAATCTTTTTTAAATCTATATTGCGAGTTTATAAAATTGAGATACATCGGTTAATGTTTGATTAAACCTAAAACACTTGACTAAAAAGTTTAATTAATATTTACATGAATAATTTAAATATTAAAATTATTTAAATATTATTAATTTATTATTTTGGATATATATGAGAATTTTTCATGTTTTAGAAGGATATTAACGTAATTTTGATTATTACAAAGATATTGACGTAATATTGAAGTCTTGTAAGGACATAGATGTATATCTTCCTTATATTTAATGAATTAAAATACTATCTTCAAAATAAAAATCAATTATGATCCAAAACAATTGGATATATGTTGATGTATGAAAAAACTACAATACATTTTGTTAAACGGATTTTTCTATATTTAACTTAATTAACTTTAATTAAATCTATATTTTTTTATAAAAGATATAGGCCTTTCATTTTTAGTAGCTTTGAGATAATTAATTTTTTCAACCTTTTTATTTTAATATTTTTAATAGGTTGATTAAAAGATTTTAATACATGAGTTTTGTAGATTTTAATACTTAGTCTTAATAACTCTAATATTAAAATTAATGATTAAACATTTTAAAAGGTAGGTATATAGTTAGTTTAAAACATATAATTTTAATATTTTAATTGTGCTAAAGAGTTTTAGTTTATATAAATTATTATTTTTTCATAATAATGAAAATTTATGTTTCAATAAGTTATATCATAAGTTTTGAAATTACAAAATAATAATAATTTGATTTTAAATATAAATGATATAAATGTAAAAAATAATAAGTGTTAATACTAAAATATATATTTATAACCCATACCTATACTCCTTTATAATAAATATAAGCCTTTCACTTTTAGTAATGTCATACCCCGCTCAAAGCGGAAACACGGAGCGTTCCAGTTAATGATATCAAGAGTCAAGGATTACAACATTATAACCATAAACAAAACATCAAATCATATTAATCATGCCTCGAGGTTTTAAAATACAATACATAATCGAAAGTGAATTCAAAGTCAATACGAATACAATACAAATGTCAAATATGCGGATCATAAAGGAATTACATCAAGCAAAACGAATTCCAAATACAACAAATATATGATCCCAAAAGGTGCAAGGCATGATCAACTAAAATCCTCAAACTCCTGAAAAAGCGTTAAAAACGACATCAACACAATGTTGGTGAATTATTCGCAATATGTAAATAAAAGTTGACCCAATAAAAGATTTAATAATCAAATTAAGTTTCAAAAGCATATCTCGATGTATAACCCTAGTGTGAGTATAGATACCAAAGATTAAACATACACTGAACCTGACCACAAATCCCCTAACCTAAGGCGATGCAATACCAAAGGCAACAAACAATCATACGGCCATAACATTCACTCATAGGGATATCCTAACGAGTAATGAGGGTTGGTCAAACCCATATAGATCTATATATATGCAACCGTGGGCAAAAGCTAACAAGTGTATAAGGAGGGCTTACCCAAGCCTAAGAAGCATCATAATCTAAGGTGATACTAATACACTAGGCATACAAGATATACATCATATAATAGTTCAAAAACGCTTTCCAGCCCAAAATAATAAGAGAAAAGGGGCTACGAATAACTCACTAGATAAGCTCGGCAAGATATCGGGTGTAAAATCAATAAGGAGCTAGTAATCCGCCGCCTAAGTGCCCTAAAACAACATAACATGGTCTAAGTATCTCATTAACATAGTACGGTTTAGCCGTGTCGGTTAAGTTTAGTATTTAAGATTTATTAAAGTATTCCAACGATTTCCAAGTCGAGTCGTGATGACGGTTCAAGGTGACGATGTTCCGCGCCGATAGGGACGATAGGAAAATATCGATAATTTCACGTCATAATGACTATTAGAGAGGAATAACATTCCGAGCCGAACTTGACTAACAGGAACGTCGATTGAAAGGAATACTGTTACCAAAGTTTATTAAAATCGACCAAAGTCAACGTCGAAGATGTTGACTTGGTCAAAGTCAAAGATGTTGACTTGGTCCAAGTCAAAGTCAACAATTTATAGAAAAGTCAAAGTCAAAGATTTTATAGAAAAGTCAAAATTGACGATTTTGGATTTGAAATATAACTTTGACAATTTAGGAGTAAAAGACTTTTATTTTAGAATGGTAGAGTAAAAAAAATGAGTTATACGGTTTTAAACGATTTGTTGTAAAACATAAGTAAAACGTTTGTTTAATTATTTCGATAAAATTTAAGATTGTGGTAATGTCTTTGAGTCCAAAGACGGTATTTGGCTTATGTAGTACTTTTATACATAATATATTATTGATATAAGTTTAAAGTTGCAATATGTTACGAGTCCAAGTCGATTAGTAACGAAAAATGGAATTTTTGAAGATCAGACCCCCGGTGCTGCGCACCTATGGGTAGGTGCTGCGCACCGGGGTGATTCCCGTTAACAAATTTTACGTTTTTGTCGAAAACTGCTTCGTTTGACGTTTTAAGGTTAAAACACATTCTGACCAGAAGTTATATTAGGTTCAAATAGCAATTACCAAGTGTTATATATATGTATTTGTGTAGTTTTACATAGTCATAAAGTAAATACGTTAATTTCGGTAAATAACATATCTTTGCGTATTTTACATGTTTTAAGTCCAAATTTCCGAGAACGAAAGGTGTTGGTCTAATATGTTAACCTAACCGTTTTCAAGGCTTAAAACCGAATTTAAAGATAATGAAATGAAAAAGATAAGAGGTTATGAAGGTTTTACCGATTTCACCCGCAAGAAGAGTAGATGATTGAAACTTGTAAGGATTTCGGAGAGAGACTTTGTTGGTGGTGGTGAGGAGGTAGTAAACTCCATATCATGAAAAATATCCACCATTAGTAAGGAGTTTCAAAAAGAGAAAGTAAATGATATTCGAAGAAATTTACTTACCAAAACTTGAGGTGGAGTTCTTCACCGAAAAGTAGCAAAAACTCCAAGGGCAGTGGTAGTAATATGAGGACGAAAAGGGCTTCCATTTATACACAATAAGAAGAAATGCTAGACTTTCTCAAAAGGAAGAAAAATGGGGAAAGGTTTGGAAGATTTACTTACCAAACTTTCTATAACGTTTTCTTCAAGGAGAGTCACCGGAATTTCCCATCTTCAAGTGTATCGACGAAAGTGAAGCTTGGTAAGACAAAGGAAATAAGATGATGTGTTAGAAAACTCTAACCAAATGGAAGGAAAATAGAAGAAAATGAAGGATTTTTAACAAAGAATCACTTACCGAAATGTGTAGAATCACAAGGTATTTGCAAAGGATGGTTACTCCACTTTAATCACTTGGATTCTTACTTCAATGAGGGTGTAAAAAGGGTCTTATTTCTCTGGAAATGGTTGAGAGAAAACAAGGCTTAGATGAAGTAAGAATGAAAGAAAAGTGATAAAGTGTTTAGAGGTTTAAGTTTGATTTTTGGTAACATGGAGAACACAAACCACCTCTAGATTCACAAACTCACCTATCACACCCATTTGGGGCAAGTTCCAGCAGAATTCACGTGAAAAGGAGCTTTGGAATCTCAAGAATTTGACTCAAAAAGTCGATTTGGCATTTAACCAAAAACAAGGGAGGTGCTGCGCACCGGCCTTTTATTTGGCAAATTTTGTTAACTTTTTGTTAAAGGATGGGATTTGTAATAGATTCCGTTAGTTCTCCGTTAAAGGACTAACTTTGTAATAGAATAAGTTAGAGGACTAACTTTGTAATGAAATTTCGAAATATGATTTTCTTAACCGACGAATATGGCGTAAACACACTACTTTAATACCGCGAGTATACTAGATATTAGGCACTTAGGTGATTCTAAAGCTTCCATCTCGAGAGACAACGTGATAAAACACATAAACCCGACTCAAATGTATAAAAACGTGAGTAAAATAAAGCGAAATACAAGGGTCCAAATCATTGCGAATAAAAAGAGTAATAATCGATAAATGAAATATACCTCGAAAAGACGGATTGTCACAGCATCCCCCAGTAAAAAGGAATTTCGTCCTCGAAATTCTACTGAACACTGCTGCTAGCAAAAAGATGTGGGTACTTCTTCTGCATCTCGTCCTCCCGCTCCCAAGTAAACTCAGCTCCAATCTTCGAGTTCCATCGGACCTTCACTATCGGAATCCGACTCCGCCGTAACTGTTTGACATCTCGGTCAACAATCTCCACCGGCTCCTCTATCACATGAAGCGAGTCATCCAACCGTAGTTTCTCCAGTGGTACAATCAGGGTCTCATCAGCAAGGCACTTCTTGAGATGCGATACATGAAATACGTTGTGCACACTGCACAACTCAGGTGGAAACTCAAGTCGATAAGCCACTGGACCAACACGGGACAAAATCCTGAAGGGACCCGTAAAACGTGGACTAAGCTTGCTGCGTTTCTAAAATCGAAACACACCCTTCCACGGAGAAACTTTCAACAACACCATATCCCCAATCTGAAACTCCAAAGGTCTCCTACGCAAATCCGCGTACTTCTTCTGACGGTCTCTGGCGGCTACCAAACGATCCTTGATCCTGAAGATCTTATCTGTCGTCTCCTGAATCAACTCGGGACCCGTAATCTGACTGTCTCCCACCTCGGCCCAACATATCGGAGATCTACACTTCCTACCGTAAAGAGCCTCAAATGGTGCGCAGTTGATGCTGGAGTGGTAACTGTTGTTATACGAGAACTCGACTAATGGTAAGTGTCGATCCCAACTCCCACCAAAATCTAACACACAAGCTCGAAGCATATCCTCCAATGTCTGAATAATACGCTCACTCTGACCATCTGTCTGAGGATGATAAGCCGTACTCATATCTAATCTGGTACCCAAAGATTGCTGTAAAGACTGCCAAAACCTCGAAGTGAATCGTGCATCACGGTCTGAAATAACTGATACTGGAATGCCATGCTTGGCCACAATCTCGTCGATGTACAATCTAGATAACTTCTCTACTCGGTAATCTTCACGAATAGGAAGAAAGTGCGCTGACTTAGTCAGCCGATCGACAATAACCCAGATAGTATCATAACCTCCTGTAGACCTAGGAAGTTTCGTAACAAAATCCATCGTGATCCTCTCCCACTTCCACTGTGGGATCTCGGACTGCTGAAGAAGGCCGGAAGGCTTCTGGTTCTGAGCCTTGACCTTCGAACACGTCAAACACTTGCCCACATATTCGGCAATCGTCCGCTTCATGCCAGGCCACCAATAGAACTCCTTAAGGTCATGGTACATCTTATCCGCTCCAGGATGAACGGAATAATTCGACTTATGACCCTCATCTAAAATCAACTGCCTAAGACCAACGGGAACCCAAATACGATCCATGAAGTACATCACCCCGTCGTCCTTCGGCTCCAACTGTCGTGCCAAACTGAATAAACCCTCATCCTTAAGGCGATCCTCGGTGAGAGCCTCCTGCTGAGCCTGAATAATACGAGCCTTCAAGCTCGACTGAATAGAAACCATCATAGCACGAATTCTCACCGGCTTAACCGACTCCTTGCGACTCAACGCATCGGCTACAACATTCGCCTTACCGGGATGGTAGCGAATCTCACAATCATAATCGTTGAGCAACTCGACCCATCGACGTTGCCTCATATTCAGCATCTTTTGATCGAAGATGTGCTGTAACGACTTATGATCGGTGAATACGGTACACTTAGTACCATAAAGATAGTGGCGCCAGATCTTCAAAGCAAAAACTACTGCGCCCAACTCTAGATCGTGTGTCGTGTAATTCTGCTCATGAATCTTCAACTGACGAGAAGCATAGGCAATCACTTTCCCATTCTGCATCAGTACACAGCCGAGTCCCTTATGCGATGCGTCGCAATACACTACAAAATTCTCGGTACCCTCGGGAAGACTCAAAATAGGCGCATTACACAACCGCTTCTTCAATGACTGAAAAGCTTCCTCCTGTTCTTCACCCCAAACAAACTCCTCACTCTTCTGGGTCAATTTAGTCATAGGCGAGGCTATCTTCGAGAAATTCTCGATGAAACGACGATAGTAGCCTGCTAAACCCAAGAATGACCGGATCTCAGTGGGTGTTTTCGGAGCGACCCAATCCCTAACGGCTTCAATCTTGGCAGGATCAACGTGAATACCCTCACCACTGACCACGTGGCCAAGAAACTGAACCGCAGATAACCAAAACTCGCACTTAGAGAACTTAGCGTAAAGTTTCTCCTGTCTAAGCAACTCCAACACCAGTCTCAAATGCTCCTCGTGCTCTTCCCGGCTACGAGAGTATATCAGAATGTCGTCGATGAAAACGATCACGAACTTGTCGAGGTAAGGACGACATATACGGTTCATCATGTCCATGAAAGCTGCAGGCGCATTCGTAAGACCGAAAGGCATAACCAAAAACTCGAAGTGGCCATAATGCGTTCTGAAGGCGGTCTTCGGAATGTCCTCCTCCTGCACTCTCAACTGATGATATCCGGATCGTAAATCAATCTTCGAAAAGAAGCAAGAACCCTGAAGCTGATCGAACAAGTCATCAATACGTGGTAAGGGATACCGATTCTTTACCGTCAGCTTATTCAGCTCCCTGTAATCGATACACAATCTCATAGATCCATCCTTCTTCTTCACGAAGAGTACCGGCGCGCCCCAAGGAGAGAAACTCGGTCTAACAAAGCCTTTATCCACCAACTCCTGAATCTGCTTCGATAACTCTAACATCTCCGAAGGTGCTAACCGATAAGGAGCCTTCGCCACCGGCGCTGCTCCAGGAACCAAGTCTATACGAAACTCTACCTGTCTGCTAGGGGGTAACCCAGGTAAGTCCTCCGGAAATACATCAGGAAAGTCACGAACTACTGGCTGCTCCTCAATCTGCCCCGCGGTGTCTTTCTTCACAAGGTGTGCAAGAAAGAGTGTGCAATCCCGCTTGATGTACTCCCGAACCTTCATGCAAGAAACTATCTTAAGGCGCTTCCCCGCCTTATTTCCCTGAACTAACAACGGTCCACCAACTGGCAACGGAATACGAATCATCTTCTCAAAACATATGATCTCTGCACGGTGTGTCGCCAACCAATCCATCCCAATAATAACATCGAAACTACCCAGCGTGATAGGAATTAAGTCAATAGGAAAAGTATGATCTTCAAAGCTAATCCTACAAGCACTAAGTATTTCTGAGGCACGTAAATGCTTACCGTCGGCTAGCTCTATCTCATAAGTAGGCACTAATGGTCTAGAAGTACAAGTAATCATGGTCCTAAACTCGGTAGATATAAAACTCATATCGGCACCAGAGTCAAATAAGATAAAAGCAGGCTGATCACAAATAAGAAAAGTACCCGTGACAACGCTGGGATCCTGCTGTGCCTCATGTGCGCCCATCACAAAATCTCTACCACGTGAGCCTGAACCAGAAGTAGTACTAGTGCCCGCCGAAGCTAACTTGGGACACTTGTCCCTGTGATGCTCAGTAGAACCGCACTCAAAACACTTTCCCCTCTGGGCACGACAATACCTATCAGTGTGTCCTAACTTCTTGCACTCCCAACACTTCACCTCCTGAGAATGATGATTACTGCACCGTCCACATTTCGGATACTTGCTCTGAGTATCCGGGGTCACCGCAGCATAAGACTGCACTACGTGAGGTGTATCCTGCCTCCTAATCTTCTTCCTCGAATCACTATGACGGAATCCACCACTCCGTTTCCCTCCGGAGTGCTGCCTAGGTACCATGGGTGGTAGTCTACCATCGCGGACCGCGTTATGAGTCAACGTGGTCGCGAGCTCCACCGCGCTCTGGAATGTGCATGGCCTCGAAGCCATAACATTATCCCGAATCTCCTGGGATAATCCACGGATGTAACGACTGATCCTCTTAGGCTCCGGACGAACCAAGTGTGGAACTAACTGCGACAAAGTATAAAACCGTGTAGTGTATCCCATAATGTCTGACCCAACCATCTCTAGTTTCCACAACTCCTCCTCTAGCCTCTCGAGCTCCGCCTCGGGCACATACTCAATAAGGATCAACTCCTTCAGCTGTTCCCAAGTCATCATATCAGTCTCCACCCGACCTCGAACGCTCACGATGGAATTCCACCAAGTCAATGCTGTACCCTGTAGAACAAACGTAGCATAACGGACCTTATCCTCCTCTGCGCAACCAACCGTACTTAAAATGGACTAACTTTTCCATCCGCTGGAGTGTCCCAATAGCACCCTCTGTACCTCGGAACTCGGGGACTTTGCATCCCATGAAAGTCTTCAGTGAACATCCCCTCCGTGGAGTGTCATCAATAATAATGGTGCGTCGAGTAGAGTCGTCCGCTCTACCAGAACCAGAACCTCCCACATGCATACCCGTCTCGGGTCCACCAAATCCAGTAACCACAACATCAGGACCACCGTGTCCAGAACCACCTGAACCAGTACCCGTACCCTCGGGACCTCCACCCGTAGCTATAGGCTCGGGGCCACCATGACCTGATCCACCAGTACCCGTGCCGTCACTGCTATGCACCGTACTCTCCCTAATCTGAGCAACAATAGTAGGTAGCATCTCCGCTATCTGCTGAGCAACAAGCTGAGCCAAATCTGGTGTAGTCTCTGGACCCGTATCATCAGTCCTCGTAACTGGAGTAGTCCTCGTAACTGGAGTAGTCCTCGTAACTGTAGTAGTCCTCGTAACTTTCACACTCGGACGACCACGTCGCGCTGACTTCCTAGGCGGCATCGTCCTAAAAGTAGAAACGTGTTAATCAAACTAGGCGACAAAATAAAGTTAGATAATAAAAGCAAAATGAGAAACAATTAAACACGTAAAGCAAATAAGGCACACGTAGTAAATCAGAGAAAATCGATTGAAAAAGCCTCCGGTCATAGTCCAAGTGATTTCCTTCATAAAGCCACTCGGTTCGCTATAACCATTGGCTCTGATACCAATTTCTGTCACACCCCGCTCAAAGCGGAAACACGGAGCGTTCCAGTTAATGATATCAAGAGTCAAGGATTACAACATTATAACCATAAACAAAACATCAAATCATATTAATCATGCCTCGAGGTTTTAAAATACAATACATAATCGAAAGTGAATTCAAAGTCAATACGAATACAATACAAATGTCAAATATGCGGATCATAAAGGAATTACATCAAGCAAAACGAATTCCAAATACAACAAATATATGATCCCAAAAGGTGCAAGGCATGATCAACTAAAATCCTCAAACTCCTGAAAAAGCGTTAAAAACGACATCAACACAATGTTGGTGAATTATTCGCAATATGTAAATAAAAGTTGACCCAATAAAAGATTTAATAATCAAATTAAGTTTCAAAAGCATATCTCGATGTATAACCCTAGTGTGAGTATAGATACCAAAGATTAAACATACACTGAACCTGACCACAAATCCCCTAACCTAAGGCGATGCAATACCAAAGGCAACAAACAATCATACGGCCATAACATTCACTCATAGGGATATCCTAACGAGTAATGAGGGTTGGTCAAACCCATATAGATCTATATATATGCAACCGTGGGCAAAAGCTAACAAGTGTATAAGGGGGGCTTACCCAAGCCTAAGAAGCATCATAATCTAAGGTGATACTAATACACTAGGCATACAAGATATACATCATATAATAGTTCAAAAACGCTTTCCAGCCCAAAATAATAAGAGAAAAGGGGCTACGAATAACTCACTAGATAAGCTCGGCAAGATATCGGGTGTAAAATCAATAAGGAGCTAGTAATCCGCCGCCTAAGTGCCCTAAAACAACATAACATGGTCTAAGTATCTCATTAACATAGTACGGTTTAGCCTTGTCGGTTAAGTTTAGTATTTAAGATTTATTAAAGTATTCCAACGATTTCCAAGTCGAGTCGTGATGACGGTTCAAGGTGACGATGTTCCGCGCCGATAGGGACGATAGGAAAATATCGATAATTTCACGTCATAATGACTATTAGAGAGGAATAACATTCCGAGCCGAACTTGACTAACAGGAACGTCGATTGAAAGGAATACTGTTACCAAAGTTTATTGAAATCGACCAAAGTCAACGTCGAAGATGTTGACTTGGTCAAAGTCAAAGATGTTGACTTGGTCAAAGTCAAAGTCAACAATTTATAGAAAAGTCAAAGTCAAAGATTTTATAGAAAAGTCAAAATTGACGATTTTGGATTTGAAATATACCTTTGACAATTTAGGAGTAAAAGACTTTTATTTTAGAATGGTAGAGTAAAAAAAAAGAGTTATACGGTTTTAAACGATTTGTTGTAAAACATAAGTAAAACGTTTGTTTAATTATTTCGATAAAATTTAAGATTGTGGTAATGTCTTTGAGTCCAAAGACGGTATTTGGCTTATATAGTACTTTTATACATAATATATTACTGATATAAGTTTAAAGTTGCAATATGTTACGAGTCCAAGTAGATTAGTAACGAAAAATGGAATTTTTGAAGATCAGACCCCCGGTGCTGCGCACCTATGGGTAGGTGCTGCGCACCGGGGTGATTCCCGTTAACAAATTTTACGTTTTTGTCGAAAACTGCTTCGTTTAACGTTTTAAGGTTAAAACACATTCTGACCAGAAGTTATATTAGGTTCAAATAGCAATTACCAAGTGTTATATATATGTATTTGTGTAGTTTTACATAGTCATAAAGTAAATACGTTAATTTCGGTAAATAACATATCTTTGCGTATTTTACATGTTTTAAGTCCAAATTTCCGAGAACGAAAGGTGTTGGTCTAATATGTTAACCTAACCGTTTTCAAGGCTTAAAACCGAATTTAAAGATAATGAAATGAAAAAGATAAGAGGTTATGAAGGTTTTACCGATTTCACCCGCAAGAAGAGTAGATGATTGAAACTTGTAAGGATTTCGGAGAGAGACTTTTTTGGTGGTGGTGAGGAGGTAGTAAACTCCATATCATGAAAAATATCCACCATTAGTAAGGAGTTTCAAAAAGAGAAAGTAAATGATATTCGAAGAAATTTACTTACCAAAACTTGAGGTGGAGTTCTTCACCGAAAAGTAGCAAAAACTCCAAGGGTAGTGGTAGTAATATGAGGACGAAAAGGGCTTCCATTTATACACAATAAGAAGAAATGTTAGACTTTCTCAAAAGGAAGAAAAATGGGGAAAGATTTGGAAGATTTACTTACCAAACTTTCTATAACGTTTTCTTCAAGGAGAGTCACCGGAATTTCCCATCTTCAAGTGTATCGACGAAAGTGAAGCTTGGTAAGACAAAGGAAATAAGATGATGTGTTAGAAAACTCTAACCAAATGGAAGGAAAATAGAAGAAAATGAAGGATTTTTAACAAAGAATCACTTACCGAAATGTGTAGAATCACAAGGTATTTGCAAAGGATGGTTACTCCACTTTAATCACTTGGATTCTTACTTCAATGAGGGTGTAAAAAGGGTCTTATTTCTCTGGAAATGGTTGAGAGAAAACAAGGCTTAGATGAAGTAAGAATGAAAGAAAAGTGATAAAGTGTTTAGAGGTTTAAGTTTGATTTTTGGTAACATGGAGAACACAAACCACCTCTAGATTCACAAACTCACCTATCACACCCATTTGGGGCAAGTTCCAGCAGAATTCACGTGAAAAGGAGCTTTGGAATCTCAAGAATTTGACTCAAAAAGTCGATTTGGCATTTAACCAAAAACAAGGGAGGTGCTGCGCACCGGCCTTTTATTTGGCAAATTTTGTTAACTTTTTGTTAAAGGATGGGATTTGTAATAGATTCCGTTAGTTCTCCGTTAAAGGACTAACTTTGTAATAGAATAAGTTAGAGGACTAACTTTGTAATGAAATTTCGAAATATGATTTTCTTAACCGACGAATATGGCGTAAACACACTACTTTAATACCGCGAGTATACTAGATATTAGGCACTTAGGTGATTCTAAAGCTTCCATCTCGAGAGACAACGTGATAAAACACATAAACCCGACTCAAATGTATAAAAACGTGAGTAAAATAAAGCGAAATACAAGGGTCCAAATCATTGCGAATAAAAAGAGTAATAATCGATAAATGAAATATACCTCGAAAAGACGGATTGTCACAAGTAACTTTAAGTTAAGTAATTTTTTCAATCTTTCTATTTTAATAGTTTTAATAGGTTAATTAAAAGATTTTAATACATGAGTTTTGTAACTCATAAATAATTTTATAAACTATTTATATATCATTTAATACTCAGTCTTAATAACTCTAATATTAATATTAAAGAATAAACTTTCTAAAAAGTAGATATATAATTATTTTAAAACATGTATATTTAATATTTTAATTATATTAAAGAGTCTTAGTTATTTTTTTATAATAATGAAAATTTATGTTTCAATTAGGGGTGAGCATGGGTCGGTTTGGGTCGGTTCCGACCTCAACCCGAAACCAAACCGAAATTTCGGTTCCTGAAAGTTCCAAACCGTTTGGTTCGGTTTCTACATTAGTTCGGTTCCACTCGGTTTCGGTTTTTTTCGGTTCGGTTTGGTTTTTTATTTCGGTTTTTGGATATAGGCAAATTCATAGATCTATCAAGGAAAACTTGTGAAATAAATCTCAAATGGAAGTCTATGTTACCCAATAATTGGCGGAGCAGTTCACAACTTATAACACGATGTTGTGCATATTACTAGAACATAATGATATGAATCGGAAAACTTTAAACACAAAATTAAGAAGAAAAAAAAAATACTATATGTGGCTTAGTAAACTATAGCCTACATGGTAAAAAACAAAAAAATCAAAATTGAAGAAATAAACCTATATGTTGATGAGTATTGTAGCCTACATGGCACCAAAAGATTACATATTGATAAGTATGGGATTGGCAATGTAGAAAAGAAAACTTTGAGTCTTCACTATTATGATCGAGAGTTTGTGTGTTTAGGGAATAATTAATTAGGATGATTTAGAATTTTAGACAAAATAAAAAAATAAAAAGAATAAAACTTAAAATATCTACTAAAAGTGAACATATTAAAATTGACATACATATAATGGTTCGGTTCGGTTTTTTCGGTTTGGTTTTACCCTTCGACCCAAACCAAACCGTTTTTTCCGGTTTCTCATAAATCGAAACCCAAACCATCGGTTTTTGTATTCGGTCCGGTTTTATGGTTCGGTTTTTATCGGTTTTTTTCGGGTTTTGGGTTTTCGGTCCGATTTTTGCTCACCCCTAGTTTCAATAAATTATATCATAAGTTTTTAAATTAATAAAAAAAAAAAATTGGTTTTAAATATAAATGATGCAAATGTAAAAAAATAATAAGTGTTAATACTAAAATATATATTTATAACTCATATCTATACTCATTTAAAATAAATATATGCCTTACACTTTTAGTAAATTTAAGTTAAGTAATTTTTTTAACCTTTCTATTTATATAGTTTTAATAGGTTAATTAAAAGATTTTAATACATGAGTTTTGTAACTCATAAAAAATTAAATAAACTATTTAAATATCATCTAATACCTAGTCTTAATAACTCTAATATTAAAAGTAAAGATTAAACTTTTTAAAAAGTAGGTATATAATTAGTTTAAAACATTTATATTTAATTTTTTAATTGTGTTGAAGAGTCTAAGTTTATATAAAATGTTATTTTTTCATAATAATGAAAATTTATGTTTTAATAAATTATATCATAACTTTTTAATTAATAAAATAATAATAATTTGGTTTTGAATATAAATGATGCAAATGTGCAAAGTGCTAAGTTCTAATATTTTATTATATACTAATTAATAATGCATAATTATACTACAAAGATTTTAAACATTTGATATTAAATTTTTCTTATAAACAAAATTTTATTTTACTCATTTATCATCGTGGGACAAAAGTAAAACACATAATAAAATAAACTAAAAGTTGTTTAAATATATATATACTTTTTCTTATAAACAAAGTTTACAACTAAAACTTTTATTGAATAAAAAAGATAACGGTATGAAGAATCAATAACACAAACAATTAATAAAAAACTATGTAGAAATAACAATATTAAAAGAAATAAGATTAAATAATTTACGTGCGATTTTCAATAAATAAAAAAAAAAGTATGTCCCGCGCATTGCGTTGGTGCTCTCTTAATAAAAGAAACTCAGAATAGATATAATATAACAAATTTGGAGTTTCGAAAGAAAAGTAAAGCACCTTACTAATTTTGTGTTTGACCATCAACGTCTCACTTCTATTCATCACCGCCGCGCACCATGAGTATACTTCTAGTTGATGTAAAATTTATACTACTATATAAAACATATTGTTTTTTGATTTTTTAAGAACTAATTTTTAAAGAGAATAAATCATAACCATTCATTTCAAAAACTAATCTAAACCATTCAAATTTTGAATAAAAAAATTAAATGAATATAATAAATGAGTTTGTAATTTATAAATAGTTAAATAAATTATTTAAATAGAATTTAATACATGATTTTTAATTTTCACTCAATCAATGTTCAACTATATTAGTAGTACCAAAACTAAAACATACTCTATCTTTCAAGGAATAATACTAAAAAAGAAAATATTTCTATACATTATAGATACATACCAATGGCTATTTCATTTAGTACACCTTACCCCCATTTTGTGATACTATTGATTATCGTGCTTAACCTTTTCGTGTTTAACTATCGTTCACTGCCTCTTTTCTATTCACAACAGCCGCGTATCGCGGGTACACTCCTAGTCTTTGTAATATATTCTCTAATTCAAAACCCTAGATTTGTTCATCGATTAATTTGTGTGTAAATGGATCCTAGTGGATGTTAGGTGGTTGTATCATGTATGAGAATTTAGATTTTTTTTTTTTTTTTTTTTTTTTTAATAATAATCAGTATTGAGTAGTGTTTCGATAATTATTTTAAGGTGAATAATTTGTTTGAGTGTGTAGCTTATTAAAAATTATTGTTGCATTTTCAAATTGACTGAAAGTTTTCAAAATACAGTCATCAAACCTGTTGGAAACTTTGGGTGAGAAAGATGTTAGATCTATGAACAAGATATCGATATTTAAAGCGAGGCGTTTGAAATCGCAGAATCTGTTAAGGCTTTGTCCCACACACTTCCAAACGATACATCAAAATACCTTTAAAACGGTTCTATGAGAATTACACTTTAAAACACAAATTACCGTGTTGGCAGAAGGTTTGTTATAATCCATATATTCCCGTATATGAATTGCACAAAATCTGGTAGCATGACACCATATATCCATATACTATGGTTGTCTTCTATTATCTATAATAATAATAGGGTTGAAATTATTAAAAACAACTAAATCTTTTGAGACCAAAAGAACCAATCATAACTCTCATTTCAAAAACCCACTTAAAATTTAATTTTGTTTAAAAATTAAATATCTCAAAAATCGTAAATGTATTAAACGAATAAATTATACAATTGTAACGAGCACTAAATTACATTTCTATAGAGTACTTACTCGATATACTTTTGAAGAAATATTTTTCCGGGATTTTTTTATGGGTTTTAAAATTTTATATTATTAAATCACGATTTTATCACATGTGATTTTAGCTGTTTGATACTTTTTTTATTTCGTTTTTCGTTTTGATTCTAGTTGAATGTATAATATATAATAAATATATGTTTTGAAATTCATATTTAGTGTTCAAATCATATGTAATTTACGAATATCAACATTTGTCCGAAAACGGAAAAATAAAAAATCATCAATTTTTGATTTTGTTTTTCCGGGTCTATATCGATTATACCTCATATAATATTTTGTGTTTTAAAATTAGCAATTAAAGTTGAAATCATGTGTTTTATTGCCTTATAAGTTTTCGAAATTTTACATACATAATAAAATCACATATGATATACAATACATTCACATGTGATATGCGTACTATCACATTTAAGTCAAAAAAACGAAAGAAAACAAAAATCGTCACATATGATATACAATACTATTACATGTGATATACGTAATATCACATTTATGTCAAAAGAAAATTGAGGGAAAAAAATCATCAAAATTCGATATTTTTTCTAAATTTAGGTAATTTATACGTTTTATAGTAATTATCTTTTATAAATTTTTACGAATTGGTGCTAATACCACATGCTATTATCGTTACAATTTCAATACCCATCAAAAGAAGAAAAAAAAGTTCGTCGAATGTAAATAACACCACTGCTCTTTTTAAAGATAAAAATGAGACGATCGCAACGGTGTAATTTGTTTCGTCTAACGATTAATGGTCTGTGAGATAAATTAATTTAAAAAAATAAAAGAAAAATAGGTTTTGGTTTTAATGTTAGTCATTAGATTAAAATGAGATGAATAACAAAAATTGTGTCTTTTGAGTATTAGAAAATTATGTGTGTTAACTGATCATTTAACAATAATAATAATAAGAGTAAATTACATAGATCGTCCCTATGGTTTATATGCAATTATGGATTTCGTCCCTAACTTTGAAAAGTTGCATGGATCGTCCCATTGTTCAAACTAATTACTCATTTCGTCCCTAATTCCAACGTCCGTTTAATTATACCGTTAGTCTGTCCCACGTGTTAAACACGTGAGGGGTATTTTGGTCTTTTCGCAGTATCCCTAATATTTTAACCTAATTTCTCTCAAACTTCATCACTTCATCTTCTTCACTTCATCTTCTTCACAATCAGAAATGAAATCGATTTCAGTATATACATTCATTAATACTAATAGCATCCTCACTTTGATTAACCATTTAAACAAAGAATTGAAACCGGAAGAAGAATTGAAACCGGCGGCGGCGGCAGGTTTGGTAGACGGCGGCACACATCTATATCTGTATATACATACATACACTGACACACAAGTCGAGTAATTTATCGAGTAATTTATCCTCCGATGTGTGCCGCCGTCATCGAAGAGGTTGAACGCGAAGAGTTTGAACGCGGTCTTTGTTGAAGTTTGGGGAAATGGAAACAATCTGTAAGTTTGGGGAAATGGAAACGATCTGTAACAACAACAACAACAACAACAACACTAGTAGAGGCGGAGGTGGTGGTGATGTGTCGCCGACGATTGAACCGTCGCAGATCCGTTTACTTTTCGTAATTCGTCGTGATTTTTCATTGATTTTTCGCATAGGTTACTTTTTGCCATCCGTGATTGTTGTTGTTGTTGTTGTTACTGGTTTCTTCGTTTAATTAGAATTCCATTTCTGGGAATTGGGTTGAGAAATGAAATGAGATAGATTTGAGATGGGGGACAAGACTGGGAAAACGATGGAGATTTCAGACTAGGAAATGACCAAAATACCCCTCACGTGTTTTAACACGTGGGACAGACTAACGGTATAATTAAACGGACGTTGGAATTAGGGACGAAATGAGTAATTAGTTTGAACAATGGGACGATCCATACAACTTTTCAAAGTTAGGGACGAAATCCGTAATTGCATATAAACCATAGGGACGATCTATGTAATTTACTCTAATAATAATTTGGGAACTCAAAATTAAATTTAATTATCTAGAACTTGTATATTACAAATATTAGACCATGAAGAGGCCCACAATCCCACATTACATAGGCCCTTGCCTTGGTGCCTAACAGTTTGATTTTAGGGTAATGGCTTTATTGATTTAAGTGTGGGCCTCTGGATCTTATTTTAGTTTTTAAATGTGGGCCAAATATGTCCGGAATTTAGGTATGCGGATGGGCCAAATACATCAATCTGAATATCTTACTGATATGTGTATGTAACCTGGTGTATACTTTATTCCATACGTTCTATAATGTTGGAATATCAGCTTTCTTCTTCATTTAATGTTGTCAAGGGACAGTTTAACCCAGCTCAATGTCATAACACCAATGAGATTCATTTTGTAAAACCAATTGGCTATAGAGAAAAGAATACATTGTCTGGTATGTGAGCATTTAGTTTACTCGATACTGTTGATGCACTTTTTGGATGTCCATAGCTTAGCAAATTTATTATCAAATTGGTTTATCTTTGATTATTCGTGTTTATCTCTTCCGTCTATTCAATCTATTGCTCGTTCTTGTTATTTGTAGGTCCAGAATCAGGAACATATAACAAGAACGAGCAATAGATTGAATAGACGGAAGAGATAAACACGAATAATCAAAGATAAACCAAATATTATTAATAAACGTTAAAGATTACAATGGTTTAAACTGAGAAATCGTGGTATGGCTAAGGAGAAGATTAAACATAATCTTCTCCCTAATCCGGTGATCGGCCGGATCGGGTCGCCTCCAAAACCCTGAAAACTCCAAAACTACCTCCAAACTCTTAACCTAAAAGATGCAGAAACTTCACTATATATAGGCCTGTGTCTCATCCGTACGGATGAATATTAAGCTCAGACCGAATATAAGTGTTCATCCGCACGGATGAGACTCTCATCCGTGCGTATGAACCCACATCCGCACGAATCAATGCAGAAGGTGAATTTCGCACTTTTACAATCAACTAGGTGTACAACATTACAAATAAACATTAATAATAAATTTGCTAAGCTATGGACATCCAAAAAGTGCATCAACAGATACGGTTGTGACACATTAGTTTGCATTCAACACAACAGTTGCAAATAGTTTCCTATGTCATTCATATTGGTTAAACTACCAAATGACTATCTTTGATAGCTTAATTTAAGTGTTATATAACTCTTTTTAGTTTGTATTTTACAAATTTTTATAAAGTGCTCGATATCCACTTTGCGCCTTAGTACGCCTTGAGCCTTGATACCTTTTGTTAGGAGAGAAGAGAAAGGAAAATTAAAGCGCTATCTTTTAGTTATCTTTTTGTATTAGCACTTTTGAATTGGAGAGAAAGAGAACGAACATTAACAGTTTTACCTATAGTTTTGTCATTAATAGAGTTAAGAGAGAAGAGCACGACTTGTTTTGCTATTAAAAGTGTATAGAACCTTTGAGTTCATTTCTATCAAAAACTTCCCAATATGACAGAAGAATGAATTAACTTTTTAGGAGAAAATTCGCCAAACCTTTCCCACCAATTCTTTATCTTTCGTCTAACCGTCGCCATTACAGTTAGAAAACTTAAAACGATGGGTAACTTTATAAAGACTTGGTTTCAAAAGTTGCCTTCTATATGTGTAACCAAGATTTCTAATGTATTGCCAACTTTACTTGTCATTTCTAAAGAGTATTTCTACGTTTTCGGTAACCAATATTATGTTAAAAGTCAGTATCAGTACTACTTGTTAGATTCTTTTCATTGTGTTCTGCACAATAGATTGTAAATTTCTTTCGAGATTTCTTATAAGACCTTTTATAGAAAAAACTTCTTAATGACAGGATAAGAACGGATCATGATTATTACGATAATCAAATAGCCTTGTTGGCATTTGTCCCAAAGAATCATTTCTCGTCTTTTTCATAATAAATGGTACATTTATCAACCTAAACTCGATCTATCTAATCATCACGGACTTACCAAACATCATGTGGCTGTTTTTAATGCTTGATAGTTATAAGCATGTGATGAAATTAGATAGCCGTAGCTAATGATGTTAAGCATTTACAAACAGAGCCTGAATATACCTTCCAAATATGTAAATATTAACAAATTAGGTTCATAATCATGAATAAATGATAGAACTTGATAATTCTGTACAACAATTGATTCTTTTTGGTACATTTAGACTATGGTTCGGCTATCTTCTATCAACTCGGGTTTATTGCTTTTTTGCTAGAATAGTGATTATGCAACAATGTATCAAGCATAAGATTTGCAAACCTAATGAGTCCTGTTACCTAGGCATAAATTGCCGGCACTTATAAGATTGCCACTTTATATTATTTCTAGAGTTCTCCTCGTACCCATTTATTACTCAGGCTCAACTACTGGCAGGTCCAATGTTCAGTGATATTATAGGAAAGTTGAACAATTAACTACGGAATTCCCAGTTTAACTGGGGAAGTAATTGTTTGTTTAAAGGTGGAAAATGCGCAGGTTGGCGGGTTTGGTAGTGGGTCAAAATAGGTAAAGAGAACTGGTAAAAACGGATGGGGTCGGTTGCGTCAAAACCTCAGACAATATTCCTCCACTTTAGAAGTTCTTTATGGATAATCAATGTGTTAAGTATGTTTACAAAGTAATATTATTGCATTAATAAATATAAAAATTTCTTGGACTATCTATGATGATGTATATATAAATTGGAAAAATTCTGAGATTCGATCATTCTGACCGCATTCATTGTGGCTCTTATCTTCATTCGTGTTATACATCGGCTTTAAGAGTAAACAAAGGCATTTTCTTGCCACAAAATGGTATGCCAACTCTGTACTCTAGACAAATTACTCACAATTTGTGGCAAAAGTTTACAACCATATTAATGGTTTGTGTCTTTTCTTGCATATTCGTTAATATCCTAAAATTGTTGAAAATTTGTCATGTTTGTCCAATAAAATGATAAATATTGAAGAAACAAGAACATATATATTTTGTAGTGTAACAATAATATTATCAACTGATAATACAATCTTGACCGAACTGGAGAATAGCAAACCTTGAACCACAAAACATCTAACAGTGAGTGAGATAGAGACTAAACCCAAAATTTAATGACTAAGCGTAACCCATACCGGAAAAACCGAATCACGATCCAAGCTGACTAAAATTTATTGGAACCTAGTTGAGAGCTTTCCATCATGAAAAAGTCCATAAGGTTAGATAAATAGCTTTCCCAATATAAACTCCATAATATACAGATTAACAAAAAAAAAATTCACCATTATTTGTTTTCTAGTTTTGGGAAATCCATATTTTCAATAAAAGAGTTAATATCCTTTTGCTATATCTTGAAACAAAAAACAGTTGGTGTATTGCAACTGTTAATGTGTCACCTCTTAATCAGAGTTGTCAAATAGCGCTTCCACTAAATGAGCTCTTGTTCAACATCTTTGTAAAATAATCGATAGTATAACTATATATCTTAACATGTATTTGGTTAAGGATATTGACAATAATCTTAATAAAAAACCACAACATCACGGTCGTCTAGAAGATGGCGACGACCCAAGGCCTCCAACGTTTTAAGACCTAAAACCACATTCGATATTAGTATATCTAAACAAACTGAAAAATAATTTGTCATTCGATATTAGTTTTAAATCGATTTAACAGTGTTTACACTCATTTATAAAATAGAAATATTATCTATTGTTTTGTTTTCATTCGTAGAACTTCGTTTGTAAAACGTTCTCCTAAAATAAGTTATCACGAAGTTTTACTTGTTAGGGCTTCGAATGACGATCCTTGCAACATAATATTCATTTCTATTTACTTCAATTCACTCATATTTTCAAACTAGAGAATATATACGACATAGCAATAGGTAAGAAAGTTTCCCAAGGCCCTCAACTGGTATTCCAGGTGATAATGTGAAGCTTCTTTCGTTACATGGGTGCAAATAGATGTAAACAAGTGTTTGTAAATTGGCTAGACTGGTCTTGTATCCCGTACTCCATTATAGGTCTCTTGTAATCTTTTTTCGCTTCTAGTCTCTTGCTAGATTGCTAATAAAATCTGCTGTTCAAAAACAAAAATAAAAAGTTTCTGGAGGAAAGTTAAGTTTGACTCATGTACTTTGTATGGTTGTGGTCAAGTTCCTTTCTACACTTAAATTTCTGTGTTGAAGACCCTACTTTATTGTTGCTAATTTGCATGGCTTTCATTAAAGGTGGTAAATGTAAATGGACCAGGAAATTGAAGGTGATAAATGGATATGAATCGATCAGATTGAGTAATGGAAGTTGGTTGATCCGTAAATAGTTTCTTTTCCTATTTCTTTAAAGTTTACGCACATCTAACACATCTAACGTATACACCCAGAAATCCAAAGTAATAGATTAACTCAATAAATTCAAGATCAACCTAACATCACGATAGAAGGTATAAGTAGTCGAGTTATAATTCTTTAAATACTTGATAATTTTGGTGAGTCATAATATTTACTTTGATCTTATTAGAGAGTAGTTATCAAACACATGAATATTGCTGTGCCTATATACTTGAAAGTCTTGAAATGATACACAAGGAACGTATGACCTATTCGACTATTCGTGTTATTTTAGTCATTGAACTAATGTAGTTTGAAGGGTTTAAGATTGCATATTTGAGCTCACAATAGCAAGAAGAACATTTTTTTTAAACTTAACATTATAAATTATGCAATACAGACACACTCTGTGTATATTTAAGGGTAGGACTCTTCTGCAATTCTATAGTATGATATGTTATTGCATTATCCTGTACTTTGTGCAATAGTGTATGTACTACATCACGTATCAATGACCATCTTCACCCAACTTTAAGTACCAAGGCTTTGGTCCCCTATCCCCACCAAAAAAGTTCATGTGGGTTTTAAACCTTGGTACCGATACTTTGTTTTTAAACAGTGAATATTTCAATTATGACAACATAGAATTTTTTACAGTGGGAAATGTTGAAAGAAAAAAATAAATTGGTCAAGAATGGCATATGAACTTACCGAACTTTAAAAGTTTGATATATGTTTTGAATATTGTTAGATATATTAGAAAAACAAGCGAAAAGCTAGAGAATACCAAATCGTTTAATATGAAAGAACCACAACTATAGGCGACTCTAGGTTACAATCGGTCTAAAGCGAGCCCTCCAAATGGGGCCTTTGTAACATGAAAAAACAATATATGTGTTTTTCTATATGAAATTTATGTAGTTTTCTTTGATGCAATCAGTAAAATTGTTAACCCTTAATTTGAAGCTTTCATGTAACATTGTTGTCTCAAGTAATGCTTTTATTAATACTAAAAAATGTGGGGACTAACAAAATTATGATGCAGAAAGTGATTGCTTCATCGGTTTTATAGATAAGACGACCCTAAACACAACAACACAAATCAATTAATAATATGTAATCGATTAAATAAAAACACCTCCATTAATAATATGTAATCGATTAAATAAAAACATTATAATGTGTAAACAATATCCTTTAATTACTTACATTTTGATGGTCATTTGTCAGTGAATTACCATAAAAGACATATTTTGAAAAAATATAAACTATCTAACTATTTCTTCTAAATTGCAGCCTTTTTTTTTAACATAAGCATTTGCGCGAGGGCAACATACAAATTCAACCATAGTAGGATTAGAGTTGATATGGTCTGAATTATATAGAGTTAGGAAATCCTGATTAAAGGGAAAAAGAATTAACCGAAAGGGGCACAAGCATACCGAAGAAATTACATAAATTACAGGCTTCCCGTCACCCAACATGGACTTGGGAGAGCGGAAAAAGTTTGTAGATTTTATCGTTTCGGAAGCATACCAAAGCAGCATGGTCAGGAATGTCGTAAATATGGGTAAACAAAAATACCCGAGTTTGGGTGGAACCACAGCGTATGCAACTATAAGATATGATTATATATGTAACTTTTTAATTTTTTCTTTAAATAATATTTACTTAATGCTTTTACAACGAAACCTTAAAATAAATGAATATCCCAAATCTCATCACCATTTCGACAGAATGCATAGGAAGAGTGAAGGGTATGTAAGCTCAACATGTAAGTAATGGGTAAAATAGGTCATCTTTTAGTAACCAAACCAAACACTCCTAATAATGATTGTTTTGTAGCTTAGGGTGTTTTAATCGTACTATGGTTAAATAGGTCTTGGGTCATACGAGTCTTAATGGGTCATCTGGAGAAAGCCAAATTGATACGTATTCGTATCGGAAAATCAAACAATTGACTTTTATGATGTAATTTGTAGAAGCAAACACAAATAAAGATAGTATGTTCATTGATTTAGAACTATAAATCAACCAACAAAGACAATCAAGCAAGACCTATTACTTGAAAAGTGGAATCAAACTAGATAACGCGATCTAATATTAAAACAATGACAAATTGAAGCAACAATTCAAAAGAAAAGGATAAAACCTTGTTTATAACGAAATCTGAGTTATTAGATCAATAAAAACGTTTACAATATATAGGAAAAGAAACTAAACCCGAAAACAGAATCTAGAACACCTTCCAACCGAAATACTCTCACTGCGCCGCAGTGGAATTCACTGCCTCGCAGTGAGAACCCAGCCTACACCAAATCTGTTGCAAGCCTTCATATGCATTGAGGTGATGTCTGATATCTTGATGCATCCATGTGAGTCCAAAAGTGAAATTTAGAGCCAAACAAACCTCCCAAATCACCAACCACAACCCCCGATCCATGGTTCCTTCATATGCCTTGTTTCCAATCACAAGTAACAACTTTTCATCATCCCAATTCGCATCAAAAACACTCCTAATAAATCTTCTTTTGTATTTAAGGTGTTTTAATCATATATGTTAACCGTTAGATTTTTCAAATGGATTATATTTTAGGAACTAACACCAAACACTCCTAACAATTATTGTTTTGTAACTTTTTAGCGACAAAATTGGGTATTTCCGGGAAAACCAATCGTAATAAGTGACGAGGGTATATAGTCACAAGTCTTGGGCATAACCGTGAACGACAAGTATCGTCACATAAATAAATTACAATTCTTTTTATCAAATATTTTAGCGACGACACATGTCGCCACAAAAAAGTCACGACATAAGCAAAAAGGGGCTTATTGAGTCATCGTTAAAAGGTATATCACAATATGTTTCCGGGACGAGGTTTTTGTACGACGCTTTTGCATACATATGTCATCGTAACAGATTTTATGCGACGACGCTTGGGCCTCTAGCGACGAGAAAAGTGGTCGTTGACTCCATTTTGTTTTTGTAATTTTGTAAAATCTAACAATAAGGGAGAAGATACAAATTACAAAAAATCACCGAAAGGAAAACTAGACGACAACCTAAAAGACAATCTAAAACAACCACCCCAAACACCAAAAGACATACACCTGAAAGAGGAAAAACATCTAAAACCAAAGCCTAAACACCAAACATGATGAAGCGAACACAAAATTTCTAAATATACTAAAAATTGTGTTTAGTAAATTCATGTTTTCATTATTATTATTATTATTATTATTATTATTATTATTATTATTTATTATTATTATTTTCAATTTAATAGAAAAGTTTTAATTTGAACATTACTATACTATTGTCATTTTATGCATTCAATATAGATACTTTTCCTCGTGTCGACTTTAAAATCGGTTGAGTGAGAAGTTTAGTAGCGGAATATACCATTCTTTTTTTTTTTCTAACATACATTGGTTTTCTAGAAACAAAATGGCATGTTAGTGTCAAAACTAATTACACATAGAAGATTGAAATAATTGAAAGGTTGTCTATCTTTAAATAATTACTCGTCAAATACTATTTTTTCCCCCACAACAAAGTCAATTCTACCCCGTGCCTATGTGTTACACACTTTTGTAAACTTATATTTTTATAGTGTGTGTGTGTGTGTGTGTGTGTGTGTGTGTGTGTGTGTGTGTGTGTGTGTGTGAGAGAGAGAGAGAGAGAGAGAGAGAGAGAGAGAGAGAGAGAGAGAGAGAGAGAGAGAGAGAGAGAGAGAGAGAGAGAGAGAGAGAGAGAGAGAGAGAGAGAGAGAGAGAGCCAAGATATATACATGAATATGACCTACCTAGATGAAGGCTTAGGCATTTATACAGAAGTAGCTATACACCATGTAGCCTTGTAACCATGGCTGCCTTAACTGAATCCTAAAATTGTTGTCTCTCTTGTCAATTTTCTAACAACATAAGCAGACAAAAGCTTTCATACTCGCAGCTCCAACATCTGTTAATCTGACTTCCATCAACCATTAAACATGAAACTGGTATAAAATCATTTATTCAATTTTGTTGTCACATTGATTACATATATGTGGTACTTGTCACTCTATAAAGTTCTTTTTACATAACATATAAAACAAAAAGTGAAATCCTAAGGTATCTCACCACTAAAAACAGCCATGTTCAAAAAAAGAAATTAAAGAGTAACCAATAATCATGATTAATTATACATTCATTTCTATTAGTTCAATGACTTTAGTTTCTAAGCCTCCGGCTAACAAAAGATATTCAAGGAGTTAATTAGAGATCGTCAAGCTAAAGAAAGTTGGTATCACGAAAATGGAAATATCGTTTAGTGTAGTATTAGACTTGGAGGTCTTAATTTAGTTACCGAGGATTGACGAACAAATCCTGTTAATAATTTACACATTTGTCATTGATGGAACTTGAACTTCAACCTCTTAGTTAGTTATAGTGGAGGATATGAACATATATATGCGATCGTACATGACCAAAGCTTTTTAAGAACATCCGATTTTTACGTGTCTTACTATAATAATTTTGATTTTAAAAATATATAATTAAATAGAGTCTAAAAAATAATTATCTTTAAAAAAAATTTAAAAAATTTACCAAGGTTGATCCAAAACTAACAAAACACCATACTTATTAAACCACATTAAAATCGACTCTAAATAGCACCCTCGACTGACCTCCGATTTTTCATAATGATAAATATATATTTTCACGTTTGTTTTAAAAAAGTTGGGCCTCTTATTTGATTACCGCACAGGGCATAAAATCATTTGTCGGCGTGATTAGTTAGTCAACTCACATACTGCTAGATTAAAGCCTTTGATAAGATTTACGTAGTTATACTCAATAAGGGTGATCATCTTAGTACACGCATAGTTGTCAACTGAAATTCCGTACCTTAAGGTTTACAATTACATAGAGGACAATATATGTGAAAGGAAACCATATTCTAAGAATATTTGCATGTTCAAAGCGTGAACGTAACTACAAAAAAACTTTCTTTCAAAGTTCTTTAATCAGAAACCATACGATCGACAAAAATCCTTTCTCCGCCCACAACACTTTTAGGTATAAATTCCAATTGAACAAGACTCGTTCTTTGAGAGAGAGAGAGAGAGATCAACTGTGTGGTTTTATTATCAAGGTAGTCAAATTGAGCATTTATCAATAAACATATGTATTGATTTGTTCTAAACTTATTCCGCACACATCTTGTATCGTTTGATTTTATTGATAAAGAAAAAAACACGGAGGCCAAGCAATTGTATTCAACAATCTTCTTATCATGACATATTCTAAGAAGGCAAGCAAAGGGTTTCTTTGGAGTTATTTTAAAGAAAAGCAAGTTTGTTTTAGAAATATTGAAACAAAATATATTAATACCCTAATGAGCAAATAAAGTGTCTCCCAATTTGACATGGAAAAACATATAAAAAGAAAGAACCCTTATGGTGTATAATAAAGACAAGTGGTGCCTTTGAGTTGTTTTTAAGAAAACACAGGAAAATTATAGATAATGAATGATGAACAGAAGGAGAATGTTGGAAAATCAGTCCCATCAATAAGGTATATATGCATACATGCATATGACTATCTTAAGTAAAGAACTTCACCAAAATTTGAAGAGGAAAGTGACTGGAATATGTGTTTTTATGCAATAACAACATTATTTCCTACATCCAACAAACTTAAAATTCGACAAATATTCGATGAATATAGTGATTATGAACAATCATGATCGAAGATCATAAGTAAATACAAAGTTACAAGTACTCATTTATAAAGGACATTTGTATCAAGTGTTAATCAAATTTTGAATATCTTTTTATCGTGCGTCTAGTTTACATTTAACAGTTATGTTTACATTCCAAAAAAAGAAACTTGATGAGTAAATAAATGGTTTATTCAGAAAAATATATAGTACCAAACACCATCAAATGCATGTACTTGGGTGATAAATTGATCAAGCATTTGAGTCTCAAAGTTAATAGATCCAACTTGTGACTCATGTGCCTTGAACAGGTTGTATATATGGTTGTTCTTTCTACCCTTATCATATTTAATTGTAACATAGATTTGTGCCTGTTGATATTAATTTCTTGGGTCGTACTAAGTTCAGTATAATTTGTAACAAAACAAATAGAAAAAATAGTTATCATGTCTGAAATCATATATACAAATTCAACATAAAGGTGTCATGCATATACAACATGATACTATCCATCACAAGTGTAAGTGTCGAGATTCTTGTGAAATACTAATGCTCGTGTCGTTATAATCTCGATTCAATTCGAGCATAAACAAGCTCAAATACCAAATTGAGATGTACCAACTTATATTCTTGCGGACTACGTTCATGTTATTGACAGTTTACTGACTAAGAAAATTAGTAATTACCCAATATATATATATATATATATATATATATATATATATATATATATATATATATATATATATATATATATATATATATATATATATATATATAAAGTTGAGTTCTTATATATGTATATATAGTGAGAGAGATGAGTAGTCAAATCAAGAAACATTTTAAATCCCAAGTCTCTGACCGATTATATGCGTTATTTTGGATTTCAAATATTTCAACTGTGCAAAAGGTGTTTTATCCTGGTACCCTTTTGGCATCTTTATACAATCTGTAAAAATCACAGTTCCATCTACTTTGTATAAGTAAAATAATTAATTTAGATGTATTAAACACCTAATAAATTTTTAAATCTTTTGACTCATATTTTAATTTGCGGTTTAAATAGGATATCATAATCAATATTTTCAAACATTGTTTTTGATAAGACCCAAGATTTATACCAATAAAGGTCAACCTTAAGCCTTTCGATTGTACACTTACATGACGATTATGAGTTGTTATTACAATAAAACATATAAAATACACGAAGTGTGAGTACAAATAAATATAAATATGAATAACAATGGCAGATTTTATATAAACCCAACAAGTGAGGTCTAATTTATGATTAATTTATAGAGAGACATGTAATTATATTAACGAAAAAAACCCACCCGGGCACAGACCCATAGACAACTTTGAGATTTAATATAGAAGAGAATGACTAGATAGCGCAACATAAAGTTAAAAAGAAAAAAAATCCAACAATACATTAAAGTATTTAACAATCTGTAATGTTAATATTATCAAATCATAGGCAATATATATTTACAACAACAATTATGCTACTTAGTGGCACATTCTTCTACAAGTTTATAGAATATCCGGAATTTGTTATCAATTTATGCATAATTATAAGAGTGAAGAAGATGGTTACCTTTAAAATGCAAATAAACTTTAACAAATCAAAATTATTAACGAAATAAGATATAAATAAGATGTTTTAAGACTTTTAGATGTTAAAAGTTATATATTTGAACATACGTAAAAGTATGTATATTACTTTTTATAGAAGATATAAGAGTGTAGACCCGTATGTGTTTTAAATTGTGTACATAATATCAATCAAATATATCAATATTGTAGACACTAATAAGTACCACAAGCAAATAAATTGAATAAACATCCTAAAGATGGAAAAAGAAGCGATAAAAATATTATAATTTTTGTAGTGTTTCACCATATGAAAAACAAATGTTCTTTATAAAGACCAAATATGTAACAACGCTTCGTCCAATGCAGAAAAACCAAAGGATCCGTTTCTATGTGACGATGTGATGCTTCTTTCGTATGGTCGGGTTTCAAATAGAAATAGGAAAAATTATATGAGTTGGACATATTGGGTACACATGTTGGATTAAATTAGATTGGTTCATGTAAATTTAACATACCTGCAGATGATCCGGGCATGTTATTGAATAGATTAGCCATCGATGATTCCCAAATTGAGATGATCGTGTTAGGATGGAGAATTAGAGAGAAAACACTATGGTGATAATGGAATTGACCAACCCTTATTTGGGTTTATGTTAGTCCGTATATAGATACTCAAGTTAGGAGTATTTATTATTTAGTCCCTGGTGTTTAACAAGTGTTTATATTTAAGCTCTCATAGTTCCGATCACCTAATGGGAAATCTATAGTGTCGGTAAGGTAAATACGTCCATCGAATATTTACTAGACACAGATTTCAGTTAGTGTCAGTCATCATATCAGTAAGGATAAATGATCAATGAGGGTCACAAATAATATGGGTCCAACATTCTCCCACTTGACCGAGTAGATCATTTATCTATGAGTATTGATAAGTCCGTACGAGATAATACTCATTTTGTTTAAAACCGAAATCATAGTTGATAAGTACAGTCGTAGAGAAGAACATCTACTCAGGACCCCCACTAGTCAAACTATGACTCAAATTCAAAACTGAATAAGCAATGATAGACCAACTAAGACAAATTTTGTTATAATAATGTCCAACACAGTTATGCGCATAAGGTGTAAATAATAGACAAACAAAATCTGAATAAGGAGGAAAATTTTCATTAATAAATAATAATGACCAATAAGTACAACAATGCTATGAAATTAAGTCTTTTGTAAGCCCCATATTCGACACGTGTCCTACGAATATATTAGGAGGAAGACCTTTGGTCATCGGATCCGCTAGCATGTCATGTGTACTTATGTACTCAACACAAAGAACATTTTCCTCAACCCGTTCGCGTACAAACAGATACTTTGTGTCGAGATACAGCCCGGCGCCAGTCGAACTGTTACTGTTCGAGAAAGTTACAGCAGCTGAGTTATCACAGTAAAGCTTCAATGGTCTAGAGATTGAGTTGACGAGTTTGAGTCCACTGATCAGGTTCCTTAACAACATCCCATGACAGGTTGCATTATAAACGGCAACATATTCAGCCATCATAGTAGATGTTGTGGTCAGTTTCTGTTTATGACTCCGCCAAGAGATTGGTCCGCCAGCTAACATGAAAATATACCCAGAAGTAGATTTATGGTCTTCTTTGCATTTAGCAAAGTCAGAATCAGAATAACCTACTACTTCCAAGTTGTCACTTCTTCTATAAGTTAATTTGTAGTCTTTGGTCCCTTTCAGATATCGTAGAACCTTTTTAGCCGCTTTCCAGTGTGCTAATACGGGGTTAGATAAGTAACGCCCCAGCATACCAGCGATGTAAGCGATATCCGGTCGAGTACAGACCTGAGCGTACATAATGCTCCCAACTACAGATGAGTAAGGTATCATCCTCATTTCAGCCTTCTCAGTTTCAGTGCTCGGAGTTTGATGAGGTCCAAATACGTCCCCTTTAACTACCGGAGCCACAGTGGGTGTGCAGTGCTGCATGTTATAGCGTTCTAGAATACGGTCAATATAAGCCCTTTGGGAAAGACCTAGAACACCCTTACGTCTATCTCGATTTATTTCGATACCTAAAACATAAGAGGCATCACCGAGATCTTTCATGTCGAAATTATGCGAAAGCATTCGCTTCGACTCATGTAGCAAATCCAAGTTGTTACTTGCAAGTAGAATATCATCCACATACAAAACAAGGATAATAAAGTTACTCCCACTGATCTTGAGATAGGTGCATTGATCCACTTGATTCTTTAGGAAGCCATCAGATTTTACGACTTCATCAAATTTAAGGTACCATTGTCGTGATGCTTGTTTCAACCCATATATCGATTTATTCAACTTGCAGACCATGTGCTCTTTACATTTTGGAATAAATCCTTCAGGTTGCTGCATGTATACGTCTTCTTGCAAGTCACCATTTAGGAAAGCGGTCTTGACATCCATCTGATGTAACTCTAAATCATAATGAGCTACGAGTGCCATGACGATCCTTAGGGAATCTTTACGAGAGACAGGGGAAAAGGTCTCTTTATAATCAATTCATTCCTTTTGAGTAAAGCCTTTTGCAACCAGTCTGGCCTTATAGCGTTCGACGTTTCCATTCGGGTCTAATTTGGTTTTGAACACCCATTTACATCCAATTACTTTGGATCCTTTAGTGAGTGGAACCAATACCCAAACGCCATTACGCTCCATGGAATTGAGCTCTTCAATCATGGCTTCAATCCATTTAGCGGCCTGATCACTATTAATAGCTTCTCGGTAAGAGTTTGGATCAGTAAGTTTCCCAATGTTTTCGACTTCAGCCAGATAAGTTTCGAAATCATCAAAATTAGTGTTTCTGCGAGCCCTTGATGATCTCCTGAGCTGAATTACGGGTTCTTCAGGAACAAGCGGTTCTTCGGCGTTTAGATTAGGAGGCATAGGAAGTTCAACCGGTTCATTAGGAGATCCAGGTATATCGGGAGCAGCGTTGGGTACAAGAGGAGTTATCGGAGGAATCATAATAACCGACGAGTGGTTTCCCCCCGCTTCTTGTACTTCTTGCAAATCTAAATCAGGATTTGTCGTGCTCCCACAGATCTCTGAATTTTCGAGGAAAGTGGCATGTTGCGTATCTATGATGCGGGTAGAGTGAGAAGGACAGTAAAACCGATAACCTTTTGAGTTCTCGGGATAACCAATAAAGAAACATGTAAGGGTTTTAGAATCCAGTTTCTTTAAGTGAGGGTTATAGACTTTTGCTTCGGCAGCTAAGCCCCATACTTTCATATATTTTAGACTCGGTTTCCTACCTGTCCAGATCTCATAAGGAGTTTTAGGGACAGATTTTGATGGAACCCTATTGAGTATATGAACAGCTGTTTTTAAGGCCTCAGTCCAAAGAAATTTGGGTAGGTTAGTGTTGGCTAGCATACTTCTCACCATGTCCATTAAAGTTCGGTTTCTCCTTTCAGCAACACCATTCTGTTGAGGAGAACCTGGCATGGTGTATTGGTTAATTATGCCCTGTTCCTTGCAAAAATTATAGAAAGGACCAGGAGCTTGACCAATATCAGTATGTTTACCGTAATACTCACCTCCCCTATCTGATCGGACAACTTTTATCTTATGATCAAGTTGGTTTTCAACCAAAGTTTTATAATCGACAAAAGTTTGTAAGGATTCAGATTTTTCTTTAATCAGATAAAGGTGCATATAACGTGAATAATCGTCAATGAATGTAATAAATGATGTATGTCCTGTTATTGATGCGGGATAGGGGCCACTAATATCAGTATGAATTATTTCCAACAAGTTGGAACATCTGGTGGCTCCTTTCTTATTCCCTTTAGCCATTTTGCCTTTAAGGCATTGAATACATGTTTCAAAATCACTAAAATCAAGAGATGGTAATATTCCTTCTTTTACGAGTCGTGTCATGCGATCTCGTGAGATGTGGCCGAGACGTTTATGCCACAATGTGGAGGAATTCTCTGCTTGTTTAGGTGATTTTGTCTTTGTTTTAGTTATGTCTTCAATATTAAGAGACAACAAAGACTGTGAGAAATTATGATCTAGTTCTAGTTTATACAGTAATCCATCCAAAAAACCACAACCAAATAATTCATTATTAAGAGTAAAAGTGATCCTGCCACAACCATGAGTAATTACATAACCTTCAAGATCAAGTCTAGATATAGATACAAGGTTCCGAGTAATTCTCGGTACATATAAGGTATCTATTAATCTAATGCACTTTCCGGTATTCATATGTAAATTTAAAGTCCCCATGGCTTTGACATCTAAGAGATCACCATTTCCAACTCTAAGCTTTCTTTGGTCCTTTTGTAGCTTCTGGATTGTAAGGAATCCCTGTAAGGAATTGGTCACATGGACCATAGAACCAGAGTCACCCCACCATGTATTAAATGGAACATCAGTAGTAAAGGAATCAAATATTACGTAAATAATGTTACCTTTCTTAGCTAGCCATTCCTTGAATTTAGAGCAATCTTTCTGTCTGTGCACTTTGGAGCGACAGAATGGGCAGTTAGTATTGCTTGTCGAGGATTTAGGGCCAGAGGTAGAAGCACCATGATTTTGGACTTTATTTTCAGTCTTGTTACTGTAGTTACCTTTCCTCTTCTTGGGGTTTGAAGTGGTAGTAAGGTGAACAGCAGCTTCAGGTTGAATGTGCTTAAGACGATCTTCCTCTTGAACGCACATAGCAATCAGTTCACTTATCGACCATTTATCTTTCATTGCGTTATAATTCACTTTGAAAGTGTCGAACCGAGCAGGCAAGGAAGTCATTATGAAATGCACAAGAAAGCCATCTGAGACTTCCATTTGCAAATTCTTAAGCTTGTGAGACATGTCAACCATCTTCATTATGTGTTCACGGACACCGTTAGAACCCTCATATTTAAGAGTCAGCATCTGTAGCATTAAACTACTCGCAGTTGCCTTAGACGATCCCTTAAAGTGATCCTCAACAGATGTGAGGTAAGTTTTCACTTTGTCATTATCAGGGATAGCTCCTCGGATGCTGGGATGAATTGAGTTCTTGACCATCATTATGGACAGCCGATTCGCCCTTTCCCACTTATCAAAGTCCGCTTTCTGAGTAGCAGTAGACTCAGCAGTAATAGCAGCGGGTTCATCATGGCGAATAGCATAGTCCATGTCGAGCATTCCCAGAGTTAGGTAAAGTTGATCCTTCCATGAAGTGAAATTAGCACCAGTAAGTGCCTCAATGCCGAAGTTTGGTACTGTAGTGGAGAATAAGGAGGATTTAGATTTATGATACGAGTTATAGAAGATTTTATAGTGACAGAGTTAGCTATATAAGGCAGACTAAGTAATGTCCCTTAAAATAATAGAACTAGAGTAATGTCTAAAATAAGTAGACCTAATAGTAATGTTCCTGAGACTAAGACCATATAAGTAATGAAGCTAGTGATAGGTAAGCCTATTAAAAAATACCAAAATAATAAGCTAAAGTAAGGCTCTACTTAGATGTTACATCACCTTTGGGCAGAAATAACTAATATCTAAGTAAAATTATGAGCATAAGGTTTATGCAACACAACGTTTGTCTTTTGACCTTTGGGCAACAAAATAGAACGTCGTGTTTTAAGGCATAATAAGATTCCTTTTAAGCACACAAGTATATTAAATCACCTTTGGGCAGAATTAATATCCTACGTGTTTATTATGCTAAAGGAAAAAATGCAATCATAGGAATCACCTTTGACCTTTGGGCAACAAAAGATGAAAACATGAATATTAGTGCATAAGTATAATAAGGTCACATATAAATAAGGTGACTAAATAAGGTGACCACGACAAATAAGGCAGGGGTCAAGGGAACCAGTAAGACTTTACAAATAAGGCAACCAGTAAGACTTTAAAAACGACCAAATTAGGGTCTGTAGTCATCCGTACGGATGAGATTATATTCGTACGGATGAGTATTGATTCGTACGGATGTAAGTCCAGGTTCGTGCGGATGTAAGCCTAGGTTCGTACGGATGTAAGGTTTAAGTTCGTACGGATGTAAGCCTAGGTTCGCACGTATTTAGCCCAGATTCGTACGGATCAACAGTTACGTTCGTGCGTATGAACAAATCAGATTCGTACTAATGAACAAGTCAGGTTCGTACGAATAGGGCTTCATCCGTACGTACGAACAAATCAGGTTCGTACGGATGAACCAATCAGATTCGTACTAATGAACAAGTCAGGTTCGTACGTATAGGACTTCATCCGTACGAACGAGCAAATCAGGTTCGTAGGAATGAGCCTTCATTCGCACGAATGAAGTTCGTCGAAATTAGGGTTGCAGTCCAGCCGCCACAGTCTCAAAAAACCCCATTTTTCGCCCAAAAATCAAAATCCGCCGGCCAAATAAGTTGCAGAATCAATAATAGCAATAGCCAAGCGATAAATAAACATGAACCAATGGATAATCACGAGCCATTGGCTCTGATACCACATGTTAGATTAAATTAGATTGGTTCATGTAAATTTAACATACCTGCAGATGATCCGGGCATGTTATTGAATAGATTAGCCATCGATGATTCCCAAATTGAGATGATCGTGTTAGGATGGAGAATTAGAGAGAAAACACTATGGTGATAATGGAATTGACCAACCCTTATTTGGGTTTATGTTAGTCCTTATATAGATACTCAAGTTAGGAGTATTTATTATTTAGTCTCTGGTGTTTAACAAGTGTTTATATTTAAGCTCTCATAGTTCCGATCACCTAATGGGAAATCTATAGTGTCGGTAAGGTAAATACGTCCATCGAATATTTACTAGACACAGATTTCAGTTAGTGTCAGTCATCATATCAGTAAGGATAAATGATCAATGAGGGTCACAAATAATATGGGTCCAACAACACAACCCAAACTATGTTGCTAATTCTCTTCTTATATAAAATTGTAAGTGTATTTTATTAGCTCTAGCATCTTGATATGAATGCGATTACTAATTCAAAATTGATGTTACAAAATAAAAGTCTACGATGACGATATATTTTTTGTTTGTCATCCTTTTAGGTGGTATACTTTGTTTTATTCCTCTCAGTCACGTTATGAGCCCATTTAACATGTTTTTGTAGGAAATCCCGTATTTAAAGCTCATATTGCAAAATGATCTAAATGTAGTCATAATTAATTGAAAAATATAAACTATAAGAAAAATGTAAACCATCAAAACGTCTTATTTATATGTTTGATTCTATTTTTATTTTTTTTTACTTTTCAACAAATTTAGTATGTGCCCCATCAGTATATTATAAACATGGCATCATGTTATAATACCATATTCCGATATAACTATGAAATATATATATATATATATATATATATATATATATATATATATATATATATATATATATATATATATATATATATATATATATATATATATAGGAGTAGGATCAAATAAAAATATGATTTCATTATATATATCTAAAAATAAAAAACGTATATTAATAGAAATATAGATAGTTTTTGAATTAATCACCAGAATAATCACCTATCACATACATTTTACAAAAATAATCACCTGATTCGAGACGAATTTCTCGCGACAATTTATCGTCGCGAGAAGTAAATAAAACAAAATCAGACCAATAAAAATCAGAAACGTCGTCGGGAAAATGAATATTGATGCGAGAAATGAATAGTGTCGCGACAACGTGTCGAATTTTTATTGATCTGATTAAAATATATGTACTTTCGCGCCGAAAAAAATATCGCGAGAATCCGTCGCAAATTATGTGATTATTTTTGTAAATTTTAAGTGATAGATGATTATTTTGGTAATTACTCATAGTTTCTTTTAGAACATAAAAAGTAAAAGTAAATAAATATATAAATCGACCGTCATTTATCATCCCAATTAAGAGTAAAAGTAGAAAGGAAAGTAAATGACCAAATCGGGGGGAAAGACACTCTGATATCTAATTTCTTGTTGTAGCAGAATCATTTAAAGCTTCTACTACATAGGATGTTTGACCTAACTTCTAACAAAACAATACAAATACAAAATATATATATATATATATATATATATATATATATATATATATATATATATATATATATATATATATATATATATATATATATATATATATATGTTAGCGTATTGTGTACATGTCGATAGTTAAAGGGTCTGTTTTGTTCATTACGTATTCTGTAGATATGCTTCCCCAATTTAGGGTTCTCGATTGTAAACTATGTTCACCATGTTCTGTAATGAAATCAAGCTTTGCTAACCTTATCATCTACCTGTTGGTTTCAATCACATATGAAAGCTAACATGGTATCAGAGCGTCTAGGGTCTTGATACGATTATCATCATAGATCTCAAATCACAGATGTCTCCTTTGCAACAATTCTCTCCAAATTGATTTCAGGTTGGTTGCCTCTGATCATAGCTGATATCTCAATTCCCGATTAACACTACATCTATGCTCTGTTCTGTCCAATTGAACCCACTCCCATTTTTTTCTGTTCTAAACCCTAGTTATACTTTAATTTCTTAGTATACTACAATGTCCAACTCAAGTGTCATTCAAAATCGCCCTATATCAGTTGTTCTTGATGGAAACAATTATGTATTATGGAGCCATCACATGACAATTCATCTGAAATCTCTCGGATTGTATAGCTATGTTACGGGTCTGACTTCAGCACCAGAAAAAGGTAATGAAGAAACCGACATTCAGTTTGCCAAAAGATCAGATGATTGGGATATCAAAAATGCGAAAATTCTAGGGTTTATCAATGCGTCAACTACAACAGAAATCAATCAACAATTTCTTGGTTACAATACTTCCAAGCAAGTTTGGGATTTTCTTTCTAAACGATACACCACTACAGGTTTGTCTCATCAGTACCATTTATGGTCATCTTTTCAGAGCAAACGCCAACAACCTGATCAGTCAATTAGCTCCTACGTTTCTGAGATGCAAGTTATCAGGGATCAACTTAATCTTGCAGCCCCTCAGATCGGGGATGAGACGGCTCGACAATTCCGTGCTTACTTTAGCCAGCTTCATTTGATGACTATATTGATGGGTCTTATTGATAAATTTGAAAGTGTTCGTGCCTCTCTTCTTCACAGACAACCTCTTCCCACTTTGGATGACGCAATTGCAGATTTACTTAGCGAAGAAACGCGGATTCAGCCTCGTCAACAATCATCTTGTGATGTAGTTCTTCACATCTCTTCGGGTGGATACAAAGGAAAATCAAATGATTTTAAACCTGCTGGAAAATGGAACAACAACGAGTGTTCGTTTTGTCACTCTACTTCTCACCGTTTATTGGATTGTCCGGTCCGTCAATGTAAATGGTGTAATGTCAAACATCCACGACATTATGGATCTGACTGTCTCAAGCACCCGAGAAACTCAAATTCTCAAAAAGAACAGTTTCAAGTGCGGTCAAAGTCGATGGCTGGTTCCATTATTCCTGATACATACAAATCCGAGACATTGAATACAGTAGACCCCTCTTCCCCTAACAATGACCTGATGCACTTATTGCAAAAGAATCAAGAGTTAATGCAACAACTTATGTCCGCATCTATGGGTATCAATGAAAAAGGATTCTCCTTAGGTAATGTATGGTTGTTTGACTCTGGTTGTTGCAATCATATGACACCAAATGCAGACTTATTTATTACCAAACAACAACCAGATTCATTTCCTTCTGTTTGTACTGCTAATGATACTCGTTTACATGTGACATCTAGCGGACTTGTTTCCACTTCGCATCTATATCTACCTGATACTATTCATGTTCCGGACCTATCCATAAGCCTTATATCTGTTAGTCAATTATGTGAAACAGGTCTAACTGTTTTATTTTCTCTTTCTGGTTGTGTTGTGCAGGATCCAAAGACCAAACAGATTCTTGGAATAGGCCGTAAAGTTGGTCGAATGTTTGAAGTGGTCTATCTACGTTTGCCTAAATTTCCAAATCACATTGTTGGATCCACTTCTAGTACTTCATCTTTTGACATATGGCATGCTCGATTAGGCCATTTATCTATTTCAAGACTTAAATCATTAGTTTCCTCTGGTTTGTTAGGTAGTGTCAAAAATGATTTTGTTTCTTGTTTATCATGTCAACTTGGGAAACATCATGCCTTACCATTTGATGCTAATGATTTTCAGTCTACTACTTCGTTTGATCTTATTCATTCAGATGTTTGGGGACCAGCACCACATCCTTCTATGGGTGGTGCTAGATATTTTGTTATATTTATTGATGATCATACACGTTTTACTTGGATTTATATGATGAATCATCGATCCGAATTACCTAAAATTTATATTACTTTTGCACAAATGATTCGCACACAATTTTCTAAGACGATAAAAATTCTTCGTGCCGACAATGCCATGGAATATAAAGAATCTTCCCTTCTCTCGTTTCTTCGCCAACAAGGCACCATGTCTCAATACTCATGTCCAGGTACGTCTCAACAAAATGGACGTGCCGAAAGAAAACATAGGTGTGTGATATTCGCAGCATCGTAAGTAATTCTAATAATTAAAGTCTGGGGTTGTGCTTGTTTTGTTCAACTTCAGCCTCATGAACATTCAAAACTGGAACCTCGTTCTCGTTTATGTTGTTTTCTTGGATATGGGATAGATCACAAAGGTTATCGTTGTTGGGATCCCATCTCAAAACGCCTTCGTATATCTCGCCATGTTACTTTCTGGGAACACAAAATGTTTTCTTCGATTTCTAAATTTCAAGTATCTTCTTCTTCTACTGATTCATTTTTTACCGATGCTTCTATCTCTTTGGACTCAATCCATATAGATATTGGTTCACCATTAGTCTCTGAGTCACCTCCTTCTATTTTAGACCCGGAATCAGCATCCATACCATCACCAACACCTATTCCCGAGACATCTATTGGTTCTGAGGTTCCAAGCACTTCTCATCTACCAGAACAACGTCAGTCACATCGAGTAAAACAGGTTCCTTCTCATCTTCGTGATTATCATTGTTATACTACACTTTTGTCACATCACGAACCTACTTCTTACAAGGAAGCTTCCTTGAACCCTATATGGAAAAATTCAATCAAGGAAGAACTTGATGCTCTTGAAAAGGCTGGAACATGGGACATTGTTCCTCATCCTCCCGATAAAACCATTATTGACTGTAGATATGTATTCAAAATAAAGACCAAAGCAGATGGCTCAGTCGATCGTTACAAAACAAGGCTCGTTGCAAAAGGATTTAAACAAGAATATGGTATTGATTATGAGGAGACATTCGCTCCCGTTGCTCGTGTCACTTCTGTTCGTAGTTTACTTGCAATTGCGGCGGTTAAAAAATGGCAAATATGTCAGATGGATGTTAAAAATGCATTTCTCAATGGAGATCTATCTGAAGAGGTCTACATGAAACCGCCACCAGGGATTTCTCATCCTACAGGCCATGTTTGTAAGTTACGGAAAGCTATCTATGGCCTCAAACAAGCACCCCGTGCTTGGTTTGAAAAGTTCAGTACTACTATCATCTCACTTGGTTTCTCTTCTAGTAGTTATGACTCCGGGTTGTTTACACGTACTACTACAAATGGTACCATTCTTGTTCTACTTTATGTGGATGATATGATCATTACAGGGAGTGACATAGAAGGTATTCAAAGTCTCAAGCAATCTCTTAGCTTATCTTTTGAGATGAAAGATATTGGAAAATTACATTACTTTCTTGGCCTAGAAGTTTTATCTGAAGATTCTGGCATCTATCTTTGTCAAGCAAAGTACATCTCGGATATTATTTTAAGAGCGGGTATCACTGACAATAAGATATTTTCAACACCTCTAGAACATAACCTACATCTGATGCCTGGTGCAGGGACCCCTCTTCGTGATCCTACTTTATATCGACAATTGGTAGGCTCGTTGGTATATCTTACGGTCACTCGTCCGGATTTAGCTTATGCTGTTCATAAAGTTAGCCAATTCATGGCTGCTCCTTGTTCTGATCACTATGCAGCCGTGCTTCGCATTTTACGGTACCTTAAGGGTACTATGTTTCATGGATTATATTTTCCCTCTGACTCATCCTTGACTCTTAAAGGATATTCTGATTCGGATTGGGATAGTGATGTGACTGATCGCCGGTCCACTACAGGATATTGTTTCTTTTTAGGTAATTCACTTATATCTTGGCGGAGTAAGAAACAATCTTTAACTGCTCGATCTAGCACCGAGGCGGAATATCGGGCTCTTGCAGACACTACACAAGAACTAATTTGGTTGCGTTGGCTGTTAGCTGATATGGGTGCTCCTCAAACTACTCCTACTCCTCTTTGGTGTGACAATCGGAGTGCTATCCAGATTGCTCACAACGATGTTTTTCACGAACGCACGAAGCATATTGAGATAGATTGTCACTTTGTTCGACAACATGTTGGTAAGACGATTCAACTTTTCTCTATCTCCACCATAGACCAACCAGCTGATATATTTACTAAAGCGCATTTGCCAAGTCGTTTTCAAGCTTTGGTTTCCAAACTCAATTTAGTTCATCCTTCCCCACCTTGAGTTTGAGGGGGGATGTTAGCGTATTGTGTACATGTCGATAGTTAAAGGGTCTGTTTTGTTCATTACGTATTCTGTAGATATGCTTCCCCAATTTAGGGTTCTCGATTGTAAACTATGTTCACCATGTTCTGTAATGAAATCAAGCTTTGCTAACCTTATCATCTACCTGTTGGTTTCAATCACATATGAAAGATAACAATATATATATATATATATATATATATATATATATATATATATATATATATATATATATTTTTACATAAATTTCGAAAGAAATAAATAGAAATGGTTGGACCATAGAAAGAGAGCACTCGATTGCAAAATGATAAGTTGGCAATTATAAAAGGTGACAAATATATAGGAGTAGCGATTTGCAGATAGGTGCCCGGCATTTATGGCTTTTTTCGTCTTTTCTTATTTGTCAATGTTCATATGTTGTCTTCTATGAAAAACAATTAATTAATCAATTGATCAAAAAATAAGAATATGGTGCTATTGGTAATTTATTTTGCTTTAAGAGCATTCGGTAGGAAAATATGATTGTGGATGATTATATAATTTTTTTGATAACATAAATCCAGAATAATAATTGTGAGTTTTTTGGTTAATTGATAATGATAATTGTGGGAGATATGTGACCCCTAGTTTATTTTTTTTAATTTTTTTTTTAAATATTTAAATAAGATTTTATTAAAATAAAAAATAAAACTACAATACAATAATTAAAATAAAATACAAACATATAATATAAAAGTAGAATTACAATACAATAATTAAAAAAATACAAATACATAAAATAAAAATAGCTAACGTTGTCGATAGTCATCCGGAAGTGTCAAATTGTAGGCCACGAGATCCTCGCGGAGTGTGTTGTGTGTGCTCTTGTCTCTAATCTCTCTATTAATTCGGATACGTAATTCACTTTCTCGTTATAAGTTCTGGGAACACCTGTAACCGGAGGAGCATACCATTCTTGGGCATCACAAATCGACCGTCTGTTGTCTGCAACAATCATGTTGTGCAATATGATACCCCCATACATAACTCTTCTTAAGTTGTTCATCTTGTAAAATCTCGTTGCATGTTTTATAATCCCCCAACGACCTTGAAGAACACCGAATACCCATTCGATATCCTTTATGACACTCTCTTGAAAACGTTTGAACTTTTGACGCGGTTCGTCAAATGGGTACGAAAAAGCTTTAACAAATGTACACCACTCCGGATATATACCGTATGTAAGGTAATATCATTTATTGTACTTGTGGTTGTTGACGGTGAATTTGTAATCCGAGGATGAGTCGTTGAGCATATCATGAAACAACGACGATTGTTTAAGCACGCCATATCCAAAGATCGTACGACGCAACAGCTTCCAGCATAACCGTTGGATAACCATGGTCACCTCATGTGTATTGCCCTTTGTATGCATTTAGACATTGATCCCATTTACAATGCATACAGTCGATGCTACCAAGCATACCCTTAAACCCGTGAACCTCATCATGTTTTTGATATAAACGATTAACATCATCTTGTGTTGGGGTTCTTAGATAAGCATTTGTATAAAGATGGATTACACATTTTAAAAAATTATCTAGGGATTTAGTTGATGTTCTTTCTGACATTTGTAAATATTCGTCAAAAGCGTCCGGAGTAATCCCATACGCCATCATACGCATAGCGGACGTGCATTTATGTAAACAACTAAAACCCATTTTACCCGTACAATCGGGTCGTTGTTTAAAAACGTTAAAATAGTCAGGCAAAGGTTCTACGGTGTAATTAGATATACCTTCGACTATTCTAAGGAAAAGAGGTTTTCTCATACGAAATCGTCTACCAAATATTCATCCGGCTATGTGCTTTCGCCGGAGAAGTAATGTCGTAACACGTTTTGGTTTGCTGCAGTTCGATCGTTGTTGATATAGCGCCTTTTCCTTTTCTCAGTTCGACGTGACCTTTCCGCCTCATTTTCTTCCTTCTCCATTTGTTCAATAGCTTCTACCGCCTTAACTAGTATTTCGATCAATTCGGAGTCGGACGATAACGAATCCGTAACATCGGGATCGGTTGAAGAATGTGAACTCATTTTTTGTTGTATATATTTTTTAGAAAAATATTGAGATAGAACGAGACTGAGAAATGGTGTGATTTTTTGGTTAAATTGGAGATGTATTTATAGGTGAAATGGTATATAAAAAAAAATACTAACGGTTATATATATAGTCGTTAGGTTAAAAAAACTTTTTTTTTAAATAAAATGTAACCGTGTGAATCAAAAAAAATAAAAATAAAAAATAAAACGATCGTTGTACTGAGAACGGTAAGCGAGAACGAGCCCCACAACGACCCGCGACGGTATGGTAACGAAGGCTCACTCGTTGTCGAGCTGACAACGAGCCTGTAACGAGTATTACACCGTATGCTCTAAGTGATTAATTGGCTCATTAGCTCCACATACAACACCAAAAGTCACGAGAAAGTTTATTTTAAAATATAAATTAAAAAAGCTGATAAATCAATTTATTATTTATTTTTATTTTTATTATAGAGAAACAAATATTTATCAAACCATAAATATTCATAATTTTGCTATTTGCGAGACTTGAACCACAAACATTAGATTAATGAATCAATTCACATACCGTTAGTTGATAAATTAATTTATTAAAAGTATAAAATAAATTAGGGATGAGTAAAAAACCGATTTATAGGAATCATAACCGAAATACCCGATTTAGTCGAACCAAATTAACCAAGCCAATCACATAATCGATGGTTCGGATTTGAAGTTAACTGAATACTTCGGTTCGGTTATGAGATATGTATAAAAAAACGAACCAAATTAACCAAACCAACCAATGTTTTAACAAGATTTTTTTTGTTTATTATATTAAATCAAAATTAATGTTAAAATTAATTTAATATGAGTTAGTTTAATAGAAGATGATCTTTAGTTACCGATTTTTTCATGTAACTTAGTATATAAGATATGCTATATTATGTAAGCGAAAATGGAATTAAACATATTATTTTAAAGTTTTAATTCCAATAAACAAACTTGCAAACTTATTATTATTATTAAGATGATTAATTATTAGAATGATGTAAGTATATGTTATTTACCCTAGTTAGGGTTCCTAATTAGAAGGGTAAAAAAGGTAAAAAAAAGGTAGTAGAATTAAAAGAGTTAGAAAAGGTGTTAAGTATTGAAAACAACAGGTGAATGAGAGAAAGCTAATCACACCATGCAAACGTCCCTTTCTTACTTCTCTCCCCCACCTCTGCCGCCTCTGCATCCCTTCTTTCTTACAGTCACACACACGCATTCATCGGGAATGCCAACCATACATTCATTCATCTCTCTCTAACTTTTTCTTATATCGACAACTTTGTGCATCTCACCGTATATCCTTTCAATGTAACTACAAAGAAGAGAAAAATAAATCACTGTTTATCTAAACTAGTTAGAGCCGAAGTTAGTTGTTGGAATTAGATTTAGAGCTTTAACTAGTTTATTTCTTGTGTATATGTAGATAATTTTATCGAGAAAAATAGAAGTGTAATATATACCCGAATTTAAAACCTTCGTGAAAAACTTCATCGAGAAAAATAGAAGTATAATATATAAAACTGAGTAAACATCGTGCATTCTTAACATATATAACAATATGAGTTGAGATGTAAGATATATGTTGTTTCGTTTTATAGGTATACAACACGAGTGATATTGTCAAACAATATATGGCAGTGGAAAATAAGATCACATAGGAATAATTAAATCGGATTAAAGTTATACCTATGTGTCTTGATTTAATAGCAAGTAAGCTATAGATCTAAGTATAAGATCTATTCCACAGATACGTATGCGACACCTTCTTTAGCAACAAACTTCTATACTTGTACACGTTTAAAGCTTCCACAACGATTGTCCAAGCAAACGAACCAAAGCTCACCACAAGGGGTGTTTGACCGATCAGTTCCCTTAAGGAATGAGCCGATCGGTTTTGCTTCTTAGGGAGAGAAAACCAAATCTCCAAGGATGGTTTGGAATAAGGAACTTGGTGTTCATTATATAGCAAAGCATTTACTTGGTGTACAAGTTGTATTATGATTAGAAAACATCCATAATTACATAATACATCCTCCTATTTATTAATTATTACAATTAACTCATTTAATTAATATTTAGCAAATAATAAACGTATAGTCGTGTCTAAATGTCGATGCGTTCGTTCCCGTAGGCTCACGCATTTACGGACACATATTTGCTAAAACCATTCAAATACCAACACGTTTATATGTATGTGTTTTCAACTTTACTTTTAAATTCGTATACGTAGAGACCTCTATCAAAAATAATACAATTATAACCTATTAAAATATTGATGAATGGTGTTTATTAAATCAATGAGAGTTGCATTATGCTAAATTTTATTAAATTATATATTGAGTTATGTCATGTTGTTAAAAGTTGGTCTTTAGTGAATTTTATATTCAATTTTACTATATCTAAGAGCATAGTTTTAGATGTCAACTTAAATAGTTTCACAATAATATTTTATTTTAGGAAAGAAAAAAATAAAAAGAAAAAGAATTAAAATTAAATCGTTTTTTTTTTCTTTTTATAAAAAGTTTAATATATAAAAGTATTTAAGATTTAAAGTAATGTTCTCAAACTATATTTTTTTAAATAAATACTAAAGTTTAGGGTTAAAATTGTATTTAAATTAGAGGGGCTAAAATGAATATAGCTATATCATATGATATTATCAATTTGATATAATGGTGTAAAATTAATCTTAAAACCCATCAAATGGTTATTACTTTATCGTGTGACTTTTGATTCACCTCTTTTAGTATATATTATAGATAGATTTGAGGTTTTAGATCTTAAGTTTGAGGTTTTACGAAGAGTTGAAAACATGTTTTTACAAAAGCTTTTACAAAAAATCATTATCCAAGAGGTTAAACATAATATAATTGCCATTTCCACCCATGATATCCAACATCCTATACAAAATATCATGGAACACACTAAAGGTACAAAATAATTTACAAAAATTGACTTGGTATTAATATAGCATAGCAAGTCATATTTTTTCGTTTTGTTTTGTTTTGTTTTAGTAAAATGATGGCCAAATAGTTTCCCGGAAAATATATGTGAAAATGGTATTTAAACTTGTTAAAAGTGATGTTTGAACTTGAAAAAGAAATATGTTTCAAATTGAGAGGCTAAACACAAAACACAAATGATGACTCTTTTCATTAGTTCGAGAGGGTGACCGAACTTAATTTGGGCAGAAGGTGTCGATTCAGCGTAGTTCATATGAAAAGTAGGTTTAGCCAACCTTTGGCAACGGTAGAAACAATTTGCTAAAGTTAGACATGCATATTCAAAGTGCATTTAAAGGTTAATTCCGTAAAATAACATCTTTGTCTCTAGTGGATATTTACTATTTTTTTTGTTTGATTTATGGTATAAAGGTCGACCCCAATTAAAAAATTTGGGCATTTTTTGGTTGGATTTTCGAAATTGTTGTAGGTGCATTTATGTAGTTACTAGATTCGTATGTAATTAATGTTTATATCAGTCTTTGTATTGTTTGATTGAATATTGATATTGAATGTTTGATTAATTATATGCTTGAACGTTTACGTTGTTATGAATTAATCAAATATGTGTTTTGTGACGTTTAACAATATTCAGGCTCATTCGCACGGATAAGGATGATATCCGTGCGTATGTAAGTTTCATTCGCACGAACGAGTTAAGTAAACAAAGTGTTTTACTAATAGGTTACATTCGTACGAACGAGATCTGGTTCGCACGAATAAGAAGTGATCCGTACGGATGAGTTTACATCCGTACGAATGAAAAGCTGGGCCTATATATACCCAGCTAGGGTTCTGCATTCGTTAGGGTTTTTCTAGGTTTTCAGATTCGTGCCGAATTGCTGCTGCTCGATTTCTTGGTATTCCAAAGTGTTAGTAAAGTCTAAACAATCATCCGAATAGTCTTCCTTAGGTCCGATCTTATCAATAATCATTGGTTTGATCTCGTTTCCGACGGTTACATATTCGCTAGATAATCGATAGGTTATTTCCGCTAGTCTATTGATACAACGTTGACTATAAGATCCGTACAACCCCAACAAAGTGGTATCAGAGCGTTGGTTGTAGAAATCAACGTTCTTCTAGCGATTCTTAAGATTTTTCGTTTTTGATTGTTTCTTAAAGTTTGGAATTTTACGTTAAAAACCTTGTTTTTATTGTCTTAGAACGTTTCTGAGTCGTTTAGATTAAGATCTGGGCAAATAGAAATCGTTTTGGTTTAGAAAATCGACCTGTAGATCGAGTTTTTGCAAAACCCTAAAAATTCCACGGCGCATACGAACCAAGTTCTTGATAAGTTTCATCCGTACGAATAGAAGTCTCATTCGCACGAATAGGAATTCATCCGTGCGAATATAAGTTTTTGTCTAAAAATTTAAAGTTCAGTTCATTCGTACGAATAGGAATTTCATCCGTACGAATCTGTCAGTTCATCCGTGCGAATAGCTCATTCGTATAGAGTTTAAGTTTTCTGTCTCATCCGTACGAATCACTCTCATTCGTACGTAGCAGCAATTCATTCGCACGAACCTGAAACAGATTTAATTTTTCATCTTTTAAATGGAATACGCAATGGCTAGTACCAACACTAAAATGTCTGAAATGCTAATTAATGATGCTGAAACTGGAAGTATAAATAAGGTCCCAAAACTTATCACTATGGACGATTACCCACACTGGAAACCTCGATTCGAAATTCACATCCAAGGAATGGATTCAAAAATGTAGGATATGATTCAAAATGGATATGATGAACCAGTTAGTGAAAATGGAGATCCTATTGCTATTCATAGATATTCAGAGGAACAAAGGAAGAGTTACGACATTGAGAAAAAGGCTTATTCTCATTTATGTCAGGCTATTCCTAGATCTGTGTTTCATCAGTACAGGACTTACAAGCTATCGAAACAGTTATGGGATGCTCTTGAACTGGACTGTGAGGGAAACAACAAGTTGAAGTCAATGAAGGGAAGAGCACTGAAAAAGGAATTTGATAACTTTACTTGCTTACATGGAGAATCACTGTTCGATCTTATCAGACGTTTTCAACATTTAATTAGTGAGATGAACGGATATTCGGTGGTTACAACTGGTGCAGAGAGAGTAGAATGTTTTGCAGATGCTTTGCCAGACAGCTGGAATGGGTACATCGAGATGTTAAAGGAAAGTGGATATCTTGCTCGCACAACCTTAAATGATTTGTTCACTAAGCTAAGAGAGAAGGAGCAGGATGATAAGTTTCGTGCTCAAAGAAAGGGACACACTCAAGATCCCTCGCTGTACTACGCTGATCCCCCTCCAGCCACTCCTACTCATGCTCCACTGAAGACAGCGTTTTCTGCTAACGCTTCAAGTCATTCAGGACATTCGGGGTGTTCAAACTCAAGCTCAAGTCAAAGTACTCCGGTTCAGACGTCCCAAGCTCAAGCAAGTTCAGAATCAACGTTTACAAGTTTGAAAATCGAGCACTTTCATAAAGGAAATGTGGAAGGTGTAAATGAAGATATGGCTATGCTGAGTGCTTTAGTAGGATCTTATGATACGCTGCTATAGGGTAAAATTGGAAACATACACTTAACTGGGGAGGATTATGAGCAGATTGATCGCGATGAGATGGAACGAATTGACATTATGTGGGGATTCGCTAATCTGGTTAGGAGGGCAAAAGAGTACGTGAAGAAGACGGGTAACACTATCGGAGCCAACAAGGAAACAAAGTATGGTTTCGACATGTCAGCGATTACTTGTCACAACTGTGGACAGAAGGGTCATTTTGCTCGAAACTGTGAAAAGCCAAAACAACCAAGAACCGTTCAGAATCCATTCAGAGATCAGCAAAACAGGAATGTGAACAGGAATGCTTCTGAGACGAACAAGAATACAGCTTTGGTGACGACTGGCTCGAATATTTCCACTGGCACAGAAAATTCAGAGGTTAAAGCTTTGGTTTTTCAATCTGACGAAGGTTTGGACTGGCAGTTTCAAATTAATGACAATCAGTCCGATGCTCAAGCCAACGTGGTGAATATATTGAGTCTGAATGAAGAAAGTGACGGGGAGGAGTCGGTTACATCTGAAGAATCATCTGATTAATCTTCAACAGAATCAGAAGCACCTGTGATTAAAAGGGAGTTTGCAATGATGGCTGGTACTACTGAGTCATCAAAGGTACAATCTGAAACTAAAGTAACTTCCTGTTCTAATTGTTTTGTTTTAGACAAACGAGTAAATGAGCTTAGCCAAGAAAATAACAATCTTGTTGATGAACTTCGTAAAAACAAAATCGTTAAGGGAAATGAAAAAATGTTTTCAGAAAAGAACAAACTTTTGGCAAAACAAGTTAGTGATTTGGAAATTGCTTTGTTAAACAAACAGGACTCGATTAACAAATATTTAAAAGATATTGATGCTCTTAAACGTGAAAATGCTTCTGTTAAAATCAGTTTTGAAACTTTAAACCAACAAGTTAGAAGTTACTCCACTGCATCATATCTTTTGGATCACATTTTGAAAGAAAAACGTCCTGAAAATGGGGAAGGGAAACCAGGGGTTGACTATAAAGCTTGTCCACCTCCCATCTTTAACAAACTGATTAAGGCTCCAAAGGAGGAAGGGGATGTTGAATTTATTCTTCAACAACCAGACCCAGCTGTTCAAACCCCTAGTGTCCAAACACCAATTGTCCAAACACCTACTGTCAGTGCTAAAAGTGATGTAAACGAAAAGTTGAAAGAAACTGTCATAGTTGAAGATTGGGTTTCTGACTCAGATGAAGAAGAAAAGGGTTCAGGTTTGGGTCGTCAGTTACCTTATAACACAAATTTGGGTCGCAAACCTCACAATAAAACTGGTTTAGGTTATCAGTCATCAAATAAAGTTTCAAATCAACCTAAACAAATTAGAATTTTGAAAAGACCTGAATTTCAAGGACCAAAATTTGTCAAAACCGGAGAATCATCAATCACAGCTGAGACAAAAGAAACTAATCAAGGGAAATTCATCCCACCTCATTTGAGAAACAACAACCCCCATAAGCCACAAAATGTTCAACAACATAACGGCTTCATGCGTCCAAATGCTATGTTCTCCAAACCTCATACACACCACCGGAGAATGACGCAAAGTTCTCAAAATCTTAACGAATGGAGAACTAGTTTTGACTGTGGGGAGAAAGGCCATGTTAATTATAATTGTCCAAATTTGAAACAAAGGCCTAGGAATAATGTTGACCAAAATAGAATGTCCACTGGAAATCGCTTTTCAAGCCCAAACCGAAATCGATTTTCAAACAATAGGTCATCATCTCCTAAACAAAACAGTGAGTTGCTTCCTGCTGGTAAAACCAAACAGCAACCTACTGTTAAAAAAATTGAAAAACGATCAATCTCACCAACTGTCTATGTCAAACGTGCATGGAAAGCTAAGAATGAAACTAACGGTGCTGGACCTTCAAACGCGTCTGAGGGTTCCAAGGGACAATGGGTTGACTTACAGTTCTTAGGTGATGATGGCAAACCCAAGGCTATTAAGGCTTGGGTTTGCATTGGAAATTAATATTTTCAATTTGTTGTGCAGGTCGTCTATGATCCTATCAAGAATACCTGGATTGTTGATAGTGGGGCGTCTAGGCACATGACAGGGAATATGAAGCTACTTTCTAATGTCAGATCAATTAAGGGTGGATACGTTTCTTTTGCTGGAGATAAGGGAGGTTATATCTCTGCTCAGGGATTAGTTGCAAACAACAAATTAAGCTTTGATAAAGTGAATTATGTTCAAGCATTGGTCAACAACTTGTTGTCCGTTTCTCAAGTTTGCGACAAGAAGTTTAAGGTGATTTTTGACGAAAATCAGTGTTACATTATGGAGAAAGAATTTGTGATTCCAGAGCACTTGATTATTATGAAATCACCACGAGTTGGAGATTTGTATGTGCTCGACATGTCGAAGACTACTGTGAATTCGACTGAACATCAAGCTTTTGTCTCGAAAGCTACTGAACGTGAATCTATTTTGTGGCACAAACGTATGGGACACCTTAGTTTGAGAAAGATGAATCATTTGATGCACAAGGATTTGGTTATGGGAGTTAATGTGAAAACATTTCAGTTGCCGGAAGCCTGTATCTCATGCAAGAAGGGAAAGCAGTCCAAAAGGTCTCACAAAGTAAAGAAGTTCCATACAATCGACACTCCGCTTGAACTTCTGCACATGGATTTGTTTGGCCCTATCAAGTATTCGAGTGTTGCAGGGGATAGATACTGTTTGGTGGTGACTGATGATTATTCTCGATTCTCTTGGGTCATGTTTTTACGAGAGAAATCTGAAACATACGAGAATATCAAGCTGCTAGTTACTTCATTGGAAACACTGTACAAGTTAAAGATTCGACGATTTAGAACTGATAACGGTACAGAATTTAAGAATCAGAGGATGGAAGATTTATGCAAGGACAGAGGAATTCAACAACAATTCAGTGCAGCCTATACTCCACAAATGAACGGGGTTGCAGAAAGAAAGAACAGAACGTTGATTGAAGCAGCTAGGACAATGCTGGCTGATTCGACACTGCCAGTACGTTTTTGGAATGAAGCGGTAGCTAATGCTTGTTACACTTTAAACCGAGTGCTAGTAGTGAAGCGACACGGGAAAACTTGTTATGAATTGTTGCAGAAAAGAAAGCCTAACTTGCAGTACTTGGAACCCTTTGGAGCTCCGTGTACTATGCTCAAGCGTAAACAAGATGGAAAATTTGATGAAAAGGCAGTAGAGGGGATATTTCTGGGATACAGCACTCCTAACAAGAGAGTTTGGAATCCAGCTACTAAAGCTATTGAAGAATGGTATGAGGTGGATGTTCAGAAGTATTCGAAACCTATTCCTTCAAAAGGATATCCATGGATGTTTGACTATGATTCGTTGTTTGAATCATTTAATCTTCCTGAGTTTTCCGATGAGGATATTGCAAGGTATTACTCTCACCAAGAATCTTTGGAAGAGCCTATTCCTCAAGATACAGTAACTCCAGTAGCTCCTACTCCTCCCGGTACTCAAGAAAATCCTGTAGATTCTCACGCAAATGATGATGATTCAGATTCTAATGGCTCCGTTAACATTAATGAGCCGATTGAAGTTGTAGAGGAAGTTGTAGCTCCTGACGTTAATAACTTGGGTCCTAACGTTGAGGTTCCTCCTAATCTAAACGTCGAAGAACCAGCAAGTCAGCTCCGGAGATCATCAAGGGCTCGCAGATCGACAAATTTTGATGATTATGAAACATATCTGGCTGGAGCTCGACCCAAAAGACAGATTCAGAGCGACGTTTACATTGATCTGTTTAAATCTGGGGATGTCACGTACTGTGCACATGCATGTTTCATTTCTCAGATTGAACCAGCTAACATTGAAGAAGCTCTCTTGGATGACAATTAGATCAACTCAATGCAAGAGGAACTGCTACAGTTTAAGAAGCTGGGTGTCTGGAGGCTTGTCGCTAAGCCAAAAGGTGCCAAGTCATTGGGTTGTCGCTGGGTTCATCGCTGCAAACGGGATGATCAGGGTGTAGTTGTCAGAAACAAGTCAAGACTAGTCGTTCAGGGTTTTCGACAAATCCCTGACTTGGATTATAATGAAGTGTTCGCTCCGGTTGCAAGATTAGAGGCGATTCGAATTTTTCTGGCCTTTGCATCCTATAAGAAGTTCACTGTCTATCAGATGGATGTAAAGAGCGCTTTTCTTTACGGGAATATCCGAGAGACAGTGTACGTTAATCAACCACCAGGCTTGGTAGACCCATTACATCCGGATAAAGTGTACATTCTCGATAAAGCACTTTATGGTCTGCATCAAGCACCGCGCGCCTGGTATGAAACACTTGCTAATCATCTGACCGACAACGGTTTTCGTCGAGGTGTTATTGATTGTACGCTGTTCATCAAAGAAAGAGGTGAAGATATTATGTTGGTGCAAGTATATGTGGACGACATTATTTTTGGTTCTACAAATCCAGAATTATGTAAAGAGTTTGAAACGGTGATGACAAGCAAGTTCGAAATGAGTTCTATGGGTCCGATTAAATTCTTTTTGGGGCTACAAGTAGATCAAACTGCAGAGGGAATTTTTATTCATCAGACAAAATATGTCAACGACATTTTGAAACGGTTTGAAATGTCGGAAACGAAGTCAGCCTCTACTCCCTTATCGGTGAATCACGGGATATCACCAGAAGCTACGGGGGAGCTAATTGATCAGTCACTTTATCGCTCTATGATCGGTTCTCTTATGTACCTCACCGCATCTAGTCCAGATATTATGTTCCCGGTGTGCTTGTGTTCCCGATACCAAGCAGCACCAACTGTTATTCACCTTCAAGCAGTGAAGCGAATTATGCAATATCTAAAGGGTACTCCAGATTTAGGTCTTTGGTATTCTAATGATGATAATTTTGAATTGTCTGCTTTCAGTGATTCGGACTATGGAGGTTGCAAGAAGGATGCTAAATCAACTTCAGGAGGATGTCAGTTTCTCGGAACGCGTCTCATCACATGGCAGTGCAAGAAACAGACCGCTGTTGCACTGTCCACATGTGAAGCTGAATACGTAACTGCTGCTAGCTGCTGTTCTCAGGTTATCTGGATTCAGCAACAACTGCGTGACTACGGTTTGTCTATTTCTACTACTCCTATCTATGTTGATAATTCTGCTGCCACAGCTGTCACTAAGAATCCCGTACACCATCCTAAAACCAAACACATAGGCGTAAAATATCATTTTATACGTGATTGCTTTGAAAAACATCTAATTGACGTAATTTATATCGAAACGATGTTTCAAAAAGTAGATATTTTTACAAAGGCCTTTGATAAATCTAGGTTTGGATTTTTACTACTCGAAAATGGTGTTGTTAAGAAAAGTGATGTGATTGTAGAGGAAGAAAAGTCAGACAAGTAACAGTCCCCGTTTTTGTATACTACGTTAAGAATTTTTTCTTAGTTTTTTTATGTTATTTTCATCTTCATCTTGGTTATAAAATTTCGAAAAATACAAAAAGATTTTCATTTTTAGAATTTTAGGGGGAGAAATAGATAGTTAGTTGAAATTAAAAAAAAAAAAAAAAAAAAGAACGGGGGAAGTGAGGAAATACTGAGCTAAAACTGAACATGTAAATTGTCAAAAGTATGCTGAACGTAACGTTTATACATGTCAGTTGTAGGATATATTGGTAGGCTTATCTCACTGAAACTTGACGAAAATTAATCATTTTTAAAATTGGTTGTCGCAGATATCAAATTTAATTTGAATCTTTATAGATATGTCTCAAAGACTGTCTAAACGATATCTGGAGATCAATAACAGTTGAGAACACTGTAAACAACACAAAACAGTCAAAATTAAATGTCTAATATATTATGATTAGCTTTTGTCTTGTAGTGTTTGTGGCTTTTCGTTGGATTAATTCGAAAATAGTAAATATTAGGTGTAATATCAGAAAATAAATACAGTATGTCAGTATATTTTGAAGCAATTAAGGGCCATTCCAGTGATTTTGGGATAACATTCTTGAATGATTTGATCAAGATCAATGAAAAAAAAAAAAAAAAAAAAAAAAAAAAAAAAAAATTTGCAATAAGAGATAAGTAACAACTTCAAAAATACCTTGATGGATGAACAGAAGTATAAGGTCGAAAGAATGATCATACTTCGGCTATTCCAAATAAAGGGTGAGGAAGTACTTAAAGACTTCACAAATACCTTGATGGATGAACAGAGTTATAAGGTCGAAAGAATGATCATAACTCGGCTATTCCAAATAAAGGGTGAGGAAGCGCTTATTCTCTGAGTGATGTTTTGTTTCAACGATCAAGAATCACTGGCCCTTATTGCATGTGTAGTTGATGTAATACTGACATACGAAATAAATATTATGATATTACATCTGATGTTTATGAAAATAGAATTGAAAAGGCTGAAAAGTTAAGAGGACAAATACACAAACATACTTGCAATTCTAATTATGATATAAATTTTATGACTGTTAAAATTCAAATTGTGTGTTGTTTTCTATGTTCAAAATATTGGGAGATCTTAGCGAGATAACCATTTTGAAAGAAAAACTGTCAAGTGAATGTTTGTTTAAGTTTAAGAGGACAAATATACCAATAATCGTCAACTGATATGTTAATAGTTACTACGAAAATTGAATGACAATGCTATGTTTCAGTATCAGTCTGATCCCTTATTCGAAAAACGCAAAAAGAATGTGAAATTTTCAGTTTTATTTAATTGTTATTTCAGTAGTTTGTTATAGTTAAAATTTCCTTTTATTTATCAAAACAGAAAATTACAAAAAGATTTTTAAATTTTTAGTTTTAGTCTCTCTTTATTTTTATTTTTGTTAGTTTTACGGTTACTTGTCGTGACTTGAGATCTAAAAGTGAAACTGAGAGTAATTCGAAAAGTCATAATCGTTGATAAAGTGTTTGGTTAGGATATCTGAATTGAGCTAAACGTTTTATTTTGTTGGATTGAAAATTTTCATGTGTTTAACGTTTACTGAATGTTTGAGTTTTGAAGATAAGTGAAAATTTCGAAATTTATGAGTTCTACAGAGACATTCGTACGAAGGTAAAGTACATTCGCACGCAGGAACAAGACATTCGCACGAATCAGAGGGAAATCACAGTTTGAGACAAAATTCTCCTTCGTACGAATATGAACACATTCGTACGAATGTATTTCACATTCGTACGAATGTGAGATGCCTATATATACTTCTGTCATTCGTTTGGACTATTCACGTTTTCATACCTATTCGTCCGAATCAAGAGAATTTTACCTAAATTTTTTAAAAGTGCTTAAACGAGTTTTTGAATCGGATTTTCTTGTGTACTTTTTGATTGCGATCATAACCATATATACCACGAAAGGTATAACATCCATTTGAATGTTTAATCGTCGAAAGTTAGACCCGAGAATACTTGAACAAAATTGACCATTTATTTGTGTTTGTAACGGGTATTTGGGTTAGGGGTTTGTCTAATCGGGGTATTGCGAGTGTTTTGGTGTAATCTTGTGTTCTAAAACTGATTATTTAGAAATCTAGGTTATTGGAATTCAAACTGTTACGATGAACTCCATTCGCACGAATGTGATTTCATTCGTGCGAATGGGATTCTCATTCATGCGAATGGTTGAATCATTCGTACGAACGTGAAAAATGTTATCCGTTAGTTTAAATTGACTCATTCGTACGGATACACACTGATTCGTACGAATGGAAGTCTACATTCGTACGAATGTGCCAGAACAGAAACATTTTAAAAAACGTTTGAATTTTATTCTAATCGTTTTGCTTCTCGATGTTTATATTTCTGTTTACAGGAAAATGGCTGAATCTTCGTCATCTCAAAGCACTGGTCTCATCATTGGTCCAAAGAACAACATGTGCGCCCACCTCGACGAAACAACACCCCATTCCACGAAGTTTGTCGAGATTATTCAATTCTTGAAGCGCTCAAGAATCTTTAAGGCGATTTCTACCGAGCAAGTGCCTTACTTGACTCACATTTCAGCCTTCTGGAACAATGCCAAAGTTGTTCGTCAAGACGGAAAGGTTCAGATACACAGTAAAGTTCTTGGGAATGATATTGTGGTTGACGAGCAGGTGATTCGAGAAGTCGTGGGTTTTGGAGATGAAGCGAGAATGCCAACGACTCTGAATGTGTACAAGATCAGAGGGGCGTTATTGAGAATGCACTATGATGGGAATATAAACAAAGGGGTGATCACGAAGTCAGGGTTCAGTATACAGTACAAGTATCTGTGCCACGTACTACAGCATTGCTTGGGTCCTAGAAAAGCAGGACACGACGAAATGCGAGAGACTCTTCAGAGCGCATTTGTCGCACTGGCGCTGAACGCTCCATTCAATTTCTCGGCAATGGTCTTACAGTTTATGATAGAGAACCTGGAACTGAAGAACAAGCATAAGTACTTGATGTATGCTAGATTCGTGCAAATGATCATCGATGCGAAGATTCCTGGCTTGCAGAAGAATGAAGAAGATGCCGTCAAGCTAGATGTTATGAGTGATAATACTATGGTGCGCATGCTTTCGTACAAGGGCAAGTCGACACCAAAGGAGAGAAAGTTGATCGGACATCTTGCGAATCCTGAGTATGTCTGTCCGAAGAACAAGAAGTGGAGAAATGATGGCAGTGGCTCGGAGAAAGAGGATATTGTTGTACCTCACCAATCTGATTCTGATGAGGAGGTGTTTTCTGCTAACTCTCCCAATACTGATACAGTGTCATCTCAGATGGAGTTGCGAGATGAAGATGATGTTGTTGTAAGTGCTGAGGCGACTCCTTCAGTCCCGAAACGGAAAGCAGCAACATCAATGAGGGATATTGTCAAATCGAAAGTCTCCAAGCGTTTCAAGCATGTGAGACTTACTGATCTTACTGCCAGCACAACAATTCCGGTTCCTCCTCCTGTGATTTCTCAGCCACAGCAAAGTGTTCCAATCATGACACCTGCCACAACGACAACAACAACTGGTGGTGGATCGTCGTCGGGGCCGATATCTGAGTCTGTTCAGCTCCAGACTTTGAATTCCATGCTATTGGATGTTCTGATGAGGCAGAAGACACAGGATGATGAGATGAAGAAAATGATTGAGCTGATGAAGCAAGGGGAAGCTGAGAGAGCAGAAATGTCTCAGAAGATTGCTGATCAAAACAAAATGCTTGAGGATCAGAAGAAGTTGATTGAGGAACAGAAGATGGAGTTGGCGATTTATAAAGATAAGATCGATTATTTGGAGGAGGCCACAAATACAATTCAAGACTCGATGGAAGCTGGTGAGGATGGAGTATACAGAATCAAAGCACAAGCCGATGCATCTACTGAACCGGCTGGTGCAGATAGTGAACGCACGGAGTCTGAAGGAGCTGGTAAAGAACATCAGAGTGAATCACAGTATGATATTACTCCCATTTCACTTAAAAAGTCCAATTTAACTTACGTTTTGGATATGCAGGGGGTAATACAGTTTAGTGTCGATCCTGACAAAGAAGAAGGAGAGATCGTACATAGTTTGACTAAAGAACAGATTGCAGAACTATTTGAGATGAATCCTGATGATGTTATATCTGACGAGTCTGCATCTGTTTCTGAAGTTAATCCTCCTGATTCTGAAACTGATGATGATGAGATAGAGTTCGAGCAAAATGCTAATTCAACTGAGCCTATCTATCAGTCAAATGATTTCCGAGACGATGCGATTTTTGATGTAAATGATGAAGATCTTACTCGGATTTTAGAGAAAAATCCAGCAGCCAGTCAAGCGACATTAGATCCAGAAGAAGTCAATGCAAAACGGGCTGAATGGATTCGGGAAATGAAGGCATGTTTCCGACCGCCTAGTCAAGTGGTTCAACCTAATTATACGAAGTTTTATACATTGAAGGGCGCAAAGACTCAAGGCAAAATAATCAGTTGGGCTTACTTGGAAGACTTGAATGTGTTTGCAGTTAAACGAGAACGGGGAATAGACTACTTCCAACGAGCTCAAGATTTGAAGACGTTGCCATACTTTGATATGTTGCAGCTGGCTCGTCTAAAGTTGCTATACAGTGAGAAAGATGATAAAGCAGCTTGGTTGGAGAAACAGCTGCGGTTTGAGTTCAGAAATTCCTGGAAGTACCTGAGGCCGCAGTATCCAGAGATTACCTACTCAAAAGATCGGAAGAGTCGGAGAAAAGGTAGAGCTGTGAAACATATCAAGTATCAAGCGCCGAAGGTGATGGAGAAGATACCACTTCGCAAGATGAAGAACGAGATTCATCGGAGATTCAAGTGGTGGTACTATGATTATCGAACCACAGAAGCCGTGGTTGTGATGGAACGTAAGGGTGTTTGGGAAACCCTTAGAATTTTTGATCCGATGTGGATTAGAAATTTCTCCGATGACGATATCTTTAGTCTGTTCGAATGTCCTATATTCTTTGATGTCAAAGATATGGATCAGGCGATGCGTTTCAACAAGGTTGTACGTGTGTGTTTCGCTGACAAGATCCATGCTTAAGAGGACAGGTCGACAACGTGTTTTGGAAAGCAGCAGATATTTTTGAAGACTGAAAACATAGAATCTAGTTCCTAGGGGGAGTTTGTAGGTGCATTTATGTAGTTACTAGATTCGTATGTAATTAACGTTTATATCAGTCTTTGTATTGTTTGATTGAATATTGATATTGAATGTTTGATTAATTATATGCTTGAACGTTTACGTTGTTATGAATTAATCAAATATGTGTTTTGTGACGTTTAACAATATTCAGGCTCATTCGCACGGATAAGGATGATATCCGTGCGTATGTAAGTTTCATTCGCACGAACGAGTTAAGTAAACAAAGTGTTTTACTAATAGGTTACATTCGTACGAACGAGATATGGTTCGCACGAATAAGAAGTGATCCGTACGGATGAGTTTACATCCGTACGAATGAAAAGCTGGGCCTATATATACCCAGCTAGGGTTCTGCATTCGTTAGGGTTTTTCTAGGTTTTCAGATTCGTGCCGAATTGCTGCTGCTCGATTTCTTGGTATTCCAAAGTGTTAGTAAAGTCTAAACAATCATCCGAATAGTCTTCCTTAGGTCCGATCTTATCAATAATCATTGGTTTGATCTCGTTTCCGACGGTTACATATTCGCTAGATAATCGATAGGTTATTTCCGCTAGTCTATTGATACAACGTTGACTATAAGATCCGTACAACCCCAACAATTGTCAACGAAGATAAATTTTAATTTTATTTGAGAGTCGATTTTGACATACTTCTTTTTGTCTCGAAACATAAAGTTGGCTAAAAATTTAAAAAGTTCGTTAAAAATAATCACTTTTATAACATGTTACCGGTTCTTCGTTGTCTAAAATTCATAAGAAAACGATTACTTTTAGATGGTATTTTTTTACTTTTTCGTAAATCTATGTTCCCTACACAGGAACGTATATATGCTCGGCCGCATGTGTAATATTAAAAAATGATTGGTTGAAAATTCCATAAATCCAACTTACAAATTGTCCAAATATTTATTCAAAGTTTCCCTAAATCTTATAAAAGATAGTAAACACCTAATACAGAGACAAATAAAATGTAACTCATTATTTATACAATTAACCCTATATTTAATTCATTCTAATTTATCTATATCTATAACTATACAATATTATAAAGTATTTCAACATTTTAATTAAAAGTTAAATTTTAAATAAGTTAAATAAGTTAAATAACTTCAAAATTTAATACAGATATCTTAAAAAGGGAAAATAATTTAGTCAAATTATTTTGTATATAGTTTAATTAAATTTTAAATGTTTGCTAAAGATTCCATAGTAATTCTTCAACATCAAATAAATTTTCTAAAGCAATATCTTTCTTATTCTTATTAAGCTTTTTGCAAAAATAAAAGCCACTAATTTTATCTTATTAAACGTCTTTTATTATATTAAATCTTACTTTTACATATTTTTTATATTGATCGATACAAAATACAAACAGACTAACTACTTTGTGTTATTTATCGTATTATTACCTTATAGTTTAAATCATGTAGATGAGTTGGAGTGCGTGCAGTAAATGAGCTTTATTAAAGTTTAAATCCTATTATTATTGAGGATATCGAAATCAAGAACAAATATAATATTAATAATACTCCGGTTAATGTTTCGCCAACGAAAATTATTGATGTATTATTCCAAAATCGTTTGTATCATAAGAATTATTGTTATTACTTTATTTTCTTTTTTTCATGTATATTTAGACAAAGAGTAACATCAACAACAACAACAACAATAATAATAATAATAATAATAATAATAATAATAATAATAATAATAATATGATAATAATAATAATAATAAATTTAAAAGAATATATAAATTAAAGCTAAAAAACGCATACTTAATTAATTAATATACTCATTATCTTTTAAATTTTCATTAGAGTTACATATTTTCAAATTTTATTAAAAGAAAAAATAATTTACGTAAACATTAAAATGTTAATTTTATCTCTAATTGTATATTGTTAGTTGATAAATAAAATACGTACGAAGTATTATTCAAACAACAATACAATTAAATAAAATTTTATAAATTAAAATGATAAACTCATAAAAGTTGTCCCAAACTATGTGATACGTATTAGTGTTTGTTTTGGCTTATGTAACGGGCTATAAGCTTATGTAATTTTTCATAAACTCATAACCCCATTTTTCCGGCTTATGAGCTTATCAAATTTAGCTTATGGCTTATTTAAAGCCATAAACTCAAGTTGATATGTTTATAAGCGGGAAAAAAATAAGCTTATCAGCTTATAAAAAAATAAGTAAGCTCATAAGCATGTTAAATAAGTCGAAACAAACACCCCCTAACTATGTATTTCGTATCATATAATTTGGCACAATTTTATCTTCTTTTTTTTTTTTTTATGTAAAATACTCTATATTTTTATATGACTCAAACAAATTACAATATCCATTAATCCTCAATCGCCATATACTATTACGAAAACCATTCATTATATGGTTCATTTAATGGTACATAATTAATATGAAAAACGTCGTTGATGTAAAAATAGTTATTGTCAACATATTGGAAAAAAAATATTTGTTTCAAAATCCCTGAATTTGATAAACACATGTTCCCGTTTGAATTGCAGTTAAAACAATTTCGACTTTATTTTGTTTTGACAATCAATAAAATATATGGTCAAACAATCCAACTTGTCATTATCTTAAACGAGATGAAATATAATCTTAATTGTCTACTTGAATTTCTTTTTAATTACTCGAATTTGTTTTTTTAACACATGCAACTTTATTTATCTAAATATAAAGGTATTAGTGAAGTCTATCAATTATCTTAAACGAGAGAAATGATAATATTAAATGTTGTCAATCAAGATGTTTTATGTAATGAAAGATTTACATATGCCTCAAAACTTAATCATGTGTTATTCGTTGGTATATATTTTGTACTTTTCATATTTTACATTATGATCGTATGTTTGAATTTAAATAAAAAAAAGTAATGAAATAAGACCTCGTTCTGCCTCAGATTGATTATTCTTTTCATTATATTAATCATTCTACATATTTATTTTTCGTTGATATATATTAATAACGTAATTTTTTCGAATATAATTTTTTTATCGCCGCTTAATCGTGCGGGTACTATCCTAGTACATTGTAAAGCATTTGGGTAAAAAAATGTTAAAATTTACGTATGATAAAATTACTAAATTATCCTTTTAACTAATTAATTATCAAATAATTACAAATATAACTCAATAACATAATTTCCATATTTTTTTTATATAAACTTAAAGCAATCAATTTTAGATGTAAAATTTCAAATAAGTGTAGTTAATCTTCAGAAGTTATAACTAATTGAATGTCAACAAACCGTAATCTTCATCATTCATAAAATTATTTCTAACAAAAAATGTACCACCAAAAAAGTTACTTATCGAAAATTTATATTATTTATTATCATCTCGACATTGTATGGATATTTTACTAGTATATGTTAACGATTGTTCATAGAATGTTTTTCTCATCATGTAATTCTTTAGAGAGCTCTTTTTTTGTTCCTAGTAGTGCCAATCTCTCTAGTAAAAGGATGACATAACTGTTCGATTAATTACAACTAGGTAGACCTCGTGCGATGCACGAGTTCAAGAGGGACATTGTGTTTACGTTCTTTATAAAATGTGCACGTATGTGCTGATTATATGTATTTGCGGAATCCTCATAGAGGCGAAGCAACTCAGACGGTGGCATAACAGATGGGGGCAAAACAACAGTACCAGCCCTACAACATTTTGATTATATGACAGATTGCCAAGACGGGAAGAACATATAACCCGCTCCTCATACCAGAAAAGTGCACCACAGTAACAGCAGCAGCTACTTGCATCGCCACAATCAAAGTATGGAGGCAAAGGATTCTCGGGCAGCGATGCTGCGGACAAAACGGTACGGCGACGCGCAGAACGGCGACGAACTGGACCCGGAACTGTAGGCCAGATAACCCCTTCACTGAGAGCACTACCCCACATTTTTCACAACTACCGAATAAACAGAAATACAAAAGAGAGAGAACGTAAACACAAAATTCTACAACTTTCTTACTCACTAAACACGACACTTCAAACTGAACAACGTAAGGAGCAGCTCTTCCCACACTGAAAGTAACAGAACAGATTCTACAATTTTATTACTCCCTAAACACCGTACTGCGAAGTGAATAACACACAGACCAGCCCTTCCCACACGGAAACTAAAAGTACGGATTCTACGATTTTTTTATTCTTCAATAACGACAATGCACATAGAAAACCTAAAGCAATCTGAACCACATGGAAGAAGAAGCTGCAGTAAAAGGGTGTTTGCTATTATATAATCAAAACCAAAACCTATAAGGATAGCAAATAAGACATATAGGCACCGTAACCGCATAGATCGATCTAATTCGGAGTACACGACAATCAGTTACAGAAGCAACAAATAATACAATTCATGTCACCAGTGAGCACCTATATTAGTAACCTTATTCGTTAACAAATAACAAAAAATTCGTACAAAAATCTTGTAAGCATTAAACCAGTGTCAGCACACCATATATTATTTCACATCTACGATATCCTATATTATTATTGATTATAACCAAACCAAATAAGACACACACCAAGTGTTACCACATAAATCGATTTACACAAACAACAAAGCCTATACTGATGAATTTATACATTAACAAATAACAAAAAAGTCATAAAAAAATCCTTTACTGTCTATCATATTCTATATTCCTATTCGCTGTAGAACCAACAAATCGACACTCAATTCAAAACAGCAACAAAAACCATAATAAAAACCACAAAAACAATCAGCACCTATACAGAAACCATAATAAAAACCACAAAAACAATTAGTACTTATAGCCAATCAGTACTCATAGGCATTGGTATAAGAAGATAACACCAAAGCAGAAATAAAGCTTTACATACCTCTAAAATCTAAAATGCAGAGACACGATAAAAAACCCATAAACACTAAACACCAAAGCAGAAATAAACCTAAAATGAAAACAGGGATTACATACCTTTAAAATCGTAACAGCAATGAAAGAAGCAAAAAATCTAGAATGCAGACACGGAATGAACCAAAAGAAAGCTTCACCAGACTAAAGTAACAGCAATGAAAGAAGCAACAACACGTGGCAGGTAGAGAGTACGTGGCAGGCAAAGGAAGATGAGGCAAAAACAAAAGGCCCAAAAACATATAACCCATGACCCGAAAACAAAGGCCCACCCGAAAAAATCCGCCCCGGGCACAAATCCATAGACGTGGATGGAAATTAATCTATAGAGTAATGCCAAGGAGTTTTTAATTTCATTAACATTAAATAACAATTAAATACATATATTATTGTTTTTCTTTAAAATAAGCATTAAAATGCTGATGAAAAGAATTTTGGTATATTATGGTCATGTTAATTGTTTTTCTAAGCATATGCCAATCAAATGTCTATATTTTGGAAGGGGGAAGTGAAAAAAATGTCAAATATGCATATTTTTTTTTTTTATATATTTAGTGAAGGAAAGATACAAGCTTTTGGAGTGCTAATTACCTTTGTATATAATCTGAAATGCTTAAGATATTTTCTTTACCTTCCCCCTTCAGTTTGGTTTGTTGTGTTTGGAACATGTCCATGTACTTTACTAGATATTTTGGTCTTTTTAATATCTTTTCAATATTTTAAAGACTTTTTTAAAAAACTTTACCCTTCTATACTTTGTTTATTCAATTGGATTATCAGAGAAAATTTATTGATTATTATTCTTACTTCTGTTATTTTCTTGCTTATCAATATTTATTTTATCGACTTTAAACCGTCTTTTGTTTGTTGTGTTTAAATTCCTAAGGTAAAATATAATTCAAATCAAGTTAATCTCTCCAAATTTCTTCGTAGATGCTCCGACGTGGGGATGTAAACGGTTATTTGGACTATTTGGTTTTATATGATAGATCGAGTTTACATTTAGCTCCAACAAGCTGAGAGGTGACACGGTTTTTCTTTTATGGTCGTGATCTATACTACGTACGGTTTGGGTCCTTTGGAGATTTAAGAATGACCTCAATTTTAAGATCAAATACCTCGAAGTGACATGCTTTATGATGACGTTAAGCATCTTTCTTTTGTTTGGATTTTTAGTAGGGGTAAAAAAAAAATCAATTGGATTGCTTGGACTTGTAATCTAAGTTCATCTCTTTTCCTAAGCTCGTAATTTGTAATCAAGGATTCTTCCATTCTAGTTTCTTGCTAGGTTTTTTTTATATAAATTCGTTACCGTGTTTTAAAAAAAGTAAACAGAAAAAAAAGTCGAACTTTATTGGATTGATTGAGTTTCTAACCCAAAATCATTCCAATTGTTCTGTTTGTGATCTTTTTTTTCTAGCTCTTGCTAATCTGATTAATACAACTCTGATGTTTTAAATGAAGAAACAAAAAGATATGATTACTTTCATAATTGTTTTACTTTCATGATTTTTAGGGGTTGAACTTTGGCTAATGTAAGTGGCTAGACTTTTATAAGTATAAATTTCTCTAGTCGTGAGTGTTATTGGTCCTAAATTCTAATATGATTTTATTAGTTGGAGATTAGTTGATATTGATTGATGTGGGATTGACACTTCCTGTAATAATTAGGGCTAAACCCCTTAATGACATACATGAAGTTTTGGTCATCTAGGTGTTTTCGGGAACTCATTAAACCAATTGTTTATCTACACGAAAGAGAAACTATACAAGTTCTTCATAATAAATCATACCTTTTGCTTTAGAAAAGTAGCATGAGATTTTCCTAAATGATAACTACCTCACTCGACCGCTAGTTATTCTCTTCTAGAAAAGGTTTTCAGTTTTACTCTCACTGTAAATTAGAGAGGTCAAGATCATAATATAGCAACATGTTTCCTGAGTATACCGATATGGTACCTAAACTATTATACTAATCATTATTTTCAATCATATACTTTGCTATTTTTTGTAGGCCGTTAAGGTAATCAATTACTAATAACACTGGCCAAAACTTTAAAATTTGTATTGATTTATTTAACGTTTTTTAAACATTTTAAATATCACCAGAAAAAAACGTACAAACATATCTTAATTAACACGGGATCTCACATACCATTGAGAACTTGTCACGTTATCTTCTCTGGTCACCATAATCGACAACTAACACACTTTTCATTCACGTACGTAACACACTAACACCCTTGTAAACCTTCACAATGTAACCAAAAAACTAATTTCAGTGTGCAACATGTAACCAAAACCAATTGTCAAACAAAACAAAATTTGATTCAATAATGAAAATCGGATACTGATTTCATTCAAATTAGAAATCAAGAGTCCGATATGATTCAATTCAAAACAACCACCAAGAGCCAAAAAATGATTTCGATTAAAGCAAAATCTAAGCCTTGGAATCATAACCCACACCGTTGTACTAACACGTAACGTTAGAAAAACACCGGACCTAGATTCAAATCTTCCGTTCCCTTTTGGTTAAAAACCTAAATCAACTCCACACTTAAGCAAGTACGTAGCTAATTAATAATTAATAATTAATTAACAATTGTAATATTATAATAGGTAATGGCCTTAACCCTAATTTAAAGTATAACTCCCTAGTTATTTATTTTTTTAAAGTAAGAGAATTTTTTTTTTAATTAATTTCACTAATATTAATTGATAACAATGTGAGTTCTCCATCTAATATTATTTTTCTCAATAGCGACTAGAATTTTATTAAGTAAAGCGAAAGTAGCTAGGGTCTCATTTGGGTTCCTAACTGATATTGACATTATTATTATTAAGAGAATAAAACAAGCATCAATAAAAATGTTAAAGGTCGAACGTAGTGATTTTAAAGGACGATGGGTATGCCTTAATTTTTTTTTAATTTTTTTATTAATAATTATAATTTAGATGCTTGTTACTTTAATTTAGGATTATGTTTAATTAGTTTACTTTATTATATTTTTGTTCATTTACATTACTAACCTTTTTGTTGTCGAAAGCATTTATTTTTCATTAATTCAATAATGTAAATGAAGTTTATTTCATAAGTTTAATAATATAGATGAAAGGAAAAATATTAAAGTAACTTAATTGTAAAAACGCAAAATATGGTAATATATGTATATAACCGAGGAACAAAAATAGGCAAAGAGCCAAAGACACACACACACACAAACACACATACAATGACCGTCCTATACTAGGATTCGTGATACATGGATTCCAAACGAAGCTCAGCTTTGAAACAACTGTTAATTCAAACAAAAGCCATGAATAAAATTATTAGAATCAAGTTGAATGGAGATGGCTTATAACGGAAAAGAAAAAAATTGTTGTGTTCATCCCTTTCGATCAGAGTGAATCTTCTATGTTTCCACTATGTTATCACTAAACTAAATCTTGTAAGAAAGAAACTCTTATTCTCCTTCTCATATATGATCTAAATATGATTTATGTTTTTTTGACTTATTAGTAATGAAGATGATTAATAAAAGTACAAGAGGCAAAACATAAAAATGATACAATGATTTCATGAATCATAAACAAGAAAAAAACAATATAATAATATATTAAGAAAAAAAACAAACAAGAAACAATTGTGGGGTTTGATTAATCCAAGTGCTATCCTATATAGTGGGTCATTCTCTTTTCTCTCACATTCTCATTTGCAACTTGTCTTTGAGAACACATACATAAAACACAACAAGGCCAGATCCCAAAGGTGGTTAATCTGTCCATCAATCAATCCTTATTACATTGTTCAGTCAATCTTATCAATCAATCAAATCAGACTGTTTGTGAGAGAATCAAACAGGAGAGAGTGAGTGTGTAGAAAGGGCAAAAGTGAGGGGAAAAAAAACATGTCATCTTCAGCTGCTTTTTCACCGGACCACCACCACCAACACCACCTCTCTCCTCCCTCCGAGCAACTCTGTTATGTTCAATGCAACTTCTGCGATATTGTCCTCGCGGTACGCTACAAAACCCGCAACACTAACCGGCCCACACAATCTATTGATCTTCCTTATTTTTCCAGTTTTCTTAATAAATTTCATAAATTTACCTTTTGATATTTTACAATCATAGATCTTTAATTCTAATTCATGAGTTTTACCTAAAAAAGGAAAACTATTCATGATTTTTTGTTGGTGAACTTGTAGGTGAGTGTTCCTTGCAGCAGTTTGTTCACAACTGTTACCGTTCGATGTGGGCACTGCACTAATCTCTTGTCTGTCAATATGCGAGCCCTTCTTTTTCCGGCTACCTCGGCTGCTAACGCCGCTGCGAATCAATTCCATCTTGGCCATAATTTCTTCTCTCCTCAAACCCTTATGGTATTAACTTTATCTAGTTAAAACAATATTGCCTTTGTACATAAGCTTTGTTAGATTTAAAAGAAAGAAAACCCAGATGGGTAATGAAATCTTATCTGGAAAAATTGTTTATGTTCATAAATCTTATGTTAAAATCAAATATGATGAGTTCGATTCAACTCATTGGGTGTGTGTTTATCTAAACATAAAAAAAATATGAAGAACATCTACACTTTGATTCATGTCCACGATCTTTTCTTGAAAGGGGTCTCTAGGGTTAGGGTTTTGCATTTACCTATCTTTTTTGTTTGATTTTTGGCTTTGTTTCTTTTAGTTATCTAATGTATGACACAAATTATTTTTTCTTATGGGATCTTGGGGGGTTTGCATCAAATTTCCCCTTTTGCATGTATGGGGTTTTCTAGGAAATCATAGAAGTTACTAAAAACAATTAACACTGAATTTCAAAACCTAAGTCTCTAAAATGTATCTATTTATAGTTAACATCAGAAAATTTTCAGGAGGAGATGAGAAATTCCCCATCTAACTTGTTCATGAATCAACCAAATCCTAACGATCCCTTCGCTCCTGTTCGACTTGATGACCTTCCCAAACCACCGGCGGCAAACAGACGTAAGATATCTATCTTGGTCCTTTTGTTCTTTAACTCTAAGCTTAATTTTTGTTTCACTAAGTATTATTAAGAGGATAGAAACAATGTATATATATTCATGAGCTTGAGAAAATCAAGCAGTTTTTGTACTTTTAAAAGTTTACACTCAAATGGGGTCTTAAAACAATTGTTTTGGGTAAGAAGAAAAATTCACTTTCTCTAGATTTTATTTCATACCTTTCCCACTTCTTCTTGGTTGGTTCTCAACATTTTAATTTTGTACAACCAAAAAGGCAACTTTACTTCAGCAACTTTACAATACTTATCATCAAGGAAACCCTAATATTATTCAATAAACCTCTCAATTAATTATCAGCTTAAAAACATATCTTGTTATTTACATTTTTTAACAATATATTTTTTGACTTTTATCTTTATAGAGTTAAAAAAATGTTGATTGACTAAAAGTTTTCTGTCTTTTTCTTTGCTTTTGGTTTGCATGTATATATCAAAATCAGAAAGTGTATCTACTCCAGAAAATTAAATGGTTAGAATTATTAGATAGATAGAGAGATAATGATGATGTTATGATAGGAGAGAGAGAGAGAGAGAGAGAGAGAGAGAGAGAGAGAGAGAGAGAGAGAAAAAAATAGTCAGCAATGAAACGATTTACATGTAATATTTCTGTTTAGTTTGTCACTATGTTTGTCTTGTATTTGCAGCTCCAGAGAAGCGCCAAAGAGTGCCTTCTGCTTACAACAGATTCATCAAGTAAGTATTTTTAACTTCTAACAAAAAAAATACACTTTTTATGAAATATATTATGCATTAAAATGTACTATTGTACAACAATAAAGGAATATGTAGTACGGACTATTTAAATAATTTCATTATTATTTGTGTTACAAAAAAGGTATTAAGTGAGAAAATAAAACAACTAGAAAGATTTCAGTTAATAATCTTTAATAAAACATGAAATAAACATTTTGTATAGAAGAATATATGATAAACATATAAAAATATAAAAAACAAAAACAAACGTCCAATCTGAAATTTAAAAGTACCATGATTTGAATTTTTAAGTTCAAAATGTACTCTGTTAGACAGTAGAGTACCATTTATTTAATGAATTTCTTGTACTAGGTAAATTGTTACAAAATTTAAGCTTCTAGCAATGTACTCTCCCTCTGTAAAATATTGATATTTTATGTTTATATGTCATCTTATTTTTAACACCATAGTTGGGAACCTTTTATTGCAATTACAGATAAACTTATTGTATTAAAAAAAAAAATTCACCAGAACTAATTAACCAATATAACTAAGTTATTTTTTTCTAGAAATGCAAAGATTACAAAACAATTACTTAATATAGTTCACGGTTTTCGTCTCTTATGTTCATTAAATCTGCAACCTCTAGGTTGATAAATCATTCACATATATAACGTTAGATTAGTAGCCATTTGGTTGTAACTATTTACATTTAAACCGTATAAAAACATAATTTTTCAGATTATATACTAAAAAAAGATTGAAATAAAGGAAGGGCTTCTTCAAACACATTATACAGATGTAACTTTTTGTAAAATACAAAAAAACACACATTAATTTGATAGACCTGAGAAAAAGCATATTTTACAATATTATAAACATATAAATTGCAGGGAAGAGATCCAACGTATCAAAGCAGGAAACCCTGATATCAGTCACAGAGAGGCCTTCAGTGCAGCTGCAAAGAATGTAAGATTAGGCTAATCCAAAGAAGCATCTAGCTACCTAGGGTTTCTTTTCTTTTGAATAGGGTTTCCTTTTTTTCTTATACATTTATTTTGTAATTTAAGTGGGCCCATTTTCCTCATATTCACTTCGGACTCATGCCTGATCAACCCGTGAAGAAACCCAATGTGTGCCAACAGGTAACACTTTTTTACCCTGGAAGTTTCTAACTGTTTCTCAAAAAAAAAAAAAAAAAAAAAAGTTTTCTTGGTCCTACATTAATTCTTTTTCTTATCCAACATGTGGTTGTGTTTCTGTGTTCATCTTTATAAGTGTGAAACTGAGAAAGTGTAAAACTTTTCTGCCTTAGATTGGTTAACTTTTTGCTAGTAACAAGTTTTTTTGTGTTTTTTCTGTATTTATGTGTGTGATGTTATGTAGGAAGGAGAGGATCTTCTGATGAAAGATGGGTTTCTGGCCGCGGCAAATGTGGGTGTTTCGCCTTATTAAGGAAAGTAAAAGGGCTAAGATATAAATAGCTAGCTAGGGTTTCTGCGTTTTCTCGTGTACTTTGCCTTGTCGTTGCTTGAATGTCTAATTAAGACCGAATAATTAGGGGTTATTATTGTTTTATGCTATCGTCTTTAAATCAAAGTCTTTTACCTTATCGTATCAATAGGGGATCGGATGTAAAGTCTAGTAGTCAGTCACTCTTGAAGGCCCTTCATGTTGACTCGTCTCGTGTAGTTTGTATCATAATTGATCTCCTTAGTTTTGATATTGTTTCCTTTTTCTTCTAGTATTATAGCAAGTGATTCGGAGTTTCTGTTCTCGATTTTTTAGTTGATTGTATTAATAGAGAATGGAGAATACATGTGCTAAGTTATCTAATTATGTCATTGAATACATACCTATACAGTCTACGAGTACCGGCTCACTTGGACTTGCACCTTTCTAGTGATTTTTTAAAGAAAGGTGTGGATCGTCGACCTACCTTGCTCAACCACCATCATTGTTGTCCGTTTCTTATTTAATGTGAATAGACTATATAGTGCCTAGCCAGACTACTAACGAGCTATTCATCGCTACCATGCCTTGATAAAATACCATTTCAATCTCATGGTCCCAAGTAACTCGTTTAAATTCCTAATAAAGATGTCATATCTCTATCTTGCCAAACCTTTGTTATTAATCAAATCCTCCAATTCGTTTTGTGTTCTTTTAGAAAGGGGAACGCGTATAGATTGTATTGCAAGGAGAATGTGTACTCGGATGATAAACTAATAAATTATTAAATAGATTTAAGAAAACAAAGCACTATCGTTAAAAGTGTGTCAAGGATTAACAAAAGGTTTCAATCATGGGGTGGGAGATCAATATTTCTGCCAATATAGAGGAAACCAAAGTTTGACAAGGAACTCTGTAAACATGTTTCTTCAAGAACTATGGAAAAGTGTAGGGAATCTGACATTCTGATGTGCTAATAACAAGCATGATGCATGAAACTTGAAGGAACTTTGAATTGTGTCCAAGGAAGAAGCAGTTGGACATACATTTTTCTCTTTAGTATGGAAACGAATAACATTGGTAGTATACTACGTATATGTGCCTCAGATTGGTATTCATATGAAAAACTAATACTGAGAGAAAACATATCGGATTACATTTTTCTGCACTGAGGTAATGTTTTTTTCTTGAACGGCAATATATTTAAAGCTAGCAAGGAGCTAGAAAAAGAATTACATATTTTCGGTTATGGATGATGTAAACACCTATACTTCCAATTGGAATTCTGGAATGTTTTGTGTGTATTATAACTTTCAAGGAGGGTTACAATATATAGAGAATGCTACAACAACCTACCACAATTTACGGGACAATATATGGAAACTATTCTATCTAGTATAGGTAAATATTTTATATAACAATTTTACATGATTCTAGAATAAACATCCGATATAAGCTCTCGTCTACACTCCCCCTCAAGCTGGAGAATGTATGTCGAGCATTCCCAGCTTGTCTAGAGAGCGGTTAAATACTTTACTGCAAACTGCCTTCGTTAACATGTCAGCTAACTGGTCCTTTGAAGAGACATACGGTAGTTCAATTGTCCTCCTTTCCAAGTGATCTTTGATAAAGTGACGGTCCACCTCTACATGTTTAGTACGATCGTGTTGCACTGGATTGTTTGCAATCTTAACTGCTGCTTGATTATCACAATATAGTTTCATAGGAGTCTTTTGTTCTATGCCAAGGTCCCTAAGGACTCGTTTGATCCATATCATCTCACATATCCCATGCACCATACCCCTAAACTCAGCCTCTGCACTTGATCGAGCTACCACTTTCTGTTTTTTACTTCTCCAGGTGACTAGATTCCCATACACAAAGGTGAAGTACCCAGCCGTTGACTTCCCATCACTCTTGTCACCTGCCCAATCAGCGTCTGAATACCCTTCCACTTTCAACTCTTCGTTTTTTCCAAAAAATAGTCCATTACCAGGGGCTGATTTGAGGTATCTAAGAATGCGAAACACAGCCTTCATGTGACTCTCACTCGGCGAGTGCATGAATCGGCTTACCACGCTTACCGCGTAAGCTATGTCGGGTCGGGTGTGCGAGAGGTAGATTAATTTTCCTACAAGTTTTTGGTATCTCTCTTTATTAGCAGGTACTTGGTCGGACAACAAGGTCAAACCGTGGTTAACTTCAATGGGAGTATCAATGGGTTGACATTCTAGCATCCCGGTTTCGGCTAATAAATCGAGTACATATTTTCGTTGACACATGGTGATGCCGGTTTTAGATCGAGCCACCTCGATACCGAGGAAATACTTAAGATCTCCCAAATCTTTAAGTTCAAATTCTGTGGCTAATAGTTTTTGTAACCTCTTAATTTCATCTTCATTATTACCAGTAACCACCATGTCGTCTACATATACAATGAGAGCTGTCACCTTTTTTCCATGGTTTTTCACAAACAGAGTGTGATCAGCCTCACTTTGTTTATACCCTACCTTCTTCATGAAGTTTGAGAACCTTCCAAACCAAGCCCTCGGTGATTGTTTTAGGCCATACAACGCCTTTTTCAACTTGCACACTTTATCCCCACAACTTATCCCCGGTGGAGGGTCCATGTATACCTCTTCTTCCAAGTGTCCATTCAAGAACGCATTTTTCACGTCAAATTGCTTAAGTGGCCAATCTTGTGCAGCTGCTATTGACACCAAAACCCGAATCGTATTGATCTTCGCTACAGGGGCAAAGGTGTCTCCATAATCAATCCCATACTTCTGGGTATACCCTTTTGCTACGAGACGCGCTTTATATCTATCGATCTTACCGTTTGCGTCTAGTTTCACGGTGAAAATCCAACGACACCCGACTGTTTTTTTCTCTCGAGGTCGTGTTACAATGTCCCACGTGCCATTCAACTGAAGTGCAAGCATTTCCTCATCAATTGCCTTCCGCCACCTCGGGTCTTTAAGAGCTTCCTCAATCGTCTTTGGAATGGTCACGGATGTCAATTCCTCAATGAGTGTTCTTTGTGTTTCTCCCAACTTATGAGTTGATACATAGTGGTTTATCGGGTATTTGGACTTCGAGGTAAGTTTTGGTACGTACTGTTTCTTTGGTACCCCCCGATTACTTCTTACCGGATATCGTGTTTCTTGGTCGTGTACATGCGTTTCATTGCTATCCTGCACTATGTTTTCGTTATTAGGCATAAAAATTTCAGGACCAGAAAACGTACCTTGTGTCGGATCTGGCTCGTGGACTGTCGGAGTGGGTTCGTTTGTACTATCCGGAATCACTTGTTGAGTTTCTTGATTTTCTGGATGGTCCGCTGGTGTTTGTGGATGATGGACTTCATTAGACCCGGTTTCTGGATAGGCCTCATCAGACCCGTTGTCTTGGGATTCATCGTCTAGAAGTTCTCCCGTCATCTCACGCATGTTACCCTCAAAAGTACTCAACATCTCCCCTTGAGGTGAAACATCGTGATTATTGAAGGGAGTTGTTTCATGAAACTTAACATCTCGCGTAACATGTATTTTTCTTGTTGTAGGATCATAACACCTATATCCTTTTTTGAATTCAGCATACCCAATAAACATACATCGGATTGCACGAGGTTCAAGTTTACCGATATTCTGAAAAACATATGCTGTACACCCAAATATTTTTGGTTCCAAGTTTGGCCCCATAGGTACATCTACCAATTTCTGTAGATATTGAAGTGGAGTTTGAAAATCAATCACTCGTGAGGGAGTTCGATTCATGACATATGCTGCTGTACGAACAGCTTCACCCCAAAACTGTCGGGGCACCTTGATACCGGGAAACTCAGTAAATGGGTGTTAACCCGGGTCGGATAGAAAGCTCACCACTTCAAGGAATCCACCTTGAAGATACAGGGCCTAACAAGTTCACCACTCAATGGAATCCACCAACGAGATACAGAACATAAATAAAAACAAAGCTCAATGCTTAAGTTTCATTAAGAAATTATCACCAAAATTGTCTGTCTCCTATTTGGGCAGGTTACAACTTTTATAGAGTTATTTCCCCAATCTCTTTAAAGCAATAAGAGACTTATTAAATGTCATGGAAACCCTAAAGACTTATTAAACTTGCAAAGTAACTCGAAAGCCTCACAGAAACATTACACTTGACCAAATTCGGATGATTATGACCCATTGACATCCTGTAGTAAAAAGGGCATATCTTCTTCTAGGAAACTCCAATCGACTCGCCGTTTTTTTTGTTTGAAACTAGACTTCCATAGCTGTCCAGCCATATAAGATATATTCCTTATCGATCTCTAGATTAGTACAGTTTATTATTTGAAGTTGGGCTAAGTTCAGAGAATTTGTTGCTTCTTGAAAATCAGCTTCTGTGTTTTTAAGGTCAATTCCCGTGTCAGGCTCCCCTACTTCAAAAGGACTCGTCCTCGAGTCTTGAATTTCAGAAGGTTGATAATAAGGAGATATATCCGATACATTGAATATGTCGGAAACTTGATAGCTAGCAGGTAAATCAATCTTATAAGCATTGTCGCCAATTCGCTTCAAGATTTTAAATGGGCCATCCGCTCTTGGTTTAAGTTTAGCATATTTTCCGGGAGGAAACCGACCCTTGCGAAGATGTACCCAAATCATATCACCCTCATTAAACTGAACAAACTTTCGATGTTTATTAGCTTGCGTCTTGTACTTTTCATTTTGTTGCACGATCTTTTGACGAATTTGATCATGGAGTTTCTTCATGAACTTAACTCTTTCCTCCGCGTCTCCGCTAAAATGATATTTTGTGTCAACGGGAGTGAGGTCAAGAGGGGTAATCGGGTTCATACCATAGACAACTTCAAAAGGAGTGTGGCTTGTGGTTTGGCTAGTTGAACGGTTATAAGCGAATTCTGCATGTGCTAGCAACAAGTCCCACTCTCTTATATTCTTCTTGATTAGGCTCCTCAACAGATTTCCCAAGGTTCTATTAACGACCTCAGTCTGACCATCTGTTTGTGGGTGGCACGTTGTACTGAATTGTAGCCTTGTACCTAATTTCCTCCAAAGCGTTCGCCAAAAGTGACTAATGAACTTTACATCACGATCTGAAGTTATTGTCCTTGGAATGCCATGAAGTTTGACAATTTCACGAAAATAAAGGTCTGCCACATGAGACGCATCCATGGTTTTGTTACAAGAAACAAAATGTGCCATCTTAGAGAACCGATCGACAACCACCATAACTGAGTCTTTGTTTCTTTGAGTACGAGGCAACCCGAGAACAAAGTCCATGCTAACATCTTCCCATGGGGAATCAGGTACGGGAAGAGGAGTATACAAACCGGAATTCTGCCCATGACTTTTAGCCTTGTGACATATGATACAACGTTCCACAAGCTTCTTAACATCTTGCCCCATCTTAGGCCAAAAGAACTTCTCTTGTACGGCCACTAGTGTTTTATCTCTCCCAAAATGTCCAGCAAGTCCTCCTTCATGTGTCTCTCGAATAATTGCTTCTCGTAACGAACATTTAGGAACACATAAACAGTTACTCTTAAAAAGAAAACCGTCTTGTCGTAGATATTCACGGACTGGACCCTTCATACAGCCCCGCCATATCGTACCAAAATCATCATCAGTGTCATACAAATCCCTTATTACTTCAAATCCAATCACCTTGACCTCCATAGATTGCAAAAGACAATGCCTTCGACTTAAAGCATCAGCAACTTTGTTCATTTTTCCAGCTTTATGCTTAAGAGAAAATGAATATGACTGGAGAAACTCCACCCATTTGGCATGACGACGATTTAGTTTCTGTTGAGTGTTTAAATATTTTAACGCCTCATGGTCTGAAAAAAGAACAAACTCATTAGGTAGTAAATAATGGCTCCAATGCTCAAGTGCTCGAACAATCGAATAAAATTCCTTATCATAAGTCGAGTATTTTCTTTTGGCTTCATTTAACTTCTCACTATAAAAGGCTACTGGTTTTCCTTCTTGGCTAAGAACACCACCTATCCCGACATTTGAAGCATCACACTCAATTTCAAATATTTTCTCAAAATCCGGAAGCACAAGAATAGGGGTTGTTGTCATCTTTTCTTTAATGGCATCAAAACTCTTTTGAGCTTCCTCCGTCCAGCGAAACACACTTCCTTTTAGACACTCGGTTATTGGTGCAACAAGAGTGCTAAAATCCTTTATAAATCTGCGATAAAACGAGACCAACCCATGAAAACTTCGTACATCATGAATGTTTTTAGGAATAGGCCAGCTACTAATTGCTTCCACCTTGTCATGATCAACTTCTATCCCTGTGGAAGTCACGACATAACCCAAAAATATAACTTTATTAGTAAAAAAATCACACTTTTTTAAGTTCGCATACAACTTGTTTTCTCGCAGAATTTGAAATACTTCTTTTAAATGTGCCTTATGCTCCTCGAACGTCTTGCTATAAACCAAGATGTCATCAAAGTAGACAACAACACTTCTCCCCAATAAAGATTTAAAAATCTGAGTCATGACACGCATAAACGTACTAGGGGCGTTAGAGAGTCCAAAAGGCATTACCATCCATTCATACAGACCGTTTTTTGTTTTAAATGCGGTCTTCCATTCATCTCCGGGTCTTATGCGAATTTGATGATACCCGCTACGTAAATCTATTTTTGAGAAAACAACTGAGCCAAATAATTGATCAAGAAGATCGTCAAGACGAGGTATAGGAAATCGATACTTTATAGTGATCCGATTGATGGCTCTACTATCTACGCACATACGCCAAGACCCGTCTTTTTTTGGTACCAACAACGCTGGAACGGCACAAGGGCTTTTACTTTCTTGTAGCAAGCCTTTATCTAAAAGCTCATCTACTTGTTTCTGAAGCTCTGTATGCTCTTTCGGATTCATACGATAAGCCGCCTTGTTAGGAAGAACCGAACCAGGAACAAGGTCAATGCAGTGTTGTATGTCTCTCATTGGCGGGAGTCCCGGTGGAATATCAATTGGAATAACATCTTCATATTCCTCAAGTATCTCTTGCACTAACGGGCCATGCTCCATAATGGTAGAATTCAACACCTCCATTACTACAAGGACATATCCTCCACGAGATTCTAAAATCTCCTTTTCAAAAAAAGTTCCTGATACAAGAGATCCTCCTTCATCATGAGTAGATGTTAGAATTTTTCCCGGTTTTAATGGAGTTAAAACAACCCGAACTTCATTTATTATAAAACAATAGGTATGTTTATATCCATCATGAGTTACTCTCCTATCATACTGCCAAGGTCGTCCCAATAACAAGTGGGTAGCGTCCATGGGAACAACATCACACCACACTTCATCTTTATAATTTTTGCCAATTGAAAATTGAATCAAACATCTTTTGTTTACCTTTATTTCGTTTCCCCTTCGAAACCACTGAATAAGGTAGGGATGAGGATGATCTTCTGTTTGTAATTGTAACTTCTCCACCATACTTGCTGCAACAACATTGGAGCAGCTCCCTCCATCAATGATAACATTGCAAACCTTCCCTAAACATGTGCAACGAGTGTGGAAGATATTTTCTAGCAACCATTCATCATCTTTAGCTTGAATAATATTCAAGCTTCGTCGAATGACTAAAGCTTCACCTTCGTCGGGATACACAATTTCTTCAATAGGAATCTTCTCATCTTCCAAATCTCTATCTTCAAGTATGTCTTCCTCAACCAATGTGACAAGTCTACGGTTTGGACAATCAACAGCTATATGCCCGTAACCTTGACACTTAAAACATTTCTTTGCACTTGTGTTTGATGAACCAGCAACTTGTTTCTCATTCTTGAATGAAGCCTTTGGTGGTGGATTTGCTATCATCTTTGATGATGATGAATTTCCTTGGTTAGTATAGGATCGAGTGAAACCTCCACGTCTTTCTTTTTGTTGCTTTTCCACTTTCACAGCCAATTTACAAACATCAGAATGAGTCCAATATGGTTGTAATTGCACCACATTACTTATCTCAGGTTTTAATCCTCCTAGATAACGAGCAATTGTTTGTTCCTCGGGCTCCACAATGTCACATTTGATCATAAGATGATCAAATTCTGACGTGTATTGTTCAACAGACTCGTTTTGTTGCCTTAGATTATGAAATTTTAAGAAAGAATCTTGCCTATAGTTTTCGGGCAAAAATCTTCTCTTTAGTTCTCTTTTCATTTTCTCCCATGTGCGAATAGCTCTTTTCCCTTCACGAACCCGCTGCCTTTTTTTATTCTCCCACCATAAACCAGCATATTTGCGAAGTTTAAACGCAACAAGCTTCACCCTTCTATCCTCAGCCACTTCCTTGAAATCAAACACTCTCTCAACTGTATGCAACCAATCAAGAAAGTCATCGGGATCCATCTTACCTTCAAACTCAGGAATATCAACTTTAAAATCCAAATCGTTCCTATACCTTCTGGGCCCGTGCTGATTATGAATTGTTCGACCTGATTCATGATCAGATGAAGAATGAAAAGGATTATAATCCTCCTCACTTTCATCTTCAGATTCATCGTGAACCTGTTCGTCTTCTGGAACGGGTTGTAAGAGTGCTAACTGTTCTTGAAGTTGTTGAACCTGCCTCCTGAGATCATCCATCTCCACATCTCTGATATCCCTTTCACGAGTAGGTTTTTTTCGAGGTGCCATGGTCTGAATCGCTGGTCTGATACCAAACTTGATACCGGGAAACTCAGTAAATGGGTGTTAACCCGGGTCGGATAGAAAGCTCACCACTTCAAGGAATCCACCTTGAAGATACAGGGCCTAACAAGTTCACCACTCAATGGAATCCACCAACGAGATACAGAACATAAATAAAAACAAAGCTCAATGCTTAAGTTTCATTAAGAAATTATCACCAAAATTGTCTGTCTCCTATTTGGGCAGGTTACAACTTTTATAGAGTTATTTCCCCAATCTCTTTAAAGCAATAAGAGACTTATTAAATGTCATGGAAACCCTAAAGACTTATTAAACTTGCAAAGTAACTCGAAAGCCTCACAGAAACATTACACTTGACCAAATTCGGATGATTATGACCCATTGACATCCTGTAGTAAAAAGGGCATATCTTCTTCTAGGAAACTCCAATCGACTCGCCGTTTTTTTTGTTTGAAACTAGACTTCCATAGCTGTCCAGCCATATAAGATATATTCCTTATCGATCTCTAGATTAGTACAGTTTATTATTTGAAGTTGGGCTAAGTTCAGAGAATTTGTTGCTTCTTGAAAATCAGCTTCTGTGTTTTTAAGGTCAATTCCCGTGTCACACCTTCATGTCGAACAATGATGCACGAACTATTTCCAGGATTTGTCGATTTCGCCTTTCCGCCACACCATTTTGTTCCGGGGTATTTGCACATGAGGTTTGATGTCTTATGGAGTTATTTTTACAAAACATTTGCATTTCATTATTTATGTATTCCCCTCCGTTATCCGACTGTAAAACTTTTATATCACATTTATATTGCGTTTTTACTAGTTTGTAAAATTCTTGGAAGATCTTACATACCTCACCTTTATGATTAAGAAGTGAGATCCACACCATCCGAGTGCACTCATCGATAAATGTTACGAAATATCGTGCCCCGTTAGGTGTGGATATCTTTGCTGGCCCCCAAACATCTGAGTGCACAACCATAAAAGGAATTGAAGTCTTGTTAGTACTAGGAGCATACGAGATACGATGGTTCTTGGCCAATTCACAAATATCACAATTAAATTCAATATTCTTATTCAAAAAAAGTTCAGGTTTAAGTTTCTTAAGGTAACCAAATGACAGGTGTCCTAGCCTACGATGCCAAAGCCATGGTAGTCCTTTCTTTTCCTGATCTTGAATGATTGCGTGAGCCTTTGCTTGTTCCTCTTCAAGATAGTACAAACGTCCTCTCCTAGTACCAGAGCCAAGCATCCTGTTCGTTTCTATGTCCTGAAAATAACATTTTTTAGGCCAAAACGATACATAGCAATTTAATTCATCAACTATTTGACTGACAGACAAAAGATTGGATGATAATGACGGAACCACCAGAATCTTATCCAGACTTAACGAGTCTGATAGTTTTGCTGAACCCTCGCATGTAACCGGAGCTACACCGCCATTGGCTGTTTTGACGGCGCTCTGTTGTGGTGGGTTTTTAAACAGAAGTTTAGTTTGATCATTTGTCATATGATCGGTGGCTCCGGTGTCGATAATCCATGCGTTATTTTGAGAATTAGGGTTATTGTACATACCGTTAAGGCTTGATGATTCTGCGTGTGCCGCTACCGGAGTTGAGTCTTCTGTTTTCACATTCGACGTCGCCGGCTGGCTTGGTTTCCGCCTAGGTTTCTTGGTAAAATCCCACCACTCGGGATATCCAATGATCTCGTAACACTTTTGTTTTGAATGACCTGTTTCACCACAATGAGTACACACAAAAATATTACCTTTGTTCGATCCTTTCCCTTTTCCGTTCTGGTTTCTTGATGCAAAATGGACGATACTGTCCGGCTCGTTCTTCGCGTCATCCATTGTCATACGTTGGTTCTGATCTTTTCGTACGTATGCGTAGCATGCTTCGAGGTCGAGGGGTGGATCTTTCCTCAAGATTTCCCCTCGAGCTTGGTTAAATTCGAAGTCAAGGCCAGCAAGAAATATGTGGACCCGGAGGCGTCCCAGTATTTTGTGAAGAGAGACAATATTCTCCACGTTTTCTTCTTGTATGGAAAGGCGAGAGTCTATCTCTTGGAAAATTCCCAAGAGTTCGTTGTAGTAGGTGGAGAGAGACCTACCATTCTGCTTCGTGCTAAAGGACCGCCGATTCAACTCGAAAAGCTGAGTCTCATCCGACCCGTCGTAGAAGGTCCTTGCCACAGCCTCCCAAATCTCTTTGGCGGTCTTCAATCGGATGAATCGGGGAATCAGTGAGGGGCTCATGGAATCAATAAGCCAACTTTTAACCTTATTGTTTTCCATGAGCCAGTTTTCGATTTCTTTTTCTCCGGTTTTAGGAAGCGTAGTAGTTCCGGTGAGGAACCCTAGTTTGTTTCGAGCAGAGATACGCATTTCCATCACCTGTGACCACAGTTGATAGTTCGAGTCGTCCAGGGTAATCCCTGTAGGGAAAGGGACATCCTGAACAACGATTCGGGTTTCAGTGGAAGGGGTTTCTTTTCCGGCCATTTGGCTTTCAGATTTTTCGAAGGTTGGTGTATAGGTGCTCTGATACCATGTAAACACCTATACTTCCAATTGGAATTCTGGAATGTTTTGTGTGTATTATAACTTTCAAGGAGGGTTACAATATATAGAGAATGCTACAACAACCTACCACAATTTACGGGACAATATATGGAAACTATTCTATCTAGTATAGGTAAATATTTTATATAACAATTTTACATGATTCTAGAATAAACATCCGATATAAGCTCTCGTCTACAGATGACACTAGATTACTAGTCCAATTCAACCAATTGAGATTTACATTTTTTTGTCTACTTGAAACCCAAAGAAAAGAATGAATTTTGACCTCGTCTTCTATAAAGTCTTTTCGTGGTTTTTTCGCGTTAAACATTATCTCATTCCTATACCTCCACACGATCCGAAGGACAGTATGAATCACCATGCTAAAGAACTTTATGCACCTTTTCGGAAGTGATGAGGAGTCTGCTACAATGGACAAATCTTTGATTGAAGTAAATAGAGGGGATTGAAGATTCAACCAAGCAAAAATGTGTTGCCACAAATCAATAGCCACCTGACATTTGAGGAAGAAATGACTTTCAGATTGTTGATCTTCATCGCAAGAAGGGCCGGCATTTTGAAGAGTTGAGATCGATACTCTCCGATCGAGATTAGTTCTCGTTGGAAGCCTTTGATTAGCAATTCTCCAAGACAATACGTGGTAGACGTTGATTAATATTACTAAAAAGGACAACCGTGGTAACCCGTTGGATTTGTAAGATTTTTTGTTAATGTCATAGGTAGAATTTTTTTGGAAAAAAACTATTGAATATTATTTGCATCAGAGTTCTTAAACATCTATTCTAAAGTAAATTTTTGTGTCTCTTCAAGCAGGCTAGTACCGGTTTTTTTAGTAATAGTTCAAGTCGCAAGGAAATTTCGATATTGATTGTATCAAATTGCAACTTCCAATAGAGCATGTATCTCCCTAATAAGTATAAAGCAACCACAGATGTTGCAAAGCTAGTGTATCATATTATTGCATAATGAAGGTATGGACCTTAACATATCTCGATCAGTCCATATAGTCATTCACCATAGTAGTAAAAAAGTTGAATATCAAATTTCGATTCGACTAACTGTTAGAAAATATGACCTATTTGCCTAAAAGTGGTTAATTACCAAACAGTAAAATAGTAAACTATAAAATTATAGCTAAACAAATTTAAGATCAAGAGATGGGGAATCACCTCTTTTCTAAATGCCACCAAATGGTAGAATTTAGGAGACTTCAATATTACCATCATTAACAGATCGAGTGGAAGAACATAGCTAAGTGACGTACGGATTGACATTGTAACCGGCCATTGCCTCTTCATCTCTCAAAAGAACAACATTTATTGTTAACTAATTGTCGTGGTGCAAACAGCTCTATAACTTATGTTACTTTTAGTTTACAAGATATCTAGAAATGACCCTTTTTATGGTGATGTCAAACTCTACATCTTTAGTTGGATGTCTAGCTAGTTGTAGAGGGAGGGTAAATGGATAGATTGGTTTGTAGTTCATGTTCATTCCCGTTCTCTCTTTTGATAATCGTCTCGTGACTATTTGGCTAATACATTATATCTTGTTCCAAAAAGTTTAGCCAAAACTGAAATGTGTCAAATGGGTTAAAAATGCTGAACGTGTGAACGAAAGCATTGAGGAAGACAATCACGGGAAGAGAGAATTTTTGAGAAGAGTATAACGAATGATCATATGCTTCGATAATGATGATAAATAAGAATCTGGTATAGGAACGACGGAGTGGTTTTAGGAGGGCAGCAAATGAAAAAACTTTTGCTAGCATATATGGAATTAACTTTTAAATAGACTGTTCAAATGTTTTTAAAGATGAAGATCAGATGGTGACTTTTATATTTCAACATGGAACGTAAAGCATAATATAATATTACCCATATTTAGGTTTTACTAAACCTATATATATTAAATATCGTCGTACAAATAAAACTATATAGTTTATTTACATATAATGTAAAATTTTCATGAATATTTCGTTAAGGGTTTGGTATCAGTCGCCCTTAGGGCAATAAACTGAAGCATTTTCATATCATAAACGAACTTATACATTATAAAATGAATGAACTACTTGGATTCTCTATAAATATGAAATTGTTACACTTTATTAAATGGTAAATTTCATATTCAGTAAGCTATTTATCGTCCTATGGCCGACGAATAGAAAAACCCTCTGGTTAATCCTACAAACGAGCGGAAACTAATTATAGTAGTTCACTTAATTATCTCTTTCATTTCATTACTCTCTAAAATTACATTTTTTTTTTTCATTATAATTCATCGGACTGAATAGAACTTTTGGTATTGCAAACAGAATAAAGCCCACATAATAAGAAGAAGGCAAAGCCCAATTAATAAATGCTCTGTACTAGGTAGAATATTCGGGTCGGATATACCTGATTTAAATGGATCCGTTTGTATCAACGTATATTTTTTGTAATTTTTTTTAGAGCAAAGTTCAAGTTACATAGGATATTAAAAAGCATACATTTTAGATGGTAAAATATCAAATGAAAATTTGAATATATAACGAATATGGTACTCCGTATTAAATATAATCATCACCAAAGTGACCTAGAGTGATAGGCGTCCTCATATCTCAAGTTCGAACCTCCTTACATAAACATTTTATGGTGGCCGGATAAAAGGATCAGAAATGCTCATACGGAAATCCCAGTTAGGCAGCTACATATAAGTCAAAGACTCGCCTCCCTGGGTAACCCGAGCAAAGAAAAACCAATCCGTTTACATTCTGTATTACAATAGTAAGAATTAAGCCGAAACTAGCTAAATACCGCATCAAAACAATATTTGGACCTACAGTTCACACTTGATAAACCAACGAATGCTAGACTCAGTAAGAGCCAGTTTACCTATTTACATTTTCATCCCTATGATAGACGCTACCAACAAACAAAAGGGGCCGGATGCACAACTACTCTAACAAGATTTTATAAAATTCCACCTAAACCACGAAAAATAAGCTTAACACCAACATGAAGATGCATATTGTTCTGTATTTCAACTTATATAGTTCAAAAAGATGGGTTGAGCTTGACCCTTTATGTCGAAATCCTACAGTCCTGTAAAGCTTGAAAAATATGAACCAGCCTTTGATCTTTGACCTTTTCTATAATACGTAAAATACCAGACAAATCTTCTATAATACGTAAAATACCAGACAAATCATAAAAAGAAAAAAAGGAAAAGAAAAAAAAATGGACACTGGTAACTCGCAGTCATCATAGGATGGAGAGGCCGAGAGGAATGCCTTCAAAAGGGAATGCATAAACAGATTTTGGAAGTTCATAAGAAATGCTAGCAACTGGCTTTGCCGTCAATATACTGTAACACATCAAAAGATCAACATACAAAAATACTTAAAAAACAACTGATATGAAGGCTGCATCCCAGAAATAAATTATTCTTCAACACGTATAAATTATATCGAGAGCTTGTGTTTCTTGATTTTTCTTGAAAATTTTTGCTTAAACAATGCAGCCTAACAGCTTTCAAACCAAAACTCAGAAAAAATATAAAAGAACTTAACTAATATGCAGCAGATGATGTAAGATCTCCTAGAATCATCATCATATATAATAACTCAAGATTCAAGAACAACCGTAATGAGACTACATAGTTCAAGAAAATGTATGACTTCAAGAAAAATAACACACAGAAACATGAACAAAGTTGAAAGCAGGTTTCTTGATTTTCATGAAAATTAGTTCCAAAAATGCAATCCTCGAAGCAATTTGATTTAATGTTCATATCAGATAAATAAAATTGTACTATCATTCAAGCAGATTCTTTACTACAAAATAAGAAAAATTACGAAATCTAAAAGAGATTCACAAACTGCGGTATTTCATCAATCTGCAAAAGGAAAATCTGAATTAAAAGATTGTAAGAACTGCTATGATATTTTCACAACTTTGGAGTAACATACAATTTGTTACCTTCTATAGTATCACCCCATCCCCAATACGCAAACACAGAAAAGAACAAGAACTTCTGTACAAAACCTCTACACGACACTAATCACTCAAAACGAAGCTAAAAGCGAACAATAAAAAGTGAAAATAAATACATTACCAGGAAACTCCGCTTATAAACCGCAACATCAATACTCTAATTGGTCAACCAGCCGGAAAAGTTCCTATTTAGTATGCTTTGATCCAGTTAAATAGACTTGAGATTGGACAATTGTTCTCCCGATTTTGAAACCAGGCACAACTGTAAACCCAACTTTTGTTATACCCTTATCATAATTTGCATCTTTTTTTATTACATCTTCCATGTAAATCATTGAAAAATCGATCCCTTTTTCCACTTGAAAGATCTCGACTGGTGGAGTAAAAGACCGAGCTAGTTTATGAAGTAACCACATTGAGCTAGACATATTAACAAACGCTTCATAGAAAACGCCTAAAGACTTCCAAGAATCCAAAATCTCCTTCTTTCTATCCAAATTCTTAAATATTGACGATTCCATTGTCGGATGCACGAGTTCCTCATACTTTCTTTCACAAAATTTTGAAAAAGGAAAACTAGGATTCGTATTCAAAGTCTCCAACGGATTAACCGATACATGTTCAAACAACTCCATAAAATTATCATTACAACCTTCATTTCCAACCACACCAAAACTCTCAGAATCAAAACCTTGAAACATACCTAAACAAACATACGACAAAAACGCATACCGATTATGCCCTTTTTTCGCATAAACAACATTTGGATGAACAAAACTAGCGGCTAAATCCAAATCATACCCTGCTTTCTTCATCAACTGAATCAAAAGCTTCGTAAACCGATGAGCACAACGACAAGCCTCCCTCAACATAACATCAAAAACCCTAACCGTAGGCAAAAAACCATTTGGCGGCTTCAATATTTTTGACAACTTCATCGATAACTTCGAATTACCCTCTTCAATCACCTCTAACTCCCTCCTCAACATCAAAACCTTATCATCTTTCCCATCAATATCCGACTGTAAGCGATTAAACATAGTTTCTAAAGCCCTCAACTTATTCTGATTCTCATTAACCTGAGCTAATAAACAAGAGCCAGCAGTAAAATCAAGATTAAAACTCGGGTTTTTCCGAGAATCGATATACAAATCCCTAAACTCATACAATTTCTGTAAAATCAAGATACAAGCTTTATCATTAACAACAATCAATTCTTGATCAAATGGCACATGGGCAGTTTGTAATTGCAGATAAGAAGCTTCAAAAGACGAAATTACAGCAAAAACAGACGAAATTAAGTAATTACCAAACTGGGAATTAAAGGGTTGAATAATCGAATTCGAAGTTTGACTTTGACTTTGACTTTGGAAGTCAGGTTTGATTATAATTACTTTTTGATCAGTGATGAAATCTTCGGTGGAATCAAGAAGGGTAAATCCGTCTTCGTTGTCGGAGACAGCGGCGGAGACGGCGGCGGAATTGGCGGCGGATTCTACTTCTTCTTCTTCGGTAAAGAATTCAAAGGTTTTTGCTTTGAATGCGATTGCAAATTTAGAAAACATTTCTGAGATTTGTGGGGGTTTTGTTGTTGTGTCTAGTTCCATGATGTTTTAATTTTCACATGATCATATGTGAATCTTTGTGATGTTTGAGAGATGATTTTGGTTTGGCTGACTTAGAAGGAAGGAATGAGTGTAAAGAGAGGCATACAGAAGGGTGTTTGTTTTAATAGTTTTTTAGTAAATTTGTTTTGGGAAATGTAACTATAACCTTATTTTATTTTCAAATTTTACATTTTATGTGAGTCTTCATATTACCATCCCCAAGTATATCAAGGGTATGAGTCATCATATTTTCAATAAGTATCTTATTCGAATATCCTTTTGTAATTATTTTGATGTTTGGAAAAAGGTCTGAAAATAATGACGAGATATATCTAAGTTAAAGACTTGTTCTTTTCAAATAACTTGTAATAGAAATTTTTTTTATTGATTTACTCGTTTATAGGAGTGATCCAAAAAAGAGTAACATTGATTGGTCTAACATCTTATTTTAAGGATGTTAAAAGATAAAAATATATATGTATATATAGAGTTTTGTCATTGTCGACAAATGATTTGTGATAGTAATGTGCGATAATTCTAAAAAAGTCATTTTGAACACGAAAGATTTAAAGCGTTAGACTGTTTCTTCATAACTTTTCCTAAGGCATGAACAACTCCAATTTAAGTCTTTATGAAAATGAGCTTATTTAATCAAGCCTTAAAATCAAGTAATGTTAGTGTTAATTTAAATTTGTATTAAGCTTAACTTATTTTGAAATAAGAATAAATAAACATAATAAAAATACTTGTAGTATAACTATGCATTAGTAATAATTATATAATAAAATACAACAGTTACCATAATTATTTACTACATTAGCCTCATTTCTTTTAAAAAACTTATTATTATTATTATTTTTATTAATTTGAAAATTATTCAATTAATTTATTTAACAACTATGAGATTTAATAATCATTATTATGAATTTAAACATTTATTTGAGAGTTACAAATTTACCACTAATAGTAAGTTTTGAAAACTTAATTTTAAAAGTATTTTAAAATTAGAATACATCAAATTTGATTTATAGAGTAGTATAGATGTAGGAATAAACTAAAAACATATAATTAAATATTAAAATAATCATTTACTATATTTGCATTATTTCTTTTAAAAAGATAACTATTATTATTATTTTTATTAATTTGAAAACTAATCATGTAATTTATTGAACAATTATGAGATTTAATAATCATTATTATGAATTTAAACATTTATTTGAGAGTTATAAATTACCACTAATAGTAAGTTTGAAAACTTTATTTTAAGAATATTCTAAAATTAGAATTCATCAGATTTACGTTATAGAGTAGTGTAGATGTAGAAATAAATTAGAAACATATAATTAAATATTAACATAATTATTTACTATATTTGTATCATTTTCTTTAAAAAAGCTAATTACTATTATTATTTTTATTAATTTGAAAACTAATCATGTAATTTATTAAACAATTATGTGATTTAATAATGAATTTAAACATTTATTGGAAAGTTACAAATTAACACTAATATTAAGTTTTGAAAATTTTAATCTTAAGAATATTCTAAAATTAAAATAAATTAAATTTATTTTATAAAGTGGTATAAATATAAGTCAAACTCGGGATATATTTACATATTATGACTTTTGTGGTGGTGGAGTAATCGATGGCTGTGCTTAATTGTTTTTAGGATGCTTTTGATTTGTGGAATCATTTAAATATTATCAAATTTTCTTTGTAAGTTAAAGAAATGTTATGGTTATAAAAGGTTTATGGTTATACAAGTTTTATAGAAAAAGTATTAAGTTGTTACTATCTAGGTTTTGATTAGTATCTCTCATATCTTAGCATTTAGGAAGACTTAAGTTAAGTGTTTGTTTTAGTTTATTTTGTTGGTTTATTATGTTTCGAGGGGAAAGGTTGCCAACAATCCGTAAGTCAAGCTAATCAAACGATCTTTGCAAGATTGTGTTTGTATAACAATCATTACGAGGTACATAAAGCAAACAAATAGGTGTCACTAGAGCCTCGATCCGTTCACAACCGAACAAAAAGGATATTCACTGCTCAAGAACAAAACCGTTCTCGCTCAAGCGCAAACGAGCATGTCTTCCAAAGTCATTTCAAATTGAGATAACATTACAGCGCAATCAAACCTTTTATTGTTCCACTTTATATCCAAACTATGACCTTTTGACGGGAAAGATGATTCTTACCAATATATAAAATGACTACTTATATCTATTTTATTCAACTAATCATTATTAATAGTGTATTTTGAAAAAACAAAAATTAAATTATTGTATTTTTCTCGTAACAAATTACATTTCATATCAAAATTATAAGAGTGCAACTTCCCTTGTTGCCTCCATTATACTTATTTCGTCTGGCGTAACAAGGAACCCCATTATACTTATTTCGTCACAGTGGCGTAATAAGAAATCAACGACTCTCTATTCTCAAACGTATAATTCAACCATTTAATAAAGAATTATTAATTTGTAATTATTGACATTACAATATATGTTGCTATTTTGTAAAATATACATAAAAAAGGTAAATGAAGAAGTTAAGGTATATTACTATTTTATGACAAATGCACGTTATCTAAATCAAGAAAAGATTAACATAAGATGTTACTAGGTTAGATTAAAATAAAACAAAATGAGTTGTCCGTGAGAGGAGCTTAAAAACCGCACTCATAGTTGTTTTAATATTCACCAAAGTATTACCGTTGGTTGATCGATCTCCCTTCCTAATTTTCCGACAAATATTTAATTCATCACATTTCCACCACAAGACTATATAAGTATGTCATGGATGAAAAAAGGTTAAAAATACTTTAAAAAGATGAAACTTTTCTTTCACCCAAATGTATACTATATTTACATATTAACTCCTTTGGGTTATATAATAACATTGTTGGTCCCTATTCGATATCTCCTTATTCCAACAGCATACTCACTCACCCGTACTTTTACACACTCGTTGTGGATGAAATTTGAAAACTCGACCATTTGATCGATGAAATCCTTAACTACACTATATGACAAAATTAAATAATAAAATAATCACGATTGAGATTTTGCAAAGTTAAAACCCAATAAAACCATTAACCATATCATTGTCTTATACAGAGTACAAGAGATGGGAAAATTCATTGTAGATTAGTAGATAGAGTGGTCTTAGTTCGAATTTTACAAATTTCCAAAATTCAATGTAGATAGAGTGGTAGTTCGATTTTTCCATCTTTCTAAAACTTTATGTAGATAGAGTGGTCTTAGTTCGATTTTTACAACAACATCATAATCACTACCGTATTCAATACTTTACTATAAAACTATGTCCTCGATCTAGAAGGCATGGTTAAATAAAAAATAATATCTTTTATTAGCATGTCGTTGTAAATCGATAACTATACACATATTATCAATACTTGTGTTAGGACATATTTGACACAAAGTTTGTGAGAGCTTTACAGGGTTTAACATTTGTTTCTAAGCTCTACTTAAAATATTTTTTGATTAATAAAATTGTGTCAAGCTTTTTGGAAAAGAATAAGCACTTAAAAAGTAAACAACATAAAATATAAGCTCCATGGCAGGATATTTGGCTTAAAATATTTATTAAGTTTATTTGATTACTAACTGTTATGCGACATAGATCCACATTTGAGACATTTGTCGTTATGATTGGAATAGAGTTCTCTTCACTTTAAACGACATGTCTAACAAGGTTGCATAGACGAATATACATGTTAGAAGAGGACTAAAGGTTACAACTTATAAATATAGACACGATGGAAATTATTTATTTAAGTGACATGCGTATTTATTTAGCAAGAGAGGTGAATCATAACCAGAATGGAACTATAAAATTCTTTATGTGTGAATAAAGTAAATAATATTTATCAAATACATATGAACTTTTATTGTTTATTTGGGATAAAATAAAGCATTTTAGTCTCGAATTAATTTTGTTATAGGCAAAAATTTTAAAATAATATAAATATTACTATTTTTAATACTACGATCGAGAAAACTAGTTATAGAAATTTACGGTAGAAAATAAGATACTCATATAATAAAGAGTGTATTACAAACCACATTAGTTGTATTTGTTATAACACATCAACACCGCCAAATATTTGATGATAGATAATTCATATTAAGATGCTAAAAGCACCTTCTTATAAAGTCTAAATGGCTAGAGCTCGCAATTCTCTAGTCGAGACCTAATTTTATGTCATACATACTATGACTTTTATGTCTACTTTTAAAAGTGACTCAATTGATTATTGAAGAGGCTAAGGTATATGAATATTGATGAGGTTAGTAGAGTTTAATATATATATATACTAGGAAATGTAAAGGCTGCGCGTAGCGCAGCCCACTAAGATAACTTAAATTGTGTTCGGGTGGTTAATAGTAGCGGTGACTTCAAAAAACCAAAAATCAAACCATAACCAAAATAACCAAACCACAACAAAACCCAACGGTTAGGCTTTTAAAACCATTTATCACTACCCTAATACATGCAAATTAAAATCAAGTCATTTAACTTTTCACTTGATTGGGAAATTATATATATCAAGCTTCACTTGCTTCTTTAGGTTGCCAACTGTTTCAACATTGAGCTTAACTTGATAGTACGGATTGTTTGGATTTCAAGCCTTCGATGCATTGCTGCTTAACTGGATTGTATGGAGTCTTGGCCACTGGTATTCTGTGTTGTTTTTGGGAGTCCTGTAAAGCAGCAACCAAAAGGTAACTTAATATCTATGAAACTCATGAAATAAATCAAATGTCAATCGCCAAACATCGAAAGCTTTACGCAGCTTCAACCCCATTTAGAGATATCTATATAATTAATATATATGAATCCCAATGTGTAAACTTTGTCGTGGTTTGTCGTGGTCGGGTTTGCTTACTTGTAAACTGAGACCGTGGAAGCTCCGTTAGCACCTTAAGGCTGTCTTTATCCTGAGAACCCTCGGGAATATTCAGAGACTCGGCTATCTGACCATGGTTGGATTTGATTCATCCTTGTGTCTGAACAAACTATTGATCATGTATTCTCCTTGATGTGCTCCACCATCAGATCCATTTGCATTTTTTGTTCCAGTCCAACATCAAGTCCAACATCAGAATCTTCACTCTTCAACTTCCACAAAACACAAGTCTTCACATTTTCAAATAAAGTACCAGAAGAAAACATGGTTATTGGACAACAGTTAATTATCTCATAACCTGATTGCATAATTTTCAGTATACGAATTTATTCATTATATAATCTTATGATGAGTTTATGCTAAGTAGGTGAACATGCTGATCGAACTTGTAAATCAAAGGTTTCCGAAGATGTTCACATTAAAGAATATGATAATCACAACTACAAATAGAGAGCAACCTATCTACGCGTACAGACTAAAACTACAATCAAGTTATATGAACAGCTTTGAAAGACAAAACGCTTTACATGTGATGGATTATTAATAATTGAGAAAAAAGCATTTCATAATTTAATTTTTCTTTTTCAGTGTCCAGAAGGTGTGGTTGTTGTTGCTGTTGGTGATGGTTTACGAGTTTTACATGATAATATGATCTTTTGACACACTTTGATAACGTGTTGTTTGTTTACCGAGTTTCATCCATAAGGTTGCGGAAACCAGATGTAAGATCTTAATGTAGTTTCTTGAATTTCCCATTAAGAACATCCTCCCCTTCAGCAGGATCCTCGAACTGTTTAATATAATTCAATTACCAGATTAGATCAAATCAGGGCTCACCAAACCGCAATGTGAAAATTGCTTTATGGGAGTTAAATGTTAGTTTTACTTACACTAAGCGGTAAAATAGATCACCCAAACGATGCTTAATCAGTGTGTAACTGATCTTCTGGCCATCCATACCAGCACCTCGTTCCACTGCCTAAAGAAAACAAAACCCACAAAACTTATTCAATCACAAAATTATCATATACACATAGGAGTAGTTTAGAATTATTCATCATTTGCCATTAATAAAAAAAAAACATCTCAAAAAACAGAGAAGCGATCGGAACCTGTCGGGATTCAATGTATAACATCAAGCAAATTAAAATTTGTCAGTGGATTGACAGACCATTGATTTTATCGTCACCTCGCTTAATATGGAGGCGTGCGTAACCCCAATTTATGAAGTAAAATAAGAGCTTTAAACACCACCTTTTTACATTTTAGGAGAGCTAATATTAACAGCAATACAAATCACTGTTTATTCAAATGTAGCAATCTCTTAATTAATTAAAAACATAAAAACACATAAAGTTGCTCATATTCTATGGGTGTAAAGATGTCTGTCATGCTATTAGCATTCAGTACGAGGAATTACTTTTATAATCACTGCAACTACCAATCAATTTCACATTCATGTTTAAAAACCTTAAAAAACAATAAAATAGATGTTTGGAAGCTCATATTCTATGGGTGTACAAGAGTCAATCATGTGTGTTACATAAATACCATGCTAAGAAAACACAAAGGTTCAACTTTAAATCTAGTAAATAGTCGAATAAGTAAACACCAATATGCAAACTAAAACTATAACTTGTATTAGTAAGACATAAAACCTATCATCGTGGTTAACGGAAACTGATGTCAACCTCAAACTATAAACCATTCCAGATTGTAAATCATAAACAAAAATTTATAACAATTAGGAGTTTTGATACATACCGAATACTACTTACCTCCAACCATCACCAGAACCTAAGACAAACGACAAAACCTAGAATTAATACTTGAAGAAAAAAGTAAATAAAAGAAAAGAAAATTGAAACATTACAATGGCAAAATCTGGAAACATTGTCCCTAAATGTCAGCATCTTTCATTCCAGGTATATCATAGATCCTGCAACATAGAAGCGAAATTAAGACATTAGAAAGAAGTTAAGAAAACGAAAATCAACAATTGTTTGTGTTAAGATGAAGATTTACCCCATCAAGAATGGTGATCGAAAGAGACGGAATAGGAAGTGTGTAGAAGAAAAATAAATAATTTGACTTGACAGAGTAGATGGAGGCTAGATAGAAGCATGGGGCAACAGTCGTCGGTATGGCATTGGTAAAAAGATGACCCAAACTTTTCAGGTCTCACATGTGTTACCTAATAATTTTTTTTCTTTTTTTATATTTTTACTTCCCTTTTATGGTTTCTACGTGTAAAAACTTCACGGCTTACGTGTCATGTTATAAGAAGGCTACAGAACTTTAAAGGTTGATTTTATAAATAAGGTTGATATATATATATATATATATATATATATATATATATATATATATATATATATATATATATATATATATATATATATATATATATATATATATATATATATATATATAGGTAATCCCTAAAACCTAAATATAATAATGGGCTTTTGTGGTTTGAAGCCCCTTACTACAACCAAGCCCGTCAAGTTGACAGCCTGTCAAGCAGACGCTGTGTCAAAGCAGACGCTGCGTCCGTCAAGCAGACGTTGCGTCCGTCAAGCAGACGCTGCGTCCGTCAAGCAGACGCTGCGTCCGTCAAGCAAGCAGACGCTGCGTCCGTCAAGCAGACGTTGTCCGTCAAGCAGACGCCTGCGTCCGTCAACCTGCGCCTATCAACTGCGCGTGTCAAGCAGTCTGCCTCTGTCAACTGCGCCTATCAACTGCGCCTGTCAAGCAGTCTGCCTCTGTCAACCTGCGCCTATCAACTGCGCCTGTCAAGCAGACGCCGCGCCTGTCAAGCAGTCTGCCTCTGTCAAACAGTCATAGCCAGAGTTATTACCGCCTGTCAAACTGTGTCACCGCCTGTCCAAGTTGACAGCGTCTGTGACTGTTTTATTGTCGTCATAATAGTAAGACGTTACATATATTAATGATTAAGACCGTTCAAGTATTCATGATCATCATTAATGATCAACGTTCCATATACTTGACACTGGCCATATAAATACATGGTTCAAATCATTGTTGAGACACTTTTTCTCATCTCATCAACACGCACAGAGTTCATATACTCTTGTTTTCATCTTCAACCTTGATCACCCTAGGTTCGTCAAGAACTTGTTGGGTTTGCACTGTGATCATCACAGGAGATCCAAGGTTGACACCATCTAATCCTCGTGTTTGACAATCGTTGCTCGAACATTGGCGTCATCCGTGCTACTGTCAACTTGCACCTGCAACTCGGCACACGATCTCTTTAATTCCCCATGTTCATTGTTTACCAGCTGTCGGACATAATCTCTGAAACAATTGAACATTTTTATATCGGTTGCATCAACTGCACCCCTAGTACTCTCGGTCATAGACTGTGTCATACCAAAATTTTGGCTACCTGTCACCCTAGTGACCCCAAAAGAAGCGATGGTCGTGCCAAACATACAGGATGATCCAATTGTGGCATTTGCTCCAAATGATCCAGTGTTGACCAAAGTAGCACTTGAGGGAAGACTGGAGGGAAAAGTCAATTTTGGCACTTTGGACGAGAGCATGTCATAATCACTTACATCTAGAGTCACTCCCCTTTTACCCAATCCCATTGGATCTCGGTCATCCAATCTGGAATCTGGAAGTGATGTCGCCCCCAGGGGATCGAATTCCTCTGCATATTCACAATAAGATCGTTAAGCTACAGGTAATAAGTAGACAACCACTATAATTATAGTGTTACCCGTTTCATCCTCGTTATCACTCTCAACGATAGTCCTGGACAATGACTTTTCAGTATCAGCGGCATCTGGGAAACACAAATAATGTCATTACTTTTTACCATAATAAATACATATGTATAGAGGTTGTGTACATACCTGGTGTTGAGTTTGAGGTAACATTGGTGGTTGATTTCATGTTTGTCCCTGAGTTAACTTGAGAAGTGGCACCAGTTTCTTGTTCACCAAGGGTAACATCACCGGGATGATTTTCAATCTCATACGTCGTCCACGCAGGATCTCCCTCCATAAAATCCAACAAGCTCATGGCTGCAGGGAAACATACAATAGGTCAGTACCTGTAAAAAGCTCATATAAAATCATGTCATAATAATAACAAGCACCCACGTTGCCCGGTTTCCGAGTCCACTATAACAGGCTTCATCCCTTTATCCCAGTTATCCGAAATACGAGCCAACATCAAAGCACCTTCCTCATAAACTCGAAATATAATCGATTTTCGTAAAATCTGCTTGCACAGCCTTTGGCTTTGAGGCGTCAGGACAGGCGGATTGTTTATCGATTTGTCAAGTCCAGTTTTCCATTTAAACAAATTACTAGCCCAAATGTTTATGAAAGCGGTATCGACAAACACATATCTATATCTCCAATTCTTATGACCAGTGAAACACTACCGAATCAAATTTTTCTTTCTATCTCTCAACTCTACGGAATACCAATCATGAGATCTAGTCAGCTTATAGCACGCCCTAAACAAAAGTAATGAGGGTTTTATTCCCATGGCCACCAACAACATCTCAAAATTCGTGACTTTTGATACAGCTACTGGGTGTAACTGTGCAAAACCCAACTTGAAATAGTTCAAAACACTCAAATAAAACGCGGTGGCAGGAAGTCTAAAGTTGGAGTGGGAAAGGTAATGGATGTAGAGGGCTACTTTTCCTTGCGGAGGGGAATGGGCTCGTTGCTTTGGCTCAGGTATGATAGCATTATATTTCCTAAGGCATGGATACTCATCCATAAGTTTTTTCACCATATGGTCCTTGAGATTGCTAGGGCTACGAAAAACTGATGGAGTTTCTATCACAATAGAATCTGTCACTGGCACTGGCTCTCCCATGTCAAAACAACCACAACTACAGTCTGCCTATTAATTAACAAGGTATATAAGCTATTACTACCTACAGGTGTAAATAAAGCAAAGCAATGGACATACAGGTACGTACCTGTAAGGTAACGAGCAACCAATTAAACCTGCAACAAGACAAAAAAATTAGAGTTAGAAAAGAGTTAAATATCTAAAGCGTGTCAAGGGCGTTGGTCAATGGTGCCCCGGTCAAAGGCTAGGCCGGTCATTTGAAACCGCCGGTCAAGGAAAAGGTACCGCGGCCAAGGAAAAAGTACCACTGGCCAAAAGCTAGGCGATCAGCTAGCCGCTGTCTTTTGCTAGGCAGTCAAGAATGGCTACGCATAATCAATTGCCATTAGCACGAAGTCTAGATTGGCCGGTCAAGAATGGCTTGCCGCTGTCTTTTGCTAGGCGGTCAAGAATGGCTAGGCATAATCAATTGCCATTAGCATGAAGTGTAGAATGGCCGGTCAAGAATGGCTTGCCGCTGTCTTTTGCTAGGTGGTCAAAGGCTAGGCATAATTAATTAAAACCACCGATCATACCCATACCCACACAATTACCCGATGAACAATTGAAACCGGCAGTCAAAAGTGGCAGCACCGCCGGTATGGGGGGTGTCCGCCGGTATAGGGACCCCGGTATGGGGGACCGCCGGTATGGAGGTGACCGCCGGTATAGGGACACCGCCGGTATGGGGACCACCGGTATGGTTCCCGCCGGTACGTGATGTTAAATTTAATTGGTTTTTGTTACGTGACTACAAAAACAAAAAAAAAAAAAAAAAAACAAAAAAAACTTACAAATACTGATAGTTACGACTTGAAAACTCTCGTTTTGTCAAATCCTAACTCGGGGGCATGATGAGGTTAGTAGGGATTACTATGTATATATATATATATATATATATATATATATATATATATATATATATATATATATATATATATATATATATATATATATATATATATATATATATATATATATATATATATATATATATATATATATATATATATATATATATATATATATATATATAGGTAATCCCTAAAACCTAAATATAATAATGGGCTTTTGTGGTTTGAAGCCCCTTACTACAACCAAGCCCGTCAAGTTGACAGCCTGTCAAGCACACGCTATGTCAAGGCAGACGCTACGTCCGTCAAGCAGACGCTGCGTCCGTCAAGCAGACGTTGCGTCCGTCAAGCAGACGTTGCGTCCGTCAAGCAAGCAGACGCTGCATCCGTCAAGCAGACGCCTGCGTCCGTCAACCTGCGCCTATCAACTGCGCTTGTCAAGCAATCTGCCTCTGTCAACTGCGCCTATCAACTGCGCCTGTCAAGCAGTCTGCCTCTGTCAACCTGCGCCTGTCAACTGCGCCTGTCAAGCAGACGCCGCGCCTGTCAAGCAGTCTGCCTCTGTCAAACAGTCAGAGCCAGAGTTATTACCGCCTGTCAAACTGTGTCACCGCCTGTCCAAGTTGACATCGTCTGTGACTGTTTTATTGTCGTCATAATAGTAAGACGTTACATATATTAATGATTAAGACCGTTCAAGTATTCATGATCATCATTAATGATCAACGTTCCATATACTTGACACTGACCATATAAATACATGGTCCAAATCATTGTTGAGTCACTTTTTCTCATCTCATCAACACGCACAGAGTTCATATACTCTTGTTTTCATCTTCAACCTTGATCACCCTAGGTTCGTCAAGAACTTGTTGGGTTTGCACTGTGATCATCACAGGAGATCCAAGGTTGACATCATCTAATCCTCGTGTTTGACAATCGTTGCTCGAACAAATATGATCATGTTATTTAATAGAGAAATGATATATCCTTCTAAAAAATCCTCCTAATAATACTCCTAATGTTATAAAATATGCGACAAGTGTAATCCACTAATTCTCTTTTATCATTTCATCATTTGAATTTACCAAGTGTCATGATCATGTTGTTAGAAAGATTATTAGGAGAATTTTGTAGGAGGATATATCATTTCCCTATTTAATATGAACATGGCCGGTACACTTATTCAACTTATATTGAAATAATATTTTATTGAGAATTTGAATAAGTGCGGTATGTGCAATTGAATATGACCTTTAATTGTAATTCGTAAGGGTCTCCCATTTGAAGACCTTATTACTCTCTATATTAAATGTGGTTGCTGCCTATGGTTCTGTGCCCGATTTGGGCTTTTACCCGGTTTCATTGGGCTTTTAGCCAGCCCAGTGCAGTAGTTGATAGCTTAAAACTTGGTCAATGGCAAATCCTCTGCCACGTCTCCGGCTCATCAACACACGTGTCCAACACCAACCTGCCTCATCACTCTCACACAACTCCATAAATCAACTCAAACCAAAACCATTTATAAACTTTTTTTTTCCTACCAGATTGTCCTTACTCGCTCTCCCAGATAATCTTTTACCGGAACATTGGTTTCTGTCCGTCGTCGTAAAGTAGTCCCCGCGAAGCTTTCGGGAAGAGGGGTAGTCTTGTGTCATGGTGGTAGTTCGGTTCCTGTATCGGCGAAACATGGAGCGGTTGTTAAGAAAGATGAGAGATGGAATGTGGTCTCGACCGATTCCGGGGAGATCTCCGCCGTGAAAGTGAGTGACGGGAAAGATGGGTTTTATGATCTTCAGTTTATTACTATGGAACATGATTCTCTTTTTCTTCCGGTTCATCTTCATTCTGATATGGTTTTCTATGTCGAATCCGGTTCATCTTCATTCTGATTCTCTTTTTCTTCCGGTTCATCTTCATTCTATACCAGGTACTCCCTATAAATTAAAAATATATCAAGATCTCATATGTGATTTTTTCTTGTGCAACTAATATACCAGGTACTCCCTATAAATTAAAATTCTTATTAATAATTGTGGTCTTTGTAATAATTTCCAAATTTTCTGCTGAGTTTTCATATATATATATATATATATATATATATATATATATATATATATATATATATATATATATATATATATATATATATATATATATATATATATATATATATATATATATATTTGTTAACAGGTGAGGAGGATAAAAGCTATGGCCGCTGAAATTGAAGTGGTTGATGGTCCTAATGATGATGAGGGTGAGATGTTCACACTGTTTTTCTCTGTTTTGTTTTTAGTAAAATATGCCCACCATGTGTTTGATAATAGTTCTAGCTGAAATACTATATGCTAACGAGAAAATAAGCCGGAAAAAATGGGCTAAAGTTGAAAGAATCGAGTGTTTTATTACTTTGAAGTTGTTAATTTCTCCGGTTTAAGTTTAATTTGTGCTGATTTTGATTGTTGTTATTTAATGATTTGTTCATTATTTGTGAATTTTTAGTTTAATTGTTATCGAGTTGAACGATTTCTGCCTAATCAGGTTTAGAATTATTTCGAATTTACGGTTTGATCTGTGTCGATGTGTTTGTTGTTTTTATTCTTCATGTCATATTTTGGCGTGTTGACCTTTATGCTTTATTCCTTCGTCAATTTCGGAATAACATTTATAATTGCAATGATTACAAATTCATTATCATTCAAGAACATTACTGCTTTACCAGAAAAAGAATAATACTTTCGTATTTGTCCATTTATAAATCATTGCAAGTTATTGATGAATTACTTTAAGAATATTTTAGAGTTTTGACTATTAGTCGAACACTTTTGTTAGACAAGTTACTCTTTTTATAGCGGGTAATTAGATGTCAATCATTTTTATAGTCTCAAAGTTTATTCATAATATACGTCTATAAATCTTTTTTAGATATGAAGGGTGCTAAAGGTAAAGGAGAAGCAAAGAGGGACACCTTGAAGCCTGTTGATGACAAGTTAAGATTGATCTTAATTTCATCTTCTTATAATTACTGAAAGTTATAATAGGTTTTGTAACAATTTTTCAAGTCTATTGATGTTAGTGTAACACGATCAAGTGTAATATCGTAAAGTTATTTTGCTACTAAAAATTTCTAGGTTCGTTATATGTATTTATCATAATAAGTAACGGAATCTTTTGGGTATTTCAGAAAGGTAGGGAAGAGAAAGGCGCCCGCTAAGGCTGCTGGCAAAGGCAAGGCTAAAGCGGTGAAAGATCCTAACAAGCCAAAAAGACCCCCCAGTGCTTTCTTTGTCTTACTGTATGTATAATTGCAAAACTGCTTTTTATGCTGGAAATGAACGTATAATATATTGATGCTGATTGGGGTCACTTGTATGGTTACAGTGAGGAGTTCAGGAAGACATTTAAGAAATAAAATCTGACTGTGAAAGCCGTTTCAGCTGTAAGAACTACACGGTCGCTTTTACATGGCTCTTTACATGTTATCCTTTTTTTTTTCCTTTTCTTATATCATATGCATATGTTTGGTCATGTAGGTCGGGAAAGCTGGTGGAGAAAAGTGGAAATCCTTGAGTGCAGTTGTAAGTAAGTTGAGCTTATGAGAACATGGCTTCGATATTTTTTACTTTATTATAAATCAGTGAATGTTCTTTATAGATGAGGGTCATCAGAGTTAATAGAGCTGTTATTTTTAATGTTTTTATACCGTCGCGTGCTTTTGCTTATCACTAATGTATTTTACTTTTTTGTGTTTTGTTTCAGTGTGGAGTACGACGTTTCGTATGTATACCATGCTATGTATGCCTACTTCGATAGGGACAACGTTGCTCTGAAGGGCTTAGCCAAGTAATTTTGCTACTACCATCTTATGTGTGTAATTGATCGTATAATATCTCTAAGAAATACGGTTTCATTTTGTGTATTCATTTGTAATACGTTAAATTTTGTAGGTTCTTTAAGGAGTCAAGTGAAGAAGAAAGGGAACATGCTGAGAAATTCATGGACTACGAGGTTAGTTTGCTCATTTTTGAGCAATTTTTCGCTTTAATGATGGTGGAAATTTTACGTGCTGTGAATTAAAACGATGAAATGTTTTGTTTACAAAACAAACGAGGTGGGAAGGTGAAGTTGTAGGCTATTATAATGCCGATGTCTGAGTTCGATCATGAAGAGAAAGGAGATGCGTTATATGGTAAGTTTTGTTTTTCCCTTTTGTGTGTTAATGATTGAATCATTTTAGTAAACGTCAATTGATCATTTGCTTTTAAGGTATGGTTAGACAGTTAACTTTTTGTTGGTTTTGATTCTAGCTATGGAGCTTGCTTTGTGATTGGAGAAGTTGACAAATGAGAAACTTTTAAACGTTCATGAGGTGCAACATATTTATTTATTTACACTAGATTAAGGTAACCATAATCACAACGACATTTAAGTTTCTGATATCCGTATTTGAGTTGGAACAGGTAGCCAGCAGGAACAATGATGTGCAATTAGCAGATTTTGTAGAGACCGAGTTTCTTGGTGAACAGGCGAATATCAAATCTCACTTTTAAAAATAACCATTGTGTTTACAATTATAGTGACATCCATTTTATACTGTAATAAAAGGTTGATGCTATGAAGAAGATATCCGAATACGTTGGTCAACTCAGAAGAGTCGGCAAAGGACATGGTAAAGATTAAATAACTCATCATTCAAATTCTCCTTTATTTTTATGAGTGTGTTTGGCATTGTCATCCTTTGCTCTATCATTGTTACTAAAAGTCGTAACTCTATTGAAATTTCAGGTGTTTGGGCACTTCGAGCAGATGCTCCTGAATTAAGGTGCTGCTACTTGATCGAGCGTTATTGTTTCTACTATTATTACCCTTCCTGAAAAAGCGACAAGCATGGGCCATAACGAAAAAAAAAACAGTCTGTCTACGTATTTCCAACAACAATTGTAAAGACTTTGTAATAGGCTATTTGCATACGTATAACCAGCATCTGTCGTGCACATTTTGTAAATAACATCGACATTAACAGCTATTACAAACAACGTCTTCCACCAACACAACCCGAACTCGTGCAACGCACGAGATTCCACTGGTTATAATTATAACTAATAATTATGACCTTCGTATACGTTATCCCTAACTTAATTTTATTATGTTTATTTATTCTTATTTCAAAATAAGTTAAGCTTAATACAAATTTAAATTAACACTAACATTTCTTCATAACTTTTCCTAAGGCATGAACAACTCCAATTTAAGTCTTTATGAAAATGAGCTTATTTAATCATGCCTACAAGTATTACTAATGCATAGTTATACTACAAGTATTTTTTAACATTTGTTGTAAACTTTGTCTTATAAACAAAGTTTTGTTTTACTCACCCACCAATGTGGGATAAAAGTAACAACATATAATAGAATATATTATAAGATAAATTACAAATATACATTCTCATTAATAGTATATAACTTATTTATCTAAAGTATAATTAACCACTAATCATTTTTAAGTAAGAAAAATATTTATGTATTTATATCTATGTTTAATATTGAGTATATATAATATGTTTTACGCACCTAACTAATATATATTAATAGTATATGACTTTATCGATAAATATGATATAAAATACATGTAAATATAACTTTTAAATTAAAATTACAACTAAAAATTTATTGAATAAAAATGAATAATAATATAAAGAATCTATAACGCAATCAAATAAAAAAACACTCAATAGCGATAACAATATTTAAACAAAATGAAATTAAATCATTTACGACGATTTTTCAGGAACAATTATTTGTCGCGTATTGCGTGAATTTTAAGTAATTTTAATATATTTTTGCTTTTCAACACACATGCTGTCTACTTATGTTTTTTTTTAAAACGTGACATTGCACAAACACAAGAATATCTATAACTACCGTAAACTTGACACTATTTTAAACAAATTAAACTTTAAAAATAGTTTATATACGATTTCAAGTGAATAAAAGTTACCCGCCACGTAGTGCGAGTACGCTCTTAGTATTTAATAACCTAAATGCGATTTCTTTAATTTTCGAATAAAGTTTTATAATTTATTTTTTATATTGCAATTATAATTTTAAATATAATTCGGTTGATTAAAGAGATTCGAAATGTTTGTACCCAACAGGTATCATGGTGTTTTTTTCTATATTGTTTGCATGCGAAAATTTCTGCTACTTTTACATCATTGGCTTGTTCTGTCAAAGTCACCGCCTTTTTCTTTTTGTAGTATTTTTTTGAATAAAATAACATATAAATATTTATTCAGCTTCTATTTTTAGTGATTAACTTACTTTTAAATAATCAATCAAATTGGAGTCAACAAAGTGATAACCTTGAAGTGACTTGCTAATTTTGGCAAAAAATAATTTAAAAATAGGTTACTCTTTTTTATATTGTTTAAAATTATAATTTAGTTCTCATTTTTCCATATAAAAAAACCAAAATAACAAGGACCTAAAATGATAACAATAAATGAAAATATTTTGGCTATCAAAATTTGATCTATATCAATGAACGTCTAAATTGAATCGAGACCGTGTCTTCTAAAAGGTATTGTAATCAAAGGTTCAAATCGCTAGTATGTTTCAATAAACATCTATAAAATACTTACGGCAAAGAAAAATAATTCATATGTACGTATCAAACGATTTCCTAACCTATGTCTAATTACTTGATTTTCGTTTTCTTTTGAATGTTAAGTGTCGTTTTTCATATGAGAAATGCTAAAGTTTGTATCGAAAGGTTCAAATCATGTCATATGAAAATAAGAGGATTTATTATTTGTAGGATAAATTTAGCATTTATCTTTACATATATTTTTATCAATTAGCTAAACATAGTAATGAAATTGTATTGAATGTACTAATAAGAAAATTTATCAAAAATAAAGGCACAGATTGACTTTAGAACTAAATTTATTTTTGCTTTTAAAATAATCAACTTTGCCAGTAATGTGGGACCATAACTGCTTACTGCAAGTTGCAACTAAAATATTTACAAACGAATGTGTAAAGAACATCATTGCTCAAAAATTTGTTTCTGTCAGTTTTTTTTCTCTTTAGATAAATAAGTCATTTTCAACCGGTAAAAGTTAAACATAAAAATATATAAGAATCGAACCTTAAACCGGGTATCTTTAGTGACGATTTATCCAATACATTCGCCACATTTCATTTATTATTCAGGACGCAACAAATATAGAGTTACGTGAAGTGTATATTTATACCTAGACATGAATGATCTGGGTGTCGCAGATCTGGTGTAGCTAGCATTAAACTGGATCTGCCATACGATTAACTTGCTCAAACGTCTTAAGTTCTCTGGTACACGTGCAAAGATCCAGAAGATGACTCAAATGTGTTATTTATTCATGCAATGTGTATATATCTTATAAAAACGTCATAGTTATCAATTTTGTTATTAAGTTTGTCTTATATTTTTTATATTGTGTATCTTACCTTATGGAATTGCTAGTACATATTGCAAATTTACAAGTGTAATTTTGTTCTTTTTACTTTCCGATTGGATTTCTGGCGAGGATTAATTTTGTGTACGTTCATCATTCGACCACCCTTATGGGATATGTACCTTACATTCAAACCATCTTAAAGTGGTGATGTTTTTGTACATACCCTTTAAGTAATTGTGATACTAAAGTGCTCTAAGAATCGTCGCGGGGGGGGGGGGGGGGGGGGGGGGGGGGGGGGGAGGGGGAGGGGGTTGTTGTCGAAATGTAATCTTAAATTGGCTCGCTTGGGTTTGTGACAGTTAGGATCAATGTATTTGATATAAATCACACACATGTTGAATATAGATTTTGATTTATCAAATAAGTTTATCAACGGATAAACACTTTGATATTACAAGTTTAACGAACAAAATAATATTGTTTATTGAAATATCAAGAACAGTAACGATTGCCAAATTGTAAGCCTCAATATATTAATCGGTTAAGGAATGATTAAGATACGTGTTTCTATTAATACAAGGATCTATGTATAGATAGATCTTGAGGCTATTCTAGCTAAACTAGAAAACTAATTTACAATCACAATTGTATTATGACTACATTCACAGTTGCATCATAATCACAATTGCTAGAAATAAGGAAGAGATAATTACATAGATAATCAATAATTATCTAAACTACACTTGCAGTAGTAATGAGAAGCGGGCAATAGCAACTGGTTTTAGCAGTAGTAAGTTAGTAACCATCAGTCTTCATAAGCATGTAGTAGTAATTGTCTTCATGCAGCAGTAACTGTCTTCATGCAGTATTAACTTGAGCAATATTAATGAGCAGTATTAATGAAATTAAACTATTTTAACTAACAATTTAACCCCAACAGTGACCCAAGTTTGGTCGTATTTTATAATATTATTTTGGTCTTGCTCTAGTTTTCTTAATATAATTCATTCGTTAAAAGAAGATGTCTCATGTTTAAACCTTTCTAGATAAATATCTTGAAATGGTCATGAAAATAGTTCAAAAATAGTCACGATATATCCCGACTAAGTACCCTTGAGTCAAATATTTGCTCTCATCGGGTAACCTGAATAGGAAAAAGCTTCTCCGTTTTCTTATTCTTATTATCACAATAGTAATAATTTTGGACATGTTAAGGGTCAAAACATGTGATATTATGGACTGGGCGGGTTGGGGTATGTCGACCGACCATAAACACATTATATAAAAATTTGTTTTTCTAAGTAACTAATGTGCCAAATATGATTATAAAAATTACAACCTTCCTAGCTATTTTTGTGCCCATTAGAGATTGAATGTGACATTAACAGCCCACTAGGCGTATTCCCGCGCGTTGCGCGGTGACAATTTCTAAAGAGATTTGTCACGAACAATGATCAGAATCGGGAGTTCGAACAATATGAATCTGAAACTGAATTAGAACAATATTGATGTGACCACTCAAATAGCTAAGGGATTGACTACAAAAGTCAAACTTTTCAAATACATATGTAAAAATAAAAAGACATTCCTACGTACAGTATTAGATATTAGATTAGATACATATATAATTCAGCAAACTGCTGCATATTTTCAAGTAAGGTATAGAAAGAATATAACATGTTGTATCACTTGTCTAATCAACAACATGCACATGGACCCTATACCTGCAACAACGAAAACAGACATTACAAAAGGCAATAATTGGGTAGGTTAATACCATAGTCCCTACATAAAACAACTCAAAAAACCAACCTTATCATAGGGTACTTGCAAAAGTCATTGAAAAGATCACAAAAAAACAAACCATCGTTTACAACTAACTCTTTGTTGCACTCTCCACAACTCTTGTAGCACCAACCGGATTGAGTATATAGACGATCAACTGTTGCCAAAACAGTGAAAACATGACGACCAACTGTTGCCAAAATAGTGAAAACATGGTCAGTTACACATTTATAATAATATATAAAACGTTTCCATCGTTGTACATAAAAAACATGGTAGAAATTATTGTATATTAACTGTTTTCGTGGCGTACCCTTTTTCTGGCTTTTCAAATTTTCAAACAAATTAGAAATTACTTCATCATCAGTTATAACCATCTCCAACCCAAGTAAGACATCACCGAATTTCGTATTTACTGCCTCCCACATTTTACAAATACTTACATGAACAACCCAATCTTCTCTAGTTGGTTCAAGGGCGCCAATCTTGGAGTGAGACATGTTTTTCGAAAGAGACATAATTGTACGTGGTTATGTGGTTTGTTGATGCAAAAGAACTGTGACAACCGTCTAATTTCAGGTGATTCTCAGTTACTTAATCGGTTCGAATCTCTAGTTACTCTTTTATCGTGTTCATATTGTTCGGGTTCATAATTGTCGTGTCTTTTATTGTCGGAACCAAAAGTCGGAATCAATCTATAAATCCTAACACCAAATAAACCATACAAGAACTTGACTAAGTTCATAACGGAAACTAATAAGGTTCTAGTCCTTAACTAATTATAACGGAAAACTTAAAACGTCAAAAAGCTGGAATTCCCATCCAGCCGGCGGCCGGATATGGTCAGCCGGCGGCTGAATCCCGCTGTCCAGTGGATGGTGACTCATTTTTGCATGTATTTCGATTGGCTCAACTCATAAATTCGGGATTGGACCAAATTACTGACTTGGGGGTTCCCTAGGCCAGACTTCACCATCCCCTTTTACACTTCCAATTACTTTTCATTTCATTTTTGAATCTAACACACATTACACCTATTCTCTCTCAAGAACTCTCTCTACTTTCCTCTCAAGAACAAACAAATACAGAAATATTTCACCATAATCAGTCCATTAAACATCAAAAATCGACCATCAATCTTACACAAATCGTCCTAGAAGAAAAGGGTATCAAAGAAAAAGGTTTAAATCGGGTTTTGAAGAAGTTTTTGAAGCCAAATCTCATCCAAACCGTCACTTTGCTTTTCCCTCCGGTAGAACCTCTTCCTTTTACTGTTTTCATCTAAATAATCACTTGCATGTAAGATCCATAAACTGAAAATGTGTTTTCAAAATGATCTAAAACGTTTTCTTGCTTAAAAACGAGTTTTTATAATAGATCTACATTTTTAACATATAAATCTAAAAGAAACAGTGATTTTACTCTAAAAATACATGTATTTGATAAATATCAGTTTGCATGTCGAATCTAACCGTTAAACAAGCTAAAAATCGAAAAATAACGTAATCTTGAAACTGGCCGAAGGCTTTTGGCCGGTGGCTGAAGGTTCTTAGCCGACGGCTAAAGTCCAGCCGGCGGCTGAGTGTCTCCAGCCGCCGCCTGAATACTGCTGTTCAACATATTTGTCGTTTAAAAAGCTCTAAACGTAAAAAAATAAGCTAAAATAAATTACCACAGATTATAAACTTTGAAAAGCTTACTGTTTTTGACATATAAACTGTTTGGAAAAGCTTTTGGAGTTGAAACATGTGTATTATTGTTCTTATTGGCCATATTGCGTATTTTAAAGCGGGAAAGTGTTTTGAAAATGGATTTAAATTTTATAGCGCGGAAGCGCTGCCCAAATTTCACCGTAAAATATTCTTCAAATTCAGTAACTTAATATTTTCGGGACTTATACACTTTGACATTGAACTTGGACACTTTTTGGACTTATTTGGACTTATCGGACTATAAAACGTACACGAACACACTTATTCATATAATTCTTCCGTAATAACCTTTTGGGACAGAATCTAAGTATAAGAAAATGGGAATTTAAAATGTTAAATTGGAACTTAACATAACTCAAATTATACTAATAAAACTTATACAACATTCCGGTGTTTTAGGTCATTTGTGATTCCCGACGCGTTCCGCTTCGTTCGTGCTAGTTCATATCTTTTACTTCGCAAACCGTGAGTTACAACCCCACTTCGTTTTACTTTTGTGCTCTTAAACATTATTTGGGGGAAACATAAGATTATATGCTTTGTAACTTTGAAACTATTTGCGAATTGTTGAAACATTTGGAAACTTGGTACTTTTGAAACTTTATTGAACCATTTGGAAACTTGTGTGAAACTTGGTACTTTTGAAACCCTATTGAAACTTTGGAAACTTGAAACATTTTAAACTCATGAAACTCGTAAACTTTGGAAACTTGTACGAAACTTGAAACTCTTTGGAAACTTTGAAACTTTGAGAAACTTGGAAACTTGTGAAACTATTATGCGTATATGTGTTGATGCCTTAGCCGGTTAACTAAATTTAGGATACTTGTTAGCGACCAATCCTTGATGAATATATAAACCCGTAAGTGCTTACTGCTACTTTTGGAAACTTTGTTCAATTGCCCCGTTTTTGGTTCAGGAACTTTATACACTATTAGCAATAGCCGTTAGTATTATGGGTATCGATACTTAGGAGCGGTCACTCCTTACTCAGGGTTAGCGACCCAAGTACATATTACTAAGATTCAGTGGGAAACTTATTGAAACATTTTTTGGGCTAGATCAGGACCACACAATCGGTTTAGTGTATACTTACTATTTATATTATGCCAAGTGATTAGGGGTGACCAAAAAAACCGAGAACCGGCTAGAACAGCAAAAACGGCCCGACTTTGGACCGGAACCGAACTGGACCGGCTATGGTGGTCCGGTTCTCGGTTCTCAAAAATACTCAAAAAATAAATTCGGTCCGGTCCGGTCCGGTCCTGGTTAAACCGGCGGTCCACCGGTTCGAACCAAAAAGTTAACTTTTTTTTTTTTTAATACATATCATAATATGTAATCTTATATTCATAGTTTAGGGGGTCTAATTTTAATATAAGATACAAGTTGTATCTATGAGTTTGAACCAAAAACAATGATTTTTGTTTCACTCTCTCAAGTCTCAACAAAGTAAAATTTTATTTAAGATTATGCTAATATTTGTACAGAAGGGAGATAAGATATTTATACGTAGATTGATGAAAATATTATTTTTGTCAATATAAACGTAGGTAATTGACATTATAAAATATGTATTGGCATGACGATTTTGTTAGTGCTTCAGTTTCAAAGTTATTCCATTCAAATAACCGAGACAAGGTGATGGGTTATTTTCATTATCAAAAAAAGTTGAAAAAAATAATATTTGTAAGGATAGATCTCGTGACCTAAAAGATAATAGGCTCACACTACACAAAAGTACTTATTAAAACCGAAATGAACCGAAAAACCGACTAGGAACCGAACCGGAAATGACACGGAAAAAGCGGTCCGGTCCTCGGTCCACCGTTTCTTGATTTTTTTTGTCTCGTTCCGGTCCGGTTTTTACCGGTTCGGTCCGGTCCGTGTCTTTTGAACACCCCTACAAGTGATTGTTACGAGTTACTATTTAGTTAAGCACATACTCCCTACGCATATACCTTTTTAGCGTCTGGATTCGGCTACAACTTTATTTATACGAGTTTTATTTGTTTTACTTGCGTGTGTACAAAACCTTTACTATTTACATATATGTGTTCTAACGTCGCTCCGTTCCTTTTACTTATGACGTCATCATATATGTACATCTTTCTATTTTTGGAAACTTTTATCGAAACTCTAAACTGTAACTCACTCACTACTTTATGTAGTTGACACTTTATCTTATGTTTCAGGAAATTAGTGTAAGTGTCGGAATGCTTGGCAAGGAAGGGTCACTATGGTTACGTGAGGCGCACTTTGGGAAAAGACCTTTCTATTTTGGGAATTTTATTTTGAAACTTTGTATTTGTACTTAAATTTAAATTTGTGAACTGCTTGGTTGCTTAAAACTTGAACTATGTTATTTTTAATGAAATGACTTGAATCGTTTAATTTGCTTATGACCGTGTAATGATATTCCAGCTCTCACATTCCGTGTTTCCGCTATAGCGGGGTGTGACAGACTTGGTATCAGAGCCAGGTTATAGTGAAAACGGTTTTAGAAATTTCCAAAAAGTTTTTGAAACCAAACTATAACCAAGGCTTTTCGGAAAATCATTATGGGTTCAAAACTTTAGAGAATTAATTTTGCGATTGCATGATTGTTTTTAACTACGCATGGCCTGATCACCCCTGCCTAGTTCAAAATGGCTTATGCAAGGACGAAACATGATTACTAATGTTAAACGGTTTTGAGTCAAAAAATTCCCGGTCTTACTATTCCCAACCTCACGTGATCGACCCTTACCTGCATTTCCTTACATATTTCTTTTAACATTATCTTGTTCATATACTTACGAAACTCTCTACGTCGCAGATCCGTCATGTCTCAGTTATCTCGTTCACGATCTCAGTCACGATCCCTCTCGCGAGCCGTTTCTCCACCGAACGAACCTTCCGAGGGCTACACGGCATCTGATAGTCAGCGTCACCAGACGACTGACCCAACAGAGGAGACATCAATGACGATCAGTAGCAGCCACGGATCCAGCCCGAGATCTGTGCTTCCACCCCCTCTACCAGCGCCCGTCACTGTACCACCGCAGCCCCAAGGGCTCCGCGCTAGGTTGACCGCGCGCCAGCAGCCGGGCCCGTTTCGACCCGCACCTCCTCAGTCCTTTGTGGAACCTTACGACCCCGCCCTGCGCACTCCGGTAATGGAACGCTATGCGTGGGAACGTCAGTTCCTTGAGGAGCGGCGACGTGCTCAGGAGGCCGGAACCTCCCTACCTATGATGCCACCCACTCTCCAGTCACCCCCACCGGCCGCATTCCTGCACCTGCACCGCGAGGTTCGGGCACTCGCAGAGGAGAACCATCAACAGGGACTCCTCATCAGCGAAGTCACCGACGCGGCGCACCACTTGTCCGAGCAGGCACTGCGAGTTATCGCATCGACACGAGCCACGGCACGAACTGTGCAGCATCTCGTAGGGGCGTGTCTAGTAATGGGAACCTTGATCGTGGTCATGATGGCCAAGATGCTCCTAGAGAAACGCCACTAGCTTTCTCCTTCTATTTATGTACTGTAGGCCGAGTTGTAATTTTCAAATGTACACAACTTCGAGCCATTTTCTTTATTTCTATGTTATATTGTACTGTACTTCCTTTCTATTTTGAACCTTGTACTCAACTTATTATCTTAATGAATGAAGTTCCATTTATTATTATCTATTATTACCTTGTCTTGTGAATCTTGTACTGTGTTGAATCATTCTCTTACGTATGAATCCTTGTCGTGTGAATCTCTTGAAACCTTATCGTGCGTGTGCTATCTGTTCTATTACATTACTCTTGCGTGATTGTAACTTGTTCATTGAATCATATTCTTATCATACTCTAATCGTGCGTTCTAAACTGAATCTGTTGTCTGTTGTAGAATCATGGCACCCCGTACCAACGCCAGTATCATCGCTGAGCAAGTCGCTGAGCAGTTGAACGCAGCGATGCCCAACATTATCGCCCAGATCACTGCGGGAGTCAATGCTAACGTCAACAACCACCACCAGCAACAGCAGCAATAGCAACAGCAGCAATAGCAACAGCAGCAACAACAACAGAACAACCACCAGAATCAGAACCAACAGCAACCCCCAAACCCACCAGCTTGCACCTACAAGAGTTTCTTGGCCTGCAAGCCCAAGGAATTCCATGGCACATCTGGTGTCGTAGGCCTGGTATCATGGTTTGAGAGCATCGAGTCGGTGCTGCACATCAGTGGATGTGCCGAAGCTATGAAAGTGCAGTACGCCTCCTGCGTATTGCACGGTAAAGCGCTGACTTGGTGGAACAATGTGGTCCGCAATAGGGGACGTGAGACCGCCTATGCTCTCACCTGGGAACAATTCAAGAACCTCCTGATAGAGGAGTACTGCCCCAAAGGGGAAATCAAAAAGCTCGAGGCTGAGCTCTGGGATCACGAGATGGTCGGAAACGACATCGAAGGGTACACTGCCCGATTCCATGAGTTGGCCCGACTGGTCCCAAGGCTAGTGACTCCGGAAGAGAACAAGATTGACCTGTACATCTCCGGTCTTGTTCCTGAAATCAGGGGAATGGTTCTCACCAAGGAACCCCAGACCCTCCAGAGTGCCATCATCCTAGCTCACCGCCTCACAAGCAACCTACTCACCGCTCCTGCCTCATCCAAGAAGGAGTCGGGTGAGAAAAGGAAATCTGACCAAACCCCAAGGCGTAGTGATCGAAACAAGAAGAAGAAGACCACCCGTAATCTTGCCATAGCCGCTGTAGCACCGCCACCGCCACCTCCACCAGCTGGAAATCGATACACGGGGACGAACCCCAAGTGAAATAAGTGCAATTTCCACCACCACGGTAACTGTCCCGTGTCTTTGAGATGCCAGAAGGAAGGGCACTTTGCTAAGTACTGCCCGGACAAGTTGGCAGCTCCAGGTCAGAAGCCGGTGTGCTTCGAGTGCGGAAGTGATCAGCACCTCCGGAACGCTTGCCCAAGACTCCGAAACGCCCAACCTAACCAAGGCGGGCGAGGTCGAGGACGTGCATTCGCACTCACAGCTGAAGAGGCTCGACAGGACCCGAATGCGGTGAACGGTACGTTTCCTGTTAATAACCATTATGCATCCGTTTTGTTCGATTCTGGAGCCGAAAGAAGCTTTGTGTCCTTAGAATTTAGACCCCTCATTAACTTAGGATCCAAGGTTCTTAAGGATAGCTTCACCATAGAGGACGCTAACGGTCAGGAGTTCGAAGCTAAGGATATAATCATAGGATGTTCCATATGCATGTCCGATAAAACTTTCCCTATTGATTTAATTCCAATCGAGCTGAAAAGCTTTGATGTTATCGTCGGAATGGACTGGCTCTCTCGATTCCGAGCCGAGATCGTCTGTTTTGACAAACTTATCCGCATACCTCTCCCTGACGCCGAAACTTTAGTTGTTCAAGGAGACAAACCCGGACGATCACTCCGTATCGTGTCGTCCCTGAAAATGCTTAAGTACCTCGAGAAGGACTGTGACGCGTTTCTTGCTCACGTTGTCGAACGTAAACCCAAGGAGATCCGTATTCAAGATATTCCAGTAGTCAAGGATCACCCTGAAGTCTTTCCCGAAGATTTGCCCGGGCTACCTCCGCATCGACAAGTGGAATTCCGGATAGACCTCGTTCCTGGTGCAGCACCGGTCGCTAGGACACCGTACCGTCTAGCCCCACCGGAGATGCAAGAGCTGTCCAAACAGCTTCAGGAACTCTTGGATCATGGTCTTATTCGTCCTAGCTCGTCCCCCTGGGGAGCCCCCATATACTTCGTTAAAAAGAAAGACGGATCCTTTCGTATGTGCATCGACTACCGCGAACTGAACAAGCTGACCATCAAGAACCGATACCCACTCCCGAGGATCGATGACCTTTTCGACCAGTTGCAGGGTGCAACTTATTTCTCGAAAATCGACCTCCGTTCGGGTTACCATCAGGTTCGTTTCAGTGAGACCGACGTTCCAAAAACCGCTTTTCGCACTCGTTACGGTCATTACGAATTCCTTGTCATGCCATTCGGTCTAACCAACGCACCAGCAGTGTTCATGGACTTGATGAACAGGGTGTGTAGACCTTATTTGGACAAATTCGTGATCGTGTTCATTGACGACATTCTTATCTACTCGAGAAACAAGGAGGACCACGCGAAACACTTGAAACTCATCTTAGAACTCCTCCGAGAACAGAAACTGTACGCCAAATTCTCTAAGTGTGAATTCTGGCTCTGGGAAGTACACTTCCTTGGTCATGTGGTCAACCAAGAAGGGATCCATGTGGATCCGGCTAAGATAGAAGCGATCGAGAAATGGCAAGCCCCGACGACTCCTACGGAAATTCTCCAATTCCTAGGGTTGGCCGGCTATTATCGAAGGTTCATCGAGAATTTCTCGAAGATCGCTAAGCCACTCACCGAGCTCACTCAGAAGGACAAGGATTTTATTTGGGGTACGAAGCAGGAGGAATCCTTCCAGAAACTCAAGCACCAGCTTTGCCACGCACCGATCTTGTCTCTACCAGAGGGTACGGATAACTTCGTAGTATTCTGCGATGCATCCCATCAAGGACTTGGGTGTGTCCTTATGCAGAGAGACAAAGTCATCGCCTACGCTTCAAGACAACTCAAGGTTCACGAACGGAACTACACTACTCACGACCTAGAGCTGGGAGCAGTCGTTTTTGCATTAAAGATCTGGAGACACTACTTGTATGGGACTAAGTGCACGGTTTTCACGGATCACAAGAGTCTTCAACATATTCTAGACCAGAAGATGCTCAACATGAGGCAGAGGAGATGGATTGAACTGCTAAGTGACTACGATTGCGAGATCAAGTACCACCCGGGTAAAGCAAACGTAGTAGCAGACGCCCTGAGTCGGAAGGAAAGGGTGAGACCATCTCGGGTTAGAGCATTAGGTATCCAGATTCAGACGAATCTTCAAACGCAAATCGCCGAGGTTCAGCGAGAAGCGTTGAAGCCCGAGAACTTAAAGGGAGAAACGTTGCACAATCATGAGGCGGAGTTCGAACGCAAATCCGACGGAATTCACTACTTCAAGGGCCGAGCATGGATTCCGAAGTCCGAGGATCTTCGAAAGCTAATCTTGGATGAGGGCCACCGTTCCCGATACTCCATCCACCCCGGATCCGACAAGTTGTACAAGGACCTTAAGGAGTATTATTGGTGGCCGGGCATGAAGAAGGACATCGCCTTGTACGTGGCCAAGTGCCTTACTTGCTCCAAAGTCAAGGCATAATACCAGAAGCCCTCAGGACTACTGCAACAACCGGAAATTCCTATGTGGAAATGGGAACAAATCTCCATGGATTTCATTACCAAGTTACCCCGGACGGCAAAAGGTAACGACACAATTTGGGTAATTGTGGACCGTTTGACGAAGTCTGCTCATTTCTTGCCGGTGCGAGAAACCCACTCGTTGGAAAAATTCGCGCAAATCTACATCAACGAGATCATCTCTCGCCACGGAACACCTCTCTCCATCATCTCTGACAGGGATAGTCGGTTCACGTCCCGCTTTTGGAACGCGCTTCAGAAATCTCTCGGGACGCGACTAGATCTTAGCACAGCTTACCACCCTCAGACCGACGGTCAAAGCGAGAGGACGATCCAAACACTTGAGGATATGCTTAGAGCATGCGTAGTTGACTTCGGAGGAAGTTGGGATACTCACCTTCCCTTGGTCGAGTTTTCTTACAACAACAGCTACCACTCTAGCATTAAGTGTGCTCCGTTCGAGGCCTTATATGGACGTAAGTGCCGATCGCCGCTTTGTTGGCTAGAAGTCGGTGATCGACAGCTCACAAGGCTCGACATTGTTCAAGAAACCATCGACAAGATCACCACCATCAGAGAACGACTGAAGACGTCCCGTACTCGGCAGAAGAGCTACGCCGATAACCGAAGAAAACCCCTTGAGTTGTAGGTCGGCGATCGTGTACTTCTTAAAGTATCGCCATGGAAAGGGGTAGTTCGCTTCGAGAAACGCGGCAAGCTAAGCCCAAGGTACACCGGACCGTTTGAAGTTATCGAGCGTATTGGTCCAGTAGCGTATCGACTCCAACTCCCGCCAGTTCTTTCCAATGTTCATAACGTGTTCCATGTCTCACACTTGAAGAAGTGTTTATCCGATGAGACCATCGTCATTCCACTCGACGAGGTCAAGATCGACAACAAGCTCAATTTCATCGAGGAACCGCTTGAAGTTGTAGATCGAGAGGTCAAGCAACTCAGACAAAGCCATGTTCCTATTGTCAAGGTTCGTTGGAACTCCCGACGTGGTCACGAGTTCACATGGGAACGTGAAGACCAGATACGTCAAAAGTATCCGCATTTGTTCAAAGATACTTCTACCTGATTGGACGAGTCAAATTTCGGGACGAAATTCCTTTCAACCCGGGGATGATGTGACAACCGTCTAAATTTCAGGTGATTCTCAGTTACTTAATCGGTTCGAATCTCTAGTTACTCTTTTATCGTGTTCATGTTGTTCGGGTTCATAATTGTCGTGTCTTTTATTGTCGGAACCAAAAGTCGGAATCAATCTATAAATCCTAACACCAAATAAACCATACAAGAACTTGACTAAGTTCATAACGGAAACTAATAAGGTTCTAGTCCTTAACTAATTATAACGGAAAACTTAAAACGTCAAAAAGCTGGAATTCCCATCCAGCCGGCGGCCGGATATGGTCAGCCGGCGGCTGAATCCCGCTGTCCAGTGGATGGTGACTCATTTTTGCATGTATTTCGATTGGCTCAACTGATAAATTCGGGATTGGACCAAATTACTGACTTGGGGGTTCCCTAGGCCAGCCTTCACCATCCCCTTTTACACTTCCAATTACTTTTCATTTCATTTTTGAATCTAACACACATTACACCTATTCTCTCTCAAGAACTCTCTCTACTTTCCTCTCAAGAACAAACAAATACAGAAATATTTCACCATAATCAGTCCATTAAACATCAAAAATCGACCATCAATCTTACACAAATCGTCCTAGAAGAAAAGGGTATCAAAGAAAAAGGTTTAAATCGGGTTTTGAAGAAGTTTTTGAAGCCAAATCTCATCCAAACCGTCACTTTGCTTTTCCCTCCGGTAGAACCTCTTCCTTTTACTGCTTTCATCTAAATAATTACTTGCATGTAAGATCCATAAACTGAAAATGTGTTTTCAAAATGATCTAAAACGTTTTCTTGCTTAAAAACGAGTTTTTATAATAGATCTACATTTTTAACATATAAATCTAAAAGAAATAGTGATTTTACTCTAAAAATACATGTATTTGATAAATATCAGTTTGCATGTCGAATCTAACCGTTAAACAAGCTAAAAATCGAAAAATAACGTAATCTTGAAACTGGCAGAAGGCTTTTGGCCGGCGGCTGAAGGTTCTCAGCCGACGGCTAAAGTCCAGCCGGCGGCTGAGTGTCTCCAGCCGCCGCCTGAATACTGTTGTTCAACATATTTTTCGTTTAAAAAGCTCTAAACGTGAAAAAATAAGCTAAAATAAATTACCACAGATTATAAACTTTGAAAAGCTTACTGTTTTTGACATATAAACTGTTTGGAAAAGCTTTTGGAGTTGAAACATGTGTATTATTGTTCTTATTGGCCATATTGCGTATTTTAAAGCGGGAAAGTGTTTTGAAAATGGATTTAAATTTTATAGCGCGGAAGCGCTGCCCAAATTTCACCGTAAAATATTCTTCAAATTCAGTAACTTAATATTTTCGGGACTTATACACTTTGACATTGAACTTGGACACTTTTTGGACTTATTTGGACTTATCGGACTATAAAACGTACACGAACACACTTATTCATATAATTCTTCCGTAATAACCTTTTGGGACAGAATCTGTGACAACCGTCAAAAATTTCAGGTGATTTTCAGTTAGTTAATCGGTTCGAACTTTAGTTCTCTTTTATCGTGTTCGTGTTGTTCGGGTTCGTACTATTTGTGTCTTTTATTGTCGGAACCAATGTCGGAATCAAAAATGTAAATCCTAACACCAAATAAACAATACAAGAACTTGACTAAGTTCATAACGGTAACTAAAATGATTCTAGTCCTTAACTAATTAACGAAAAACAACAAAACGTCAAAAAGCTGGATTTTGGAATTCAGCCGGCGGCTGAATATATCCAGCCGGCGGCTGAATCCCGCTGTCCAGCTGGATGATGACTCATTTTTGCATGTTTTTCGATTGGGCCAACTTCTAATTTCTGGATTGGCTGAGAAATTACTGCCAAGTGAAACTCCCTAGGCAGAAATCACCACCCACACACACACTTAATCACTTTTACTTCCATTTTTCAAATTAACCAAAACACACACACACATTATACTCTCTCTTTTTCTCTCTAATTTTCTCTCAAACACCAAGCAAAACAGAAACTTAGCCTTCAATATCAGTCCATAAACATCACTAAAATCATACACAAAATCATCCAAGATCAAAAGGGTAACAAGGAAAAGGTTTAAATCGAGTTTCCAAGTCGTTTTTGAAGCTAAAGCTCATCCAAACCGTCACTTTACTTTCTCCTTCGGTAAAACACTTTCTTTTTACTATTTTTATACATATCTTGGCTTGCATGTATGATCTAACACATAAAAATAAGTTTTTATAAAGTTTTATAACCATTTTATTACAAAAACGGGTTTAAACAAAAAGGTGACTTAGATCTATATAATTGTGGCTAAAAATCCAAAAGAAACTGATATTTGAGCATATATATAAGTAATCTTGATGAATATTCAGTTGCATGTCGAAATCTAGCTCAAAAACGCTTAAAAACGCAAAAATGGCAAAACTGTAAATCTGTCTCGGCAATTCAGCCGCGGGCTGAAATAATTCAGCCGCTGGCTGAATGGTTCTGTTCACAAAAATTTTATTTTTAAAACGTTAACGGAGAAATCGAGAAACAAATACTTTTCACAGTTTATAAACATGATATAACATAGTACACATTTGTATTTTGAAGGATAAGACGAGGTGTTTAAATCACTAATTCATCATAACAATATATAACGATATTTTATGAGATTGCATTAAGCGGGAAAGTGGATAGGAAATTTTGGACATAATTTTTATAACGCGGAAGCGCTGCCCAATTTTCACCGTAAATTACATTTCAACTTCAGTAACATAATAACTTCGAGACTTATACACTTTGACACTTTTTGAACATAATGGGACATATCGAACGATAAAATGTACACGAACATATAAACCTTATAAAAGTTTTCGTAATAAACTTTTGGGACAGAATCTAAGTATAATAAATTGAGACTTAAAAATGTTAAAATGGAACTTTAACATAACTTAAATCATACCAATATATACTTACACAACATTTCGGTGCCTTAGGCCATCTTTGATTCCCGACGCGTTCCGCTCCATCCGTGCTTATTCGTATCTTTCTTCGCAACCCGTGAGTTACGCCCCTCCTTACTTTTACATTTTAAGTACTCTTTTTGGGGGAAACATGAGATCAAATCCTTTTGTGAACAATATCTTTATGTGAAACTGTTTTACGTGCTTTAACCTATGTACAACGTATTGTGATCTATTTTTGGAAACTTTTGAACTGATTGAACTACCCTTCTATTTTTGGAAACTTTTGAACTAATTGAGCTACCTTTCTATTTTTGGAAACTTTTGAACTAATTGAGCTACCTTTCTATTTTTGGAAACTTATTGAACTTGCAACTCTTTGAACTCTTGGAACTTTGAGAACTTTTGAACTATTTTAGAACTTGCAACTAGTATGCGTAAACAACATCACTATTCGGATTGGCTTACTTTAGACTCCCTAGGTTTGCCTCTTTGGATATTTTATTAGACAATGATAGCTTGGTTGTATTTTGGAGCAAAACCCTAGGTGAGGATATAACGCCGTAAGTACAAACAAATGACTTTAAAAACGGAACGAACTAAATGCCCCGCAGATTTTCTTGGAACTGAACTCTCACACTATTAACACAAGCCGTTAGCTTAGATTATGGGTATCGATACTTAGGAGCGGTCACTCCTTACTTATGGGTAGCAACCTGGGTACATATTGCTAAGTTCTCGCGAACTCAAACTCTAGATTGGAACTAGTGGGCAGGAACTTGACCAGAATCGGATTAGTGTGGAAAACTAAATCTTACGTATATTAAGCTTAGTGGTTGGTACAACTTGAGGATCATAGGTCTTTATTTACGCATATACTTTCACACTGTCTTACACATGTGGATTTATCCACCGCTGAGGTAATGACTACTCTTACTTACCGTCTTACACATGTGGATTTATCCACCGCTGAGGTAACGACTTCTTACACCTGCCGTCTTACACATGTGGATTAATCCACCGCTGAGGTAATGACTACGCACTTTTACTACTCGCTACGCGACTTGAACTTTGAACCGATCTTGAACTTTTACGAACTTTGAACTTGTCTCGAACTTTTACGAACATTAAACTCTTGAATTGAACTATACGACAGTATATAAACTACTTTTAAGCGATTGCTTATCCGCTTACTTCTTTTGGAAAACTTGTACTTATATACATACTCGTCGAACTTGTATTTGAAACCTTTGGTCAACTTATAAACTGTAACTCACTCACTACGTTTTCGTAGTTGACACTTTATCTCATGTTTCAGGAAACCAAGTGTAAGACACGAAGTACATTCTGTGGATGGGTCAGGCAGGTCACGTGAAATCAAGAATTGGGAAAAGACCTATTTTATCACTTTGGGGATTTTGTGAAACACTTAATTATGTATTTTGTTATGCAACTCGTTAAATACTTGGTTATTTTATCTTGTAAACCCTGATTTTCTATTTTAATGACTTGAAACCGTATGCTTTAAATTATAACTCGTGTAATGATATCTTTGCTCTTCACACTTCGTGTTTCCGCTTTAGCGGGGTGTGACAGACTAGGTATCAGATATAACGCCGTAAGTTCAAACAAATGACTTTAAAAACGGAACGAACTAAATGCCCCGCAGATTTTCTTGGAACTGAACTCTCACACTATTAACACAAGCCGTTAGCATAGATTATGGGTATCGATACTTAGGAGCGGTCACTCCTTACTTATGGGTAGCAACCTGGGTACATATTGCTAAGTTCTCGCGAACTCAAACTCTAGATTGGAACTAGTGGGCAGGAACTTGACCAGAATCGGATTAGTGTGGAAAACTAAATCTTACGTATATTAAGCTTAGTGGTTGGTACAACTTGAGGATCATAGGTCTTTATTTACGCATATACTTTCTTACTGTCTTACACATGTGGATTTATCCACCGCTGAGGTAATGACTACTCTTACTTACCGTCTTACACATGTGGATTTATCCACCGCTGAGGTAACGACTTCTTACACCTGCCGTCTTACACATGTGGATTAATCCACCGCTGAGGTAATGACTACGCACTTTTACTACTCGCTACGCGACTTGAACTTTGAACCGATCTTGAACTTTTACGAACTTTGAACTTGTCTCGAACTTTTACGAACATTAAACTCTTGAATTGAACTATACGACAGTATATAAACTACTTTTAAGCGATTGCTTATCCGCTTACTTCTTTTGGAAAACTTGTACTTATATACATACTCGTCGAACGTGTATTTGAAACCTTTGGTCAACTTATAAACTGTAACTCACTCACTACGTTTTCGTAGTTGACACTTTATCTCATGTTTCAGGAAACCAAGTGTAAGACACGAAGTACATTCTGTGGATGGGTCAGGCAGGTCACGTGAAATCAAGAATTGGGAAAAGACCTATTTTATCACTTTGGGGATTTTGTGAAACACTTAATTATGTATTTTGTTATGCAACTCGTTAAATACTTGGTTATTTTATCTTGTAAACCCTGATTTTCTATTTTAATGACTTGAAACCGTATGCTTTAAATTATAACTCGTGTAATGATATCTTTGCTCTTCACGCTTCGTGTTTCCGCTTTAGCGGGGTGTGACAGACTAGGTATCAGATATAACGCCGTAAGTTCAAACAAATGACTTTAAAAACGGAACGAACTAAATGCCCCGCAGATTTTCTTGGAACTGAACTCTCACACTATTAACACAAGCCGTTAGCATAGATTATGGGTATCGATACTTAGGAGCGGTCACTCCTTACTTATGGGTAGCAACCTGGGTACATATTGCTAAGTTCTCGCGAACTCAAACTCTAGATTGGAACTAGTGGGCAGGAACTTGACCAGAATCGGATTAGTGTGGAAAACTAAATCTTACGTATATTAAGCTTAGTGGTTGGTACAACTTGAGGATCATAGGTCTTTATTTACGCATATACTTTCTTACTGTCTTACACATGTGGATTTATCCACCGCTGAGGTAATGACTACTCTTACTTACCGTCTTACACATGTGGATTTATCCACCGCTGAGGTAACGACTTCTTACACCTGCCGTCTTACACATGTGGATTAATCCACCGCTGAGGTAATGACTACGCACTTTTACTACTCGCTACGCGACTTGAACTTTGAACCGATCTTGAACTTTTACGAACTTTGAACTTGTCTCGAACTTTTACGAACATTAAACTCTTGAATTGAACTATACGACAGTATATAAACTACTTTTAAGCGATTGCTTATCCGCTTACTTCTTTTGGAAAACTTGTACTTATATACATACTCGTCGAACTTGTATTTGAAACCTTTGGTCAACTTATAAACTGTAACTCACTCACTACGTTTTCGTAGTTGACACTTTATCTCATGTTTCAGGAAACCAAGTGTAAGACACGAAGTACATTCTGTGGATGGGTCAGGCAGGTCACGTGAAATCAAGAATTGGGAAAAGACCTATTTTATCACTTTGGGGATTTTGTGAAACACTTAATTATGTATTTTGTTATGCAACTCGTTAAATACTTGGTTATTTTATCTTGTAAACCCTGATTTTCTATTTTAATGACTTGAAACCGTATGCTTTAAATTATAACTCGTGTAATGATATCTTTGCTCTTCACGCTTCGTGTTTCCGCTTTAGCGGGGTGTGACAGACTAGGTATCAGATATAACGCCGTAAGTTCAAACAAATGACTTTAAAAACGGAACGAACTAAATGCCCCGCAGATTTTCTTGGAACTGAACTCTCTCACTATTAACACAAGCCGTTAGCATAGATTATGGGTATCGATACTTAGGAGCGGTCACTCCTTACTTATGGGTAGCAACCTGGGTACATATTGCTAAGTTCTCGCGAACTCAAACTCTAGATTGGAACTAGTGGGCAGGAACTTGACCAGAATCGGATTAGTGTGGAAAACTAAATCTTACGTATATTAAGCTTAGTGGTTGGTACAACTTGAGGATCATAGGTCTTTATTTACGCATATACTTTCTTACTGTCTTACACATGTGGATTTATCCACCGCTGAGGTAATGACTACTCTTACTTACCGTCTTACACATGTGGATTTATCCATCGCTGAGGTAACGACTTCTTACACCTGCCGTCTTACACATGTGGATTAATCCACCGCTGAGGTAATGACTACGCACTTTTACTACTCGCTACGCGACTTGAACTTTGAACCGATCTTGAACTTTTACGAACTTTGAACTTGTCTCGAACTTTTACGAACATTAAACTCTTGAATTGAACTATACGACAGTATATAAACTACTTTTAAGCGATTGCTTATCCGCTTACTTCTTTTGGAAAACTTGTACTTATATACATACTCGTCGAACTTGTATTTGAAACCTTTGGTCAACTTATAAACTGTAACTCACTCACTACGTTTTCGTAGTTGACACTTTATCTCATGTTTCAGGAAACCAAGTGTAAGACACGAAGTACATTCTGTGGATGGGTCAGGCAAGTCACGTGAAATCAAGAATTGGGAAAAGACCTATTTTATCACTTTGGGGATTTTGTGAAACACTTAATTATGTATTTTGTTATGCAACTCGTTAAATACTTGGTTATTTTATCTTGTAAACCCTGATTTTCTATTTTAATGACTTGAAACCGTATGCTTTAAATTATAACTCGTGTAATGATATCTTTGCTCTTCACGCTTCGTGTTTCCGCTTTAGCGGGGTGTGACAGACTAGGTATCAGATATAACGCCGTAAGTTCAAACAAATGACTTTAAAAACGGAACGAACTAAATGCCCCGCAGATTTTCTTGGAACTGAACTCTCACACTATTAACACAAGCCGTTAGCATAGATTATGGGTATCGATACTTAGGAGCGGTCACTCCTTACTTATGGGTAGCAACCTGGGTACATATTGCTAAGTTCTCGCGAACTCAAACTCTAGATTGGAACTAGTGGGCAGGAACTTGACCAGAATCGGATTAGTGTGGAAAACTAAATCTTACGTATATTAAGCTTAGTGGTTGGTACAACTTGAGGATCATAGGTCTTTATTTACGCATATACTTTCTTACTGTCTTACACATGTGGATTTATCCACCGCTGAGGTAATGACTACTCTTACTTACCGTCTTACACATGTGGATTTATCCACCGCTGAGGTAACGACTTCTTACACCTGCCGTCTTACACATGTGGATTAATCCACCGCTGAGGTAATGACTACGCACTTTTACTACTCGCTACGCGACTTGAACTTTGAACCGATCTTGAACTTTTACGAACTTTGAACTTGTCTCGAACTTTTACGAACATTAAACTCTTGAATTGAACTATACGACAGTATATAAACTACTTTTAAGCGATTGCTTATCCGCTTACTTCTTTTGGAAAACTTGTACTTATATACATACTCGTCGAACTTGTATTTGAAACCTTTGGTCAACTTATGTTGGTGCAATATCTGTGACCGTTGTTCTAGATTAGTTAAGTATTTAGTTATAGTCTATTTAAGTATGTAATGGCCCAATAGCATTGTATTGTTAAGTGGGCTATTTAGTCTGTTATGGGTGTTAATGGACTTTGCATAGTCCATGAGCCCATTAGTGGCCCAAGCCTGTGAACATGTCTCTATATAAAGAGACATTGAGTTTAGGTTTAGGGTTAATGGTTGGAGACAGACTCAGAGAATTCTGTGAAAGGCTACTTGTTGTAATTGAGTGATTCAATTAATAAGATAGTCAGAATTCGGGCAATTGTGTTTATTATTATTACTGCTTTCGATTATAACTTGTCTGATATACTAATTACGAGATTCCGCCTCGTGATTGGTTTGGTTTAATCCTGTAGATCGGACCACTGGGACCTACAATTGGTATCAGAGCAAACGCACTGTTTGCTCTCTATCGAGATTTGGTTCAGGATTAAATTCAGGTTTTAATCGATTTTGGGAATTAGGGTTCTTAAATTTTGCTTCTGACGGCTGCAAACTTAAAAAATTAGGGTTCTTAATTAATTTTTTTTGGCGGCTGAAATTAGAGGTTATTTCATCCGTTAATCTGTGTGTGGCATATTTTTTTCCTTCGTGGTATTTTTTCTCTATTGGGTTGATTAAAAGTTTTGGGCTAGTCTTCATATTCTTGCAATTGGGCCTAGGTAACTGAAATTAAGCAAGCAGACAACGGAGTAAGTAGTGACAATTAGAAAAAGGGGGCAGCGATTGGATTGAACAAAATAAAAAGGATTTGGGGATTTGGGCAGCCGACAGAAGAAAAGAAAAAGGGGAATACATCTTCGCCGACAGAGACACACAAATTCATCTTCGTGAAAAAGCATCTTCGCCATTCAGATTTAATTACATCTTGTTCGTGAGTTAAATCACATCTTCGGCGGCGTTAACATAACATCTTCGTGGAGTTCATTGACGAAGTCCATCTTCGTTTTACATCTTCGGCGAACAACCAGAAATCATCTTCGTCATCGGCTGTTGAAATTAAACGAATATCATCTTCGACAGTTGAGGTAAGTGTTTGTTCGTGAAAACAGCAATTACATAAATGAACATCGGTCTTCGTTTGCTTACATCTTCGTTTGAATACTTGTTCGTGGCTGTTTTGGTTACATAAACGAACACCAGTCTTCGTCTGTTTACATCTTCGTTTGAATACTTGTTCGTAACTGTTTTGGGAACATCTTCGTGGCTGTTGAAACATCTTCGTGACTTCGTGGGTGTATAGTTGAAACATCTTTGTGACTCAATTTGTTCAGATTCATCTTCGTCGTCTGCCAAGAAAAATCTTCTTGGGCCTTAAATTAAATTGGGCCTTAACTTCACTTTGAGTGGACTGTTTTAATTGGGCCTGCTTTGATCTAAACTGGGCCTGATTTATTTCAGACTCATTATTTAAACTCGTTAACCGGACTGAACTGGATATTGAATTTGGACTTTTTAATTGGATTAAAGTTTTTATCATTGGACTGGACTGTTTAATCTGGGCCTGGACTCGTTATTTTGAGGACTGAATTGATTTGGACTCGTTATTTGGACCGGTTTATTGGACTTAAAATTAATTGGACGACTTAATTAATTTAACAAATATTTAAGAAATGAACTTCTTAAATTCTTATACATGCGATAGTCCAACTGAAAAACCAAGTTTAAATAGAGGAGCCATCCTTAAAAATGAATTTGATACGTTCACAGCTAATATTAATGAAGATTTTGAAGATACAGTCACCAGATACAACGATCTTATTACAGAAATTCGCAAATATCGTACATTTCTTAGAGGGGAAATAGTAGAGAGATTTTTGGAGGTTTTGCCTAAGTATTGGGAGGCATGGATAAAATTGATAAAAGTTGAACTCAATAAAATTGATACATGCTTATCTCTGAAAAAGGTGATCGAAAGATTAAGAGTGTATAAATCAGCATCAATGGCATTTATTGAGGGATTTCGCAGTGAAGTCAGGATTTCTGCAGGTGATTCTAGTATTACAAGTGAACTGAGCTCGAATGAAGAGGATACTAAACATATTGAAGATACTGAACATGAATCAAAGGTCTGCAGCTGTACGTTGGACCTATCTAACGACAACCTCGTTGAAAAGATGGTCGACCTTAATACCGAGAAGTCAAAGGTACTTATTAATCTTCAATCCGTAAAAGAGCTCTGCAAATCTTTTACAACCTTAACTCTTCACAACGATAAATTGACTAAATCAGTATCCGCCTTCGAATCTCAGCAAACTGAATTCAGACAAACCATTGCAAATTTAACTTATCAAAGAGATGAATTTTCAAAGCAATATCATAAAACTGAAACAGATCGAACGGCCCTTTTATCAAATGTCGGTATTTTGACACAAAAGGTTGACATATTGTATGAATGTATCGAAACTGAAAAGAAAAGGTTTGCTGAAAAGGTCCAGGAGTTAAATCTTTGTGAAATAAGGTTAACTGAGCAAGAAAGGAAGATCGAACAGTTCCGCACTTCTTCCAGTACTCTGAACTCCATCTTAGGTCGTCAACGCACAAGTGGGAATACTGCAGGTTTGGGATATAATGAAACACCTCCACCTTTTAATCACAATTACAGTTTTCTTAAATCTGAATGTGATGTAAAGACAAACAGTGTTGACTCTTCATGTGAATCTTCCTCTACAAGGGACGATCAAACTGAGTCAAGTGCTTCAACTGAATCAAGTGTTTCGGAAACAAAAATGAGTACATTAGCTGAAAACTCAAAACCCAAACAGCCCATGGATGACTTAAAGTGTTTTAAATGCCGGGAACATGGTCACGTAGCCTCGGTATGTCCACAGAAGAAGCGAAAGCAAGCCAACAGATCGCCTTCTCCGAAGAAAGAGCAAGCTGGCAGATCGTCTTCCCCGAAGACTAAACACATGGCTCATTCACACTCACCTGTACGGAAACAGGTGCAGCATGCTCGGCACTCAATGGCTCGGTCTTATTCACCTGTACGGAAACAGGTGCCTCAAACATGGATTAAGAAACAGGAACACACAGGTGTTTCTAATGATCGTTCATTTCAACAGCGTCCATTTCGACCATCTTTTAGAACTTCTAATCCATACTGCCCGAGTCAGAAAGTAACTTCCTTTTATCGGGAACCGAGTCAGAGAGTCCATTCTTGTTACCGGCAATCGAGATCTTATTGTCCACCGAGAAACCACCTGAATTCTAAAGTTCAAGCTACTAAAGATGATGGTTTCTTAAAGGAGTTTGTCTACGTGAACGAAAGAGGACAATCCAGACGTGTTATGGCATGGGTTCCCCACCATAACTGATAATTGCTAGTTTAGCTGATTATTTTTGTAACTTTGTAATCTCTTTTTATGAAAAATAGAATCGACATGAAAAGCTCAAAATTTCGTGTCGATATCTTTAAAAAAAAAAAAAAAAAAAAAAAAAAAAAAAAAAAAAAGGTTTCTACTAACGTTTGTTTGCAGGTTACGAAGCGCGTACGAGAAGCGCATACGAGACTCTACTCTTGAAACTGTTGTTTGAGACGTTGTTCATCGTCAGACAGCTCAGGGGGAGTTTTGTTGTCATTTATGGAAGCTCGAAGAATACAAGCTAAAATGATGAACTTAGTTGAGTCAACTCGTGATGAAGACTCTGATAACATTCGATTGTCGAGACTCTGATAAACAACGAAGTTCACAACAACAAATGGAGCTGCCTAACTCTTCACAAGCATTAATGGAGAAGACTAACTCTTTATACAAGCGCAAACGGAGAAGACTGAATCTTCACAAGCTTAAACGGAGAAGACTGAATTATTGCAACAATTCAGGGGGAGTTTTTCAAGACTATGATGAGTTAGAAGAACCTGCAAGGAACATAAGAAGAAAAAGACTATAAAGACTTTGAGCGTATAACAGAATCTAGAAGCAACAGTCAAGGGGGAGTTTGTTGGTGCAATATCTGTGACCGTTGTTCTAGATTAGTTAAGTATTTAGTTATAGTCTATTTAAGTATGTAATGGCCCAATAGCATTGTATTGTTAAGTGGGCTATTTAGTCTGTTATGGGTGTTAATGGACTTTGCATAGTCCATGAGCCCATTAGTGGCCCAAGCCTGTGAACATGTCTCTATATAAAGAGACATTGAGTTTAGGTTTAGGGTTAATGGTTGGAGACAGACTCAGAGAATTCTGTGAAAGGCTACTTGTTGTAATTGAGTGATTCAATTAATAAGATAGTCAGAATTCGGGCAATTGTGTTTATTATTATTACTGCTTTCGATTATAACTTGTCTGATATACTAATTACGAGATTCCGCCTCGTGATTGGTTTGGTTTAATCCTGTAGATCGGACCACTGGGCCCTACAACTTATAAACTGTAACTCACTCACTACGTTTTCGTAGTTGACACTTTATCTCATGTTTCAGGAAACCAAGTGTAAGACACGAAGTACATTCTGTGGATGGGTCAGGCAGGTCACGTGAAATCAAGAATTGGGAAAAGACCTATTTTATCACTTTGGGGATTTTGTGAAACACTTAATTATGTATTTTGTTATGCAACTCGTTAAATACTTGGTTATTTTATCTTGTAAACCCTGATTTTCTATTTTAATGACTTGAAACCGTATGCTTTAAATTATAACTCGTGTAATGATATCTTTGCTCTTCACGCTTCGTGTTTCCGCTTTAGCGGGGTGTGACAGACTTGGTATCAGAGCACAGGTTATAGTGAAAAACGGTTTTAAGAATTTTTTTTAAAATTTTTGAAACCAAACTATAACCAAGGCTTTTTCGGAAAAATCATTTCACGAGCTTTCGAACTTTAGTAGATTAATTCCGCAATTGCATGAATTGCTTTTAACTAGGCGTAACTTGATCAACTATGCCTAGTTCAAAATAAATTATGCAAGAACGGAAAGTAATTGCTATCGTTAAACGGTTTTCGAGTCAAAAATTCCCGGTCTTATCCATTCCCGATTCTCACGTGACTGACCCATATACGTACTATCGTTTACATTTTTCCTTATTTTTCCCCATGTACTCACGTAACTCATTACTCTTAGATCCGACATGTCTCAATCGTCGCACTCACGACCTCAGTCTCACTCCCGGTCACAGTCACACTCACATACGCAAGCCCTCTACACTGCAGGAGTCTCGGAAGACTTCTCCGCACCAGAGGCTCAGCACCACGAGACCACTGACCCGACCAAGGAGAACTCAATGGCTTTCTCGAGCAGCCACGGTACCTCTAGCCTGAGGACCATGCTACCAGCTGCTCCTCCGGTGCCAGTTTCCGCACCACCCCAGCAGCGTGGACCCCGTGTCCGGATGACTGCGCGTAAGCAGGTCGTCCTTCCTGGTCGTCTGCCTGATAAGATGATGGGACAGACTCCCGACTCATCCAGAACCGCTCCTCCCGCGATACCGTTCGTAGACCCGTACGCTGGAACTTCGCGTGCGCCAACAATGGATCGATACCATGGGGAGCGTCAGTTTCAGGAGCAGCAGACGCAGCACCCCGACAGCGTCGTACCATCTAGGCCGATGATGCCGTCTTCACTACCGTCGTCCCCACCGGCAGCGTTCCTTCAACTTCATCGAGAACTTCGGGGAATCACCGAAGAGGCCCAATGGCAGGGTGTTCTTCTGTGTGAAGTCTCTGATGCTGCACACCGACTGTCTGAACATTCAATCCGAGTCATCATGTCGGCTCAAGCCACGTCGAGGACGGTGCAGTGTCTCGTCAGCGCCTGCTTGATTATGGGGACCCTAATTGCGGTCATCGTAGCAAAGATGTTCCTTGCTAGGCGTCATTAGGCTCTTTCATTTTAAGTATTGTACCGCAAGCTTAAGTCATAGGTTTCCATATGGATACGACTTGAAGCTAATTCTTATTTTCGTTCAGGTTGTATTGTACTAGTATTTGAACCCTTCATATTATGAACTTCGTAATCAACTACTCTTATCAAGGAATGGAAATTCTACCTTAATAATCCTTACCTATTCATTATGCTTGGATCCTTTTCCCATTTCCTTTACTTGCTTATCATGCGTGCGCTATCTATCTTTCCAATATACATTATTATTCTATATCCTTATTTCATATCCTTATTCGTGCGTTCTAAACTAGTTTCCTTCTTTCCATCGTAGAATCATGCCTCCTAAGAGAAGCCGCGCTGACCGATTAGCCGAGAAGATTACCGCGCAGCTCAAAGAAGCACTCCCAAACATGATCGCCCAGATCATCGCTGGGGTCAACAACAAAGTTTTCTGGGATGATAACCCCAACGGAAACCACCTGGAGAACAACGGTGACAATAACCTCCACCTCTTCCCAACCACAGTTAAGCAAGAGGAAGGCGAAAACCTCGGAAACGTTGACCCTTTTCTCTTTCCAGTAGCAATCAAACAAGAAGAAGGAGAGCACTCCAGAAATAATAACCTCCCTCTCCCTCCGGCAACCGTCCAACGAAAGGGGAGTAAGAAGAGGAAGGCTCATCATCAACCAACAAGGAGCAACAACAACAAGAAACCCACACCAGGAACCCGAACTTACACTGGATCGCTCCCTAAGTGTCCCAACTGCCCCCTCCACCATGTCGGAAACTGCCCGGTGTGCTACATATGCCACAGGACGGGACACCTCTCGAATTACTGTCTGAAAGAAGCAAACAAACAAGTTAAGAAACGGTTATGCCTCGAGTGTGGAAGCAATCAACACCTTCAAGGGACTTGTCCCATAGCGCATACAACAAAAACTTTTAGTACTCTCGCAATCACAACCGAGGAAGCTCGGCAGGACCCGAACACGGTTACGGGTAAGTCTTCTATCGATGACCACTTTGCTTCCGTACTATTCGATTAAGGAGCTGAAAGAAGCCTTGTTTCCTTAGAACTTAGACCCCTCATTAACCTAGGATCTAAAGTTCTTAAGGATAGCCTTACTATCGAATATGCTAACGGTCAAGAGTTCGAAGCCAAGGATATAATCTTAGGATGTTCATTATGCGTATCTGACAGAATCTCCCCCATCGATCTAATTCCTATCGAACTGGCAAGCTTTGACGTTATCGTCGAAATGGACTGGTCATCTCATTCCGAACTAAGGTCGTCTGTTTCGGCAAACTCATCTGTATCCCCCTGCCAGAAGGTGAAACTCTCGTCGTTCAGGAGGACAAACCCGAATGTCAAAATTCGCAACATGACTTCCTTAAAAAGGCGTAAGTACCTCGAGAAGGACTACGACGCATCCCTCGCCCATGCCGCCAGACGTAAACCTAAGGAAAGCCGAGTCCAAGGCATTCCTATAGTCAAGGACCACCCAGAGTCTTTCCTGAGGATTTGCCTGGGCTACCGCCGCATCAACAAGGTGAAAATTCCGAATGGACCTCGTTCCTGGCACAACACTGGTTGCCAAGACACCATGCCGCCTAGCACCACCCGAAATGCAAAAGCTGCCAAGACAGCTGCAGGAACTTCTAAACCATGACTCTGTTCGCTCAAGTTCGCCCCCCCTGGGGAGCCCCAATTCCCCTATCAAAAAGGAAGACGGATTCCTCCGCCTGTACACCCATTATCGCGAACCTAACAAGCTGACCGTCAAGAACTGATGACCATTCCCGAGGATCGACAACCTATCCGAGTAGTTGCAAGATGCAGATTACCTCTCAAAAGTCGACCCCCACTCGGGTTATCACCAGGTTCGCGACATCGTGACCAACGTTACCGAAAATCGCATTTCCCGAACTCGATACGAGCAATCCAAGCCTCCCCTCTGTCGGTAGGTCTAACCAGCACACTAACGGTATTCATGAACTTAATGAACAGAGTGTGTAGGCCATACTTAGACGACTAGTAACCTTACTCCTTGCCAACACTTTCACCTACTCACGGAAGATCCTATGAGCATCCCAGGCTCACTCTAGAACTCTCCCGAGATCAGAAGTTGTACATCAATTTCCCAAAGTGCAAATTCCGACTCCGAGAAGAACACTTCCCAGACTCCATAGCCAACCATGAAGGAACTCGAACTCAGGCTAAACGTAACTCGTTACGCCAAGCTCCAAGCATGAGTTCGGAAGTCCGAAGGTATTCGTAAACTCATTTCCGTCAAGAGCCACAGATTCCGCTACTTTACCCACCCGGGGCCCGACTTGATGTACAAGGATTCCCGAGGGTACTGTTCCTGGCCGGACATAAATAAGGACATTTCCTTGACTCCAGCCGAGTGCCTCACTTACTTCGAGGTCAAGGCAGGACACCGAAACCCCTCCCCATTCACCTTCCTCTGATCGAGTTCACCTATGCCAACGGCTTCCATGCCAGCACTAGGTGCACACCCTTCAGTCTATATATGGACACCAATGTCGATCACCGCCCTATCGGCTAGAAGCTGACGGTCGACAGCTTGCAAGGTCCGACGTCTATCTCTACCCGTGGAAGACTGGAAGCGTTCCGTACCCGGCCAAAAAGCTACGTAACCAACCAGAAGAAAACCCCCCCGAGTCCCAAGATGGCGATAGAGTACCTCCCAAGGTATCGCCATGGGAAAGGGATAGCCTGCTTCTGGAGGCGCGGCAAACTGAGCCCTAGGTACGCCAGTCCAAACTAAGCCTTAGGACGTATTAGTCCGACCGCTCATTGCCTTCATGCTCCACCAGATTCCTTCAAACGTTCATGCATATATGTTTCCATGTCTCACCCTCGACAGGCATCTATCTGATGAGACCATCGTCAACCCCCTCGACAAGGTCGAAATCGATGCTGAACTCAAACTCCTTGATGAACCGCTTAAGGTTGTCGACCGAGAGGTCAAACAACCCAGGCAAGTCTTTCATCCATCATCAAGTTTCAGTGGAGATTCTCGACGTGGTCACGATCTCACATGGGAACGTGAGGACCAAATCCGTCAGAGATATCCACTTCGGTTCCAGAACATTCCCCCATGATGGTACGAACTAAATTTCGGGACGAAATTTCTTTCAACCCGGGGAGAATGTGACAACCGTCAAAAATTTCAGGTGATTTTCAGTTAGTTAATCGGTTCGAACTTTAGTTCTCTTTTATCGTGTTCATGTTGTTCGGGTTCGTACTATTTGTGTCTTTTATTGTCGGAACCAATGTCGGAATCAAAAATGTAAATCCTAACACCAAATAAACAATACAAGAACTTGACTAAGTTCATAACGGTAACTAAAATGATTCTAGTCCTTAACTAATTAACGAAAAACAACAAAACGTCAAAAAGCTGGATTTTGGAATTCAGCCGGCGGCTGAATATATCCAGCCGGCGGCTGAATCCCGCTGTCCAGCTGGATGATGACTCATTTTTGCATGTTTTTCGATTGGGCCAACTTCTAATTTCTGGATTGGCTGAGAAATTACTGCCAAGTGAAACTCCCTAGGCAGAAATCACCACCCACACACACACTTAATCACTTTTACTTCCATTTTTCAAATTAACCAAAACACACACACACATTATACTCTCTCTTTTTCTCTCTAATTTTCTCTCAAACACCAAGCAAAACAGAAACTTAGCCTTCAATATCAGTCCATAAACATCACTAAAATCATACACAAAATCGTCCAAGATCAAAAGGGTAACAAGGAAAAGGTTTAAATCGAGTTTCCAAGTCGTTTTGGAAGCTAAAGCTCATCCAAACCGTCACTTTACTTTCTCCTTCGGTAAAACACTTTCTTTTTACTATTTTTATACATATCTTGGCTTGCATGTATGATCTAACACATAAAAATAAGTTTTTATAAAGTTTTATAACCATTTTATTACAAAAACGGGTTTAAACAAAAAGGTGACTTAGATCTATATAATTGTGGCTAAAAATCCAAAAGAAACTGATATTTGAGCATATATATAAGTAATCTTGATGAATATTCAGTTGCATGTCGAAATCTAGCTCAAAAACGCTTAAAAACGCAAAAATGGCAAAACTGTAAATCTGTCTCGGCAATTCAGCCGCGGGCTGAAATAATTCAGCCGCTGGTTGAATGGTTCTGTTCACAAAAATTTTATTTTTAAAACGTTAACGGAGAAATCGAGAAACAAATACTTTTCACAGTTTATAAACATGATATAACATAGTACACATTTGTATTTTGAAGGATAAGACGAGGTGTTTAAATCACTAATTCATCATAACAATATATAACGATATTTTATGAGATTGCATTAAGCGGGAAAGTGGATAGGAAATTTTGGACATAATTTTTATAACGCGGAAGCGCTGCCCAATTTTCACCGTAAATTACATTTCAACTTCAGTAACATAATAACTTCGAGACTTATACACTTTGACACTTTTTGAACATAATGGGACATATCGAACGATAAAATGTACACGAACATATAAACCTTATAAAAGTTTTCGTAATAAACTTTTGGGACAGAATCTAAGTATAATAAATTGAGACTTAAAAATGTTAAAATGGAACTTTAACATAACTTAAATCATACCAATATATACTTACACAACATTTCGGTGCCTTAGGCCATCTTTGATTCCCGACGCGTTCCGCTCCATCCGTGCTTATTCGTATCTTTCTTCGCAACCCGTGAGTTACACCCCTCCTTACTTTTACATTTTAAGTACTCTTTTTGGGGGAAACATGAGATCAAATCCTTTTGTGAACAATATCTTTATGTGAAACTGTTTTACGTGCTTTAACCTATGTACAACGTATTGTGATCTATTTTTGGAAACTTTTGAACTAATTGAGCTACCTTTCTATTTTTGGAAACTTTTGAACTAATTGAGCTACCTTTCTATTTTTGGAAACTTATTGAACTTGCAACCATTGAACTCTTGGAACTTTGAGAACTTTTGAACTATTTTCGAACTTGCAACTAATATGCGTAGACAATATCTTTATTCGGATTGGCTTACTTTAGACTCCCTAGGTTTGCCTCTTTGGATATTTGATTAGACAATGATAGCTTGGTTGTATTTTTGGAGCAAAACCCTAGGTGAGGATATAACGCCGTAAGTACAAACAAATTACTTTAAAAATGGAACGAACTAAATGCCCCGCAGATTTTCTTGGAACTGAACTCTCACACTATTAACACAAGCCGTTAGCATAGATTATGGGTATCGATACTTAGGAGCGGTCACTCCTTACTTATGGGTAGCAACCTGGGTACATATTGCTAAGTTCTCGCGAACTCAAACTCTAGATTGGAACTAGTGGGCAGGAACTTGACCAGAATCGGATTAGTGTGGAAAACTAAATCTTACGTATATTAAGCTTAGTGGTTGGTACAACTTGAGGATCATAGGTCTTTATTTACGCATATACTTTCTTACTGTCTTACACATGTGGATTTATCCACCGCTGAGGTAATGACTACTCTTACTTACCGTCTTACACATGTGGATTTATCCACCGCTGAGGTAACGACTTCTTACACCTGCCGTCTTACACATGTGGATTAATCCACCGCTGAGGTAATGACTACGCACTTTTACTACTCGCTACGCGACTTGAACTTTGAACCGATCTTGAACTTTTACGAACTTTGAACTTGTCTCGAACTTTTACGAACATTAAACTCTTGAATTGAACTATACGACAGTATATAAACTACCTTTAAGCGATTGCTTATCCGCTTACTTCTTTTGGAAAACTTGTACTTATATACATACTCGTCGAACTTGTATTTGAAACCTTTGGTCAACTTATAAACTGTAACTCACTCACTACGTTTTCGTAGTTGACACTTTATCTCATGTTTCAGGAAACCAAGTGTAAGACACGAAGTACATTCTGTGGATGGGTCAGGCAAGTCACGTGAAATCAAGAATTGGGAAAAGACCTATTTTATCACTTTGGGGATTTTGTGAAACACTTAATTATGTATTTTGTTATGCAACTCGTTAAATACTTGGTTATTTTATCTTGTAAACCCTGATTTTCTATTTTAATGACTTGAAACCGTATGCTTTAAATTATAACTCGTGTAATGATATCTTTGCTCTTCACGCTTCGTGTTTCCGCTTTAGCGGGGTGTGACAGAAATTGGGAATTTAAAATGTTAAATTGGAACTTAACATAACTCAAATTATACTAATAAAACTTATACAACATTCCGGTGTTTTAGGTCATTTGTGATTCCCGACGCGTTCCGCTTCGTTCGTGCTAGTTCATATCTTTTACTTCGCAAACCGTGAGTTACAACCCCACTTCGTTTTACTTTTGTGCTCTTAAACATTATTTGGGGGAAACATAAGATTATATGCTTTGTAACTTTGAAACTATTTGCGAATTGTTGAAACATTTGGAAACTTGGTACTTTTGAAACTTTATTGAACCATTTGGAAACTTGTGTGAAACTTGGTACTTTTGAAACCTTATTGAAACTTTGGAAACTTGAAACATTTTAAACTCATGAAACTCGTAAACTTTGGAAACTTGTACGAAACTTGAAACTCTTTGGAAACTTTGAAACTTTGAGAAACTTGGAAACTTGTGAAACTATTATGCGTATATGTGTTGATGCCTTAGCCGGTTAACTAAATTTAGGATACTTGTTAGCGACCAATCCTTGATGAATATATAAACCCGTAAGTGCTTACTGCTACTTTTGGAAACTTTGTTCAATTGCCCCGTTTTTGGTTCAGGAACTTTATACACTATTAGCAATAGCCGTTAGTATTATGGGTATCGATACTTAGGAGCGGTCACTCCTTACTCAGGGTTAGCGACCCAAGTACATATTACTAAGATTCAGTTGGAAACTTATTGAAACATTTTTTGGGCTAGATCAGGACTACACAATCGGTTTAGTGTATACTTACTATTTATATTATGCCAAGTGATTGTTACGAGTTACTATTTAGTTAAGCACATACTCCCTACGCATATACCTTTTTAGCGCCTGGATTCCGCTACAACTTTATTTATACGAGTTTTATTTGTTTTACTTGCGTGTGTACAAAACCTTTACTATTTACATATATGTGTTCTAACGTCGCTCCGTTCCTTTTACTTATGACGTCATCATATATGTACATCTTTCTATTTTTGGAAACTTTTATCGAAACTCTAAACTGTAACTCACTCACTACTTTATGTAGTTGACACTTTATCTTATGTTTCAGGAAATTAGTGTAAGTGTAGGAATGCTTGGCAAGGAAGGGTCACTATGGTTACGTGAGGCGCACTTTGGGAAAAGACCTTTCTATTTTGGGAATTTTATTTTGAAACTTTGTATTTGTACTTAAATTTAAATTTGTGAACTGCTTGGTTGCTTATAACTTGAACTATGTTATTTTTAATGAAATGACTTGAATCGTTTAATTTGCTTATGACCGTGTAATAATATTCCAGCTCTCACATTCCGTGTTTCCGCTATAGCGGGGTGTGACAAGAACTTATATAGAAAAACACAAAACCACCATTATACCTTACATTATGATAATTAAAACACAGGGCAACCAAAGAGTCAGGCGTTTCAAATGTGTTATTAACTTAGGGTAACTGAACAGTTTAAATATCATTATACTTCACATTATGGTAATTAAAACACAGGGCAACCAAAGAGTCAGGAGTTTCGTGTTATTAACTTAGGGTAACTAAACAGTCTAAAACACCATTATATCTCACATTATGGTAATTAAAACACAGGGCAACCAAAGAGTCAGAAATATCATTATACCTCACATTATGGTAATTAAAACACATGGCAACTAAAGAGTCAGAAGTTTCAAATGTGTTATTAACTTAGGGTAACTGAACAGTTTACGTATCATTATACCTCTCATTATGGTAATTAAAACACATGGCAACTAAAGAGTCAGGAGTTTCAAATGCATACCATTCCACTATTTGGAATATCTCAAACATTAGCTATCCGACGACTCTCTATTAAAAGTAATTATACCTCACATTATGGTAATTAAAACACAGGGCAACCAAAGAGTCAGGAGTTTCGTGTTATTAACTTAGGGTAACTAAACAGTCTAAAAAATCATTATATCTCACATTAAGGTAATTAAAACACAGGGCAACCAAAGAGTCAGGAATATCATTATACCTCACATTATGGTAATTAAAACACAGGGCAACTAAAGAGTCAGAAGTTTCAAATGTGTTATTAACTTAGGGTAACTGAACAGTTTACGTATCATTATACCTCTCATTATGGTAATTAAAACACATGGCAACTAAAGAGTCAGGAGTTTCAAATGCATACCATTCCACTATTTGGAATATCTCAAACATTAGCTATCCGACGACTCTCTATTATAAGTAAATATAGATTTGTATGTATGTTAAAGTTGTACCATACGTCGTGATATCAATGCTACTTCTTTACTACAACAAATATATCAATTGTACATATTTGAATCTTCACTCTTCTGATAAGCGTGTATATTTTTATAATTTGTTTACAATTATAAGTGTGTACAATATTTTTATAATTACAAAAATGAATAAATACGAAAACTAAACACTTATTAGTGCAGGGAAAAAAACTTCACACATTTAAATGTGTTCAAATACAAAAAGTTCACACTTAAAAGTATGGAAACAAATTTGTCACACCACATTTCTTCACACTCTTAGTGTATGAAGAAATTAAGTGTAGCAAATTTTCTATACACTTTTCAGTGTGGAGAAGTTGTCCATTTGTACACGCTTTTAAATGTTTATATTTTTTTAAACAAGAAAAAGTGTATATATTTTAGAGGTTTGTCATATTTCTTCACATTTATAAATGTAATAATTTTGTATACACTTAAAAATATGAATAAATCAACAAAAAATTACACACTTTGTATAAGCGTAAAGAAAAAAGTGTGTAAACACAACATTTTTCATGTTGTGCTTGTAACATGAATTCCACGACACAAAAACTGATGCTCCAAAAAACCAACCTAAATCGATTTGATATTTTAAAACAGTTTGAAACAGATCGATGATAATCATGGTCTATTGGTCTTGGGGTCTCTTGCCACCAAGGACAGTAGTGCATGTTATTCGTGTAGAAATTAATAATCGGGTTTTGTGGAAGAACTTTTATATTTCATCAACTTGATACGATTACATTTAACACCTATTTATAGAAAAATATTAACCTAACGGACCCAAGCCCACATACGGGCTTGGGCTTACATTTGGCTTAGGCCTATATTCTAACATTCCCCTCAAGCTGAGTAGTAGGATTTCCAATGCTCAACTTGTCAAGACAGTGAGCGAAGATCTTTCCAGTAACCGCCTTTGTAAGGATATCTGCAAGCTGATCTTTACATGAAACAAATGGAAGTTCGATAACCTCGTCTTCAAGTTTTTCTTTGATGAAGTGCCTATCAAATTCAATGTGTTTTGTTCGATCATGTGAACTGGGTTTCCTGAAATCTGGATTGCAACTTTGTTGTCACACATAATCTTACTAGCTTCTTCTAAGGGATATCCAATTTATGATAGTAGTTTTCGCAGCCATAGAACTTCTGCTAAACCTCGTGCTATTCCTCGAAATTCAGCTTCAGCACTTGAAAGAGCGACTACCTTTTGCTTTTTACTTCTCCAGGTAACAAGATTTCCTCCCACTAGAGTAAAATACCCTGATGTAGACCTTCTATTACCTTTGTCGCCTGCCCAGTCAACATCCGTGTAAGCATCAATCTTCAGGTGCCCATTTGGTCTGAACAGGACTCCGTGTCCAGTGGTTCCCTTGAGATACCTGATAATCCGTAAGGCAACTTTCATGTGTTGAACTTGAGGTTGGTGCATGAATTGACTTATGACTCCTACATCGTATGCAATATCTGGCTGAGTATGAGCTAAGTAGATAAGCTTTCCCACCGTTCTCTGATATCTTTCTTTATCTTCCAGTTCAACTTCATCTTCCATGAACAATTTTTGGTTGGCTATCATGGGAGTATCTGCAGGTTTGCAATCTAGCATTCCAGTCTCCGCTAATAAATCAAGGACATACTTTTGCTGACAAATGAAGATCCCTGATTTTGATCTTAGAACTTCAATTCCGAGAAAATACTTGAGTCTTCCCAAATCTTTCATTTCGAATTCTTTGAAGAGATTGGCTTTCAACTTTGTCATTTCCTCCGAATCATCTCCTGTAATAATCATGTCATCAACATAGATTATTAAGCAGATTATGAGTTTACCTCTCCGTTTCGGGAATAACGTATGGTCTGAATTGCTTTGATTGTAGCCATATTTCTTCATTACTGTGGTAAACCGACCAAACCAAGCTCGTGGAGATTGCTTTAAACCATACATCGATTTCTTTAGCCGACAAACTTTTCTGGCGTCGGAACTATCATGGATTCCAGGTGGAGTTTCAATGTAGATTTCTTCCTTCAATTCTCCATGTAGGAAGGCATTCTTGACATCGTATTGGTGTAATGGCCAATCCTTGTTTGCTGCAACTGAGAATAGAACTCTAATAGTATCAATTTTGGCTACTGGTGAGAAAGTCTCACAGTAGTCAATCCCATAAGTCTGAGTATATCTCTTTGAGACTAATCGAGCTTTATACCTTTCGATTGACCCATAGGGTTTATACTTAATAGTGAACACCCACCGACATTTAACGGGTTTTTTTCCTGGAGGCAATTCACATTCTTCCCATGTTTCACTTATTTTCAGGGCTTCAAGTTCAGTACCGATTGCTTCCCTCCATTCTTTATACTTAAGTGCTTCTTCAACACTTGTTGGTATTTTTTCAGAACAAATCGCGTTTGCGAAGGACCTGGCTTCCGAAACTAAATTCCTTCTTGCGATATTTGCAACTGGATATCTTGACCCTCTTGAACTTCTTTCAGGTGAGTATGTCGTTAGGCGGAATTCCCCTGGTTGATCTAGGAGGAAGATCATACCGAGCGGGTTCAGTCACACTCGGAGCTTCCATCTCAACATGTTGTTCATCATCACACATATCAGAATTATTTGGAATATCCGGAGATTCAGAACCACTTACCTCAGATATCAGTTGAGGAGGATCATTATTGGTGGCAGTGGTACTGTCTTCAGAATCTTCAGGATTATCAGTTGGAGTAGGGGTACCAGTATCAGAATCTTCAGGACTATCAGTTGAAGTAGGAGTATCAATAGGAGAGTCATGCACAGGTAGTGCCCAACTTATCCATCTTAATGCGTCATTGTCATTTTCCCATTGACCATGAAGATGGGTATGATAAAAGAACTCAGTTTCGAGAAAGTCACAGTTCATTGTGGTGAACATGTGACGTCTACTGGGGTTGTAGCACCGATACCCGTGTTGATTGACACCATACCCCAAAAACACACATGGATCAAGTTTTGAACGCTCTATTTTTGGTATATGGACAAAAACAGAACATCCAAACACTCGAGGTTCGAGGGTTTGAGTTGATGGCAATTTATGGAAATGTGACAACGTTTGGAGGGGAGTTTTGAGGGCTAGGGCTCAGGTTGGAAGTCGATTAACAAGATACGTTGTAATGACAAGGGCTTCTGGCCAAAAGGTCTTTGGGACTTGGGATTCAATCATAATAGCCCGTGTGATTTCCAATAAAAAACGATTTTTTCATTCTGAAACCCCATTTTGTTCAGGCGTGTGAGCACACGAAGTTTGATGGATGATTCCCCGTGTTTGACAGAAGGTTTTCATGGAAGTGTTACAAAATCCCCCCCCCCCCCCATTATCTGACCTGAGAACTTGGATTTCACTTTTGAATTGGGTTTTAACCATGTTACAAAAGAATGTGAACTTCGTAAAAACTTCAGATTTATTTTTTTAAAGATAAGTCCAAGTCATTCGAGTACAATCATCTATACATGTCAGAAAATAGCGGAAATTTTGTCCTCCTTCAACTTTAGAGGGACCCCAAACATCAGAATGAATTAACATAAAAGGTGAATCAACTCTAGTATCATTCGGTTTAAACGTATGTCTATGACTTTTTGCCAAAATACAAGTGTCACAATGAAAAACTTTATTTTTAGGAAATAAATGCGGAAATAACTGACGTAAATAACCAATGGACGGATGTCCCAATCTCCGGTGCCATAACCATTCTTTCCTATCGTTTGAACCATGAGTCAGCATAACAGAGCCTTGTTGAGTAACTTCATCTACGTAATATAATCCTTGTCTCTCATTACCACGCCCAATGATCCTTCCCGTCCTGATGTCCTGCAAAATGCAAAAGGTGGGGTGCATTAACACCACACAGTTTAATTCTTTCGTAACATGACTAACGGATAATAGCTTGTGTGATAATGATGGCACATAAAGACATCTCGAGAGTCATAATTCTTTCGATATTTCAATGGTTCCCCCTCCTTTAACTGGGAGAGTTTCCCCATTAGCTGTGTGAATTCGTGTTTTGTCAACTTTCGAGTTTGACTTTAGATCAGTTATATCAAACGTCATTGTATCAGTGGCACCACAATCAAAAATCCATGAGTTATACTTGGCGTTTTTGGTGGCAACATTAACTTCTCCAGATCGGGAAGACACGTTCTCTTCTTTGAAATCATGCGCGTTTAACATTAACTTCTTTCCTCTGTCGTTAATCTCTCTGCTGCCTACGACGGCGACGGCTTTGCCAGTCTTGGAGGTTTTGTGGTTATCATTCCACCATTCTGGATATCCAACGATCTTAAAACATTGTTCTTTGGTGTGTTTCGACATACCACACTCTTCACACTTGAGCTTGCTCTTATCTACCTTTGATTGAGTTCGAAAAAACAATTTGTCTGACGGATGATTCTCGGAAGGATTTGGTTTTGGGTTTTGAAACTGGTTCTGAGCTCCGTTACGAAGCAAGTTTATTAGTTGCATGGCGAGATTATTGTTGTCTTCATTCGCATACTGGTTCGAGATTGAATTCGAAGCTCGGGGTTGTGTACAAAGGTTTTTTTTTTTTTTCCGTGTCCGAGATGTTCCGAGTCGTGCCCGAGATGTCTCGAGTCGTGTCCGAGATGTCCCGAGTCGTGTCCGAGATGTCCCGAGTCATGCTCGAGGTAATCCGGGTTGTGTCCGAGAAAATTCGAGTCGTGCGCGAGGAACTCGAGTCGTATCCGAGATATATCGAGTCGTGCCCGAGATACTCGAGTCGTATCCGAGGTATATTGAGTCGTGCCCGAGATAACCCTAGTCGTGCCCGAGATACTCGAGTCGTATCCGAGGTATATCGAGTCGTGCCCGAGATAACCCTAGTCGTGTCCGAGGTGTCCGAGGTACTTCGAGTAACTCCGAATCGTGTCCGAGATAACCCTAGTCGTGTCCGAGAAAATCCGAGTCGTATCCGAGATAACCCTAGTCGTGTCCGAGATACTCCGAGTCGTGTCCGAGATACTCCGAGTCGTGTCCTAGGTAACCTGGTCGTGTCCGGGGTCGTGTCCGGGATCGTGTCCTAGGTAACCTGGTCGAACAAACAAGTTCGTTTGTGTTGGATTTCTGGTCGAACACACTAATTTGTGTGTGTTGGATTTCTATCCTAACACACTAGTTCGTTTGTGTTGTTTTACTAGTCGAATGGCTAGTCGTTTGGATTAGTTTCCTAGTCGAATAGACTAGTTCTAACAGGCACTTCCGAAAGTAACCTGCTCTGATACCATGTAGAAATTAATAATCGGGTTTTGTGGAAGAACTTTTATATTTCATCAACTTGATACAATTACATTTAACACCTATTTATAGAAAAATATTAACCTAACGGACCCAAACCCACATACGAGCTTGGGCTTACATTTGGCTTAGGCCTATATTCTAACAATTCGATCTCCCACGGAACCATCAGAGGTTAGTTACTCATCGTGTATTCATTACTTAAATTAACTTGTTATTAATATGTACTTTGGATTACCAAGAGAGGTTTATTTGTTTCGAAAACATGGTCTATCTGAGCTTTGAAACCAAAGTTTGTTTGTTTCAGTATATTCAGATTAAACACTATAAACTGAATTGAACTTCATTAGTTTTTACGAGAACTTATTTTATTTACATTCTTATATTCTTCTGCAGATGTTTTGCAATATTGGATGACGCTATGCAAATAAATGTCGTAGATCGTTGCTTTCATACATGGATTTTTGTCACTTGAGCTAGAACATTAGAGGTTAATAATGTTGTATAGTCTAAACATTGATTAGTGTCTTATAGAGCTTCAAGTTGGATTGTACTTATGTAAAAGCTTGTTGATGGGTCGTGTCGACCCAACCACATGTATGGATTATTTTGAGAATAAGGCTACTTCTGTTTATGTTTGTATAATTATTATTTATTTCAAATATAAATTCAATTAAATTTAGAGCAAAAAATTGAAAAACAAACTAATTTGTTAGCATTTTTAGTGATTGTTTTCGGTCACTATTGATTTTTTTGAAAACCATTTTGACAGAAAACTACAGTAAATAGATGTGAACTATAATCTCGATACTTATGCTTCGTATGTAAATAGTATAGAACTATAAGGACCAATAGTGTATGTTAGAAAATTAATAACTGTAACTACTGAATCGACATATCGGTTGGATTAGCACCGATTAGAAACATATATGTATTCATACAGATATTCATTTTAATGTTTAGACAATTACTTATTCTTTCAATCTCTGCAATTTCATAATTCGATCCGATAAAATGGGACAACATTTGGCATCAAGAGCAAGTGTTTATAACATCGATTCGGAAGGAACGCGGGAAACGGTAGTGCACGACCAGTTTTGTGCGTGGGGATTGCAGACGTGATACACCACGATACGGTGGGACAAAACTTCGCGGGAACAACGGAGAGATAGGAAGAAGCAGCGCTGGTATTTTTTGTGTTCGCTGTTAACGCGACACGGGGAGGAAGACAACACATCGTTTGGTTAGGAAACGAGTGGGAAGACTTTCTGAAACCGGTTAAAACAAGACACAAAGTAGAAGAAAACGCGACGGTATATCGCGAGGAACGTTGTTTGTTCGTCGAAATCAGAAACAAGGAAGAAGGTTGTTTCGGTGGAAAAGAAAAGAAATAATTGAAAGTTTGTTTTGAAGGAATAATAAGAAACAAAAAAAAAAAACTTGTCTTGGTGGAGAAGAAACAAAGCAACAGATCATTAGGCTGTTTTTTTTTGTGGGATAAGGCAAAAAAGAAAAAAAGCAGCAGTTTCTTATTCTTTTTATTTTTATCAAACAAGATAAAAGTAAAGGAACAACGTGTATTTTGTCGGACAAGGCAAAAGGTAAAAAATTTCGTGTACGGGTTTGTTGGAGATTCGAGGCACGAAAGGAAAGCATAGACGTGGTATAAAGAAGATTGGTGGATATAGAAGTAACGGGACAAAAGGACAAAGTTGTACGCAAAACACAACGCCGAGGTCACAAGTTTCATACTTAAACTTTTACAATAATTAGAGAAAGTGCAACAAGCACGGTTACAATCATTGATGATTGGATTTAATACACTTCAAATGAAGGATGATGACACGGTGGATGCATTTACAGCTAGACTAAACGGCTATGCCACGAAGGCAAAAGAGTTAGGAAAAACTTTGGATGAATCACTTTTAGTACGAAAACTATTAGATTCCACACCAGATAGATTCATTCAGATAGTAGCATCCATAGAACAAACAAGTGATCTGGACGACATCACCTTAGATGAGATCACTGGGAAACTCAAAGCATTTGAGGAAAGGATAAAACTCCGAAAGGGAGGACAAACTGAAAGCCAAGATAACTTATTATTCGCACAGGGCGAGCACTCGGGAAAAGGAAGGCGTTTTAGTAAACGTGGAGGTAGATCAAATTTTTCACGAGGGAACTGGCAAAATAGTAGAAACAAAAACAACTCACAAGGAGGGAACTCAAACCACAAAGGAGACTCAACCAGGAATAAAGGTGAGTGGGATTTGAGTAAAGTACGATGCTACAAGTGTAAGAAATTTGGACATCTTAGAAGGGATTGTAGAGGAACATCAACAACCCAGGAACAGTCGAACCTTATCTTAGAAGACGATGAACCATCACTATTAATGACTACGCACGAGGAAGTATTGTTGAATGAAGGCCAAATTCAACCAGGAAAATACGCTTCAGGAGATGCAAGCATGTGGTACTTAGATAATGGTGCAAGTAACCATATGACGGGAATTAAGATTCATTTTAAGGATATTGAAGAGAGCGTATTTGGACGAGTACGTTTTGGAGATGGATCTTATGTTCAGATAAAAGGTAGAGGCTCTATATTTTTAGGTTGTAGAAACCAACAACAGAAGATAGTATCAGATGTATACCATATACCAAACCTCAAGAGCAACATACTAAGTATAGGACAACTTACGGAGATAGGTTGTAAGGTCATTATGGACGGAAATAAATTGACTTTGTATGATAAGAACAAGAAGTTGCTAATGAAGGTTGAAAGATCTAAGAATCGACTTTACAGTATTAGGCTTCAAATAGAAGCACCTATATGTCTCTTAGCAAGTGTTGATAACCAAGCATGGTTATGGCATGCTAGATTAGGTCATCTGAACTTTGACGATATTAACAAGATGACTAGGAAGAATCTAGTGGAAGGAGTACCAAGGATAAATCATGTCGGACAAATATGTGATGCATGTTTATTAGGAAAACACAGTAGAACACCATTTCCAAACCAAGCTAAATTCAGATCAAAGAACCGGTTGGACTTAGTATATGGAGACCTCCGTGGTCCTATAAGTCCAGCCACACACTCAGGCAAGAAACTCATATTCTTGTTAGTGGATGATTGTACACGTTTTATGTGGGCTTACTTTCTGACGTCGAAAGATCAAGCATTTAGCACTTTTAAGGAATTTAGACAGAAGATAGAAATGGAAATGAGAATGAAAATAAGGATGCTAAGAACAGATAGAGGGGGTGGATTTACATCAAATGAATTCACTAGTTACTGTAAGGAAAATGGGATAGCACGACAATTAACAGCACCGTACTCACCACAACATAATGGAGTAGTGGAAAGGAGAAATAGGACAGTGTTATCAACTACGAGGAGTATGATGAAAGCAATGAAGTTACCTTTAACTTTTTGGGCGGAAGCAGTGAGACACGCCATTTACATACTCAATAGGGTACCTACAAGGGCTCTGGAAAATAAAACTCCATATGAGGCACTCTACAATAGAAAACCTAATCTGGAAAACCTAAGAATATTTGGATGCACAACTTATACAAAGATAACAATACCTCACTTGAAGAAGCTGGATGACAGAAGCATACCAATGATTTATTTAGGAGTAGAGGAAGGATCAAAAGCATGTAGGTTATATGATCCAATAGCAAAGAGAAAGCAGGTTAGTAGGGATGTAAAGTTTATGGAAACAAAACCGTGGGATTGGGATAAAGATGGAGAAGATACGAGTACACAAGACACGTTTAGGGCTAGTTTTGAGGTAGAAGGAGTTGACAATGATAATGATACACCATTCAACACAGCGATCAATGATAATATTGATGACACGTATCAAGAAGAGGGTCCGGTTAATGATCCAAACTCGCCAATCACACCACAAGCATACACTTACAACCCACACTCTGAAGAGGAAGAAGAGGCTACTACTAGTTCAACGAAGAACTCAGGAGATAGATTTGATGATACACCAGTACGAGGTTTCAAAGACTTAGGAGAAATATACAAGAATGCACGAGAAGTTGAAGTTGGAGACTTACTTCTTATGGAAGAAGAACCCCGTAATTACAAGGAAGCATCAACAGATAAGAAATGGATTGAGGCCATGGAGATTGAATTGGATTCAATCAACAAGAATAATACATGGACTCTTACAACATTGCCACCGGATCAAAAGGCAATAGGACTCAAATGGGTTTATAAGACCAATAGGGATGCAGGAGGAAAGATCATCAAATACAAGGCAAGATTAGTAGCGAAAGGATATGTACAAGAGCAAGGGATAGACTTCGATGAAGTATTTGCACCAGTTGCTAGGATAGAGACGGTTCGGTTGATATTAGCATTAGCAGCATATCATGGATGGCAAGTACACCACTTAGATGTAAAATCAGCATTTTTACATGGAGAGTTAAAGGAGGAAGTCTATGTTACACAACCTGAAGGGTTCGTTCAACAAGGGAACTCAGGAAAAGTTTACAAACTCATTAAGGCATTATATGGGTTAAGGCAAGCACCAAGAGCTTGGAATATGAAGCTTGATCAAACCTTAAAATCATTAGAGTTTAAGAAGTGTAATCTCGAACAAGCAGTCTACACAAAGAGAAGTAAGAATTCTACACTTATAGTTGGAGTTTATGTAGATGATTTGATAATCACGGGCACTCCAAGGAAGGAAGTAGACGCATTTAAATCCCAGATGAAGGATAAATTTGAAATGAGCGACTTAGGCTTATTTGCTTATTACCTTGGGATAGAAGTCACACATACAGGAGGAGAGATCACAATCAAGCAAACAGGTTATATTAACAAGATCTTGAAGGAAACAAGTATGACAAATAGTAATGATACCAAGATACCTATGGATCCCGGTACTAAGTTGGTCAAGGTGGAAGATGGAAACTTAGTTGACGCAACTTACTACAGAAGCTTAATTGGAAGTCTCAGGTACTTACTACATACAAGACCAGATCTTAGTTACTCAATTGGATTACTCAGCAGATTCATGCAAGACCCGAAGGATCATCACCTAAAGGCGGTAAAGCAAGTAATCCGGTATATCAAAAGAACAAAGGAGCATGGCATAATTTACAAGAAAATGGGCGGCTGCAAGATTACAGGTTACAACGACAGTAGTTATGGAATCAACACTGATCAAGGAAAAGGAACTACTGGAATAGTATTTTACTTTGGAGAGTCACCTATTACTTGGTGTACTCAAAAGCAACCAACAGTGGCGCTCTCATCATGTGAATCAGAATTCATGGCGGCTACTAGAGCAGCATGTCAAGCCTTATGGTTAAAGCGACTACTTAGTGAATTAACTGGACGAGAAGAAGAAAGGATAACGCTGAAGGTCGATAACATTTCAGCAATAGCACTCGTAAGGAACCCGGTTTTTCATGGAAGAAGCAAGCACATCGATATTCGCTACCATTTCATTCGTGAATGCGTAAAGAATGGACACATCAATGTGGAACACGTCAGCGGCGAACTACAAAGAGCAGATATTCTAACAAAGGCTCTACCAAGATTGAAGTTCATGACAATGCGACAAATGCTCGGAGTTCAAGACTTAGGACGAAGCAACGATCGATATTAAGGAGGAGAATGTGAACTATAATCTCGATACTTATGCTTCGTATGTAAATAGTATAGAACTATAAGGACCAATAGTGTATGTTAGAAAATTAATAACTGTAACTACCGAATCGACATATCGGTTGGATTAGCACCGATTAGAAACATATATGTATTCATACAGATATTCATTTTAATGTTTAGACAATTACTTATTCTTTCAATATCTGCAATTTCATAATTCGATCCGATAAAGTGGGACAACAATAGAGTCGTTTTAGGCATTTAGCCTTTTCTGAATGGTATGATCTAGGTGAGACATTTAACGATGACTCCCTTAGTAACTATTTTTCTTCACCGCGAGTAGAATATAAGGTCTCTATGGACTGAATTTCGATTATTGATACTGACCCAAATTGTATCCGGTAAAAGTCCTATATCTTGTAACTTAACGACTAACCTCAGACAACGTCATAAGTTGAAAGATAAAAAATAAAAATACAACTGCTTCCACTTTAATAAACGTACAGTTTATTCAATCATTAAATCTATATAAATTACTGTTAAGTGAGATCAAACTATAGAGTATTTGTTTCAAGTGGGTATTATAGATAGAATATCTAACCAACGAGTTTGAATCGGGGTTTTGAGTACTGGTTTATTATACATTCTTAGAACTTAAAAGAGGCAGAAAAAACATAACCTTAAAACACATCTAAAATATAACTTTTGAGCTACAAACAGAAGTTGAATTTTTGTCAAGAAGGTGAATAGAAATAGCACAATAACTAATCGTTGTAGCCTTCTTTTTAAACAATTTAAAAACTATTGCTTTCCCTTTTAATGTTGTCATTGAAGTAAAATTCAAAACTCCACTTTCCAAATCTGGGAAAAAATTTGGATTCGTAACCAAGTTCTTACCAATCACCAACACCTCTGTGCTAACATTATGTTGACCTCGAGCTGGGATTGAGTCTGCCGTGATTGGTGCCTCAGCTACCAGTTCTTCACGGTAAGTCACAAGAGTCGTGCTGTTCCCATATTTAAATCCTCCATAGTTCGGATTATTAACCGTGACTGTTATCCCTAAAGTGGCATTTGTATCAGTAATATCAAACACATTTGTTGAGAAGGAGTCCAATGTGACGGTTTGAGTGGTAATTTTTGGTTGTTTAGGCTTGAAAAGTGTGAAGTAAAGCGTGACTGCGGTGATTATGAGGATTATTAAGAGGATAGCCGTAACAGCACAACATATTATCAAGGGTCTACGAAACTTAGCCTTAGCCATGATCTATGTTTTTTGTTTCGTTTTGTTTAAAATGTAGATCTTGATACTTATGAGATTTTGAGATCATTGTACTATCAGAAATTATAAGGAAAAAGGCCAAGAATGTGATGGTTACAAGGTTGGGTGAGTTTACGGGTACATATAAATGTTGACATGAAGATAAAAACAATGTAATGGGTCGAATTGGTGTACGTGTTCTTTTTGGTTTTACTAACATTTGGATCAAAATGACATTCACTTTTGTTTCAACCGGTTAACATTTGGATTCTTATAGTAAATCGTTACTTGGGTTATAAGAATCAATCATAGGTAAAATATGAGCGGGATTATGTGATCAACAAATACATTTTAGCATATTTTAACAAGTTTTACTAACGATTTCCTTAGCGTATTTGAAAAAAAGTAAAACTTTTAACACATTTCTTACGTTGTTTTTTGTACCATGGTCAGTGGCCAGCGACTGAAATTTTTTTTTTGAAAACAAAACATTTTATGTTACTAAGACAATAATAATTAGTTTTCATTAAATAAGATAATTAACTATCTAAAAATTAGATCAAATAAGATTAAAATATTAATAAGAACCGTAAGAACTAATTTGTAGTCATATATTAATGATAACAAAAGACATATGCATTAAAATTCAAAGTGAGATCAAATTATGGATAAAAATCAATTGTCCATTAGACTTTTCACTTATGCATCATAAACATGTAGTTAGAATTTGTTCTTACGATTTCTTATAAAAATTTGATTATTATTAGAACCTCTTCTAACTTCTTAAAAAGTTTAATTCATTTACATAGATTTGGGTGATTTGCGATCTCCTATATCTATTTAACTATTTTCCCTGGCTTTTCTTACAAAGTCATCCAATAATTAATCAATATTTAGCTCAAAAAGTGTGACTTTATATGTTTATTTTATAAAAGTTTCTAAACATAGACATAAATGTTGATTAAAGTTGAATTTGCAGTTAAAAAACAAGTTAATTAACAAGTCCATTTGCGCTATTTTTTCGAGTTTTTTTTAAGGGAAGAAAGGAAAGGAAGACAAATGATTCTAAAATAAGTTGTATTTTTTAGTTTTCTTTAAAGAAAAAAAAAAGTAAAAGAAAGTAAGGGAAATGGGGAAAATTTAATACATTTTGTTTTAAAAACTTTCCTCCCATATTTGGGATGATTTGAAAGGAAATCTTTTATTTTATTCCTTTCTCTTCCATTCTTTTCTTTTTCTTTTAAAAACTGGATTATTGTCTCGCGATAGCGCGGGTAAATATAGACAAAAAATTAAATCGTAAACTTTATTTTATGAACTTGCTCTTTTAAGTTATTATGAGTCAACAATATTGCACGTATAATAGCAAATATATATTTATATTTATACACATTTTGTTTATAGCTATAATAACATATATACATTTACGTTTATACAAATATTTTAATATTTTGTATTAAGAGATTTTATAATAGTAATGATAAGGTAAATTATAGTCCAATAAGAGACAAATAATTTTTTATTGTAATGGTGTGAAATTTAAGAAAAATTTCAATTATGTATTGTATAAGGGTGTAAATGAAAAAAAGATTTGATGACATCATCAATCTAATATAACGGTTGAAATCAAAATATCTAACTCATCAAACGGACCTTACTTTGCCATGTGACATTTAAGGTCTCTCTTTTATTATATATTAAAGATTAACTCGAAACCATATTGAAGTTGCTTGAGAAGAGTTTTGAACAATTATATTTTAACGATTATAGTACTATAATTAAATATTTAATCTATAATATATATTAAAAGAGATACATCAAAAGTCACGTGGCGTATTTTTGACAATTAGATTAATTTTAAGATTAATTTTAAACCATAAGATTAAAATGATGATGTCATATTACATCATCTTTATATATTTTTAATTTTCATTTCATTTTAAAATATAATTTTAATCTTTTAACTTTAATAAATATTTAAAAAAAATATATTGATACTATTATTTTAATTTTAAAATATCTTTTATATATTAAACTTTTTTATAAATAAATTATATATTTAACTCGGGTAGGGTTGACCAAAAAAATCGAGAACCGGCTTAACCCGGAAAACCGACCGAGTTTGGATCGGAACCGAGACTGAACCGGTTATGGTGGTCCGGTTCTCGGTTCTAAAAAATATACAAAAAAAAATCCCGTCCGGTATGTGTCTAAACCGGCGGTCCAATCGATTTGGACCGAAACCTATATAACTTTTGTATATATATGAACTTTGCTTCTTTTGATATGAAATTATACTATGACAACAATTTACGTTTTTCGTTTTTACTATTCGTATCTGGCGTTTTAGTTTTTTACTATGCCTATTACGTATTTACGTTTATGATTTTTAATTCGATACAATTATTTTTGTGTTGCTTATTGGTTCGGTTTGATATTATGATTATGACACCTATCGTTTAACCTATTTTTTTCTTAATCTTTGCATGACATTTTTTTCTTTCTTAAATTGGATAACTTTTTTTATTACTATGTTGTGTATTGTGTGGAATATTAAAACCGAAGAACCGAAAAACCAAAGAACCGACTAGGAACCGGACCAGAAATGACCCGGAAAAAGCGGTCCGGTCCTCGGTCCACCGTTTCTTGATTTTTTTTGTCTCGGTCCGGTCCGGTTTTCTACCGGTTCGGTCCGGTCCGTGCATTTTGAACACCCTTAAACTCGGGTTTTCTTTTAAAGCTTTTACTAGATAAGATCAATCTCAATATATTATAATTGTATTTTTTTCGATTTTACTTCTTTACGTATATGACTTTAAAAATAAAGTTGAAAACATATACTCATAAACAAAACATCAAATATTTTGCATATTCTCTTATATCGTTAATAATACAAGATATTCAATTATATTTTAAATATTATCTTATATTCTTTTTGATAAATTTTTCGTGTAAACACGAGAAATAAACTAGTATGAGACAAATCAACCAGTTCAAAGTCAATATTAGTTAGCATTTTAAAATTATTATTAAAAACAAAAAACTTAATCCAAAAGAAAACAAGTTTACCAAACAATTTTCTTTTATAAAAAAAAAAAAAAAGTTTTAAAATTATTAACCACGTGGAAGTGACCAAACTACTATTTTTTTTCTCAAAGAAAAGCCCCACATCTTGACTGACGATAAAAACCCGAAACATATTTCCTTCCACATTTACCCTTCCTTTTACCAAGAACTACCCACACCCTCCGTACAAAACACCCACAGTATCAGGGTCAATTCCGTCAAATCACATCATCCAATCAGTCCACCTTTTTTCAAAATCAAATCGTCAAAATTAAAGAACCCTAACCGAACCCCTTTTCATCATTTTACACAAAATTCATCAAAAAATTTATACCTTTTTTTTTGAACTTCAATTCATAATCATGAGTACCGGCGATTTCCTCAATCTTCATCCTTCTGAACTTAAATTCCCATGTAAGTTTTTTTTTTTTTTTTTTTTTTTTTTTTTTTTTTAATAGCAATTTGTTAGATTTAATCTTAAATTAGGGTTTTTGTTTGATTACTTTATCTGGGTTTAATTAATTAAAAAGATTCGTTTTTTGATTTATTTTAGTTTTTTTTTTTCTTTTTTATTTTATTGTTATAATAAAAAAAGATGAAATTTTTAGCAAGATTAGATAATGGGTATGTTAAAGATTGAGTCTTTTTATTAAAATAAGTGAAAAAGTTTTGGACTTTTTAATTTTTATTAATTTTTTTTTTTTTTGAATTGTGATTAGTTGAGTTGAAGAAACAAAGTTCATGTTCAATGCAATTGACTAACAAGACTGATCAGTATATTGCGTTTAAGGTATGTTATCGATTTATCGGGTTTTTATGTTTAAGTTTTGTTACTGGTTGTTGAGTTATTGGATTTTTTGTAAAGTTTTTGTTGTGTGGTTGAAGGTTAAAACGACGAATCCTAAGAAATATTGTGTTCGTCCAAACACGGGAATTGTCTTACCGAGATCTGTTTGTAATATTACAGGTAACGACTTTTTATTCCATTTACATTTTTATTAATATAGAAGAGTGTGTAGAATGATTTGAAAACTGTGAATTTGGTAGTTACAATGCAAGCGCAGAAAGAGACGCCTCATGATATGCAGAGCAAAGATAAGTTTTTGTTGCAGGCGGTTATTGCACCAATCGGGGCAACTAATAAGGACATTACCGCTGATATGGTGAGTTATTTTTTAATGAACCGATGTTTATTTTAGGTTGTGTTTGGATTTGAGTATTGTAACCGATAAATAATTTAATCCCTGTTGTTTTGTAGTTCAATAAGGAAGAGAATAAGGTTGTTGAGGAATTCAAATTGAGGGTTGTTTACATTCCTGCTAATCCTCCGTCGCCTGTTCCAGAAGAGTCGGAAGAAGGATCTTCTCCGAGGGGTGAAGATGGAAGTCAGAATTCTATGTGGCCTGATTCTGTAAGCATTTTCGGTGGCTCGTCTCTTTTAATATAAATTAAATCAGTTTGCAATTCCATTAAGTTTGTTTATTTATTTGATTGTATGAATGTTAGGCAACAAGATCCGTGGAGCCCAAGGAGAAACTTTCGTTAGAGGTGAATATAGTTTTTCATTTCGCCTATTCGGGTTATTATCATTCGTCTTATGTGACAAAGTTATGGACTTTATTGGTTCTATACTTCTATAATGGGCTTATTTTTTTATTAGTTAAATTTTACATCACTGGAGGTGGCATTTTTAACCATTACTTATGTCGGTCGAATTGGGCTGTCTTTTATTTCATATGGGTCAAATTTAAAAAAAAAGAAAATAAAGTCTAACGTTTTACACGGGATGAAAGTTGTACAAAGTTATTTATCGTTCTTTATAATAGATTTCTTTATATTATTGTTAATAAATGAAAAATGGGTGCGGATAAACCCTGCTTGCTCCTCCCGTTAAAACCTGAAACCATTTTGATTTGTTACCCAACCCACCGAACTATCCATCTTGCCACCACCAGGCTCGTCATAATTACTTTATATAGGGTAACTTTGCAAGTTAATGCACTTCGATCGCGAACTATAACATCTTTTCAGTTAGTGGAAGATGACGAGTTTGTTGGTATAATGGCATGTTTCTATGGTTTTGTTCCTCAGTATATGTTTGTTAAGATTCTCGAATGATACTAAACAATCGTGCTTCTAGTCGTAGGTTGAGAACACAAATATATATGACCAATGAAAATGTGATGCACTAAATATATAGTTGGGTGGTTTAAGTAGGCACTTATATTGTAGTATCTATTTATCATATATACGGAAATGTGATACACGGTACAGAAATGAATCCTTGTTTCCTCGATCTTTTAAAATTTCTTAAATGTGATATCAACTCATCATAACCCCATGACTTTGTTACATAGATTTAAATGAATCCCCTAACTAGAAATATAAAAATGACTAGCAGTATACCTGAACTACGCAGAAAAATACATTATTATTGTTATTAAATATTTTTAGTGTTCACTTATGTTATTTCATCGCACGATTTTTTATTATTCACTACTCCGTAGTATCAAGATATGTTGAAAGAAAAAAAGTTTTATTTTTATAACAATTGAATTAAGGGATGTAATTATGGCAAGTTGAATACCAATTATATTTATTTTATCTATGTGACAATAAAAATAGTTAAGTTTAACGTTGTTGTGAAATGCCTAAAATATCCTTCAATGAAACAAAAAGCCAAACAATCATGAATTTTTGTGTAATCTAACTTATGTATCTTTTAATTACAGTCTCGTTCTATGATATCGAAGTTGACTGATGAGAAAGTAGCCGCTCTTAAACAAACTCAGAAACTCCAACAGGAACTGGTATGTCTTTTGCATCATTCTGATAAAAAAATATAAAATGTTTTTTTTTTAATCTCGATGCGTTGTTATCGTTTTATGTTCGCGTATGTGGGTATTATATGTTATTATCTGGTACGTCTTCACATGGATGCATATTTTCTTCATTTATGTTTTGCCTAAATCCTGATATTTGATAAGAACGAAAATAACATTCTGCTGTAGACAATGTTACAATGTATATAAAACTTGCTTAATTGTCAAAAGCAAACATAGACAAGTAATTAACAGTACGCCTTGTTTGATGTAAAAATTTATAAAAGCTAATCCTACATATTATATTGTAAGATATTTATATATGAAGATATAGATGCATAACTCGTCCAAATTTGTTTTGTTTGGTTCAATTGAACAGGAATTACTGAGAAAGGAAGCTGTGAAAAGACGTTCAGGTGGTTTTTCGATATTATTTTTGGTGTTGGTGGGTATAATAGCCTTTGTGGTTGGGTACCTTATCAAGTAGATGTAGACATATCAGCAGCAGAATTGTGGATTTGTCTTTCATTTTAGATGCAATTTTTATGAATTTTATATAAAGATGATTTAAACCCGTATTTATTTATTTAGTCTTGTTGTAAGTGTAAAAACTGGTAGTACAGTATGGTTTTTAGAGTTCGAATTGAGTTTCTAACTTATTTATCAGTTAAGTGAGTACTGGGATATCGTTTGTTCTCGATCCTGTGTGGTTTCAGTTACTTTTAGCTCTTGGATAAAGGCTTAAGTTGATGATTGTTTTGTGTATTACTTAATTGGTTGTTTGTTGGTGACATATAAATATACAATTCACCCAAAGAACATCAAAATTTTCATTTTTTGTGTACCGACGAATGGAAGTGATTATAGATACCCATCTTTTTACGTAGACAACATTTATTCATATCTGGAACAAGATTTAGTAAACATTGATTTGGACGGAATGTTGATTGTTTGATTGGACTTCAAATGCTATTATTATGTCGTCGTATTACATCTTTCATAAACATAAAAGAAGATTCAATGTGAAAATCCAGAAAATCATATCCTGTATTTTTCCAAGAATGCATCCTTATATACGTATTTATCAGCCATGATACAATGGAAGAGGAACTCGAACATTTCTTTTATCGACTTCTCTACGACCATTCCCAACTGTGCATTCATCCATTCTATGTAATCAAACTGTCATTAAGACGTTAATACGTTTGTCAGTTCATATGTTACTATTTACTTTTGTAGACCTCAAAAGATATAACTTAAAGAAAAACCTGAAAATCAAGAGAATGAGTGCGGCTTTTAGGAAGCCCCTTTTCTTCCATTCCTCGATAATAGTGTTCAACGTCACTCAACATTTCATCTTCTGATGGTAACGGAATTTTCCTAGACAACGCTTTTGCTATCCATCTTGATTGACACTCGATTATTGGAAATGTGATGCCCTAAGATTAGAAAAATAAAAAAAAGTACATTTATTTCAACCTATTAAATTTTAAAAAATTACATAATGATAAAAAAAACCACTTCAATATAGACATACCCTTTCGGGTATTCCAACAAAAGAGAGTCTTGGAGCAAGTTGCGGAGGGAAAACATGTTTGTATAGAGGTCCAATACGTTTGTCTTGGATACTTACAACGCCATTTGTTTCTAGGAACGGAACATGATACTTGTACCTAAAACGTAAGACATGTTATGACCACTAGATATCGAAATTTCAAATATAAAATAGTTCTATGTACCCCGTGCAATGGAATATGATATCTGCTTCAACCGATAATCCATCTTCAAACGTGATCATACCATCTTTGTTAACACAGTGTATCTGTCATAATATAACTAAAACATCATTTCTTTCACAAATTTGCTTAATCAACGATATGTTAACAAACTAAAATACCTTGGCATGCAGCCATATATTGTTGAATTTATCCAATATTGAGAACTGAACATTTGGAGATCTTGATGACATATGAACTTGTTTAGCCACCATTGCTATTTCTCTTGACAAGTCAACTGCACTTGGTCCATTCCCAATTATGACTACAACCTGTTCGGTTTTTGATACGTACACATGTTTACTTCATTTGATTACCAACGATACATATATACGTTAATGTGTTCATATAAAGGTAAGTTATACACATAACTCTTATAATCAAAAGTTTTTTTTTCTTTCTTATTACCAACCTGATCTCGAAATGGTTCGGGAACACGATAATTATGGCTATGCATTTGCTTCTTAGACCATGTTTCAATACCTGCATATTTAAAAAAAAAATACCATGTTGGTAGATAAGTTTATTTCAAATGCTTTACAATATAGAGGGTTTTAACAATAACAACCCACAAACAACCCACAAACGAGACTCTATGACTATAAGCGAGGGGCAAGAATATATTTTGTAGCCTATAAAATTCGTTAACTACTAGTTCTTGTATTTGGGGATTTCGAATTAGGATTTCTGAGAGTCGTGTGATTACTTTCATATCAAAATATTTCGATGGTACTAATCGGATAAAACCTCATAATTTGTGAACGATGAATATGTAATAATTTTGTGTGTGAATGAATTGTTTCACGTACCAGTTAGATACCCAAATTTTGGGAGTTGTTTTAGATCATGTAAAACTGCCGATTAGCAGTTTCAGATAACTGCTAAACCAACAGAATCGGGTCAATTAATCTTGGTCAAAAACAATATATTTGGATAAGCTTGACCCTAGCCAGGGGCTCGGCCCCTTGGACCCCGCTATCGGGGGCACTGCCCCCGAACCCCCGTCGTTTAGCGGCTTCGCTCCTAAACAATCAAGATAGTTCAAACAAGCGTGCACTCCACAATTTTTCACACTTGTTAGATATTTATCAAGATTATAATTTGTTTAACAAATTCATCTTATTACACTTAAATCATATCGGTGACACAAAATCACCAACACTAGTAAGTATTTACACTTTTGGAGGGGTCGCAACCCCTTACTCAATGTATCCACTACAAGAAAAAATTTCTTTAGTGACGACTCAAAATTTGGTCACTAACATGAGTGATCAAATATTTTGTCAAGCGACTAACTTTGAGTTGTCATTTTTCGTCAATATAGGTTCTTCACTAATTTTTATTCGTAGTGACCAAATTTAGTGACAACCTTTTTATTTTTTTTTATTTTTTTTATTTGACTAAATGAACCTATTAGTGATAAAAATACTCGTCACTAAAAAACTTAGTCACTAAAACCTATTTTTCTTGTTGTGATTCCGTCCTGACACCATCTCTTAATAACAATATTAGAAGAATTTATAAATCACCGTTAACTTACAAATATGTTGTAGTGACTAATCCTTGAAGTTAGTAAATTTGTATTGAAATCTTGAAAAAATAACAAAAAAGTAGTAAAATTTCTTGAAACAAATGCATAATGATAAGTTTAAATAAGAATAAAAAGTTAAGTCCATACCAGGAATATCAGTTGCTATTTGAGGTTCAGTGTTGTGACCATTACAAACGACGACCGCGCCAAACACCTCCACCAAACTCATCCCACTCGTCTTCGACTCAACAACAAACTCGGTGATCCCCGAGTCAATAACCTCCACTCGAGTCACAATAGTGTTGAACCGAATTAACTTAGTGACTTCAAAATGGCGTGCAAAATCTTCCAAATACTTTAGTACTTCTTCATGCCCAGGAAATATCCGTGGATCGCCATACACTTTTTCGTTGAATTTGAAATCAGTAAAGCTCATGAGCCCACGTGGTAGATTAGTTTGTAAGGATTTGTAAAGAGATCCATGAACAATATCTCTATTTGGGTCAAGTCCTAATAGATCTGACTCAACTTGAGGATCATACGCCCAAGTTCCACCGAGATGTTGTGATTTTTCGAACACTACGACTTGGTGGGATTCTCTTTGAAGCTCTCGTGCGGCAGTTAGTCCGGAAACACCTGCACCGATGACGGCCACCTTTAAGGAGCTTTCCATGGTGATTTGTGGATTGTTTATCCGATGTAAAGATTTTATAGTCAAGTATCAAATTATATTTTGAACTTCAATAATTGGAAGCATTCTGTTTTTTGATGATTATGTAGTAAAGAAATCACAAGTGGATATCAAAAATCACTTTGGCAATATAATATAATATATAAGAGTAAATTACATAGATCGTTCCTAAGGTTTATATGCAATTACGGATTTCGTCCCTAACTTTGAAAAGTTGCATGGATCGTCCCATTGTTCAAACTAATTACGCATTTCGTCCCTATTTTGGAAGTCCGTTAATTTCCACCGTTAGCCTTCCATCACGTGTTAAACACGTGAGGGTATTTTAGTCATTTTGCAGTCTTCACCTACCTTACCCCCTTTTCTAATCAAAATTCATTTTCTATCCCTAATTTATTTCATTTCATCTTCTTCACTGCTTTGTTTTCATCACTGATTTGTTTTTTCTTGAAAATGTGCCTTAGGCTCGAAAATGATAATGTGTAAAATGAAACACGAAGTTAGATACAGTGTTGTAAAAAAAAAGTCACATTAAACCGAAGAGTGACCCAGATCGAAGTTGTTTTCGGTGAAGGTGAGTGGTGGTGGTTGGTTGTGCTTGTGGTGGTGGTTGGTTGTGCTTGTGGAGGTGGTTATGGTGGAATCCGAATTTGCGCCGCCACCACCGGATTACAGAACCAAAATCGAACCTACATCACTCGCCGCCACCACCGGCGCCGCCGTCGCCACCAAAAACACTCCCCAAATCCGGTCGTCGCCATCATCACCACACACACAGATCCGTCATAAGCACACACACAGATCCGGCAAAACAGAAGAAAATTAACCTTTTTGATTTGCTATCTGATGAAAATTAACGTTTTTGAAAAAGGGGATTTGCTATCTGATTTTGATTTTTTTGATTGGGGGTTTTGAAGAATTTGTGTGAAATTAAATTGGGGGTTTTGAAGAATAGATGCGAAATGACTAAAATACCCTCACGTGTTTAACACGTGAGGGAAGGCTAACGGTGGAAATTAACGGACGTCCAAAATAGGGACGAAATGCGTAATTAGTTTGAACAATGGGACGATCCATGCAACTTTTCAAAGTTAGGGACGAAATCCGTAATTGCATATAAACCTTAGGGACGATCTATGTAATTTACTCAATATATAACTAACATATAGTAATAGTTCAACTCTTTGACATCATGGAAAACCAAAAGCTCCGCCGTCTCTCTCTATTTATTCAAGGGATCAAATATATTTCATGCTTAAAATATATTTTGGTAGTAACACTTCAAAATTAATTAAAAAATAGGAAAAAATGTATTTTTTAAAACTGTTTCGGAAAATCATTATAAAATAACTTTTTCAATCATTATATAAAATAATCTTTTTTTTTTGATTTTTTTGATTTGAAAAGAAAATAAAAATCGTAAATGCATTTTTTCGGTAAATACATTTTTTTATTTTTTCAAAAATTGCACCGATAATATTTCAAAAATTTATTTAGTTTTTTTGATAAAACTATCTTTTAGTATAAATATTACCAAAAAAATAATATAAAATGCATCTTATTTTTTAAAATATGTCGATTTTTTCTTAAAAAAAAATGCATCTATCGGGAAAAAAAATGGATCTAAGATTTTCTTGAAAAAAAAATCATTTTTTATTTATTTCATAAAACGATTAAAAGAGTTATTTTATGATGATTCTCCGAAACAGTTTTGAACAAAAATAATTTTTTACTATTTTTAAATTGATTTTGAAGTGTTTCTACCAAAGCATATTTTAAGAATGAAGTATAGCGAAACCTCACCCTATAAATATAACTATATAACTAACATATAGATATAATTATTTCTTTTTTAAGTTCGTTGAGAACAACAAATAATATAGGGGTGACGGGTGACAAGATGACTGGATGTTGTTATTCAAACGTTCATACGCATCTAAAAGAATATAATTTCTACACAATTTTTTAAACTATGTGAATTATTCTCTATTTCTTTTTTCTTTTTAGTTTTAAGTGTACATAAAATTATTATATTTATATAAAATTCTAATGTAAAATCTATATAATTTACATTTTTTTAATTGTATAAAAAAACAAACACATTTAAAATTGTGTAAAAAAATATACTCATTCCGTCACATTGTGATTGTCATGTTTGACTTTTTAAAGTACTTTTATTTTTCAACTTTGACCTTAAATATTTTTGGCTGTGTTATATATTAGTTGATGCATAATATATGAATAAATTGGGTTTTCTATATATTTTTCATTCGTATAATATTCACCAAATAATATATAACAAAAACAAAAATATTTAAGATCAAAGTTTAAAAAATAAAACTTTAAAAGGTCAAACTAAACAATCATAATGAGACAAAGTATAAATTATTTATACTTTAAAGTGAAAAAAATTTGTAACAACTAATTTCTCGACACATAACAAGTGTGGACAAATCAAGTGTTACAAAATTATCTTCACCCTTTTTAGTTGTGGACATTTTCTATTTGTACTCAAATGTGTAAATTTTTATTTTTTTACCACATTCATAAGTGTATAATTATATTTTTAATTCTTCTAATTTTTTATGTTTTTAATTTGTACATACTCATAATTTATTAGATATAGCACAAACCCAATCTATTGGTTTTATGTCCATTAGAGTTAGGGATTGTATCCTTATAAATAATTGATAATAATATGTGAAAACCTAAGAGGTTTATATCATATTTCATGGTATCAAAGAGGGTTCGATCCCGTCTCTACCTTTCATAAAATCCTAATCGACATGGGGATGAGCCGTCTAACTTGACTAGGCTCCAAACCCTAAAAAAAGAACCCTACGAAATTCGGATTTGAACTTCACCCGACACTGTTTTGGCCATAACTCCCAAACCGTTTGGAGTTAATTGACGAGGTCAGTGTCGTTGGGTTCGTAATTAACTCCTGAAGAAAAGGATACCGGAATCGCCGCAGATGATCGTCGGACGCGCCGTCACGCGCTTATGCAAGGTGTCGGGTTCAAATCTGAAGGGAAAAATAAAACTAAATTTCGAAGAAAATGCTACCGGAATCGCAACGAACACAACTTTGACACATCATCATGCGCCGCCACAAGCAACAATTTATTTGCAAGCAAATATCTATGCTTATTTTATTTTATGTTTATTTCATAATTACATTTTTATTATATAGTTCGAGCTTTTGTGATTTCTTCGCTCGAACTGTCGGAAAGTATTAAATATTAAATCGAACTCAACATGTGGACTTTGGGTCCATTAGAGTTATGATTTCTATCCCTATAAATAATTGATTATAATATGTGTGACAACCTAAGTGGTTTATATCATATTTCATAATTTTGAACCAATTTAAAATATCTACATAATTTGTGTAGGGTAAAAAATGTATACAAATAACATAATTTGTGTATGGTGGATTATTTGGAGATATAAACGCAATGGCGTTCACATCGACAAATCCAAATTCATCGTTTTGCTCGATCCTGTGTGGTTTCAGTTACCTTTAGCTCTTGGATAAAGGCTTAAGTTGATGATTGTTTTGTGTATTACTTAATTGGTTGTTTGTTGGTGACATATAAATATAAAATTCACCTAATGAACATCAAAATTTTCATTTTTTGTGTACCGATGAAAAGAAGTGAATATAGATACACATCTTTTTATGTAGACAACATTTATTCATATCTGGAACAAGGTTTAGCAATATTGATTTGGACGGAATGTTGATTGTTTGATTGGACTTCAAATGCTATGATTATGTCGTCATATTACATCTTTCATAAACATAAAAGAAGATTCAATGTGAAAATCCAGAAAGTCATATCCGTATTTATCAGCCATGATACAATGGAAGAGGAACTCGAACATTTCTTTTACCTGCTTCTCTACGACCATTCCAAACAGTGCATTCATCCATTCTAAGTAATCAAACTGTCATTAAGACGTTAATACGTTTGTCAGTTCATATGTCACTATTTGCTTTTGTAGACCTCAAAAGATATAACTTAAAGAAAAACCTGAAAATCAAGAGAATGAGTGCGGCTTTTAGGAAGCCCCTTTTCTTCCATTCCTCGATAATAGTGTTCAACGTCACTCAACATTTCATCTTCTGATGGTAACGGAATTTTCCTAGACAACGCTTTTGCTACCCATCTTGATTGACACTCGATTATTGGAAATGTGATGCCCTAAGATTAGAAAAATAAAAAAAAGTACATTTATTTCAACCTATTAAATTTTAAAAAATTACATAATGATAAAAAAAAAACCACTTCAATATAGACATACCCTTTCGGGTATTCCAACAAAAGAGAGTCTTGGAGCAAGTTGCGGAGGGAAAACATGTTTGTATAGAGGTCCAATACGTTTGTCTTGGATACTTACAACGCCATTTGTTTCTAGGAACGGAACATGATACTTGTACCTAAAACGTAAGACATGTTATGACCACTAGATATCGAAATTTCAAATATAAAATAGTACTATGTACCCCGTGCAATGGAATATGATATCTGCTTCAACCGATAATCCATCTTCAAACGTGATCGTACCATCTTTCTTAACACAGTTTATCTGTCATAATATAACTAAAACATCATTTCTTTCACAATTTTGCTTAATCAACGATATGTTAACAAACTAAAATACCTTAGCATGCAGCCATATATTGTTGAATTTTTCCAATTTTGAGAACTGAACATTTGGAGATCTTGATGACATATGAACTTGTTTAGCCACCATTGCTAGTTCTCTTGACAAGTCCGTTGCACTTGGTCCATTCCCAATTATGACTACAACCTGTTCGGTTTTTGATACGTACACATGTTTACTTCATTTGATTACCACCGATACATATATAGTTAATGTGTTCATATGAAGGTAAGTTATATACATAATTCTTATAATCAAAAGTTTTTTTTTTTTTCTTATTACCAACCTGATCTCGAAATGGTTCGGGAACACGATAATTATGGCTATGCATTTGTTTCTTAGACCATGTTTCAATACCTGCATATTTAAATACCATGTTGGTAGATAAGTTTATTTCAAATGCTTTACAATATAGCGGGTTTTAACAATAACAATACACAAACCATACTCTATTGACGGAACTTGAAGACTATAAGTGAGGGGCAAGAATATATTTTTTAGCCTATAAAATTCGTTAACTATTAGTTGTTGTATTTGGGGATTTCGAATTAGAATTTCTGAGAGTCGGTGATCACTTTCAGATTAAAGTAATTCGATGGTTAATTTGGGACAAAAACAATATACTTGGGTAAGCTCGACCACAGCCAGGGGCTCGGCCCCTTGGATCCCGCTATCGGGGGCACTGCCCCCGAACCCCCCTCGTTTAGGGGTTTTGTCCCTAAACAACCAAGACAGTTCAAACAAGTGTGCACTCCACAATTTTTCACACTTGTTAGATATTTAGCAAGATTATAATTTGGTTGACAAATTCATCTCATTACACTTAAATCGTATTGTTGACACAAAATCACCAACAGTAGTAAGTATCTACACTTTTGGAGGGGTCGGAACCTTTACTCAATAAATCTCCACTACAAGAGAAAAGGTCTTTAGTAACGATTCAAATTTGGTCACTAATAATTTTAGTGACCATATATTTGGTCACTAACATTAGTGATCAAATATTTTGTCAAGCGACCAATTTTGAGTGGTCAATTTTTGTCACTAAAGACCGGTCACTAAGTTTATTAGTAGTGATCAAATTTAGTGACAATTTTTTGTTGTTGTTGACTAAATAAGACTATTAGTGACAACAATACTCGTCACTAAAAATTTTAGTCACTAAAACCTATTGTTTTTGTTGTGATTCCGTCCCTGACACCATCTCTTAATAACAATATTAAAAGAAGTTATAAATCACCGTGAACTTACAAATATGTTGTAGTGACTAATCCTTGAAGTTACTAAATTTGTATTGAAATCTTGAAAAAATAACAAAAAAGTAGTAAAAATTTGAAACAAATACGAATAAAAAGTTAAGTCCATACCAGGAATATCAGTTGCTATTTGAGGTTCAGTGTTGTGACCATTACAAACGACGACCGCGTCAAACACCTCCACCAAACTCATCCCACTCGTCTTCGACTCAACAACAAACTCGGTGATCCCCGAGTCAATAACCTCCACTCGAGTCACAATAGTGTTGAACCGAATTAACTTAGTGACATCAAAATGACTTGCAAAATCTTCCAAATACTTTAGTACTTCTTCATGCCCAGGAAATATCCGTGGATCGCCATACACTTTTTCGTTGAATTTGAAATCAGTAAAGCTCATGAGCCCACGTGGTAGATTAGTTTGTAAGGATTTGTAAAGAGATCCATGAACAATATCTCTATTTGGGTCAAGTCCTAATAGATCTGACTCAACTTGAGGATCATACGCCCAAGTTCCACCGAGATGTTGTGATTTTTCGAACACTACGACTTGGTGGGATTCTCTTTGAAGCTCACGTGCGGCAGTTAGTCCGGAGACACCTGCACCGATGACGGCCACCTTTAAGGAGTTTTCCATGGTGATTTGTGGATTGTTTAATAATTGGAAGTATATTGTTTTTGATGATTATGTAGTAAGGAAATCACAAATGGATAACAAAAATCACTATTTTTTACTATTTTTAAATTGATTTTGTAGTGTTTATGTCGGAGTATATTTTGAAAATAAAGTTCAGCGGAACCACATCCTATAAATATAAATATATAACTAACATATAGATATAATATTTCTATTTTAAGTTTGTCGAGAACAACAAATAATATAAGGGTGACAAGATGACTGGATGTTGTTATTCAAACATTCATATTGCACCATAAAAATATAATTTCTACCCACTTTTTTAAAGTATGTAAATTTTCTCTATTTTTTCTTTTTAGTTTTAAGTGTACATAAAATTATTATATTTATATAAATTCTTATGTAAAACCTATAAAATTTACATTTTTTTAATTGTATAAAAAAACAAACACATTTAAAATTGTGTAAAAAAATATACTCCTTACGTCCCATTATGATTGTCATGTTTGACATTTTAAAGTATTTTTATTCTTCAATTTTAAATTTAAATATTTTTGTTTGTGTTATATATTAGTTGATGCGTATTATATGAATGAATTGGATTTTCTATATATTTTCCATTCGTATAATATTCATCAAATAATATATAACACAAATAAAAATATTTAAGATTAAAGTTAAAAAATAAAACTTTAAAAGGTCAAACTGAACGATCATAATGGAAAAAAAAAGTATAAATTATTTATACTTTATAACAAATTTTTTTTGGTAATAACTAATTTCTCACACATAACAAGTGTGGATAAATCAAGTGTTACAAAATTATCTCCACCCTTTTAGTTGTGGACATTTTCTATTTGTACTCAAATGTGAAATTTTTTTATTTATTTCCACATTTATAAGTGTATAACTATATTTTAGTTCTTCTAATTTTTTATATTTTTAATTTGTACACACTTATAATTTATTAGATATAACCGAAATCCGATCTATGGGTTTAAGTCAATTAGAGTTAGGGTGTATCCCTATAAATAATTGATAATAAGTGACAACTTAAGAGGTTTATATCATATTTCATGGTATCAGAGAGGGTTCGATCTCGTTTCTATCTTTCAAAAACCCTAATCGGCATGAGAATGAGTCGCCTAACTTGACTAGGTTCCAAACCCTAAAAAATCCGGATTTGAACTTCACCCGACACTGTTTTGGCCATAACTCTCAAATCGCTTGGAGTTAATTGACGAGGTCAGTGTTGTTGGGTTCGTAATTAAATTCCGAAGAAAAGGATATCGGAATCTCCGCAGATGATCGTCAGACTCGCCGTCACGTGCTAATCGGGTTCAAATCTGAAGGGGAAAAAAAACTAAATTCCGAAGAAAATGCTACCGGAATAGCAACGAACACAACTTTGACACAACTTTTATAATTTCGTCGCTCGAACTTTCGAAGAGTATTAGATATAACCCAAGCCCAACATGTGAGCTTGGGGTCCATTAAAGTTAGGATTTATGTCCCTATAAACAATTGATAATAATATGTGTGACAACCTAAGTCGTTTATATAATATTTCATAATATTGAACCAATTTAAAAAATCTACATAATTTGTGTAGGGTAAAAAATGTATACAAATAACATAATTTGTGTAGGGTGGATTATTTGAAGATATACAAACGCAATGACGTTCACATCGACAAACCCAAAATTCATCGTTTTGCTCAATGATGTCAAGGTTCTCACATTTCTTTGGATTAAGACTATGTTCATAAATTCAGACTTATATAGTTTGCATGGATCGGATTTGTAACCCTCTCAAAGCTAATAGCTTCCTAAGTATAGTTCTTGCTTACCGTCTCTTGCTAGAATATTTTTTTATAAATTGTCTCTATTGTTCACAAAAATATTGGGTTTGTGGGTTTGCTTTAGCATGTTGACGGGTTAAAATTATCCGACCGAGTTGTTTCGGGTTAAATATGTCAACATATTTAGATTTTATTTATTTATGATTTTGGTAGAAGAAAAGAAGTTAGAAACATGGAAGAAAGAAAATATAGTAAACAGATTGAAAACCTTTTCCTTTTTATATTGGATTGGACTGGGCTTTCACTGGTCCTAGTAGGCCTAAAAACCGTTGCCCAATATGTAACTGTACTGTATGACCCGGTTTTCTAAGTCAGGGATTTCCTAATTTGTTTCCGGGCTTCGGGCTGGATGCATTGGTCACCTATATATTTAGGATCCAAATTTTGAGAAGTGAGTGAACACCAGTTGAAGAAAATTTGATTGTGAAATTAAGTTCAAGCTAGTCTATAAATAATGTGAAAGATATGTTCAAGATGTTTATGTTACATTTTTTTTAATCCTTCGATTGATGTATGTAATAATGAACTAACCAAGAATCAACGTGGTACTATCCCATATTTCTGCGAGAATGCCTCCATATACCCATCTCGACCAAACATCATCATACAACGGGACATGTCTTTTAAGCTCTCCTCTAAGACCATTCCAGTTTGAGCGTACATCCAATATATGTAATCACTCGGTCACCTTATTCGTATGTTTTAACGACTTATTCTAAGAACTTAAAGAAACGTAGCTTAAACATAAAACCTGAAATCCAATACAATGAGTGTAGTGTTCGGTAAGCCCTTTTTCAGTGAAACCCAATCGCCACTATTATGGTACTTTCCTCACTTTGCTACCCCACTTTCCACTATGTTAGGGGGATAGTTTCAATCGATTGACCTGTTAGAAAGAAATAATCACGGGATCAGCTTCAACATCATTTCCCGATTTAGAACAATATTACAACAAGGGACAGCGAGATTACAGCAAGGGACAACAAGAATTACAGCCACAATCTTAGCATGGTTTCCAAATATATTGTAATCTCATTAGTATAAATATGTGCAGAATGTATCAAACAAAACACAATTCAATACACAAAACCTTTATGGCCATTGTTAACATGGTATCAGAGCGGTTTTCGATCTCATCATTTACCGCTTAAAACCCACAAATAGTCAAGAGTAAGGAGCTGCCATGTCTGAAGACGGTAACTCCATCTCCGACCTAGCATTACAACTTGCAACCATCCTGAAGAACAACAACAACCAACAGCCCCAACATCCAAAACTATCCGACAACCTCCATATTAATCTCAAACTAAACAATCACAATTATGCTCTATGGACTCGAATGATTCGAGTATCCATTGGGGGAAAATCAAAAGCATTACTTTCTCATTTAATCCATGAACCGCCAGCCATCACAAGTAACACATTTGATACATGGGAACAAGAAGACTTAATCATCTTCTCGTGGCTCATTCAAAATATAGAACCAACTATAGCCGGAAATCTCACAGAGTATCCAACTGCAAAGGCTCTGTGGGAAGCGTTAGCAACAACATATAGCAGTGGTAAAGATAAGTTACAGATATACAACCTCCATGTAAAGGCAAACGAACTCAAACAAAACGAAAAAACGCTTGAAGAATTCTGGATTGCACTACAAGGAGTTTGGGGGGAGATCGATCGAATAGATCCAAATCCCATGACCTGTACCGAGGACATCAAGACATATGCCAAGGTAAGATCTGAACAAAAACTTTTCCAATTTTTACACGGGTTGGATCGGAAATTCGACCCAATAAAACGTGAAATTCTCAGACTAGATTCACTACCATCCGCGGAAACAGCCTACGCCACTGTTCGTAAAGAAGCCGCTCACCAAAATATTTTGGGAGCAACTAACAATGAACAGGGTATAGCAACCGGTTTAATTGCAGGTTCCGACAACACAGTCGGAATGGTATTCGCCGGAAAAGCATATCGTAAATTTGAAGGAAAAAAAACCTACATCAAGGAAGACAAGTCTCACCTCGTTTGTGAGGAGTGTGGAATGACAAAACATACCAAAGATCAATGTTTCCGTATAGTAGGCTACCCAGATTGGTGGTCCGATGGCCACAAGAAGGGAATAAAAAACCCCAAATCAGATAAGAAGCCACCTGCCACACAAGCCAACAATCAAGAAATGACCGGAAAGGGATTCGGAGGTGTAGCGGCGGCTGAAAATGGAGGAGAAGAATCCTCAAACTTCACTGTAACAGGTAAAGGGAGCGTCAAATGTAATAAAGGTAATATTTGTGACCTAAACAAATAACCACATTAAAATGTCCCAGGTAATAAACCTAAAAGCCCACACACTAATAATCCAATTAAAGGCCCAAATAACCACATTAAAACCCAAAGCCCAATTGGAGTGGGTAATATAGCCCAATCCAATAATGGTCCATGGATTTTCGATTGTGGGGCAACGGATACTATGACTTACGATATATCCGATTTTATTAAAATGTCCAAACCAATAAAAACCCATATCCAAGCCGCAAATAAAGGGAAAATGGAGGTAAAATATGGAGGAACAATTGAAATTTCTCCTCAGATAAAACTTCCCAACTGTTTATATGTTCCTTCATTGTCACACAAACTATTATCAGTCAGTCATGTGACAAAGGAACTAAATTGCACTGTGCTCATGCATCCATCTTTCTGCCTTTTACAGGATATCAGGACGGGACGGATAGTTGGGCGTGGCACTGAAAGATGTGGATTATACTATGTGGATGAAGTGACTCAAAGTGGTACTGCAATGATGACTCATGGGTCAACAGAGAGGGAAGCATGGCTGTGGCATAGAAGGTTGGGTCACCCATCTGCTAGCTATTTACACGTTTTATTTCCTGAATTATTTCCATTAAATAAACCTATCTCGTGTGAGACTTGCATTTTAGCCAAAAGCCATAGACAGACTTTTAGACATAATAACACTCGTGTTGAAACACCTTTTTCATTAGGGCTAATGGCTTGTGTATGCTTCCAACTTGACACCTTTTGCTATTGTGTACACCGGATTCAAAGATGTTCTATTGAGTACCACCACGTGACTTTTTTATTCTTTTGAAGACACAAGTTACCTTCAATACCGGTTGCCCGTCATTTTTGCCACGTAGGATGACAGGTATTTTTTTCTTTTACTTAAAATTATTAAAATATTCCTTTTTATAATTTATGTGTGTGTGTGTGTGGCAGCCTTCTTCAAAAACAAGCAACCAATGTGGACCAACATCATTTCAAGAAACCAGCAAACATTTTCAAAAGATTAAACATCAAATTGGGGATTTAGGGTTTGTGTAAAAATTCATATCAAATTAATCATCAAATTAAAATTGAATTGAATTTGGGATTTTAGGGTTTGTGTAGGAATTTATATCCTTCTGATTCTCGATATACTTCTTAGCAGCAGATTTGATGCTTCTTCCCCGGAAATCTCGTCATCTTCATCACCACCCATTGAATCTTGTCTCCTATTATTCGACCTCAATCGATCTCTCGGTTGAAACTTATGTAACCAACTTCTTGCTGAATCCATCAATTTCCCTCACCCCAACGAATTCATCACCAACCACAAATCAAATCAATCCCTCAGAAATTCACAAATTACGAATAGGTGATGATGATGGCGGCGGAGGTGGTGGTTATGATGGCTGCGGAGGTGACAGGTGATGATGATGGCGGCGGAGGTGGTGGTTATGATGGCGGCGGAGGTGGTGGTGTTTATGACGGATTTGTGTGGTGATGATGATGGCGGCGGAGGTGGTGGTGGTTATGATGGCGGCGGAGGTGGTGGTGGTCGTTGATTTTTGGACTTCTGCTGCTTCATAATTATTTACTCTAGTTTAATTCTTTGTAATCAACATGAATGATTTTTGCTTTGTAATCAACATGAATGATTTACTCTAGTTTAATTCTTTATCTTAATTTCATTTTTTTATGTTCTTATGTTTATAATTTTGTGTTTATATTGAACTGATTTATATTGAACTGATTTATAACAATGGGTAACAACGGGTTGAAAAAACGGGTTGAAAATCCGGGTTTTATTGGGTATAAAATAGGTAGGTGGAAGCTTAGGTGGACAAATTTACCTACGTGGAAGCTTAGGTGGATGGTAACTTGTTACACATAGATTTTTGTAGGTAAACGGTTACCTTGTGTCTTCAAAAGAATAAAAAAGTCACGTGGTGGTACTCAATAGAACAGCTCTGAATCGGGTGTACACAATAGAATTCGGTGTCAAGTTGGAAGCATACACAACCCTTTAGCCCTTTTCATTAATCCATTCAGATGTTTGGGGTCCCGCCCCTGTTATTGGAGGGCAAAATTTTCGTTACTTTGTTACATTTATTGATGATTATACACGAATGACATGGATCTATTTTCTAAAAAACAAAGATGAAGTTTTTGATAAATTTACATACTTCTATACCATGATCCAAACTCAATTCCAAAAATGTGTTCAAACCATTCGATCAGATAATGGTGGAGAATATGTAAACTCAAAAATGAAAGATTTCTTTAAAGCAAAAGGAATAATTCATCAAACCACATGTCCACACACCCCTGAACAAAACGGGGTAGCAGAAAGGAAAAATCGTTTTTTGTTAGAAATAACAAGGGCTCTTATCATAGAATCTCAAGTCCCAAAACGATTTTGGCCAGAAGCTCTTGCTACAGCAACCTACCTCATAAATCGTCTTCCCACAAAAATTCTCAATCTTGAAACTCCAATCAAAACTCTCGAAACACATTTTAAACTTCCTCCTACTCTCACTCTCAAACCCAAAATCTTTGGATGCACTGTCTTTGTCCACATACCAAAAACTCACCGAAATAAACTCGACCCTTGTGCTGAAAAGTGTGTCTTTGTGGGATACGGAGTGAACCAAAAAGGTTATCGATGTTATAACCCCAAAACAAACCGTATATACACCACAATGAACTGTGACTTCCTTGAAACAAAGTATTTCTACACTTCTCAACACAATGGACAGGGGGAGGAATCGTATGATACGCTGAAGTGGATGACTTACCCAGATTCGAATACCACAACAGAAATCAAAGATAATCCACATCTCAGTGCTACAACTGACACTCCCATCCTGATACCTGAGGTAAGTACTTCTTCATCGGATATATCTCAAAATGTTGATTTTGTTTCCAATGTCTCTCAAAATGTCGACTTTGTTTCTCCTCAATCTAATGAATCACATGAGACAAGGAATAACACAGAAGTACAAGAATCCATAGAAGAAGAAGTACAAATACAAGAAGAAGCGATATCTGAGGAAAGGCAAAATCAATATGTTCTACCAACACGTGTCACACGAGGTATTCCAGCAAAAAGGTACTCTCCGGAGCATATATCAAAGAAGTCTAGGTACCCACTAGCAAACATAGCGAATGGGCACTTATCTGAAGAAGCAAAAGCATTTAGTGCAAGTCTACATTCAGAAGAAGTTCCCTCTACCACAGAACAGGCACTAAAGTCAGAAAAATGGAAAAAGGCTATGATAGTTGAAATGGATGCTCTTGTCAAGAACAACACATGGGAGAAAAGCAAATTACCACAAGGGAAGAAGATTGTTGGATGTCGTTGGATCTTTACCATAAAATATCAACCGGATGGAACCATTGATAGGTATAAAGCTAGATTAGTAGCCAAAGGTTATACTCAAACCTATGGAATCGACTATTCTGAAACCTTCTCCCCAGTTGCAAAGATTGACACGATAAGGATACTCTTCTCTATAGCAGCCAACCAGGGTTGGGAACTCCATCAGTTCGACGTTAAAAACGCGTTCCTTCATGGAGACCTACATGAGGAAGTTTACATGGAAGCTCCCCCAGGTTTTTCTGATAGCTTTGATACCGGAGAAGTATGTCGGTTGAAAAAGGCCTTATACGGATTGAAACAATCACCCAGGGCATGGTTTGGTAGGTTTACTCTTGCAATGAAAAAATATGGGTATACACAAAGCAATTCTGATCATACTCTCTTCCTCAAACATAGAGGTGATTATGTGACATGTCTTATAATCTATGTCGATGATATGATCATAACCGGAAACGATGAACAAGAAATAAAAAGGCTGAAGAAAGAATTATCTATGGAGTTTGAAATGAAAGACCTAGGAAGATTAAAATATTTTCTTGGAATTGAAGTCCTAAGATCACCATACGGGATCTTTATATGTCAGAGAAAATATGTCCTAGATCTACTCACTGAAACCGGGATGATTGATTGTAAACCAGTTGAAACTCCGATGATAGTAAACCAAAAGTTGTATATGGAAGTTGGAGCTAAATTTGCAGATAAAGACAGATACCAACGAATGGTAGGAAAATTGATATATCTTGCTCATACTCGTCCGGATATAGCTTACGCTGTAGGAGTAGTAAGTCGATTCATGCACCAACCCCAAGTTGCCCACATGGAAGCTGCATTAAGAATTATCCGGTATCTTAAGGGAACGATAGGGCATGGGGTATTGTTTAAAACAAATGGAAAGTTAGACATCAAAGCATATACAGACGCCGACTGGGCAGGTGACAAAGGAGATGGAAGATCAACATCAGGCTACTTTACATTAGTTGGAGATAATCTAGTGACGTGGAAAAGCAAAAAACAGAAAGTTGTGGCACTCTCTAGTGCCGAAGCAGAATTCAGAGGGATAGCCAGAGGTCTAGCTGAAGTCTTATGGATCAGGAAACTTCTCGCGGAAATAGGTGTGTCTCAACCAAGTCCAAGCATGATCATGTGTGATAACAAGGCTGCAATCCAAATTTCAGAAAACCCAGTACAACACGATAGAACGAAACATGTGGAGATAGATCCGCATTTTATTAAAGAAAAACTTGAAGCAGGAATCATCAAGTTACCCTTTGTCAAGTCACAAGACCAACTTGCTGATATCCTAACAAAGTCGGTCAGCACTGGAGTTTTTCGTCATTGCTTAAACAAGTTGAATTTTGGCAATCCCACCATTCAACTTGAGGGGGACTGTTAGAAAGAAATAATCACGGGATCAGCTTCAACATCATTTCCCGATTTAGAACAATATTACAACAAGGGACAGCGAGATTACAGCAAGGGACAGCAAGAATTACAGCCACAATCTTAGCATAGTTTCCAAATATATTGTAATCTCATTAGTATAAATATGTGCAGAATGTATCAAACAAAACACAATTCAATACACAAAACCTTTATGGCCATTGTTAACATGACCCATTTGCAAGTCAATTTGAGAGATGGGGGTAGGATGGGGGTAGTTTCAATCGCAAGATTCTATTTGGGTTGATTAGTCGATTCTAATGTTGGGTATCAAACTGTTTTTTTAGCAGGTTTGAAACAACATGTATTTGGGGTTGTATCTATATATCTGGGTTGTTTTCTATGGTTTGAATCAAACGATTTAAAATTACGTAAAAGTTTAATCTATACTTATGATATGATATCAACCAGATTTGTTTTTAATCGGTATGACGGTAGTGGTGATGGGTTTACCCCTGGATAAGAGACAAACATAAAAGATAATACCAAAATAGAAAATGACTGTGTTATCTCATGTTCAAAATAAACAGACTTTGCGTCTATAGTACAAGTTTTAATATAAAAGATAACCAGTATAAATTTGATCTTAAAGAAGAAAACTCATTATATGAGTGAAAACACAAGGAAATTCTATGTTATTTACTGATACTTGGCAAATCAATGGAGTACTTACATGTTTTTTGGTATTGAATCTCGGCAAATCAATGGAGTACTTACATGTTTTTTTGGTATTGATTCTCGGCAAATCAATGGAGTACTTACATGTTTTTTTGGTATTGATTCTCGGCAAATCAATGGAGTACTTACATGTTTTTTTGGTATTGATTCTCGGCAAATCAATGGAGTACTTACATGTTTTTTTTGGTATTGATACTTGGCAAATCAATGGAATACCTAACATGTTTTTTTTGATATTGATACAGTACTTGGTAAATCAATGGAGTACTTAACATGTTTTTTTTTTGATGAAGTAGATAAAGAGGTTTGTAGGCTTGTAGTGTCCGACAAGGTAGTTTTAGGCGCCCTTATCAACGGCGATGATTGGGATTTATTGTTGGTATTCATGGTGCGTATATTAGTTAGAGAAGGTTGCTAGTTTAGGTTTGAGGCTTTTGTTCGTCTCTTTTAGTGTTTCGTATTTCCTGGCATCTAAGTAGTTTGTTTAATGTATATAATATATAATATATAGAGATTTTGAATGTTATGTCCAAAAAATCCATCCTCTCAAGTATGATAACCTTAATGGATGCCCAATTCGTGTTCCCATATCACCCTTTCGTCGGGCTTGGGTGGAAATTTCAAACAGTGATGTCACAATCACCGATTGCATTGCAATATCAAGAATTTCATGAGTGGTTCTTTCAAGATGAACAAAGACAAATTTTCAAATGAATTTAGGTTCTACATCTCATCACCGAATATTAAATTATCTTCAAACTTTTCACGAAACCCTTCATGATCATTACGGTAGTGGTCTATAAAACGGGCATAAAAGTCTTTTAACTTCTGTGGAGGTCGTGTCGTTCCTAATTGATCAGATAACCAGTCCATGTAATCCATCTGCTAAATCATTGTTAAGGAAAAATGAGGGTTTGTGATGAAAAAATAAAATTGAAGTATAACTTAATGAAATGAAATGATAGAATTTACATGGAAATGAAGAGAATGAGTTAAACTCTTGGGGATCCCCTTTTCTTCCATTTGCCGGTAAACTAATTCGACTTCATTTAACATTTCTTTTTGTGACGGCAATGATACTTTCCCGGATAATGCTCGAGCTATCCACTTGGACTGCAATTCGGCTGGAAGGAATGTCATACCCTAATAAATTATACCATGGTCTAATGTTAATAAATTTGAATATTACCTACTTCAAAGATTTATATAAAGTTGAACTTAAGTTACAGCAAAGGGGAACGATGAGCTGACCATGTGATTTAGTCCAACGAAAGATAATCTTGGGGCAAGTTGCGGAGGGAAAACATGTCCGTAAATAGGTGCAACACGCTTGTCATCGACATTTATAATATCATTTGTTCTAAGAAAGGGAATATGAAATTTGTACCCGGTACAATGAATAATCGTATCTGCTATAATGGAGACTTTATCTTGAAACTTAACTGTCCCATCTTCAAAAACTCGATCTATCTATTAAAAATATTCACATAAGTGTGTCGTATTTTGATTGAAGGCGTCATGAAATGCTCTAAATATGTTACGGAGTAATATTGTTTTAGAAAAGTACGTTTGATGCAAATAAAGTTTAAATGTTACCTACCTTGGAGTGTTGCCATATATTATTGTACTTTTCGAGTTTTCCGACCTTTACATTTGGCGATCTTGATGACAAGTGAACTTCTCTGGCGACGGTGGCTAATTCTCTTGATATGTCATATGCACTTGACTCGTTTCCAATCACAACCACAACCTGTGAAGTTTAGTGGATTAGCCAAAGAATCAAAGGTCTTCTTTATTAACATAGCCTCCGAGTTATGCAGGGGCGGAATTAGTATTTGGTTTGAGGTTGCTTCCCCACCCTCTCCAACTAAACAAACTTTATGTGTAAATTTAAGCTAATAGATTAAATTCGTAAAGCGTATTAATTAATCGGTCCCATTAACAGAGTGACCAACACTTAAGTTCAAATTTTATATAAAAAGGATTGTTATTTTGCCTTTTATACATGCTTGAATGTGTTAAATATGAGTTCGAAAATATATTTCTCAAGACCCATTAAAAATATAAAATACTTCACCATTTAAGATATAACTAAATTCTTAAGTGATAACATAAATAAATATATCTTTACTTTGAAGATAAACCTGATCTTGATATGGTTCAGGAACTCGATAGTTATGAGCATGCAACTGCCTCTTTGGCCAGGCTAGAATTCCTGCTTGGGTAGAAAATAGATTAAATCATTCCTGTAGGTCCCAGTGGTCCGATCTACAGGATTAAACTCACCAATTACGAGGCGGAATCTCGTAATTAGTATGCACAGATTATAATCGAAAGCAATAAACAAAGAAACACAATTACCGAATTCTAAAGCTTCTGATTAACAATAACACTTGTTACAATCCGGAAGCCTAACGCGAATTCTCTACAAAAACCAACCCCTAAAACTACCCTGAACACCTCTATTTATAGAGTAACATGTTCAGCTAGTTTTGGGCTTGGACCTATTGGGCCTCACGGACATGCAAGTCCGTGAGCAGCCCACTAAGCTAACTATATCAGGCTAATATAATACAATGTAATCAAAACATAATAGAACATCCAGTCATTGTGCATCTTGCACTAACAAACTCCCCCTTGACTGATGCTTCTATTCTCTGATCAACATATCGCTATCTACATTAACCTGCAAGTTCAAACAGCCATCGACGATCCGTTGGTAATCTCTACCAATATCTTCCCAACCTGCTAAAGTAACAATATGATCCCGCTTCAACATCTTCAGATCATTCTCGGTCAAATTAGCTAGCTGAGTAGCGTCGATAACTCTTAAGATCTCAGTCATACCTTCTTTGACTTCGTCATCTTTTCTGTACATTACTGCTTCACCGGTTTCAACGTCTACCGCCCAAATATGTAAGTCTCCAAGAATGTCTCGACCAAAATCCTTCATCGGAATCTTCGTCAAGCAGGCGATAGGAGGATATACCATTCTTCTTGCAGTTTTTCCCGTCTCAGGATCCATCTTCTTCTTAGAGATCCTCATCTTTCCAATTGTTGGTGTAAAATCCTTGAATACACCAGTTTTCACTTCGTCTCTAAGCGTTCTCTCAACCCAATTTGCATATTCATCTTTCCCTCTGTTGATCAGCTTCAGCTTTGACAAGTCGATGAGTTCTGATCTCGGAAATGAATTGAAATTTTCCCGATCTCTGGTTAAGTACTGAACTCCGTCGAATCTCTTGATCACAAATACCTGCAATTCAGAGTCAAAAAACCAGCTAATTATTCCCAAGTGTGGCTGGCGTTCTCTGGTGAAAAACTTTCGAATCAATGGCTCTTGCTTCTTTGGGTCGAGCTTTCTAAACCATTCTTTGCGTTCTTCTAGGCTCGGTTTCGAAGTACTTTCTCCTTTTTCTTCAATATGTACTTCTTCGGTGTTTGCTGGTTCTTGAAAGACATATTCTCCTCCGTTATCTTCAAAGATCCAAGTGTCATCAGTGCTTTCCCCAATCTCTTGATCCTTATTCTCTCCACTTTGTTTTTGCTGCTTTGATTGCTCCCCCTGATCTGCTGTAGGATAAGTATGCAGTGCTCGAGATGTAGAGGCAATCTGCTCTTGTTGACGTGCAGCGTCTTGATCATCTTCGGGATCATCTCGTCGCTGTCTGACTGTAGATGGTTTGCACGGTTCCTCCCCCTGAGCAGATGATCGATTCGAGAGCAATTGAACCTGTGCTTCAAGAGAAGATATACGTAATGATTTCTCAGCGTCAGACTGCATGAGTGTGGCAACCTGATCAGAAAGCTGCAAAACAAGTGAAAGTAAATCATTAATTGTAAGGGGTGGATTCTCCGTGCGTCTTTGCTCCGTGGCCCGTTTTTTGTGAGGGCGGGCAGTTTCTGTAGAGGACCCAGACTCGGCTGGACGTTTCCCTCGGTTGGATGGGTGAAACGAAGAAGTAACTTCATTATCATCAAGATTAAGCTCCTCGGTGGCTGCATCGTGAATCTGAGTAGGAGAAACAGCAGCATCAGCATGACAAGCGGGTGATGGAACGATCACCTCAGTTGCAATAGAGTGAGGACTGGCAGGAGGAATAGGTGACCGCTCGGCAATGTCAGATAGCTGAGGACTCTCATGGTAGTTATCAATCTCCCTATATAATGTATCACTCGAAGTGGAATCCACAGCAATAGGAATCTTTGCCTTGCGCTTAGGCCGAGCCTTTGGCTTGCTAGGCGCTGAATGACCGGGTGGCGCTGAAGGACCAGTAGACACAGTACGAGGCTCGCTTGATAGAAAATGAGCGTCCTCATCAACATCGGTGTCAACGAATCGCAAATCAACGAGTGCCCCAAACAGAGGTTCAGTCGTGGGTTGGGCCTCGTGAGCGGGTCGCGGATGAATCTTCAGACAAGAGTGAAACAATTTTGGAGAACCGATCTGCATAACCCGTATATCAAAAGCCGGAGCTGGGAGATCAGGGATGAAGTGTCGTAAGATTATCATAATGAACCTTGGGTACAGCATGAGTGTCCTGGGCGCAGTCACCGTCAGATCATTCTGGAACATTTGGAATACATACTCGGCTACGGGATAAGGTCTATTGAGTACCAGGCTGAGTAGCATGGATAGCAGCAGATTGTCAATATTGTCATGCGATGTCTTGGAAAACTTGAACACTGAGACAAACACGTGGACCAAATACCGCCATGGTCCTAGAAACTTGCCCTTAGGAAAGGAAACTGTAGGGAACGGCCCGGCGTATCCCATTAATGGCAACTTTCGTCCAAGAAATCGGGTGCCAAATGATGAAGGGGCACTTTCATTGGAGCTGCGGCCGAGATGGAATATTTCCCGTAAAGTAGTACTGCTGAATGTGATTTCCCGATCATTTACCGCCGTTCGTAAACCGTCTTTATGTTGCGCAGTTACCGGATGTAGAAGATCGACATGTGTGAGGTTGGCGAGGAACTGCTGAACCAACGGGACATTTATCGGAAGATCTTCACTTAGAATGAACGACATCCGTGAGTGTTGTAAGAACATAATGGTCTCACGAAACGGAACTGAGGCAGAGTCGTCCAGAGCGAAGCTCACTGCCTGATTGTGTCGTCGATCAAATTGTCTTTCCATCTGTGAAATCTGTAAGCACGAAGATGTTAGATATGATAGACACGAACATGTATGCCTAACTTAGAGTTGGCGAGCATGCATGTTCGTGGAGCAGGTATAAGCATATATCATGTAAAACGAACACATGGTTAATATATTGACGAAGAAGGTGTTTGTCCATGTGTCTTCGTTTACTAAACTTAGAAGGGACGAAGATGGGTCTTCGTGTGACACACATCATAAGGACGAAGATGGGTCTTCGTCAGACAATCATCCCAAGGACGAAGATGGGTCTTCGTCACACAATCATCATAAGGACGAAGATGGGTCTTCGTCTGGCAGTCCTAAAGGGGACGAAGATGTGTCTTCGTGTAAAGTTTGGAAAAGAAATCTAAGGCATATTATTTTCTGGGCACCTATGGGGCGAAGTTGATCATCAAGCAATAACATCAATGAAGATGATCGACGAAGCAAAACATAGTAATTTGACACTAACTCATCAAGAACACACATAGATCATAAACATGTTTAAGCCCAGATTTGAAAGAAACTACCCAGATTTTGAATCAATTTCCCAGATTATTGATTTAAAACTCAAATTAAATACATGAACACCCAGAATCACGAACACATTATGAATATCAACGAAGATGAGGGTAACTTACTTGAAGAACTTCGTGCGTGAGAGAGAATAAAACCCTAAGTCTCCGAGGATGTAAAAAAATTGAAAAGTGAAAAGTGAAAAAATATTTTCACTTTTGAGATTATATAGAGGTCAAGAGTGGGCCTTAGATGGACTGGGCCTGAGTAATTGGGCCCAATGGACTTAAAAATTTTAACCCAACGTTTTCCAAAGTAGTAATTAAAATAAAAGAAGCTTAAAACAGTAACTGAAAACAAGATAAGAACTAAACGAACGATGTAGTATACATTTAAAATTCGATTAGATTGCTTATCGGGGTTTCAAAGCTAATTTAATTTAAACCCATGTTTGTGTAGTTGTCCAATTTAACCGTTCAGCCGTACACCAAAAAGTTGTGTTTTAATTACAAGTAAGCTGTCATCGATTTAGGCTAAAAGCACTCAGAAGTTAGGAACCATTCGACAAAAGTGAGAGATACTCAAGGTATTTGTGAATCCTTCCATGGTACAAAGTAGTAGGGGATGGTTACCAAACTTGACAATGCAACATATGAAGCTAGCATTAAGATAGCCTATATCAAATTTGGTGAAAACAGTTTAACGCATTGGTTTAATTGTGCAAGTCTATGACTGAACTTCTATGAAGCCTTTTTAAGATGTTAGAATTCTGCGACTTTCTATGGAACCCTTTAACGAGCTTTCTACCAACCGATCCCAGACCTGTTAAGACCTTAGGTGGCTAGATGATCGAGGCATCCCATGTGTGTACTTACTCAAGTTCCAAAGGCCGCTTATGTGAATTCAAACACTTATTAACACACCAATAAAATATTTTAAATTTGATATAAGTGTCTCCCATCTGTTAGTGTATCACATGACTTCGTAACAGAAATCCATTCTCAACCTTTGTTGCAATCAGCAGACTTAAGTCGTTTAATGGTTGAAAACTGTAGAGCTCTAAGACAGCAAACCACACAACTGAATTCAGTAGTAAGGCGAAGGGCCACAAGACACTGGAATTTAAGCTAAACACTTTGAAAAATTATACAGCAAGTGGAAAAAGCCCGATCTAAGACTAAGAGTCATAAGCAAAAGATATCTTCATCTCGAATTTAGAGTTATAACTAAGTTACATTAATTTTTTTTTTTTTTTTTTTTTTTTTTTGTTTTTTTTAATACGAAAATACGAAAGGACACTTACGCTAATTTTTTTTTTTTTTTTTTTTAAGGAAAACGTTGGTTACTCTAAGTTGCGAAGTCCAATACGGTGAACAAGTTACTCGAAGCGGGATTTATCAAATGATTTAGTGAAGAGATCGGCCAAGTTGTTTTCGGAAGAGACACGAACGATATCGATGAGTTTCTTTTCATAGTAGTCTCTAATAAAATGGTGCTTAAAATCAATATGACGGGTTTTGCTATGTTTAACAGGATTTTTAATAACGGAAACGGCAGCCTCATTATCTATATTAATAGGAGTAGAGGTATAGAATAAACCGTAATCCAGCATTTGTTGTTGTATCCAAAGAACCTGTGAGACACAGCTACCCGCAGCGATATATTCAGCTTCACAGGATGAGACAGAGACGGTTGTCTGTTTCTTGCATTGCCAAGACACGAGGCGTCCTCCCAAAAATTGACAACCATCGGAGGTTGACTTTCGATCGATATTGCATCCACCCAGATCCGAGTCGGTGAATGCTTCGAGAAAGAGGTCGCTTCCTTTGGGATACCAGAGACCCAGCCGCGGTCGGCCTTTGAGGTAGCGAAGAATCCTCTTTACAGCAGAGTGATGAGACATCTTAGGACAAGCTTGAAACCTAGCACATAAACATACATCAAACATTATGTCAGGACGAGATGCAGTAAGATACATTAAGGAGCCTATAATGCCGCGATAAACAGTGGGATCCATATCCGGATCGTTTTGTGCGTTTGGTTCAAGATTGTGCTGCTGAGAAATGGGAGTAGCAATTGGCTTGGCATCGGTCATGTTGAATTTCTTCAGCATTTCTGTGACGTAGTTCGATTGATGAATAAACATTCCGTCTGGTAGTTGCTCGACCTGTAGTCCTAAAAATAATTTGAGTTCACCCATCGCGCTCATCTCGAATTTGTCTTTCATGAGCTTTTCGAAGTCCTTACACATTTGAGTATCAGTGGAACCGAAAATAATATCATCCACGTAGACTTGAACCAAAAGTTTAGCCTTGGATGAATCTTTGATGAACAGAGTGCTATCGATACGACCTCTCTTGAAACCGGATTCTAAGAGAAAAGTTGATAATGTTTCGTACCACAGCCGTGGAGCTTGATGAAGACCGTATAAAGCTTTGTTGAGCTTGTAAACCTTGTCAGGGTGTTGTGGGTCTTCGAAGCCAGGGGGTTGTTGAACATAAACGGTGTCGTCGATTTTACCATAAAGGAAAGCACTTTTAACATCGAGTTGGTAAACTGTAAATCCCATGTGAGAGGCATAAGCTAGAAAAAGACGGACAGCCTCGAGGCGAGCGACTGGAGCGAAAACATCCTGAAAGTCCAATCCTTCTTCCTGATAGAATCCTTGTACCACTAATCGAGCTTTATTTCGAGTGATGATGCCACGGTCGTCTCGTTTGCATCGAAAAACCCATTTAGTGCCTATAGCGTAGGCGTCAGCGGGCAGTATCACAAGTATCCAGACCCCTAGTTTCTCGAATTGAGCTAATTCCTCTTGACAGGCATGGACCCAGTTGGCATCCTTGAGAGCCATATGAATGTTAGCAGGAACGTCCTGAGAAACGAAGCAGATAAATCGACAATTATTGAAATCTTCAGAAGTGGTAACCAAGGCATACATGCCTTGTAAATCCTCTATTTGCGTGCGAGTTTGAGCGGGTGCATCGGTATCGCCAATAATGTTGTCGGCTGGATATCTCGACCCTCTTGAACTTCTTTCAGGTGAGTATCTGTTGGGCGGGATTCCCCTGGTTGATCTAGGTGGAAGATCATACCGAGCTTCCGCTTCGTCTTGAGCAGTTGCATTATGTGGTGCTGCCACGTTTTCTTGATCTTCGGCTGAATTATCGTCGTTGAGTGGTTCTGCCACTTCGTCTTGGTCATCTGCTTGATCATCGGTGTCAGCAGGGTCAGTGACGATATCTTGAATGACATGAGGACGAGGAAAAACTGTATCTTCATCATCAGAGGAGAAGCTCGGGTTCTCTGTACCTGTATGAGTCACACTCGGAGAAAGGTTAAATGATTTAAATAGAGCATCATAGTCAAAAGCGAGAGCTGGACCAGTTTGTTTTTCAAACGTGTAACTAGTTATTTCCAAGTTAAAAACAATTTCCACTGTTCGTGAAGTTTTAAGATAAACTCGTTTGTTTGCGCAGCCCTCAACATATCCAAGAAAATATCCCTGGACAGCTTTGGGTGCGAACTTGGTGGTATAATTTGTTTTCAAAACGGTGCAAGGAGCCCCAAAGGGTTCCAATCCAGCAAGATTAGGCTTACGACTATTTAGCAATTCATAACTTGTTTTATTAAACCGTTTCACCGTTAATACTCGATTGAGGACGTAGCACGCTGTGTTCACTGCCTCCCCCCAGAACGTAACAGGGAGGAGTGAGTCAGCTAACATGGTGCGTGCGGCCTCTATCAATGTTCTGTTTTTCCTCTCAGCGACACCATTTTGCTGTGGTTCGTATGGAGCGCTGTGTTGTTGAACAATTCCATTTGCAAGACAGTAGAAGGTCATCGTGGAATTTCTGAACTCTGTCCCATTATCGCTGTGCAGACGCTTGACATTTGCTTTGTATACGTTCTTGATCATATCGAAAAAGTTGATGAGCGTGCCGGCTGTTTCACTCTTAGTGCCTAAGAAGTAGACCCAAGAGTAGCGAGTGTAATCATCGGTGATCACGAGGCAGTAGTATTTTCCTCCGAAGCTCCTTTGTGCAATAGGACCGAAAAGATCAGTGTGCATTAGCTCGAATGTTGTCTCGATTGTGTTGATGGCCTTGGACTTGTGATGTTGCTTGTGTTGCTTTCCGAGTTTACATGGAATGCATTTATCCTCATATTCGAATCGTTTGAGTGGAACTCCAAGGACTAGCTCTTTCTTGGTGATCTCGTTCATCTTCCGAAAGTGTAGATGTGCCATCTTTCTGTGCCAAATCATGGCTTCCTCACTAGTTGACTTGGATAAGAGACATGTTGTATCCGTGGTAAGTTCCGTGTTGTTCATATCCATGATATACGTGTTCTTCGATCTTGGTGCACGCATTAGTATCAAATCCTCAGGAATATCAATTCCGGATTTAAGAATCAAAACCTCCTTCTTGGTGAAATACACAGGATTATCATTGTCGCAGATTTGAGAGACACTGAGAAAGTTGTGTTCTAGCTGCCTGACGTAAAATACATCCTTCAGTGTGATTTTTCCGTTTGTAACTGATCCAATTCCAGTTATTTCTCCTCCTTTTTCTCCAGCAAAATTTACTCGACCTTTTTTCCAGATTCGAAGTTGTTAAGCAAGCTTCGTTCTCCTGTCATGTGCCTGGAACAACCACTGTCAACGTACCAGTTGTTGACGACTCGGTGACCCGGTTCCTGCACACAAGATAAAGTTATTAGTTGTCATGGGGAACCCAGGCCATAACAGACCTGGATTGGCCGTTCTCAGTCACATAGGTGACCCGTTTGTAGATTCCCTTATTTTGGTGAGAGATTGGAGAGGTGTGGCGTGTAGAGTAATGACTGTTAGAGTTGTAAGGAACTCTATGACTCATTGGTGGAGAGCTGTAATGAGAATTTGTGTAATGACGTGGTTCATAGTGAGGACGTGGGGAGCTATGATTGTAATTTCTGTGATGATTATTATGATATTGTGGGGGACTTGAGTAGTGATTATGAGGATGATGGCGTGGAGGACTGTGGGAGCGGTGATCATAATGATGTTGAAGTTATGATGGAAAAAAAGGTTGTTGTGGTCGCTGGTGTGAACGTTGAGAAAATTGTCCCGTACTTGGTTTGCTGTGTCCATGATGTCGCGAGTTTGAAGCTGGACTTTCGTGATGTGGGTTTCGTAGAATTTGTACTGGTTTCGTGGGTGTGAATTTAACTGACTTCGTGGGAGTGGTTTTAGCTGACTGCGTGGGAGTGGGTTTAACTTGAGTTTCTTTTCGCTTGTTCGTGCAAACGGAAGCCACGTGTCCACGTTCACGACATTTGAAGCAGTTTAAAGTTTCCATCTTATTTGATTGATCTTGATCAGCATCAGAGGATGAACTTTGCTTGGATTTGATGTCGTTACTTGATATGAATGTTTCCATCAAAGGTTCACATGTTGAGGTTTGAGATGGAGCGTTTGTGGCTTGTTGCTCTTGATTAGCTTTATTTTTCTGATCCGTGGAGCTTGAAGATTCACAATTTTCAGGTTGTGGAGGCCCGTTCTTAAAGAAACTAAAGTTGTTGTTGTACGGAGGTGGTGTTTCATTATACCCTAGGCCTTCAGACTTTCCACTTGTACGCTGACGACTCAAAATGGAATTCAAAGTGCTTGACGAAGTACGGAATTGCTCGAACTTTCTTTCCTGCTCAGTTAGTTGTATTTCACAAAGGTTTAACTCTTGGACCTTCTCAGCAAACTTTTTCTTTTCAGTTTCAATGCATTTATATAATAAGTCGACCTTTTGTGTCAAAATACCGACATTTGATAAAAGAGCTGTTCGATCTGATTCAGTTTTATAATATTGCTTTGAATATTCATCTCTTTGGTAGGTTAGATTTGCAATTGTTTGATTGAAAGCAGTTTGCTGGGATTCCAAATTGGAGACTGACTTAGTCAGTTTTTCATTTTGGAGAGTTAGAACCGTATAGGATTTACAAAAATCTTTCATAGATTGAGAGTCAAGAAGTACCTTTTCCTTGTTCGAGTCGAGGTCTGCCATTTTAGCGATGAAGTTCTCGTTGGACAGATCGATGGTGCAGCTGCAAACTTGAGATGTTTTTTGACTTTCTTCTGCTTCTGCAGTATCTTCTTCGCTGGAGTTTCAATCACTATCAGTACCTGATGCTACTTCTGTGTTACTGACTTCACTGCGAATTTCTTCAATAGAAGCCATGAGGGCTTGATTTCTTTCATCAGTACAGATTTGCCAATCATAAGTTCGATCATCGTGTTGAACTATCATAGCCTGTGACGCTAAGCTGCGTTGTGGTTGCGAAGAAGAAGTCTTGTTTTTGTCTTGGCTTTGATTATATTCAACCTTAGGTTGTTGACATTCTCTAGCGAAGTGACCATGACCTTGACAGTTGAAGCAACGCACCTTTGATTTATCAAAACCTGCTTTTCCAGTTCTGGGACTGCGTCCTGTTCTAGTCATGAATCTCTTGATTCTATTAGTAATCATGGCAGTTTGCCATTGTAAATCCATTTCCTCAAGGTCATCCTGATCGACTTGACTAAAATCTTCGTCCCACAATCCTGGATCAGTGATTTTACCTTGAACTTGATTACCGTAAGCAGATAAGAAATATGATTACCGTAAGCAGATAAGATGTATGGCGAAGATGGTTGGCGAAGATGTATGTGTTCGGCGAAGATGTATGTGTTTGGCGAAGATGTTTGGCGAAGATGTTTGTGTATCACGAAGAAGGTGTTCGGCGAAGGGACAAGGATGTTGCTAACGAAGATGCTCCCACGAAGATCTATCCACGAAGATGTTTTCACGAGGATGAATCCACGAAGATGATTCCACGAAGATGAATCCACGAAGATGTTTCCACGAAGATTAATCCACGAACAAGCAAAGAAACCCTAATCTGTAATCCCGCCGCCGAAGATGTAACGAAAACCCTAATTCTCACAAACAGCCGTCGAAGATGTATTAAGAACCCTAATTTCCAGAATCGATTAAACCTGAATTTAACCCTGAACCAAATCTCGATAGAGAGCAAACGATGCGTTTGCTCTGAAACCAATTGTAGGTCCCAGTGGTCCGATCTACAGGATTAAACTCACCAATCACGAGGCGGAATCTCGTAATTAGTATGCACAGATTATAATCGAAAGCAATAAACAAAGAAACACAATTACCGAATTCTAAAGCTTCTGATTAACAATAACACTTGTTACAATCCGGAAGCCTAACGCGAATTCTCTACAAAAACCAACCCCTAAAACTACCCTGAACACCTCTATTTATAGAGTAACATGTTCAGCTAGTTTTGGGCTTGGACCTATTGGGCCTCACGGACATGCAAGTCCGTGAGCAGCCCACTAAGCTAACTATATCAGACTAATATAATACAATGTAATCAAAACATAATAGAACATCCAGTCATTGTGCATCTTGAACTAACAACTCCCAAAAGTACAAATAAATTAGACGGAAAGACTAGCATTTAAAGAAATTGTAACATAGTACGTAAGTAACACATATAAATTAGTATAATTTTTTTTAGAAAGTTACAATATAAATTAAATCACTCCCAAAAGTACAAATGTTATGTTAGAGAATTGGGTTGTGTTTTAGATAATTTCTTGAATTATGTATATTCACTTTCTTAATAATATATTTAAACCGAATCACGTATTTGAGTTGACACAAAATTTTCAGATGAGATAATTGAAGAAGCATAACCAGGGGACGGAAGTGTAACTATAATTTTAGGGTGGGTGAAAAGAGTAAACACGAAATTTCACTACAAAAATGTTATTCTACATTAGCTGCCTGAAATAGACCACTATTGCCTCTCAAATCCTTGGAGGCAACATAAAAGAAGAAAGGATTGATGACTTTCGTATGGTTTAAATGAGCGGAAACAAGATAGTTTGAAAGAGCATGCATACCATACTATCCTACTTATAATCGACCTTAACTCGTTTTCACTTCGATTTTAAGTAGGTCACACTTACATTGATATGACCGATGACACTAAAATCATCAATATTTTATTTGCATTTGAGTAAAGATGGATGTTGCTTTAAATTGTAGATAGTGACACCAACACAGTATGGGAATAGATTTTTAATATTTCTGTGACACTAAGTTTAAATAAAAAGTATACTAAAACTCAAAACAATAGCACACAGTTTCTATTAAATTTGGTTTGCCAAACTCCATGTGATTAAATTGTTCAAATTGAATCTTATGCATAAGTTGTACATTTCATACCTGGAATGTCCATAGCCACACAGGGTTGACTGTTGTGACCATTACAAACAACTACTGCATCAAACACCTCGGTCAAGGTTAAACTTGAAGTCGAACATATCTTCCACTTGACTACAGATTCATTCCCCGAGCCAAGTAATTCGACTCTGGTCACCTCCGAGTTAAACCTAATGAGTCTCTTTATTCCAAATTTTTCGGCAAAATCTTCTAAATACCTTAACAACTCTTCATGCCCTGGAAACATCCTTGGATCACCGTATTCTTTTCCTTCAAACATATAGTCCGAAAATCCCATTATTTGACGTGGACTATTCGTACGTAAAGATTTGTATATAGTGGCATGAACGATTTCTCTATCTGGATCAATTCCTAGTAAATCTGACTCTATCCTTGGATCATACACCCAAATTCCTCCTAGTCGATGTGATTTTTCAAAAACTACGACTTCATGGGATTCTCTTTCAAGCTCTCGAGCGGCTATTAACCCGCTGAGACCGGCTCCGATGACGGCCACCTTCAACTGATTTGACATGGTTTTTTATTTTTTGGTCGTATGTCCAAATAATTGAATCATTAATTGGTCTAATATATATTGCTTACATCAATGGGTATCTTCCAAGTTACATATCTGGCAAATAGCTAATATTCAAACACTACATATTTTAAGTTCTTTTTTATTATTTAAACCATATCATTAAAATATTTAATTTGTTCTTAAATCTTAACTAGCTCTTTCCATGAAGCTCACGTTCACAATAATTAATCCGAATTCATTTATTACATTAGTTGATTTTATTTTATTTTTTTAAAGTTCACATGCATATGAAAAATTAATATCTGATTCAGATGATTTAGTTTCCCATGTTAAAATTAAGAGTTAATTACATAAATCGTCCTTATGGTTTATTTAAAATTACGGATTTCGTCCCTAAGTTTAAAACGTTACATAAACCGTCCACTTTTTGAAACTAATTACGAATTTCGTCCCTAAAATGGATGTCCGTTAAAATTTTCCGTTAAAATCATCGTGAACTAATTACACATTTCGTCCCTAATATGGACGTCCGTTAGAAATTAGGGACGAAAAGCGTAATTAGTTTCCAAAAGTGGACGATTTATGCAACGTTTTAAACTTAGGGACAAAATCCGTAATTTGAAGTAAACCATAGGGACGATTTATGTAATTAACTCTAAAATTAATATAGATTTAATTTGTTAGATGAGAAAATACAAATATTGTCAAATCTAAGAAGTGAAAGTTATCAAAATGACATAGTAGGTTACATGTCTAACAAGTAACAAGCTCAACTATCAAACCTTGCAAATGTCGTTGAGATTTGATGTTAACTATTTTCTTTAACGATGCCAAAATAGGTGTTAAAACTTGTGACTGCTAAACTTTTGGATTACAAATTCTTTGACGATGAAAATTAGGGGTTCGTCCTATTGGTACGAGGTTGTTCGTCTCTAGAAGAGGTCTCGAGTTCGAACCTCCCTCCGAGGTTTCGCCTTTGGTGGATCTTAGAAGATAACTAACTTTTATGTAAGGTTTGTGGATCGCATATTGCCCAATTATATGTCATTGTTATCCTAAATCACTAACATAGCCGATTTAAAAAAAAAAAAAAAAAAGGTTGTATATTTCATACCTGGAATGTCCATAGCCACTTAGTGTGACTTATGTGACCATTACAAACAAGTTTTGTGTCAAATATCTCGATCAAGGTTGAACTTGGAATCGAACTCACCTTACTCATCTTCCAATCTTCAACACACTAATCCCCAAGCCAAGTAATTCGACTCTTGTCACTTCCGAGTTGAACCTGTTGAGTCTTGACACTCCAAATTTCCAAGAAAAATCTTCCTAATATTTAAAATCTCTTCATTCCCGGGAAACATCCTTGGATCACCATATTATGTCCCTTTAAACGTATAATCCGGAAATCCCATTATCAGTAGTGGACTATTCGTACTTTAAGATTTGACTTTTTTGGGTAAAGTTTAAGATTTGATTTGTATATAGTGGCATTTACAATTTCTCTATCCGGATCAATACCTAGTAAATCCGACTTTGTCCTTGGATCATAGACCCAAGTTCCACCCAATCAATGTGATTTTTCAAAAACTACAACTTTATGGGATCATGTTTCAAGTTCTCGAGCCACTATTAACCCGCCGACTCCTATGATGGCCACCTTCAAAGGAATTGGCATACCTTTTTTCTTTAGTTTTGGGCATATACTACAAAAGTTCTTATAGAGAACATCTCATAGAGATTGGTTGTCAAAAAACCGATCTTTATTAAGTTAAAGAGATTGGGTATTTAGTAAGAAACCCGCTCTCTATGAGAAATCACATAGAAATCGGTTGTTTAGTCGAAACGATCTTTATGTATAGTCAAAGAAATCAGTTTAATTAGATAAAAACCAATTTTTATAAGACATTATATAGAAAACGTTTTTTTGATCAAAATCCAATCTTTTAAGAGAAAATCACCATTTTAATCATCTCATATACTAAAATTTCAAAAATAATCACCAAATTCGCGACAATTTTCTCGCGACAATTTTGTTAGCGCGAGAACGGGATATTTTGAAATAAGTGGTGTATATTAAGCCACGTCATTGCGCGAGAACGGGATTGTCATGTCGCGAGAACGGGTATTAATTGGCGCGGAGACGTGGCTTAATATACACCACTTATTTCAAAATATCCCGTTCTCGCGCTAACAAAATTGTCGCGAGAAAATTGTCGCGAATTTGGTGATTATTTTCGAAATTTTAGTATATGAGATGATTAAAATTGTGATTTTCTCATCTTTTAATGAGTCGACTCTTTTAAAATATACAAGTTACCTGCCACCAAAACAGTCAAACACCCAAAAATTTTGACACAGTCAGACACTCAAAACACACAGACACTCCCTCGAAATTTTCACCACCGTTTCAATCAATCCGTTTCACCAACAATCAAACACCCAAAACGATTTGGAGAACGGGGTCTATCAATCCGTTTCAGTGAAGAATATCAAGCATTAGGACTGTCAGCTGTAAGCCGTTTCCCCTTTTTCTTTTCTTTCGTTTCTCATTCCATAGAGGAGGTCGACTTCAAATCAATTCAGTTTGTTTACTTCCCTTTTTTCTTTGTTTCCCATTTTCAGTTTTTAAGATTCAAATTTTTTTTTATCTTTGTATCTGTCGTAGATAAGGGATTTTAACATTGCGGATAAAGAGGAAGACATTAGTTACTATGCAGGCTTCGTTGGTAAGTAATTTTTGAGCATTATGTTGGTATTGGGAATTTTTGATGTGCTTTTTGATAGTAATTAGTTACTATTTAATCTTATCGCATTTATGATTAGAAGGGCATTGACATTTGTCTTTTGGGGAGTAGTGGCTGATCGATATGGTCGAAAACCAGTTATTATTTTGGGCACTTCAACAGTGTTCGTAACCACATAACTTAAAACTGTTTGATACAACTGTCTACCGGCTGATAAAATTTGTTCTCATAAAACTTTTAAATTTCATATTATTCAGGGTTGTTTTCAACACACTTTTCGGGTTTAGTGTAAACTATTGGATGGTATCGTGACAAGGTTTCTTCTTGGTTTTTTGAATGGTCTACTTGGGCCGATAAAGGTATTCCTTATCTAATACTTCTTTCATCTTATCCTTTCCATAACATGTTGATATGCATTTTGCTATAAACAGGCGTATGCATGTGAACTTTTCCGTGAAGAACATCAAGCTTTAGGACTGTCAGCCGTAAGCCGTTTCCCCTTTTTCTTTTCTTTCGTTTCTCATTCCATAGAAGAGGTCGACTTCAAATTAATTCAGTTTCGGATAGTCACTATTTGTTGTTAGTATAACAGACAAGACGAACCTTGTGAATGGTAGTGGTTTAGTTAATTTATAAATGTCTGATTTATTTCAGATTAGTACCGCATGGGGCATTGGACTCATCATTGGCCCGACTTTGGGAGGTTACCTTGCACATGTTTACATTTATACTTGTATCTTGATATCCTATATGTGCTTGTATATATATCCTAGCCTCCTAGGTACATATAACATCTTGAAAACTAATCGAAGGAAGGGTATTTGGTCCAGTTTACTACTACATGTAGGGGGCCAGGGGTCACGAATGAATACCAACATACATGTCGTTTTATAAATAGTTATTCAACATCGTTAACAACTTAGACTGATTAATCGTTTTGTTTTTCCTTTTAATTAAGCCGACAGAGAAAGTTCCAAGTCTAGTATCTTTAGATTCTTTATTTGGAAGGTAATGTTACCTCTTTGTTTACTTCTTCATTTGTGAAATCACCACTTCCTTATTCTTTCTGCTAGAAAGCATCTCAAACCCCTTTAGCAGCAACTCAATCTATCTGTCCTTCGCTTCACTTTAGGGATTCCTGGATTAGATGAATCTTATTTACCCCGATGGATTGGGTATACTTTCGGTTCTCTTCTTTTTTTGAATCATTTTGTCACTTCAAGTTCAGCCTCAGTTACACCAGCACAACTTGTGAGTAATTTTTTGCTAATCAGTGACGACTGAGGATTTTGCCCAATCGGGTTACATGTAATACTCGATTTCTTTTAATTTGTTGAATGTTTTTTTCAGAGAACGGAAGTTCTTGGTCTCTCTTTGGCAGCATTTTCTGTCGTGCTTCCCTACTCAGGACAGTTTCTGAAGGTAAGTAGTATATCTTTTGGTTCTTGAGTGTACTTTTCAAAATTGATTATTTTGGGTGATTTTTTTGATGACATGATACCGAAAATGATCGACTGAAATGACTTAATAAAATTTGTGATTGAATGCGTGTTTGACTCAAAAAACGCAGGGTGCTAGTCCAATGCTTCAAGCAAGCATTCCTAAAGGCGCTGATCAAATATTTGCCATGTCACCTAATATATCTGATAATCTTAGGGATGATTTGGCCTGGGGATCGTACATTTTATTTGCGTAACACAAACAGCATTTCCGTGGTATGTTGAAACTAAGACATAATTGAAAACAAATTAGTGTTGAGTTGTGTGATTCTTGACATGCTAAATTTGTTAATATCGATAATAGCTTATATCCATAGAAGAAACAGTGTGCGTACGTGGTTACTGGAACGCACCTAAAAGTATTGATTTATCAAAAGACCAAGCAGTTGAATGGTTTAAGGAACAAATACAACGGATCGGTCTCTTTAATTTGACAGATACCCTTTATTTGCCGCAGAGATCAGGTAAATTTCGCTAAATGTATTTTCTGTATTAAAAATATATTTAGTATACGATAATAATTATGTATGGTGAACGTTTCAGATTCTGAGGTCTGGGAGATGCTCCCTGAGGGAACACGTTCTCTTTTGGTTTTGCCTTTGCTTAAAAGTCGAGATGAATCTAAGGAAAGGATTCCGGGTTTTGTGTTGTTGGCATCTAACATTGGTTATGCATATAGTAATAAAGATAGAGCCTGGATAGCTGCCATTGCTAAAAAGTTTTGAGGTAAAAAACACAAGTTAACATAAGATTTTTTTAGAGATCTTTTATTAAATATTTTGAATTTGAATGGCACCATGTTTACTTAAACCCCTTTTTAAAATTACTGCATGTGATGGAATAAAAAGTCTTCTTTTATCTTGATTTTTTGAAAATAAACCATTTTTTATAGCTATGTGCCTAACAATTTACTAGATTCACATTATACCATAAAAACCCCAAAAACACCAATTCATCCATAAAAAAAAAAGCTTAAAACACCATATATGCTCCAAGATATTGAGATTCAAGGTTGTTTATATCATCTAAATGAAGAGTATTTTTTAACTTTTCATACAACGTCAAATATATACATATTACCATATTATAATAATCTACCATTTGTTTTATGTATATGTAATCTATGCAAAGGTTTTTCTTATTAATTATTCTGATTTCTCTTATATATTATAGGCATGTTTGAAGACTTAATTTTGTATCACAAGTAATTGACTGATTGGAGCTTATTTCTATCTGTTGAAGTAAATAAGGTACTTTGCTGAAATATTTGAACTAGCTTTATATCGATAACATATATTTTGTAATATTCATGCATTTAGTATACATTAAGTGAAATCATAAACCTTTAGTTTAATACCCGTCTGAAATTAACTTAATAGAGGTTAATTTTGGATTGTCCCCATTTAAGACTGCTTTTTGAATACTTTATCTCATTTAGGATGTGAATGTGTATTATCAGATCGGGTACTATTTAAGAAAAATTAACTCGTTTTCCTTTACTCCTACGAGTATTCGTTTTATACGCGTACTTAGGGAGTTAAGGAAAAATGCTTTCGGATTTTTCTTAAATATTACTCAGTCTGATAATACACATTTGCATATGAGATAAAGTATTCAAAAAGTGGGTTAGGATTCACAATCACATCCGTATTTAATCATATCCATGCATGCATTATATTAAAATTATATACTGTTTACATTTCAGATGGATCGTAGTCAATGGATGTACAAGATAGAGCGTGCAACACCAGAATACATCAAAAGATTAGGAGAGTTCATTAAACTTGCCGAAGATCACCGGGAAAATGTCGGAGCAACCTTAATTTCGTGTCCTTGTAAAAATTGTAAAAATAACAAGTGTTTTACTGATTCTAATGTGATTAGAGACCATTTGTTAAGGCAAGGGTTTACCGATCTTTATACTTGTTGGAAATATCATGGTGAATCAGTTTTTGATAGTAACACGGCTGTTTCGGGACAAAAGAACGATGATAACGATGATTACTACAATAACGGTGATAATTATGATGAAATGTTACATGATGTTGAGACAAATGCTGATGATAATGATTTGGATAAATTACAACAACTATTTCTTGATTCTGAAAAACCGTTGTATACCGATTGTACGAAATTTACCAAATTAGATGTTGTGTTAAAATTGTTAAACTTAAAAGCGAACAATGGTTGGAGTGATAAAAGCTTCACTAGTCTATTAGAGTTGTTACACGAAATGCTCCCCAATGACAATGAGTTGCCTGTTTCAACATATCAAGCGAAAAAGATGATGTGTCCGATGGGATTAGAAATTAAAAGAATACCCGCATGTCCAAATGATTGTATATTGTATAGAAATAGGTACGAAAACCTACATGAATGTCCAACATGTGGTACATCGAGGTATAAGCAAAAAAATTTAACTAAACTAAACGATGATGTGACGAAGAATGGCCCCCCTTCTAAATTGTTGTGGTATTTACCCATCATACCAAGATTAAAACAATTATTTGCAAACCCCAAGAATTCAAAATTGTTGCGTTGGCATGCCGAAGAACGTAAAAATGACGGGAATATTAGACATGTGGCAGATTCCCCTCAATGGAAGAATATTGATAGCGATTTTGAACAATTTGGATCTAAGATTAGAAATATACGGTTCGGACTTAGTTCAGACGAAATTAATCCCTTCGGAAACATGAGTAGTCGGCATAGTACTTGGCCAGTTCTTATGTGCATATACAACCTTCCACCTTGGTTATGCATGAAACGGAAATACAGCATGATGTCATTGTTGATTCAAGGTCCGAAACAACCCGGAAACGATATTGATGTATATTTGGAGCCCTTAATCGAGGACATGTTAACATTGTGGAGTTCGGGCGTCGAAGTGTACGATGCTTATAAGAAAGAGACTTTTCAGTTGTTTGCCATGATTTTTTGTACTATAAGTGATTTCCCAGCGTACGGTAACTTGTCAGGATATGGAACGAAAGGAGAAACGGCATGTCCAGTTTGTGAAAAAGGCACTCACTCGCAGTGGTTAACATATTGTAAGAAAACAGTATATATGGGCCATCGAAGATCACTTCCGCCGTCACACCCTTACCGTAATAAGAAGACACTTTTTGATGGTAAAGAAGAGCAAAGAGAGATGGTAGAACCATTGAACGGAAAGGATGCACTGTCCAATGTTGCAGATTTAAACATTGTCTTCGGAAAATAAGTAAAACCTCCCCTGAAATATATGGAAAAAAAGTCTATTTTTTGGATTTTACCGTACTGGAAGTATTTGCTAGTTCGACATTGTCTTGATGTAATGCATATTGAGAAAAATGTATGTGAAAGCTTGATAGGTATATTGTTGAACATTCCGGGAAAAACAAAAGATGGTATTAATGTTAGGAAGGACATGGTCGAGATGGGAATTAGAGGTGAGCTTGCTCCAAAAGAGACCGATGGTAAAAAAATGTGTCTACCTGCAGCTTGTTATACCTCGTCGAAGGAGGAGAAAACCAAATTTTGCCAGTGCTTGTATGGTGTTAAGGTTCCATCCGAATATTCTGCTAACATTAAGAAGTTGGTGTCGATGAAAGACCTTAAACTACTTGGTATGAAGTCCCATGATTGTCATGTTCTGATGACACAAATGATTCCAATTGCAATTCGTGTAATACTTCCACCTCGAGTCCGACACACGATCACAAAGTTATGTCTTTTTTTTAACATGATTCATTCAAAAGTTATTGACCCCGATAAATTGGATGAATGGCAAAGTGAAATTATTCTTACTCTTTGCCAGCTAGAGATGTACTTTCCACCTTCATTTTTTGATGTCATGGTTCACCTTGTATCTCATATTGTAGGAGAGATAAAGGCTTGCGGTCCTGTATTCCTAAGGTACATGTATCCATTCGAGAGATATATGGGTTTCTTAAAAGGGTATGTAAGGAACCGATCTCGTCCAGAGGGTAGTATTATTGAAGGGTATGCATCCGAGGAGGTAGTTGAATTTTGAACAGACTACATGGAAGGTGTCCCGAATTTTGGCATCCCACAATCTCGACATGAGGGTAGACTTGAAGGAAAAGGGACAATCGGGCGAAAAGATGTTACACCGAACAACAACGATTTAGAAAAAGCACATTTTACAGTCTTGCAAAACTTGACATCTATTGCACCGTATATACATGAGCACATGTCATTTTTAAAAGACAATAACATTCATCGAGACCAGAATTGGATAGAAACCGAGCATATTAGAACATTTTCAAACTGGTTGAGTGATAAAGTGAGTAGTACATTTCCAAATGTTGATACAGAAGTGGTACAGTTGGGGCATCGTCCACGACGCGTTTTCCAATATCAAGGCTATGATATTAACGGGTATACATTTTACACCAAAAATCAAGATGGAAAGAGTAGAGTGCAAAACAGTGGAGTGACACTAGTAGCATCGACAGTCGATAAATCTAGGTTGTCGGTAGCTAAACACTCTTATTATGGTGTTATTGAAGAAATTTGGGAATTGGATTACAATTTGTTCGTTGTACCACTGTTCAAGTGTAGATGGGTGAATAATACGAGGGGCGTTAAAGTTGACAAGGATGGTATAACATGTGTCAATCTTTCTACAAACGGCTACTTGACTGAACCATTCAATCTAGCAAAACAAGCGACTAAAGTATTCTTTATTGAAGACCCGAAAGACAAGAGATGGCACATCGTCATGCATAGTAAACGGCGTATAATTGGTGTCAAAAATGTCGTTGACGAGGACGAATACAATCAGTTTGACGAGCTCCCTCCATTTTCTATTGGTGTTCAATCTGTAGATGAAATTCTCAACGATACTACATACTTAAGATCTGACCATAAAGAAGGACACGGGGTTTGACAAATGTTTATGCATTATAACGGTAATATATTTAATTATTTTATTGAACCGATAATAATTAATAGAGATCTATTCGACTTATTTAGTCATTTTTCTTATCATTTATTTAGTATTGTGAAACGTATTATCTTTTGAATTATTTGACTTATATATTTAGTTATTTTAGTTTTCGTATTGTTTTAATTATTTGAGTATAGATTTTGTAAAGAGGATTGAACATAGGGGTAATGAGCCGAACTACTCAAGCTTGACTAGTAAAGAGATCGATTCGAGCCGAGTCTAAACGAGCTCAAGCCGAACTTGAACATAATATAAATCGAGCTCTGTAAAATAACAGTAAATTCATTTATTAAAGTTACGGGAAATAAAGATCTATTTGACTTATTAACTCTAAATTCATTTATTAAAGTTTTGGGAATAATAATAATTTATATTGAAAAAAGAAAAAGAAAAGAAAAAGTCCAGGAATAGGGGTGGTTTGGTATTGCTAATTAAGCGGATTGTTTGATTCATTCGTCCCGCTCAATTACACACGATGACACTAACACCATGTTTACCTCTTCTTTTAACTTCTCATATTCTCCAAGTGGGAGATCATAACCCTAAACTCCAGCACCGTCACTTACACAACCACACACAGTACCACCACCACAATTCTAAGGAAATTGCAAAAAGATGGTATATTTCTTCTTAATTATGGTTATGTGTCGTTAATTTACAATTGATGTTTTATATGCTTAAATTAAGGTTTAATATGTCTCACCAAACCTAATTTTCAATCTCATAACTGATAATCCCTTTTTGTAAGTCGCAACTGATTAAGCTAATTCTTTGTAAGAGTTAATTGTCTCTAGTACTCGATTATGCTTTTTTTCTTCTTCTTCTTGGTTTGCTAGAACAGTTAAAAGTAGGGCTGAGTGTAAGTGAATTGAATTGGTTTGCGGTAATTTTTGTTTGTAGTGATGGGTGGCAGGATTGGGGATGACATCGAATATGGTATATATGTTCTCTTAAAAGAACAATTTGTTTTGATTGTTTAAAACAGGTGCTTTACATCCACCCACACGGTTTTAAGGAACGATAGTATTACAGTATACAACAAAATACATATGTTACTAATAAGATTAAATTTACATGAAAAAGATATACTTTTTCGAGTCTTCAGCATATTTTCATGCTCATTTTTAAACTGCAAACCTTACATTTTTTTTTGTAAATTTACGAAAACAGTAACACCTTGCTTTTTACATCATATGAGAAAGACTATACATACATATAATTTTTTAACACGACCCGTCTGAAAAGAGCATGCATATGACCAAATTCCTTTGCGTTTTATCTTTACCTCTTGAGTAATGACATTTCTCTCAGCAACCAAATGGTCCAAATCAGACCTCAAAGCTGATTAAAGAGCATGCATATGACCAAATCTTTTTTTTTTGACACGTTTCCTCATTAGCTACCTTTTATCTGTTTGACCCGTTTGGGTTAAAACCTTAACCTATTAACAAGTAAATGCGTTGAAATTGTCACCTCTTGTTTCTTATTTAATTCTAACTCGTGTATTTTTTAAATATATGTGAACAAATACAAATGAATATAAATTAGAAACCGGTTCTACAATATCCTGTTATATTTAGTTATGATCATTGTTTGACCCTTTTTTCGTAGTCAAACTTGCCATCGTTTCAACTCAATCATACATGACCTTGTTCTTTGTAGAATAGACGAGAAATAAAATGTCGTTTTAGAATTGTTATTTGGTTCTAATGTATTTTGTTTACTCGTTTATTAGGATTCTCCTACACAACCACGAAGAAAGAGAGGAATAAATAAAATCAGCGATCTTCCCCAAGGTGCATCTGTAGAGTTCAATAATTCAATAAAGCTGTAGGAAAGTACCGATTCTTATATGGGAAATATGTTGGAACTACTACTCGAAGGAATATATCAATTCTCCACATAACTTGGAATGTTGTACCAAAAGAAGACAAAGAATGGTTATGGCTTGATATTAAGGTATAGTATATAAAACAGTTTGAATCTTTGTATTATTTTATGCTTTTTACATCTAATAATCTTCACTTCTACTTGAAAACAGAATCATTTTAGACTTCAGAATGATGGTGTCAAAAAACAAACACTTATATCATGTGGCAACAGACTTCGGGGTAAGTACATGCTCAAGAATATATCTCCTAGACGGACCTGGACGTTTTTAGAGCCTCGTATATGGGATGAATTTTGTCGGCTGGAACATTATACACCCGAAAAACTGGTTCGTTTCACTTTATCTTGTGAAACTATAATATTTTATGATATTGTGATGTTTGTAATTCATCGTTACTCTTATGTGCAGAAACGACGTGAAATAGCAAGTGAACGAGGAAGACAACAAACGAATCGCCCTCGGTTAGGATCAAAGGGGTATGCTGGTTTCGAGGACGAGTGGGAGGAGGAGGAGAGAAACGACCCAAATAAGGCAACAGAATTCCACTTAATACCTTGTCATCGTGGGAGTAATTTTTGTTTGGCTAGAGCTAGGGTTCCACCTACCAAAAACAAAAAGAAAGACAAGCATGAGAAAAGTTCGCCGCCGCCTCCACCGCCTCGAGAGTTACTTCAAATTTCTAGGGACTTGGTAATCTGTTAGTTATAATAATTACTAATTTTTTATGAATTTAGTTTACATAATAAATATACTATGTGCATTAATCGACAGACACAATCAAGCGAACAGTTGGCTCAAGGAGATATTGAAGCTCGAGCGGGAGTTGATGCCATGATAATGGTGTTAGGACCGGAACACGGGGGTCCGCCGAGGGGCCTAGGGGGTGATATTGGATATAAAAGGGGCATAGAAGGATATGTCAGGAAAAAGAGAACCTACGAACAAAAACAAGATATGGAAGAGATAGAGAACACAGTGAGGCAAAAGATATTAAGAGATATGAAGACACCCGAATTTTGGTCAGCAATGAAAGAGCAAATGATGACTCAGATGAGTGAGATGAGTATGGAGGGGAGGGAGGAAACGCACTCTGAGTTTTCACCGAGTCAACATGACCTCCAGAGTCCAGACATGAGTAGTGTTGTCTTGACAACAAGTATCAAGTTCAATTGCATAAAGGTATATTCTATTATGCAATTAATAATAAATATGGTAAATACTAACATACGCACTCATGTTATAATACTTGCAACATATTTTGTAGGAGGCTACTGTATGTTGTTTGTACGTCCCGTGTTCGGTTCTCACTGGAGAGATGGTTATTTGTGCTAGAGCTACTGTATATCCGATTGGAAACGGTAATATACATGGAAAGAAAATGCTAAAGGGGCACATGAGGGTGTCGGTTCTCCATGTAGATGAAAATCATAAAAGTATGGAGCTACATGTGCCTGATGAAGATATCCCAACTTTAGAAGACGCGATAGAGGGATTTATTCAATGGCCAATTGGTGCTATCGGTCAATTCACGGTATTAAAATTTTGAACATTGCCACTTTGCGTAATATTTTAGTAAGCTTTACTCACAAACATTAATGGACCTTTCTAGGGATTTCCAAAAAGCCCGACACCAAAAGGGTTAGCAAAGAGTGCACTACCTCAACACCCACAACGTCCTTCTACCACAAGACCAACAGTGTCAAGTGTGCGTACTAACACAAAATAGTCTAGTTTATATATGCATTAATACATAGTAATATTAGATACTAACACAAAATTTGTATTATGTGCACCGACCCAAAATGTAGAAGGGACTTCAAAAGAAACCACCAAGAACACAACAACCAAGAACTCGACTAGGAATGAGGATATCATTAAACGGGTGAACACTAAAAATTTTACTTAATATATGTAAACAAATAGAACAGATGAAAACGTCAGGTCAAATTTACGACATAGTTTTAACCCAGAAGTTAATCTGCAGTCAATAGGTTAAATAGTAAGCTTACATCAAATTGAGAAAGTACTTTTCCATTTCCTTGAAAAATATATAACATATACACTGAGAAGGTGAACCATATTGCAGACCTTGTGTTTTCCGTCTTTTAATTATCAGTAGGATGGCCAATGTGATCAATAGTACGAGCAAAACACTAAGTGTTGATATCGCTGGAATAACACCTTTGTTACGCTTATTGTTTCTGCATGATCCCTCGAGGCAAAAATTTTTATCTTCATCACTAATTGCTTCGATACTGATTATGTAATAACTATTAGAAAACGTAGAGTGACTGTTGATTTGTTTTTGCTTAGTGTATAGTTCTAAAGTAAGGAGCAAACCTCAGCAATAATGACCCTTTCTTTAACTTCTCTAGAAGTTCGGCTAGAAGTGGTCTTGTGAAATTATTTCCCCTTAAGTCGCTGTAAGGAAAATCGTGTCAAATTATTTTGCATCAAGTAATCCCTTGATCCTAGTTTGAGAATGGGATGACTTACAGAATTCTCGAGGTTTCTCTTTGAGCGAGAAACTTGTGGCACAGGTTTCTTGCCAAGCCAATTGGTTCTTAACATATTTGAGTGAATCATGGTTGTATGGTTGACAAATCAATAAAGCAATATATGACACAAGACAGATTTAAAGCAAACAAACTGTATCTTTATTGATTGGAAATTGGATAAACTATTTACATACATGTGACTCCTATTTATACTATTCCAAACAGCATGACAGTTACCTATGAACCAACACAACGGTTCATCTAAACTGCTAACTAATTTAACCATAAAGTAACTTCTAATAACTGCCATAATCAGGGTTGTGGCATAACTGTTTTTAACCCATGATTGGCTTAACATTAATTCGACATAATAAGTCTTAAAACTATGCTAATACTTATGTACAACTATTTTGACACATAATAGATTATATGTGCAACAATTCCCCCTTAATCTATTAGTGCCAAAATCCTTGAAATCTTCGTCGTCTTCACACAATGACTTCAAAGTCATCGCTTCCAGTCATGTTGCCTTCTTCTGCATAGTCTTTGTAACACCGTGCCCGAATCCGACCCGATACTTGACTTGTAACTTTAATTCGGACTATGTAATTGTATACATTTGACGATTTATAAAAGTTCGATTTGAGTTATGTATATTTGGGTTATCTTAATTCTATTTAAACCTTGTAACATTATTAATGTGTTATCTTGCATGTGTACATTAATGTACACTAAAATGTGTTTAATACACATGGACTTATATAAATGCAAGTAATTCTAGTAATGTGTTAAAGACAAGTAGTTTAATTAATACATGCATAAGGAACTATGTATGTATGTATGTATGTATGTTTCCTTGTTCTTAGCCTTGTTCTTAGCCTTCAAGTTTGGTCAAATGAGTTACACATTTCTTATTTATGGCTTTAAACACCTCTTTAACCATTTCTTTTTGTAACCTACAATAATTAAATTTGGAGTTAATTATTAGGGGAGTTACATTTTGACCTTTCTTTATCACATATCAAACTCTATAAATTGGTGTCTTCTTGTCAAAAATCAAACTCACACAAAGCTCCATAATCAAAACTTCAAGCCTCCCATAATCGATTGTAAAGGTTCCTAATTCTATTGTTTTTCATCATAATCATGTTTATCTTTTATGTTACTCAAGCTTACCATCATCATCTTATTAATCTTGTCTATTCAAACTCTAATCTAGAAAACTCTAAATTCATGATATATTCTTATTCATATTTATTCTTATTTCTAGATTTGTAAAGGAAAGTTTGGTGTTCCTTTCAACGTATTCCGTATTCATAATCTAGTATCCGTATCTACCTCCGTATTTAATCATGTGAGTAAACTCGATGCCCTTTTTATTATATAAATCTTTGGGCTGTATCATGACATTCATATTCATACTTATATTCATACTTTTATGTTTAATTCATACTTATTTTCACATTTATATTTTATGCCTATATTCGTACTTATAGTAATATGGTAGTTCATATTCATATTTACGTTTATATTCATACTTATATTTATGTGTATATTAAAACTTATATTCATATTAAAACTTATATTCATGTTTATATACTCACTTATAATCATGTTTATATGTATACTTTTTGTATTATATTCATCGTAATTCATTCATATTGGTATTCATTCATAAAAGTCATTCTTATTATATTCATTCGTAAAGTCATTTATGTTTATATGTACTTATATTCATATTTGATACTATATTTTCGTATTATGGCAAACATTGGCATGAATCAAGTGACACAATCATTATGGGATGCACACACGATAAATCAAACATTCAAACAATCAATCATTCATTATATGTATATACTAAACGGGAAACGTGATAGATCTATTGGCCGTTATTAGACATTCCGACGTGTTACTGTGAATGTCGAGGCCTTCGACCGGACCCTATGTGACTTTGATCACATATGATATACATCAGACTTGATACAAACACGTGTTATGCCATTATACACATATTATACCTTCTTTATATATTCTTTTATTATACATTCTTTTATACTACATTTTACATATTCATTTATATTATTTTTATACTATTTATTACCTAATATTTTTAATTCTTTATACTTGTGTCTTAAACTTGTTTATTCACCAATACTTTTGTATTGACGTTTACTTTTTACATGATACAGGAAATGGATAGGTTTGCTTGAAGAAAACATAAGAGCTTGGACCTAGTTAATGACATTAATGAATAATTTAAGTCTTTTGTCGTTTTTCGGTTACTTTTCTGTAAAACATTTATTCATCTTTAATGCATTCATTTAAATCATTAAATGTGTCTATTATAACCTAATAGAGGAACACGAGTTAAGAACAATTGTAATGCCTCAGGTGTATTCCGCTTTAGCCGGGGTGTTACAGTTGGTATCAGAGCTCGTGTTTATAGGGAATTAGGTGGTTAGAAAACGACCTAGTCTATAAGCTACCCCACACACGTCCTCGTGTGTTCATGCATCATAAAAATTGTTTTTAACTAATTTTTGTGTTCCTCTTACTAAATTCTTTTGAGAGATTCTTCATTCGTCGTTTTCGAAAAATTATAAATACTATATATATATTTCTAAACCTTATTGAAGATTTAGTACTTGTTTGCGTAGTAACTGTAAGGCTTGGATGTGACTAATCGAGAGAGCGTTAACGATACTGGTTCGTAAACTCTCGACGAACACTCCTCTCCTAGGCCAAAGCGCGACACTTAAACCAAATCTTTAATAATGAAATGTTTTACCCTTCTCGTCTTGAATTAAAATTCTAAAAGTTCATGTTATAAGGCTGTAAGGTTTGGAAGATCGGTAGTTCAATTTCTGTCTAGAGCGGTATCTCGTTACAATTACGTATACCAAACTGGGAAATTTGAACGAGAGTCATCCTCTCCTAGGTCACGATATGATTCTTTGGAGTTGGTATTCTTGATATGTCGAGAATTTCTACGGATTTAACCGTAACCCTCAAAAATCAATTTTATTCGTATTTATACGTATTTATATATTCATTATTTTATGATTTCTCTAAACATTATACGTGAGTGATACGGATACGATAATCATACGTGAATCAATAATCATTCGTTGATCATTCGTTAATCATTCGTTAATCATTCGTTAATCATCCGTTAATTATTCATTACTCATCCGTTAATTACCTGTTAATCATTCGTTAAATCATTCGTTGGTCATTGTTAAGCGTACGCCCAGTAAATTATCGTTACTCGTTAAAGTCTAATCTTTATTCATTCTTATTTTCAGCATGTTGAACAACGCTGTCAACCGTCAACGCAACAATCAACGCCGTCTCGCAGCCATGGTTTCTCGCCAAATGGCTAATGCGATTCCGCTAGCCATCCAACAGTTTCAAGCTACTCAAACTCCTGCACAAGCTCCCGTTGTCAATCATGGTGGAGCATCGCTTAAGAACTTCACTACTTGCAATCCTCCTAAGTTTGTAGGTAACGATGGTGCAACTGCTTTGCTGCAATGGTTTGAAAAGATTGAAAGCATTTTCTCAATAGCTGAAACCCCTGTTCATCTCCATGTGAAATACGCTGCTAGTGTCTTTAGTGGTCGTGCTCTTACTTGGTGGAACCAAGAGAAAATGACTCGTGGCATGGAGGTAGCTCATGAAATGGATTGGACCTTATTCAGACAGATTATGACCGAAGAATTTTGTCCGCAAAGCGAACTTAAGAAGTTGGATGAGGAATTCTGGAATTTGAAACAAATTGGAGGAAACAACGCGGAGTACACTACGCGTTTCCATGAACTAAGCTTATTGGTACCTCGTCTTGTGACTCCCGTATCCATGGCAATCGATAAGTATGTTAGTGGTCTTCCAGCAGCTATTCGAGACAGTGTTCGTAGTAGTAGACCGACAACGGTAGAGGAAGCCGTGCTTCTAGCCGCTACTATTAACGATGATCATGTTAAGGATGGTACTTTGGTTCGTTCTAGTAAAGGTAAGAGAAAGGAGGATAGTGAACCGAAGAAATCTGATAAGTCATCTAGAAAGAAGAAGAAGGGGGATAAATCTAAAGCCTTCGCTGTTGTTGAACCCACCAAACAAACTGTAATCACTGCCCCTACTCATCAAGCTCCTGGAAATACTAAACCCTATACCGGAAATTTCCCTCTTTGCAACCGTTGCAACTATCATCATCCTGCAGGCAAACCTTGTAGAGTGTGCACCAAGTGCAACAAGTTTGGTCACTTTGCTCAGTATTGTAGGGTTGGGCAAAATGTAGCTGTGCCCATGACAATCAATACCTTTGCTCCTCCTCATGTTCCTATCCAAGCTCATATGCCGAGATTTGGGTGTTTTGGTTGCGGCGATCCTAATCATTTTATTCGTGATTGCCCTTATCGTCAAGGAAACCCTCCACCCGCTCAGCAAAATCAGCCACCACTTGTTCAACCAATTCAACAACAACCCGCTGGTCGTGGACGAGCTTTTGTCATTAATGCTCAACAAGCTCAAGCCAACAACGAAGTTGTTAATGGTACGTTTCTCATCAATGGTATTTATGCTTCCATTTTATTTGATTCGGGTGCTGATCGTAGCTTTATCTCTACCCAATTTGAACCTTTGCTTGCTTTAAAAAGAAATAAGTTGTATGATCCCCTTAGTGTCGAAGTAGCCAATGGCAAGGTTCTTAAACTAAGTTCTATTTTGAATGATTGTACCTTAAGTCTAGGTAATCGTGATTTCGCTATAGATTTAGTGCCTATGAATTTGGGTAGTTTCGACGTTATCGTAGGGATGGATTGGTTATCCCAACATCATGCCGAGATCATTTGCTTTGATAAATCTATTCGTATTCCATGTGCTGATGGTAGTATTCTTACGGTTTGTGGTGAAACAAAATCAAAGGGACTTAAACTCATGTCCTGTACGCAAGCTTATAGCTACTTGCGTAAGCATAAGAAGGATCTTCCATGTTATCCTGCGTTTCTAGCTCACATCATTGACACAAGGAAAGAAACGCTCAAACTTGAAGATATTCCCATCATTCGGGATTTCCCCGAAGTCTTTCCCGAAGACGTATCTGGATTACCTCCTGTACGACAAGTAGAATTCCGTATTGATCTCACTCCTAATGCAACTCCTATTGCCAAAGCTCCTTATCGTCTCGCTCCTTCGGAAATGCAAGAGCTTTCAAGCCAATTGCAAGAACTAACCGACAAGGGTTTTATTCGCCCTAGTTCTTCTCCTTGGGGTGCTCCTATTTTATTTGTAAAGAAGAAAGATGGTTCGTTTCGGATGTGCATCGATTACCGTGAACTTAACAAACTTACCATCAAGAATCGTTATCCTTTACCTCGAATCGACGACTTGTTTGATCAATTGCAAGGTGCTACTTGTTTCTCTAAGATAGACCTTCGTTCGGGCTATCATCAACTTAGAGTAGCCGAAGAAGACATTCCTAAAACTGCCTTCCGAACTCGCTATGGTCATTTCGAGTTTATGGTTATGCCATTTGGACTCACAAACGCACCTGCTGTTTTCATGGATCTAATGAATCGCGTTTGTAAACCATACCTCGACAAATTCGTCATAGTCTTTATCGATGATATTCTCATTTATTCAAAATCCAAAGTCGAGCATGAAACTCATTTGCGACTTGCTCTAGAACTCCTCAAGAAAGAAAAGCTTTATGCTAAATTCTCGAAGTGCGAATTTTGGCTCAAGGAATTTCAATTTTTGGGTCATGTAGTTGATGCAAAGGGAATACACGTTGATCCCACTAAGATCGAGGCCGTTCGTAACTGGCCTATTCCAACTAATCCTTCTGAGATTCGATCTTTTCTTGGGTTGGCAGGCTATTATCGTCGTTTCATCGAAAACTTCTCAAAGATCGCTATTCCTTTGACGAAGCTTACTCATAAAACTGAGAAGTTTGTTTGGGAAGATGATCAAGAATCAGCATTTCACATTCTTAAAGACAAACTTTGTAAAGCTCCTGTTCTTAGTCTTCCTGATGGAACCGAAGATTTCGTGGTATATTGTGATGCATCGGGAAATGGTCTTGGTTGTGTGTTAATGCAACGAGGAAAAGTCATAGCTTATGCATCGAGACAATTGAAGAAGCACGAAGTCAATTATACCGTTCATGATCTCGAACTTGGAGCGGTTATCTTCGCTCTAAAGTTGTGGAGACATTATCTCTTTGGTACGAAGTGTATTGTTTACACGGATCACCATAGTCTTCAGCATCTATTCAATCAAAAAGATCTAAACATGAGGCAACGTAGATGGATTGAATTGCTTAATGATTACGACTGTGAGATTAAATATCATCCTGGCAAGGCTAACGTTGTTGCCGACGCCTTGAGTCATAAACCTTATTCAAAAGTCTACAGTATTCGTGTTCTTTTAGATCTTCATTCGTTAATCGGTATTGCGCAACAGAAGATAATCAATGGTGGAAACTTGGCTAGTGAATTGGGTTGTGGCATTGAAAAGCAATTAATCATCAAACCAAACGGTCTTCATTATTTCAACGATTGTCTTTGGATACCTTCAATCGATGATCTTCGTAATCTTGTGATGAAAGAAGCTCATAATACTCGATACAAGATTCATCCTGGTGCCGATAAAATGTATCATAATTTGAAGCATTCCTATTGGTGGTCAGGCATGAAAAAGGATATATTCTTATTCGTTCAAAAATGTCTAACTTGTTGTCACACCCCGCAAAATGGCGGAACCGAGGTGTACAGAGAATACGGTATCAGAGATTCAAAGGTTACATCAACATAAGTAAACCAAACATAATCAACATAGATAAATAAGTTTAAAATAGCATACTTATTACAGTCATCCGAAAATATCAAAATACGGCTACAGCGTTTGGGATACTAAGGAATTAAGTAAAGCAAAATAAATTCCAAGCAAGTAATCCACGTAGCCAAGCAAGCATAACGTCAAAAAGTGTAACCTCAAATCCCTGAAAAGCGTTAAAATACGACGTCAACACAAAGTTGGTGAATTATTCGCAATAATTAATAAAAACATAATAGTATAAAAGTTTCAATATGTTTTGACCCAAAAGTGTTATGATTTGAAGATAAGTCATTTGAAAATGATGTTTCAAAATATACGTGAAGTATACAAAACCTTTTGATAAAATACTCATACATATACCATAAAAATACCATAATCATTTCATAAAAATAGCATACTGGATAGATAATAGCCTTAGGTAAATACTGTACACCTGAACCATAACAATACTGGCAACTAACCCCACCTAGTGCATTACGCTAGGTTGTCCTCGAAATCAACGGTCATAACATTGCTAACACGGACAGGGCTCATCCATCATCCATCGTGTTAACAATGAGGGCTTGTTAGACCCATATAGCGCTATATATACGAACCGGCGGCTAAAAGCTAACAGGTGTGTATACGGGGCCTCGTTCTACCACAAAGGCGGAACAAGTTGGGTAATGCTAACCTAAAGGCATTCATATCCAAAATACATAACCATAATACATAATATACCATAAAATACATTTATACAACGCTAATCATGCCCAAAATGTAAAAACGATAAAAAGGGCAGCGAATAACTCACAGAATAGCAAAGCAATCCAAACACGATATGTCGGGAAATAATCAGATACGGTCAAGCTTCCACGTCTAAGTGCCCTAAACATCACGTAAATAAACATGTCTAAGTATCTCTAAGTCTAGTGGGATATGCCTTAACGATTAACGTTTTATACGGGTTTTAAAATGACCAACAGGAACATCGATTTAGCAAACGTTTCGGAAAATACAGCAACTAGTTACGCATCACGTAACTGTGAGTTACGCAACACGTAACTGAGTTACGTGATAGTCACGTAATTACGTGACTTGGAAGTTTCGTGATCTATCAGTTACGTGAATAGCAAGGAATTACGTGATCCAGGAGTGACTTACGTGATCCAGTTACGTTCACGTAACACAGTTACGTGACGTAACTGGGTTTTTACGAAAAATTACATTCGGGATTCGATTTCTGAGTGTTTTAGGTGTCAAAATCATCCCATATTGGAACCCTATATCCAGAATACGTTTAGGTACAATAACCCTCAATAAAATCCGAGTTTTGATGGTGAAAAGTGGTGTTTTCGAGTTTGACTAAGTAAAATAAAGTTTAAAACCAAATCCAAGAAATACTTACCCGATCGAAATGAAAATTGGAGGAATGATAGAGATGAATACGGTGAACAATAATAAAGCTTCAAAGTCGGATTTCAACGGTTGGATCTCGAGATAATTTAGAGAGAAGTGTGTGTGTTTATGTGTGTTTTCTAGAGAGAGAGTGAGGAGGGTGAGAATGAAAGGTGTAGGTGAAAGATGATAGAAAATGACAAAATGGTTGGTAGTAATAAGACAAAAATGTTGGTGGGATTCTTTTAGGACTAATTTTGTAATAGAAAAATCCCATAGGACTAGTTTTGTAATAAATTTCTGAAAGGACTAAAATTGAAATACTTTTTAAACGTTAATCTTAATCGTATAAATAAGGCATAAAACCCCTTAACTTATCTTAAGAGCATACTAGACTTATACTAAAGGCACTTAGAACTACATGTTCCCGACATAACGATCCGAATCACATAAAATACAAATACGATACTCATAAAATACGAGAAATACGAATACGATAAAACATAAAAAGGGATACAATAGGTTCAAAACATAAACATAAATAAATAAAACAAATACGGGTCGATAGAAGTATACCTAGAAATTCGCGAATGTCACAGTCTCCCGTAAAAAGAAATTTCGTCCTCGAAATTATCACTTGGTACTACTTCCGGGGGAAAGGTGAGGATACTTCCGCAGAATTTCATCTTCGCGTTCCCACGTGAACTCAGCTCCAAAGCGGGAATTCCAACGAACCTTGACAATCGGGATCTTACTTCGTCGTAGACGCTTAACATCACTAGCAACGATCTCGATCGGTTCCTCAACGAAATGAAGCTTATCATCAATCTGGAGTTT